>CM034354.1:24110037-24773274 GCA_019925275.1 Mytilus edulis
TAAATCTATTCTAATACTTCACGTCTCTATTTTTTTAGTACCACTGTTTTCTTATAATTATACACCAGACCACAAAACAATTATAATATATTGTTTAAACAGACGGACAATGACACGAAGATTGTTATGACCAGGAACAGTCGGATTGTCTGGTTTACTTAACTTTTTATTTTTTTACGACATTGAAACGACCTTCTTTAACGTGACCTGTATAAATTAAATCAAAACAAAATAGGAACAATATAAAACAACAGACGGACAATGACACGAAGATTGTTATGACAAGGAACAGTCGAATTGTCTGGTTTACTTAACTTTAAAATTTACGACATTGAAACAAACTAATATCATGTGACCTGTTTTAATTCAATCGAAGCACGTTGGGACGACCCCTACTTTAATGAGACTTGTTTAAAATTACATCAAAACAATGCATTGAATGCACTTCAAATGAATAGAAAACAAGTTTTCTATAAGCTGCAGAAAATAGTTTAGAAGAAAATGTATTCAGAACAAAATCATGTTGCGATGTGTATAACTATCGTGAAAACAAACTTGATCATTTAACGCGCAATTTTACACCAGTACTTAAAACCTTCCATCCTTTATGGGTGCATTTTACATAGATAAATAAAATCGTATAATATAAGCAACATGAGGATGTTAAATTTGATGTATGCCTTTTTGTGCTTCTTCGTTACATGTGTTGTTTTTATAGTGATTAAGATAATAACACAATGTTGACTGCTGTACCCCTATTTTTGACATTTTTACCTATTGTGTCTGTTTGTTTTGTTCACGCATCGGTGACAATATAATGGAATTTGATGCCACTGTCATACAAGTGAGAGGTTTAGCTAGCTATAAAACCAGGTTCAATCCACCATTTTCTACATAAGAAAATGCCTGTACAAATTCAGGAATATAACAGTTGTTATCCATTCGTTTGATTTGTTTGAACTTTTTATTTTGCCATTTGATTGGGGACTTTTCTTTTTGAATTTTCCTTAGAGATCAGTATTTTTGTGATTTTACTCTTTTATACCTTTATAGCTGGTACTATAATCACACTCTATAACACATTCAATCGTTACATCACAGACAAATTGAAAGATTTTTGGTTTATTTATTTGCAGTGGCAAATATTTCATTCATTTTCAGAACGACTATCACAAACATGCCTTTCCACGTACATCTTTAAAATTGCCAAAAAAAACCAAAACCAAAATACTCCATAGAAATTGATAGTGTTTTTACAAGTATATCTCAATGATATATGTACAATTGAAACATAAATTTTTAAGGTAGCAATAAACAGTTAGGAAAAATACTAAAATTTGCCCTTATGAATTTTACCATCCCCTTTTCATTGCTTTCTTGCAATATCAAGCTTACTGTTTGTGTTATATATGGGCATATGTATGTAATCAGAATCTTCCATAGATTTTATATCCAGTATATAAAATGGTAAAATATAATTTCTTTTTGGTGTATCCATGGCAACAATCTGCATTTATTTGTTATAAAATATTGCAAAAAGGGGGGAAAGATGTCATATATTTCCCCGAAATTTGGCTAAAAGTAGAATTTCAATCGCTTGAAGTAATACCTTTACTGAAACTGTGTACATATATCATTCAGCAAATCCAATGATAATCATATGTCTTTCATCTCATTTTTTTGTAAAATTGCGTCAAAAACTTCGCGTAGAAAAAGAGTGTTTGTAAACAGTACATTAATTTCTGGACCGATGGCCGGTCTAGCTATGAAAATACGGATTGTCAAACAGAAAACAGCCCATAAAACATGTAAAAAATAATCTTGATGAACTTATAAACCATCTTTGAAGGCTAAATTAGCACTCATCTGTCTAAAAATGAATTTTATTACACAATAACTTTCCTATTTTAAAATTCCACAGGGGCCAAAATGCGAAACTAAACTCCTAACTGTGTATTGCTACCTTAATAGTAAATATTTTTTTCAAATTCTCCCTTTTAACTTATTTTCTGAGTTCTGCCAGCTAATACGAGTAAAATGGCCTTTTATTTTTGAAAATTGGTTGAGTAATGAATATTTTATGAAGGTTAGCAGTTGACACTGAAACGCGACAAAAACTGATTTTAAAGAAAGGTGCCAAGTCAAAGTGTAAATCTTGTCTCTACCTCAATTTTTAGCCAAATCTTAAAAACTGTACCTCTTTTGTCAGTTTTTTAATGTTGAATATCTTAATAAGATCTCTGATGATGCAACATTGTATAAAATTTAGCAATTTCAAGGATAAAAATGTTAATCTTTATGCTTATTGCATACCAAAGACTTGATTAAAAAACTTGGTGATAGGGAATCAATTTCTTACATCTGATTTAACTATACATTTAATATATGCCAAAATGTAACATGACATCTTGAAAAAAAACAATAATTTGATATATTCGCAAGAAAAAAAACCAACGCGTGCAATACTTAGGCTACTACATGCAGCCCAATCCATCAGAAGCAAGAGTTAAGACGATAGAGTACAAATATAAGCCTTGTGTCAAAATGTCTAATTTTGGTTGCTAAGGACTGTAAACAATAAAATTGACATATATTGTCATTCTTAAACACTTAATTTACTCAGAAATTGATTAAGAATCTAACTATCAATAGATTTGTGGCATGAAGAGTCTTAAATTATACAATTCTGAGCTTGGTAAGTATGCCATAAGGTAGCAATAAACAGTTAGGAAAAAAATACTAAAATTTGCCCTTATGAATTTTACCATCCCCTTTTCATTGCTTTCTTGCAATATCAAGCTTACTGTTTGTGTTATATATGGGCATATGTATGTAATCAGAATCTTCCATAGATTTTATATCCAGTATATAAAATGGTAAAATATAATTTCTTTTTGGTGTATCCATGGCAACAATCTGCATTTATTTGTTATAAAATATTGCAAAAAGGGGGGGAAAGATGTCATATATTTCCCCAAAATTTGGCTAAAAGTAGAATTTCAATCGCTTGAAGTAATACCTTTACTGAAACTGTGTACATATATCATTCAGCAAATCCAATGATAATCATATGTCTTTCATCTCATTTTTTTGTAAAATTGCGTCAAAAACTTCGCGTAGAAAAAAGAGTGTTTGTGAACAGTACATTAATTTCTGGACCGATGGCCGGTCTAGCTATGAAAATACGGATTGTCAAACAGAAAACAGCCCATAAAACATGTAAAAAATAATCTTGATGAACTTATAAACCATCTTTGAAGGCTAAATTAGCACTCATCTGTCTAAAAATGAATTTTATTACACAATAACTTTCCTATTTTAAAATTCCACAGGGGCCAAAATGCGAAACTAAACTCCTAACTGTGTATTGCTACCTTAATAGTAAATATTTTTTTCAAATTCTCCCTTTTAACTTATTTTCTGAGTTCTGCCAGCTAATACGAGTAAAATGGCCTTTTATTTTTGAAAATTGGTTGAGTAATGAATATTTTATGAAGGTTAGCAGTTGACACTGAAACGCGACAAAAACTGATTTTAAAGAAAGGTGCCAAGTCAAAGTGTAAATCTTGTCTCTACCTCAATTTTTAGCCAAATCTTAAAAACTGTACCTCTTTTGTCAGTTTTTTAATGTTGAATATCTTAATAAGATCTCTGATGATGCAACATTGTATAAAATTTAGCAATTTCAAGGATAAAAATGTTAATCTTTATGCTTATTGCATACCAAAGACTTGATTAAAAAACTTGGTGATAGGGAATCAATTTCTTACATCTGATTTAACTATACATTTAATATATGCCAAAATGTAACATGACATCTTGATAAAAACTAATTTGATATATTCGCAAGAAAAAAACCAACGCGTGCAATACTTAGGCTACTACATGCAGCCCAATCCATCAGAAGCAAGAGTTAAGACGATAGAGTACAAATATAAGCCTTGTGTCAAAATGTCTAATTTTGGTTGCTAAGGACTGTAAACAATAAAATTGACATATATTGTCATTCTTAAACACTTAATTTACTCAGAAATTGATTAAGAATCTAACTATCAATAGATTTGTGGCATGAAGAGTCTTAAATTATACAATTCTGAGCTTGGTAAGTATGCCATAAGGTAGCAATAAACAGTTAGGAAAAAATACTAAAATTTGCCCTTATGAATTTTACCATCCCCTTTTCATTGCTTTCTTGCAATATCAAGCTTACTGTTTGTGTTATATATGGGCATATGTATGTAATCAGAATCTTCCATAGATTTTATATCCAGTATATAAAATGGTAAAATATAATTTCTTTTTGGTGTATCCATGGCAACAATCTGCATTTATTTGTTATAAAATATTGCAAAAAGGGGGGAAAGATGTCATATATTTCCCCAAAATTTGGCTAAAAGTAGAATTTCAATCGCTTGAAGTAATACCTTTACTGAAACTGTGTACATATATCATTCAGCAAATCCAATGATAATCATATGTCTTTCATCTCATTTTTTTGTAAAATTGCGTCAAAAACTTCGCGTAGAAAAAGAGTGTTTGTAAACAGTACATTAATTTCTGGACCGATGGCCGGTCTAGCTATGAAAATACGGATTGTCAAACAGAAAACAGCCCATAAAACATGTAAAAAATAATCTTGATGAACTTATAAACCATCTTTGAAGGCTAAATTAGCACTCATCTGTCTAAAAATGAATTTTATTACACAATAACTTTCCTATTTTAAAATTCCACAGGGCCAAAATGCGAAACTAAACTCCTAACTGTGTATTGCTACCTTAATAGTAAATATTTTTTTCAAATTCTCCCTTTTAACTTATTTTCTGAGTTCTGCCAGCTAATACGAGTAAAATGGCCTTTTATTTTTGAAAATTGGTTGAGTAATGAATATTTTATGAAGGTTAGCAGTTGACACTGAAACGCGACAAAAACTGATTTTAAAGAAAGGTGCCAAGTCAAAGTGTAAATCTTGTCTCTACCTCAATTTTTAGCCAAATCTTAAAAACTGTACCTCTTTTGTCAGTTTTTTAATGTTGAATATCTTAATAAGATCTCTGATGATGCAACATTGTATAAAATTTAGCAATTTCAAGGATAAAAATGTTAATCTTTATGCTTATTGCATACCAAAGACTTGATTAAAAAACTTGGTGATAGGGAATCAATTTCTTACATCTGATTTAACTATACATTTAATATATGCCAAAATGTAACATGACATCTTGATAAAAACTAATTTGATATATTCGCAAGAAAAAAACCAACGCGTGCAATACTTAGGCTACTACATGCAGCCCAATCCATCAGAAGCAAGAGTTAAGACGATAGAGTACAAATATAAGCCTTGTGTCAAAATGTCTAATTTTGGTTGCTAAGGACTGTAAACAATAAAATTGACATATATTGTCATTCTTAAACACTTAATTTACTCAGAAATTGATTAAGAATCTAACTATCAATAGATTTGTGGCATGAAGAGTCTTAAATTATACAATTCTGAGCTTGGTAAGTATGCCATAAGGTAGCAATAAACAGTTAGGAAAAAATACTAAAATTTGCCCTTATGAATTTTACCATCCCCTTTTCATTGCTTTCTTGCAATATCAAGCTTACTGTTTGTGTTATATATGGGCATATGTATGTAATCAGAATCTTCCATAGATTTTATATCCAGTATATAAAATGGTAAAATATAATTTCTTTTTGGTGTATCCATGGCAACAATCTGCATTTATTTGTTATAAAATATTGCAAAAAGGGGGGGAAAGATGTCATATATTTCCCCAAAATTTGGCTAAAAGTAGAATTTCAATCGCTTGAAGTAATACCTTTACTGAAACTGTGTACATATATCATTCAGCAAATCCAATGATAATCATATGTCTTTCATCTCATTTTTTTGTAAAATTGCGTCAAAAACTTCGCGTAGAAAAAGAGTGTTTGTAAACAGTACATTAATTTCTGGACCGATGGCCGGTCTAGCTATGAAAATACGGATTGTCAAACAGAAAACAGCCCATAAAACATGTAAAAAATAATCTTGATGAACTTATAAACCATCTTTGAAGGCTAAATTAGCACTCATCTGTCTAAAAATGAATTTTATTACACAATAACTTTCCTATTTTAAAATTCCACAGGGGCCAAAATGCGAAACTAAACTCCTAACTGTGTATTGCTACCTAACATAAAATGTTAGAACGGAATCAATTAAGTAATCGAATCAGAATTAGTTCTCGGAGATTCATTTATGTTGATCAAACACATTCGTCACAACTCGGCCGATTCCGTACCCTTAGAAGGAGAATAGCGGATTAACCCGAGGATTGCCGATTGGATCAAACACTGTGGACGGTTCACTGAGATGTGTCAGACCTGATAAACCGTGTTTTCCCGTGTAAATTTGATTTTAAATGTCTAACAATCGTTCTTCATTTTCAGATTAATACTATCAGTTAAAAGCAGTGTCCATGGAGTCGAATGGCACCAACCAAACATTATATGCTGTCGGTAAGTCACGTGTCTATGCGGTCGAATGATACTAACCAAACATTATTTGCTGTCGGTAAGTCACGTGTCTATGGAGTCGAATGGCACTAACCAAACATTATTTGCTGTCGGTAAATCACGTGTCTATGGAGTCGAATGGCACTAACCAAACATTATTTGCTATCGGTAATAAATTGTCTTGTCTTGTCTTGTCTTGTCTTGTCTTGGTAAGTCACGTGTCTATTGAGTCGAATGGTACTAACCAAACATTATTTGCTGTCAGTAGGTCACGTGTCTATGGAGTCGAATGGCACTAACCAAACATTTTTTCTGTCGGTAAGTCACTTGTCTATTGAGTCGAATGGTACTAACTGACATTATTTGCTGTCGGTTAGTCACGTGTCTTTGGAGTCGAATGGTACTAACCAAACATTTTTTTGCTGTCGGTAAGTCACGTGTCTATGGAGTCGAATTGTACTAACCAAACCTTATTTGCTGTCGGTAAGTCACGTTTTTATGGAATCGAATGACACTAACCAAACATTATTTGTTGTCGGTAAGTCACGTGTATATTGAGTCGAATGGTACTTACCAGATATTATTTGCTATCGGTGAGTCACGTGACTATGGAGTCGAATGACACTAACCAAACATTTTTTGCTGTCGGTAAGTCACGTGTCTATTGAGTCGTATGGTATTAACCAAACACTTTTTGCTGTCGGTAAGTCACAAGGTTTTTAAGAGCATGCTAGTTGGAGCTTTCTATCATCACGATAAGACCACTGAAATGATTATATTTTATTGTGAATAAGATACTCGGTTGAAACGAAAGCAAGGTCTTAGACTGATATTATATTTGTTAGGGTTTTTTTCTAACAAAGAGTGATAATCCAATCTGAACCATGTTCAATTGCCGATAGGCTATATGCCAATTACCGATTTGATTCTGTTATTACACACTTTTTAAACAAATAACTTCCCTTTGTGATTCTTAGACTGGTGCTATACTGGACAAAATTGGCCTTTGTCAATGCAAATCATGATGAATTGATAGTGATGTTTCGGCTGTTTAAATAATTTTTCATGTAAAATAATTTCTAATGCCACAGGTTTTTAGCTGAACAACAAATTTATGTAATAAAAACATTTGAAAACCTTAAATATTACTCACATTACGCACAGGTAAATTTGCTCTTTCTGCTAGCTCTTCATTGTAAATAAAAATTAATGTCCCTCATAAGGGAGACAACTAAAAAAGGGACATCTAATTACAAGGTCAATTACGGAAATTGGCGATTAGTCTATTTAAAACGATTTATTCGTCAAATACGTCCGTGAAAAGCATATATAGGATATTTGGTTCTTCCTGACGTCCCTTCTAGTAACCGTTTATCATTATATACTGGTACCAGCTATCAATAACCTAACATTTCAAATTAAGGATGTTCGCTCCTCTGGTTTTTGAATTGTTGCCTTATAAGTTATATTCGGAAACCTCTGGTTTTATTCATGTAGTGCCATTAAAATGTTTTAGCACTAAATCATACTTTTCCTTCCATAATTTAATTACATATAGTTTGAAGTATCATCTTTGAAAACCATATAAAATCTTTGTTAGTTTTCATTGTTTTTGAAAGAAAAAAAAGGTTCCAATGAAAAATAAATGAAAAATCTAGAGAGAATTATTTCCCGCCAAATTTTCAATGGCTTTAATCTCGAAAACGAGCACACGAACCCTTTATTTTTGTCTGCCTATTTATATTCATATACTTTCATTTTATACCAGTCTTTAAAACAAATTGTTATTTTGAAACAGATGCACACATCTTTAATTGTAAGTGATATTTTAAAAACAGTTAATCGCTAAAAACTTGCATGAAATAAAACTTTTGAATTTGACGAAATATATCAAAAACAAATTTGAAGAAATAAAGTTGAGAGCCTTGCTTCGTCTATATCACTTAACGTATTGACTACAAAATGTACAATTCTTATGATTCCGGATCCACTAGAAACAATATCGACCTACTGTCAATATATTAATATGACTAACCATGTGTGATGGGATTGCTTCCCTAAGAACATGTGGTAGATACTTAGTCAGACGTTAGCGATTGAGCTAAGGAAGTACTTCTATAGCTCAGTCGGTTAACGCGCTGCCTAGAAAAACAGAGGTCCCGGTGGAGACAAGATGATTTTGTAAGATGAATCATGCTCTGCAGTTACACATGTTTTATTTTGTTTTCCAGATAAATCTTCAACAAATAGTTATGTGATTTGATTGGTTGAGGCATATTTATTGACTGGTTGCGTTTAAAGTCGTGGAAGCACACATACGCTATGTCTCTGAATAGGGTTTATCAGAACATGCAGAAATAGGTCTAATATCCCATTTTTAATTGTTAGTTCAGAAATATTTTTTCTCTAGTATGAAATAACACATTCAAAGCTATTACACATAAACATTTCCATTCTTAAACTGTTGTGCTTTGATCTGAAAGTTTTTGATATTACAGGGCAATATCCAGGCAGATGGGGATTTTGGACACAGCAAATTATTACGCCGATAATAGTTGTTGTTGGAATTGCGGGGAATCTTGCTTCGTTTTTACTGATGAAGACAAAGTCATTCCGAAAGAAATCTTACAGTCACTTCCTGTGTGCGCTAGCAGTATTCGACAGTCTCTGTTTGATAAATCGGCAAATAACATTGATTCACGAGATGATGGTTGACAATGAAAAAAATGGCGTCTTTACGTATTACAGCGACCTCTCGTGTCAAATGTTTAGCTTTTACGAACACGTGTGTTACCTAATGTCATCCTGGCTAATTGTTGGAATGGCGGCTGAGCGAGTTGTAGCCATGTGTTTCCCATTCAAAAAGACATTGATTAGAACTCAAACAGGCGCAATAGTGACAATATTATCAACATTCGTGGTGATGTGTTTTACCCAAATATTCCGTTTTATCATGATGAAAAATATCGGGGGAGTCTGCCAAGGTGATACATATAAACATGTAGAGTACATCAAACTTCATATTTATTTTTACCAACTAACACTGGTACTCTGCCTTCCGTTTTTACTGGTCCTCGTATGCAATACTTCAGTCATGTACCAGATATACCGCGTGCGAAAAGCAGCCGTCAAATCAAGATCACGTGTTGTTATGAGATCTCACAAATCAACGCTAATGTTATTAGCTATTGCCTTCACATACCTCATAACTATGTTACCATTGGTGATTATATCATTTATTTGGATGGTTGCCATGGAGAACGCAGACGTATCAATGGTTATCTCCCTTTATCCTATTCAACAGTGCGTGTCCGTTATTTCTTATTGCAACTACGGTGTGAACTTTTTTATTTATATTTTATCAGGACGATCTTTCCGATTGGAATTAAGGCGTATCTTCTTGAAGGAACAACTTCAAAACACCTCAGCTACCAGAACAAGAGAAGAATTTCTGAGATTGCAATGAAACATTTGAATTTTAAAACGATTCACGTTTTTGAAACGATGTGCTAATAAATGTTGAGAACTATTTCTGATAGTGACCATGATATAAGGGCCTAGGCTGATGCATGGTCTAATCAGTTCATCTACAGTGAACACTAGCCTGTCAACTCTAAAGTTATAAGTTCTAAGTTACGATGTCACAGAGGTAGGGTTTCGAATCACGCGGAGGGATGTGAATAAGATTTTGCTGAACTAACATTGTTGGGTTGAGATAAACATACATTCATATGGACATTATATATCAGCCTGCGGTATGGGCTTTGCTCATTGTTGAAGGCCGTACGGTGACCTATAGTTGTTAATGTCTGTATCATTTTGGTCTTTTGTAGATAGTTGTCTCATTGGCAATCACACCACATCTTCTTTTTTATATTGTATGTAAATGGGTAATCCGATAGAGTACATTGTACGTCTGTTGTAAACAAACTCATCATAGATACCAGGACTTAAATTTTACACTTACGCCAGACGAGCGTAAGTTTTCTAATGTTAAGACGTATTTAATTAAATATATGAATTCATCATTCTCTCTTCTTTCTTTAAAACAAGTTACTCATTTACTGTTTGATACCAATATATTTTGGAATTTCATATAGCTATCAACCCAGTCATATTTTCATGTTTATCCGAAGTGATAAATCAATGATGGTGGTGATTAATGGCACGCTTTACATGTACGCATAGTGTTTAATGTTACAAGCAAATGTTGGAGAAATATGATTTCATAAGTTATAAGTATACACTGAATATAAAAAATAAGAGGTGGTATGATTGCCAATAAAACAACTCTCCACAAGAGACCAAACGACACAGAAATTAAATCTTGGCTGCACTCGAACAAAACACTGCATACATACGAACTGAGAAGCAACTTAATAAGACACAAAGGTTTCAACTCCCTCAGGCAAAGTTGGCTTTAGATGAATTTGGCTATTTATTTAGGTATGTTTGACATATAGCTCTTCAACGGTTTCGGTACTTATACATCTTAGGATTTCAAATGTTTGGCTTTGAGCGTTCCTGATGAAGGTAAATCCAGAAAAGCATTTCGGACGCAAGAAATTATTAAACGTTTTGTTTTCAATTTTTTTAATAGTCTTTGCAGTCTGTAATTGTGAACCTCCCTTTTCAAGATAAATGTATCCTACTCCTTCATGTAACAATATGACGTTTAATCTTTAACACTACGGGTTTGTGAGAAGAAACAGGAAATACCTATTGTAAAAAGTAAAATCACAAAAATACTTCACACCGAGGAAAATTCAAAAAGGAAAGTACCCAATCAAATGGCAAAATCAAAAGTGCAAACACATCAAACGAATGGATAACAACTGTCATATTCCTAACTTGGTACAGACATTTTCTTATGTAGAAAATGGTGGATCAACCTGGTTTTATAGCTAGCTAAACATCTCACTTGTATGACAGTCGCATCAAATTTCATTATATTGTCAAAGATGCGTTAAAGTGTTTGGCATACTTTGGTCAGACTCAGTCAATGACTGCCACACACGAGCTCAAAACGACCACAGCCCAAAGACAAAAGGAGACATCCAAGGTGGTCAACTAATTTTTCCCGAATATTTTATTATTGCACACTATGCTATTTAAAAATACGTGTATACAATTGATTACTTACAATGGTATGTCCACAAATAATGTGCTGGTTAATTCAACAAGTTTCTTAGTATTATAATCATGGTTCTAATCTATAATTTATTTCATATAATCTATAAGAAGTACGGTTTTTAATATAAAATATTTGAGATTGTATGCACTTCTTTAACATTTTTTAAACATATTTTTATACAACGTTTGACAATGACATAGCAACCCATATGATCTAGAGACAACAATTGTTCCTATGTAACAAAAAATGTAAAATCACAAAAATACTGAACTCCGAGGAAAATTTAAAACGGAAACTCTCTTAACAAATTGCAAAATCAAAAGATCAAACACATCAAACGAATGGATAACAACTGTCATATTCCTGACTTGTTACCGACACCAAGAAAATGGTGGATAAAACCTGGTTTTATAGCCAGCTTAACCTCTCATTTGTACGACAGTAGCAACAAATAAATTCCATTATATTGACAACGATGTGTGAACAAAATAAACAGACATGATAGATAAAAATGTGGAAAATACTAAGGGGCACAGCAGTCAACAATGTGTTGTTTTTAAAAAATAGATCGTGACATGTTCTTGGGAAGAATATAGTTACCTTATTTTTATTCGTTCGTTCGTGTCTGTCATACATGTATATACACACAAATGTATACTAAAGTACTCTTTTTGTCTTCCCTTACATCAATACCAGTTCCTGTTCTTACTGGTAGATTTCATATTATGGAAAAATTATATTGCATGCATGTTTCACGATAATCTGTTTGTTTGACTGGCTAACAACAATTGCGCGTCATTCCTTACATAACCTTCATATCAGAATGAAATTTTACATTCGCGATGACACTTGCTTCTATAAAAGTGCCTAGGTAAATAAAATTAAAACTTGATTAAACTTTTTATTTCATGGTCTTATTAGCATAAAAATGTATTCATAGGAAGTGAAAGCTTATTTGTGTAATGTTATTGGGGTGTAAGAGTGTTCAACTTGGTGAACCATTGATCGTACACAAGCGCTTCGGCACAATTTATTTGAACGCTGTTGCTCGATCATGGGTAACTCTCAACTAAATGGCTAATTTACATTTATCAGTTACGCTCGTTCATAAAACTGACACGATTTGACGCCCGTCATGCATGGACTAGACATGTTGGGCAGTTAAGCGACATCATATATGGACACGTTTGGGGGAAATGGAATTGTTATATATATACGATGGAATCAAATGTTTACATTCAATTCTGACATATATACCGAATATGGCCAAAAATACAATTTAAGCGTTATTTCCGGCGGTGATAAGGTTCACAATTATTTCCTTATTTTCATTTTTTTTTTATCATAGAAATGAAAGCAAACATTTTGTTTGACTTTTTTTAGTTACAGTAACATTTGTTCGAATCGCTGGAATTTACAGGAAATGCGTTGTCTCGACTAAAAGGTATGTTTATTTATAAACAAGGGTAATTTTTCAGTTGAATCTTTTGTAAATACATGGATTCATTATAGAAAAACTTGTTATTAATAAAGTCATAATCGTATTGATACCACGAATCTAGCAGATTTGGATGTGTTGACCTTTATATTCAACAGGTGAACGTATCCTGGTACCTTTGATAACTATTATTATATGATGTACAACTAAATTCGAATGTTGGAAGAACTAGCTGGATAATATTAAATATCTCTAGAAAATAATAAATTCATTGTGTATGAATACGTGTTTGTTTGAATTTGAAGCGACTGTCACACAAGTTAGAGGTTTAGATAGCTAAAAACAGGTTAATCCATCATTTTCTACATAAGAAAATGCCTGTACCATGTCAGAAATATGCTGTTATCCATTCGTTTGCATAGTTTGACCTTTTATTATGACATTTGATTAGAGACTTTCCGTTTTGAATTTTCCTCGGGGCTTTTGTTATTTTTTCTTAATGTATGAAGCAGGCATGGGACGGATTACATTACAATGTAATGCATTTTTTACAATTACTTTGACAAAAGCATGCATTAAATTACAATTACAATCACATGCATTTATCAAAGTAATGCATTATATTCTCATTTTCATTCTCAATTTTATTACATTTACTTTTGCAAAGTAATGCATTGAATTACACATTACATTTTGAAGTGTTATTATTTAAGTGAAAAAAATAAAAAATTCTGAAAAACAAAATGAAGTCACAAAAGATTCTAGCATTTGCAATAACTTTTCCATATACATTGTACCTATTAAATTTAAGTATCAAGTGAAAAGTCAATACACCTTTTACATGTTAATATCATAAGGGTTTCAAAGTATAAGTATACAGCTCTGTTTTCTCCTAACAAAAATAACAGAGATGAAGTTTAATTTTTATTTTAACTAATATAAACTTCATTTTTTTAAAATTTGCATTTGTTTATAAACTACTATCAACAATATTTACTGAGAATTTCTTTCCTAATTAGATAATAAACAAAAAGCTTAATTTATAACCAAGTGTTAAAAAGGTGAAAAAGATTGATTGTCAAACAAACTAAATAGTGTTACTGACAATGGTCGATTATCGGTTATTTAGATAAAAATAATCATGACAAGTTATTCCTTGATATTATAACAACAATAAAAACTTTATAGTAATGTTTTTCAGATACAAAAAAAAAATATCCAAATGATTATGTTCTTAATTAATCCAGAAATCTTAAATGCTACCTAAAAAGCTGAATTTCCAACAATCGGTGAAAGATACATAGTATGTGAAAAAAAATTGCCATGTAATGCAATGTAATGCATGAAGTTCACAACTTGTTTCTTAAGTTATGCATTAAATTACAATCACATGTAGTGCAAACATTTCTGCATTACACACAACATGCAATTACTTGGGAAATGTAATGCATTACCATGCATTACCATGCATTACAATTACAAATTTGCATTACCCCATGCCTGGTATGAAGTGGTATACTGTTCAATTTCTAAACGCTTGTATACACGTTCAACTTGGATTATTTTTGTCCCCAAGTTATGACTTGAAATGTAATAACGGGCTTTACTCTCGGTGATTAACTTAAAAGCTCGGAAAAGCTGACTTAAAAACAAATCGACTTCTTCATAACATGAAAATATATAAAAAAGCTTTGAAAGTATAGTTCATGTAAACCATTCAGCGTTACAACCAACGCACTTCGGCGGAAATATGAACTATACTTTGTTTCTTTCACCGGGAAAGATCGTCAATTTTGCACGCCTTTATGATGTTATTTACCCGATAGAAGGCGCACCTGTATCCCTGCTCTATTACAAGTTTCCAGCACTTTCATAATCGCCATTCTGTAGGGTAGTGTTTACATAATTTATGTTCCGTAAGATTCCGATAGGTATGAGGGAGATGGTCATCTTATTAGATTTTAATTTCTTAAATGTTTTGTACAGTATAAAATTAAACTTTTTCATCCGTATGCTCAACATGTGTTGGAATTGACGATGCATACATGTTGATCACGTGGTAATGGAAGTCACAAGGCAGATTCAACTAATATCCGTACCCCGGAACTGCATTGAAATTCAGTGTGATCAAAACACACTACAGTTTCCGTACATTTAAATTTTTAAAAAAGTGTGTAAATATAAATAAATATATTAATATATACTTTAAGACTGTGTATATGTAATTGAAGTAATATTTTTGTTATATAAGGGGTGAACTATATCGTGTATATGCAGCATGTTGCACTATTAAGGAAGATGGAATAGGACTGCATTGTTTCACTTTGAATGGTAAGTTGTAACTTATGAGTTTTATAAACTCCGAACTTTTCTTTCTAAATCCTACAAACTGTTAGTCCACCTCAAATTTGTCAACATATATAGAGAAATATATGTCTCAAAAAAGGCAAATGAGCGATCTCATAATTTACTGATTGAAAAAAAAAGTATTGATACGAGTTGAAGTGGTTCTGATCCTTGATTATGCAACTGCAATGTTTTGAAAACAATCAAAATACTAAAAACATTTATTCGCATCAATGCCTTATTGCTGTTGTTGTCAATGTCGACATTTTAGAATATACAAACAATGAGCTAGTCAGTTGTTAAAAGGGAAATACTAAGGTTTTGCAAACGGGAAATTAAAAAAAAAGGAAAACCATAGGGATTAAAATAGGATAGAGTGGAACACGACTTGTAATAATATGATGCTTGAAATATGTTTAGGCCATACGGTTACCTCTATAAATGCTATATTGTGTAACATCAACTTTATTTAAACTTTATTTGATAGTTGTCTAATTGGCAATTATACCTCATCTCCTAATTTCTATATTTTTTAAAGGAATACACTTTTGTTTCTTACGGAAGCCGTTAAGGGCCATTCAAAAAAAAAAATTATGTCGTAATTACGACATAGCATGTCGTAATTTCGACATAACATGTCGTTATAACGACATCGCTTTGTCGTAATTTCGACATAACATGTCGTAATAACGACATCACTATGTCGTAATACGACATACATGTAGCTACGACATTGCTATATATAAAAAAGAATATGTATTATGATTGCCAAGAGACTAAATGACACAGAAATGAACAACTATAGGTCATCATAATGCCCCAAATAATTAGAAAAAGACCGCGCGAACAAAATTTAGAATAAAAATGGGGGATGTGTCAAAGAGACACCGACCAACAGCAGTTAAGATTTTGAAAGGTTGATTTTGGCTGCTGCTTCACAGTTAGCGCTACAAATTAAATGCAGATTTAGGACAAACATATAATATAAATGAGGTATATATGAATATTACAAATCATTTGAACGAAACGCTCAGTCCGATTTTATACGATATAAGCTCCTTAAGAAACAAACCATTACGCAGACGAATTATTTTCAACCGAGCCGACATACTCCCGAATGCCAATACATTGTAATACGCCACACACTTTATATGTTTCGATTTAACCCTGTCGACTTCAAATCTATTCTAGAGTCAGCTCTGTTTACACAGTATTATTTGAACGTTAAGTAGGCTATACAAAAAAAGCTAGTGAAAATAATGAGATGTGGTATGATAACATATGAGACAAATTTTCAACAGGAAACAAATGGAGAAGATTTAAAGAACTATTTTAGGTTCATAATTATTTGGTTAACATAACACAATCAAGTTGAATTAATATGGTAGTAATATTGATAGATTGTTGTATGTATTATTCGGATAAACCGGAGCTACAATGTATACGGGGTTAACATTACAAGTTACAGATACTTCTAGACAAAAGCACAGTTATGATAATGATATCTGCAAATTTGAGGTAAACAACTTGTATTCTTCCTAGAGATATATACGGAAAGCTGATAAATTGTAAATACGAAGTTTAACATACAAGTACTTGTTCAGAGATTACTATTGCAATTCAAGAGAGGTAAATCTACAAAAGGAACGACATGAGACCGTAAAAAGGAGAACATATTGAATCTACTATCGATATTGAAGTTCTGAAGAAACTTTGATTTTGCAATTAAATCTAGTCAAAGCACAAACTAAGTGTTACCAATGAAGATAACCCCCCAAAAAAGTTAAAAGCAAATACTTTATATTGTGCTGTTTTCATTAAAGCATATCTAACGATCTACAGAAAAAATTATAACACGTTTCATTTTACAGCTTGTTTAATGAGATACACACCAGCTACAGGATCATACTGCATGCCCTGTGAGACAAATACATATGAGGAAATATGTCACTATAATATTTCATGCATCTTCTTGGAAAGGTATGTTATGCTTTGTCTTTATTTATGCATTTTAGATACAATGCATTTCGTATCTCATTGAGCGCGATTTTGAAAATACATATAAAAGGGCCACACAACTAAAAACAATGTCAAGAGATACGTCTTCCATGTCATTATGATTATAAAAATATTTTAGTGAAGATAAATCATATATTAATTAGTTACCATGAAGGCAATTAAAAAACTAAAACTAAAAAAGCTTACTAGACTAGTATACAACATGTTCCTCTTGCATGAGATAAAAAAAAAAAGGCAATCACTAAAATCTTAGATATTACATGTAAAGATTGTCAGTATTTTTAACGTGTTCTTAGTTATATAGGAAGATAGAATATACGTTATTTAAGTTTATGCACTAAAATCTTATTTTAGTTGTGATCCCATTGACGACTGTGTTCAACCTTCAGCAACTACTAGTAAATTGTATGAAAATTCTGGTAAGTAAAATGTATTTCAAAATTGTAATTGTGTTTAGGTGTAATACCGCCATTGATTTTTCCCTATACGCCTTTTTTAAATTTGCACTTTTCCAAAAATAAGCAGAATTTATCTTTGTTTCAAATAAAGTAATACTTAACATGATTAAAGTTTCATCCATAACTAGAAGAAACCAGTTAAATTTTCACCTCTTTTTAACCTGTGTGTAAGTGAATCTTTAGTGACCATGTTACCTTATGTTTCAAAATATTCTAGAGAAACACTTAATTCAAACATTATGGTGTTTTGAAATAGCCAAAATATATGTTTATGACTAGAAAACTTTTTACGGCAATGAAATGTAGGATAAAATACCTACAACTGTCAAATTCGAGGGAACATTTGTTTGATCCCTTTTCGTATGGAACTGGTTGTGAAGTACTATGATTTGGTGGTATTACACCTTTATTCAATTATCTATATTTTTTTAAATGACAATAAAAGACAGACCATTAAACGGTTTGCGTGATGTCTTTTTCATATCAGATTTGTTAAAATCAATTTTGTCTTTTTACGTCTTCTTTTTTGTTGTGTATGAAAAGGGATGGCTTTTAAATTGTAGTGAAAGCTTATTATTGGTTGACACACGTTTTATAATCATTACTTAAATCATAGAGTTAAAACAAATAGAAATCTACATATAAAAAGGGGCGATATTTTGGGGCTAATATCAAATAGTTTTAAAGATAGCTAGATCTAGACTGCTAAATATTTCATTTCATCAGCTCTAACTGACTTTTAGTGTTTAATATATAGGCATTTTAATTATATGACATTAGTTATTAAAGGGGCACTAGCTACCAGATAAATAAAAAAAATATAAAATAAGATTATTTTTTTATCATTCATTAATGAAAGTGATAAAGTGAAATAAAATATCGGTTTTAGCAGCCAGCATATTTCAATTGTGTCAAAATAAGCTAATAAAGTGAATAATTTGATCTCATTAAATCCGTACTCATGTGAACTTAAATTTAACCTCTTAGCAAGAGGTGGTTACCGAATTTAATGTGCTAGATATTCAATT
This sequence comes from Mytilus edulis, assembly GCA_019925275.1. Taxonomy (NCBI): domain Eukaryota; kingdom Metazoa; phylum Mollusca; class Bivalvia; order Mytilida; family Mytilidae; genus Mytilus; species Mytilus edulis. The sequence continues at coordinate 24,128,968 of CM034354.1, forward strand.
ATTTAAAGGAAAAGAATGTCAACATTAGAAAAACTCGATCCCCCAAAAAACCATTCATATACAGGTAAAAACGAGGATAAACATATGTTTTGATCTATAATATGAAACTAAACATACATAAAAAATTCAAATGCACGAGTCTGATATATATTTATATCAATATTTATGTTTATACCGGCAATTGGAATTCTTCGGAGGACAACTCGACAGTTAATTATATCTAGAATAAAATACACACGAAACTACACAACCTATTATCGATCTCATGTCCGGTATAATGCTTATTTTAGACTTTTTATAATTTGATTAAATGTTTTACATTGTTATAAATCAAATAGACGAATTTGAGTCAAATCGGTAAACATAAATTTGATAGCTAGTGCCCCTTTAACATCAGTGTAGTAATGGTTTTTTCGGGAATTTTACTTACATTAATTAGAAGTCAATGCAATAAAATGTTAAACAAGTCAACTACTGAGTTTGAAACTTCGAACGGAATACTTGTGTGATTTTACCAACTTCTATAGCTATAGCTGTTTCTAAAAGGCAAATTATTTTGATTACAATTTTATTATACTTCAAATTCATCTCAGTAAATATTAATCAAAGTATACGTAGCTGAGATGACCGTTTTCATCCGTTTAAACGGTGCTGAGCGCATTCGTGAACTCTTTGTTAGGCGAAATATTTTTTCCATGTTGAGTTCCTTGTTAAAAAATAGTAATTGAAACCTTCCTATAATAAAATAAGTGAATTCAAACTGCTTCATAAAATAAAAATGTCTTTTTTTGCAGATACAACAACTTTACCTCAATACCTAGATGCAAGTTCAAACGTAGAAAACACTGATTGTAGTGGTACTATGTTATTGATCATTTCATACTATACATCAAAATAGGAAATTTGTTTTTGCTGCTTATGATAATCTTTACAATGGTTTTATAAAATTGAGAATGGAAATATGTCAAAGAGATAACAACCCGACCATAGAACAGACAACAACAGAAGGTCACCAACAGGTCTTCAATGAAAACATTCATCAGAAATCGAGTGATGCGTATTTAGGTCTAGAACTCAATGATGAATTATGTAGGTTCTACAGAATAGATCGTACAAACGTGATCAATCAATATAAAAATATGATTTCTTCTGTATTTGACGAGTGTCTTTGCACATATTGGGACTTTGAATTTTAAGAGGTTTATTTTGTTTTCGATTAAAATTGTTGTTATCTTGGTCATGTATCTTGAAATTTATATATGATCACCTTGATATTTATACAATTTAAGAGTTTCATAATGCTTGTCTCTTCAAATCTACATATTCTTATAAGTGTTGTAAAAATCTTGAATATTGTTTTAATATAAAGATTTATCTCACCCATTTATACCAGTTTAGTTTTATTCTTAAACTATAGTCATGAAATGTTTTCAATCATTGCGTTTTGCCTTTTCAGGACTGTTATCCAGAGACATAATAGTATATGTGACATTATCAGTGTTAGTAATGGTTTTCGGGATAGGTTTCTGCTTAATTTTCGTCAAATACAGGACATTGACCATCGAGAAGAACGGATCTATCCAACCATTACCCCAAAACGGTCCAAATATAGAAAACAGTTTATATGACATTATCGACGAGACAGGTATGCCACGCCATTTGGACTCCGCGGGATATAATATTCTAATAGACGACCAAACAGCATCTCCTTACGTAACATAGATTACAAATACATAGATATAAGTATTCTAATAGACAATAAGGGACCTTCTGTTTAGAATGTCCTTGAAGTCTGGTATTTTTGCTATTCTACTGGTGTTGTATGTATTTTTTTTCACAAAATGTGATAGTGTTTTGGTATACGATTTACGTGTTTTTTTATTGCTCGAAAAAAGAAATCTAATGTATCTATACATGCTATAACAGCAATGTTTTAGAAGGTTGATACGAGAAGAGATGACGAAAGAATTTTGTATTGTGTGATTTTTGCTTATATACTGGGTTTTATGCCATTTAATGTTTTTTGTTACATATTTGTTTGATTTTATTTTAGTGATTATGATTATGACACATAAAATTGAGAATGGAAATGAGGAATATGTCAAAGAGACAACAACCCAACCACAGAACAGACAACGGAAGGTCACCAATAGGTCTTTTTGATATTTCTACCAAGTACGTCTGTTTGTTTTGTTCACGAATCGTTGTCAATAAAATAGTATTTGAAACGACTGTCATACAAGTAAGAGGTTTAGCTACTTTTAAAACCAGGTTCAGTCCACCATTTTTAACATAAGAAAATGGCTGTACCAATTCAGGAATATGACAGTTGATATTCATACGTTTGATTTCGCATTTTGATTACGGACTCTCCGTTTTGAATTGTCCTCGGAGATCAGTACTTTTCATTGATCATTATTAGAATTGTAAAAATTAATGTCCTATTTAACAATTAATGAATGGCTGTTATTTGTTTTGAATTTATTGAACCATAAAATTAATTTTTGACTCGTCACATTGAATAATCCGCGAAGCGGATTATGTTAAATGTGAAGAGTCATAAATTAATTTTATGGTTCAATAAATTCAAAATAAATTATTGCCATTCATTATAAATAAACTTCTATCAAAAATAAGGCTCAAAGATTTATATCAATACTTATAACAACGTACATAGATGTTGGCGTATGAATACACAACGTTAGCGTGGGCGTGTCGCCATAAAAATTGATAACATTGAAAATAAAGCTAATTGTTTTAACCAATCAGAAGACAGTAAATACACCAAATTTATTTATAACGCAATAACACTGATCTCATTAGATAAAAGTTGTATGATTCTTACTACTACAGATGTATTGCTTATTGGTACATTAACCAGTAGAACACATACAACAAATATGGAACTCAAAATATCCATAAAGTTGATATTGATACAGTTAGATAAGTCATTTTGTGTTTCTGATAAAAAAAAATTATTAAAGCTGTTTTGCTAATCCTGTTTGAACTTGTTAAAATCTAAGTGGAATGCCTACAACATTACAATTACATGTATATACAATCATCCCCAAAGCTTATCGATTTAACAAAAGATTGAAATAGTAGAGTGAAGAAGGCAAAAGTTTTGAGAGCCATAATAATATTTTGTCAATACTATCAACTGAGACGTAAAACCCTGAAACACTCTTAAAGTATTCTGAAAGTTTCATCTGCGGTGGTAATATTGTTACGATATATTGGGTAATTTGAAGGTTTGAAAATACAATTTTGGGGCTATTACCAATGTCATTTCAACTGATCGGGCGGAGCTTACGTTTGAATTTGCATAAGGACAGTCTATTTGAAGATGTGTGCGATTAGGATGATTGCCGTTATAATTATTATTGATTTCTAATCACCTATTAGTGCCATCAAAGGAATTAACAAAAGAATAACTGGACACTTCATTGATGAGTTTATCCTAAAACGCCTATCTATAGATGGAATGGTTTATTACGAGCGAAACGGTTAAACTCCGCCCAGTCAAGTGAAATAAATTGAGTAATACTGATCATTTATTTTTGTTTTAAGTTTTATGGTTTACCGTTAGCCAATGTGTACATAAAGCCATTCGATGACCATCACATTTAAGTTTATTGTTACAGTGTGTAAATATTGTTAGAAAAATCTCTGGAAATCTATAGATAATGGTTCGTCTTCACTGTTTGACCAGAGATGATCATATGACTGAACTAATGTTACGTTTTTAAGAGAACCCTTATTTCACACGTTTTCGCTTTATAAACTATCTATTGCATGTGTATGTAACTATTTTGTGACTATTGTAATGCAAAGAGTAAATAAGCTAAGTTGAGTCCCGTTTGTCTATTTTCAAACTTGACAGAATGTCAACATTTACATTCGACGCCATTTACTTCATCAACTTATTAACGTCAGGGACCACATGGGCTGTATGTGAACTGCTACATAGGCATTCAGTCTTGACACCTAGGATATAACCAAAGTAACTTAAATACGTCACAGACAAGGTAAAACGTAAAATACTCAAACCTTTGCTATTAAATGCATCTCCGTCGAATAAATGGAACTAATCATAATTGAACCAGATATGTTTTACTGTTGACATTGCAAAACATAATGGTATCAAATTGAGACAGGAAGGGGGTGGGTCTTTTGATATTATATCTAAAGTACTCTTGTTGGTTTATATGTTACTTATGTAATTTATGTTTTGTATAAATAGATGTTTTGTAAATAATAAATTGTACATGTAAAATAAATTGTGTTTTCTATTTTACAAGTACGTCAATGAGTGTATAATCTACCATATTAAATTTACTCATCATATATACCATGATAACAATTTGGACAGACGCGTGTTTCGTCTACGCTGGAATAAAAAAAAAGTTCAACAGGCCAAATATAGTATCAAGTTAAGAAGCATTGAGGACCAAAAATTCCTAAAAGATTTTCCAAATATAGGTTAGGTAATATGGTCCTGAGGTAGAAAATTAAACCAGTGCCTTTACTGTTTTGCTTGCTACGCTATTATTCCTTTAACCGTAATACCAGCTTTGTTACCAATAAAACAGACCACACCATCCGCCGACATCCGACTACAAACAAAGACAATCAACAACTTCCTGTTCAGATATGCTAACTTGGTGCAGGGCACAATGTGGTAGAGTTAAGCCATTTTACGTGAACACACAATACCATTATATAGATCGATTGGTAGTAAAACTAGAGCGCACAACAAAAACATGAAAAAACCTTCAATAAAAAAAAAGTGTGTTCTACTTATAAGGTAATTGTTTGATTAATAAATGGCATACCTTACGTCTAATGTCAATATTGCATGCATATTTAGGAGATGTGTGTGCTGTTAAATTATGAATATAAACTAGTAAGCACATGCTGGCCTCACTGAACAGAATTTTTATAATCTGTTGGGTTACAGGGTTAAAGACTTTGGAGTCTTATAGCTCTCTATTCGGATAAATGTATCTTACTACGACCTGACCTATATGAATATTAATCTGGAGTCACACGTATTCGGCAAAATACCACTTTTAAAAGTTTTGGCATACTTGGGTCGGACTCAGACAAAGATTTACCACTCACTAGGAAAGAAGTTCGACCCCCTATTGGTTGCCTTTGGCTGTTGTCTGCTCTATGGTTGGGTAATTGCCGCTTTGACACATTCCCCATGTTCATTTTCAATTTTACTTAGACCACCCCACCTCAAGGCCTCTGATAAAAAAATGAGTATATGTTAATGACTAACCAATTTTACATGATCTTTGTAGAAAAAATGGTGTCCGTATATTACAATTTAAAAAAAAAACACGTTTAATAATATTATACGTCTGAAGCGCTCTCCTGGATTAACCTTCATTAGGAAAGTTCAAAGCCAAATATTTGAATTCCATGGATGTATAAGTACCGAAACAGTTGTAGAGCTATATGACAAAATTGTATTTTTTGCTTTAAAAGAGAATTAACACCTTTAAACTCTATATGATTAATCACCCTATATATATATATATATATGGTAACTATTCCTATATCTGTTAAGACTATGTATATCAAATATATCTGATATATAATCACCACACGTAGTACTTTAACAAACGATAAAACAAAATGTATCACTGAACTAGTATATATATTGCTGTAGGACGCCTCCGGGTGCGGTAATTTCTCGCTGCATTGAAGACCTATTGGTGACCTTCTGCTGTTGTCTGTTTTATGGTCGGTGGTTTTCTCTTTGACACATTCCCCATTTCCATTCTCAATTTTATCCACATAAATCTGTTTGAGGTAAGATAATACAATTTATACAATGTAAGAATTGATGGAAATGTCGAACTAACATCAGAGATTTCAGTCCAGATTTAAAAAAAAAAATGTCTATCAGACTCTCAAGGGGTACACGTAAATACTTTATTGATAGGGGTTCTGGTGGGGAAAATACCCATTTTTTCAATTATTTAGATTTTTAAAATTAATACCTTTTCATATATTTCGTAGGTGAAGGTTTTTCTTTTTCCCATTTTGTTTGGGTTTCATGTGGTGTGTTATAATGTAAGAGAATACCAAAGTTTAAAAAAGTCAAATCACAAAAATACTGAACTCCGAAGAATATTCAAAATGGAAAGACCCTAATGAAATGAACAGACGTAAGAATGAAGTATATATACTGCAAGATCAAACGAAAATCAGAATCAACATTAGATCATTTTAAATAATCTTATGAAAAGTTCACTTCTGAACTTTTTTTAATATTCTGTAAGTACTCGTATAATACTAAACGGTAATATTAATAATATAAGCTTCATACACGTTTAATTTGAATAATAATACGGATGAAATTCAATGCTTGTATTCAATTACGACGCATTTTCTAATTACAATGGAACATGTGGAACTTAATCATAATTTCCGGTAAAAAAATGATTAAATTTACAATAATTTCCTTATTTTTAATTAATGACCAAATTATTGCAATGATGAGAACGTACATGTACATGTGTTTTATCTTATTGGTAATATCTGTAAGACTCTCTGGAAAACCCTCATGCTATATTTTTACTCAGATGTATGTATATGTTGTGTACAAGTTATCATTTTGTACAAATTATAATTTGCACAAAAATATTGTACAAATTATAATTTGTATTTTGACTTTGTACAAATTGTAATTTGTACAAAAAGTGCTTGTACAAATTACAATTTGTACAAAAATGGACAAAAATTCACTTATAACTTGTACAATAATTTATCAGATGGATTTTGGTAAAAAAAGCATTGATACACATTATTGAATTGCTAAAAGGATCACACAGTACACCTAAGTTACAAATTTCAAAAGTAGTTATTTATCATTCGTTTCAGCAGGTGATCTAGTGATTTATGGAATCAGGTATTGCACAACATCTTTTGACTCTTACTTCTAAATTTAGAAGTGCTGTACCAAGTTTTGCTTTATCATGAAAGAAATCGATGACGACATGTTTTGTTATTTTTTTACAAATTAAATTTGTATAAAGTCAAAATTCAAATTATAATTTGTACAATTTTATTGTACAATTTATAATTTGTACAGAATGATAACTTGTACACAAAACATATATTATATATATAAATCAAGAAACTTACATGCATATGTAATTGGAGTTATATTTTTGTTTTGTTAGTGGTGAATACAAAGCTGAATGTTGTCCAGATGATGAAGCAAAAGGAAATGATTGCATCCGTAAGTCCTAACTTAATATCTTCCTATTCTCCTATTTTCTACATCTTTGTCCACTTCATTCGTTGACTGATATACCATTATATTATTATTACATATGGTGATGCATTCCACTATTTTCATTGGATATGGTGATCACATGTTTGAAAAGTTATTTACTTATCCATAGTTTCTATTTTTACGTATATTGACGCTATGTTTCTATTTATACGTATATTGGTGATCAATATGGATGTGTTACTAAATTTACCACGGAGGAAGCGTCACAGAAGTCGAAAAGAAATTTGCAAATTTGTCAGAAGGAGATCATCAAGAATTTTATATTAAATACGCTGAGAATACAAGAAAACAAACGCAACAGGCTATGAAGTTTTTTAAAGAATATTGCTATTTTCAAGATCATGTTCAAATGTTTGCAAACTACAATTTAAGAATACAATCTTAGATATTACACGTTTACAATTAAAGATGCTCAAAAGTAATATACTAGTGGGTGTACATTGTTTGTCTTATTCGCTCCCCCTTGCATTAAATAAAAATGAAAAACAAAATAAGTTCATGTCACTTGATAGCATGTCACGCAACATAATTGTTTAACATGTTTAACGTATGTGTAAGGCATACTACTTCAATATCACTAGAACACACCCGTTAAATCGCGGGCATTCAGAGCGTTGTTGAAATTATGTAAAGATTTCAGGAAAAGTATCAAAAGTCATAGGTACTTGGGGACAGGAAATATTGTGTTAAAGCCCTCCTTTATTTCTAAAATTCTCATCTTTTTTGTATTAATTTCAATATGAACATACATTTAGTATATAATGAACATTCAAGTCAGGAGCCTGTAATTCAGTGGTTGTCGTTTATTTATGTGTTACATATTTTTGCTCATTGTTGAAGGCCGTACAGTGACCTATAGTTGTTAACTATTGTGTCATGTTAGTCTCTAGTTGAGAGTTGTCTCGTTGGCAATCATACCACATCTTCTTTTTTTTTTGTAATCAGTGAATTTTTTAAAAAGATTTAAAGAATGGAGAATTTCAGAAAAGGTATCAAAAGTCATAGGTACTTTGGGACAGGACTATTGTTTTTCTAGCCCAGCTCCTCCTTTATTTTTCAAAAGTTCCCATTTTTTTTTATTTCTATTAATTTTAATGACACATGAACTATTTTAGCGCTTATCTGTATATATATTATGAACATTCATTACTTTATATAAAGTGTATTTGCTTTTTACTTTCAATTCTCAGTTTACTAATCGACCCACGGCGGTCATTGATATATTATACATACTGTCTCTATTTAATAAACATTGTTATTGCCGTGGGAAGAAAAAATTGAAAATGATAGCAATTAGAAAACCCGCCTTATTCTTAGCATATGTATGTTCAAAGAATACAGAAAAATGCAAACCGGAAGTCTGATATGACTTAAAATTTCGCCCAATGACGGAAATAATATCCGGATGCCTTTTTCTCGTTTTTCTCCCAAAATAACTCAATCTGAATAATCATATAAATGGATGACAAATGCAACTATGCACTGTACCTATAGGACACAAAAGGCATGATGATTAATTTATTGTGGAAAAAAGAGAAGCGACTCACAAAATGAGGTCTTTTCATTTAATAATATATATTAAATGGGGTATGAATACACCATGCTTTGTACAAGAAAACACATGTTACTCATAGAGATTACTTCAGAAAAGAGTTTAAATCAAATAACTTATACTGTGTGATTTTTATTCAAGCTTATATATGTATATATGAAGATCGACCATAATTTGATAACATGTCTAATTTGACAGGTTGTTCCAAAGGACACACATCTGTTAGAGGGAAAAACTGCGTGCCCTGTTCGAAAACAATATATGGTGAAAAACTGTCGACAAGAATGCTCTTGCTCTGATGATAAAATGTATGTCATATTTTTCCATGAAATATATTTCTCTTGTTTTAATGTGCACAAATGGCGAATTTCATGTGAAAGGGCTAAAAATCTTCAACAAAAAACTCAAGAGGCGAACCTTAATAATTGTCAGTTAGTCCAAGAGTGTTGTCTATATTGTTTATTGTTATTATGAATTAAAAAAAATCAATCAATAACATGTCAGTATATTGCAAAAAGTACAGTTTAAAAAATCACTAAAAAATACAAACCTAGTGAGTCTGTTTAAAACGTGTTTTTTTTAATTAAATAAAAAGGTAGATAGGCTATTTCAGTTACTTCAGTAAATTGGTATTTCCATTGCAACCAAGTTGACGGCGGTTGTATTGAAATTTTATCGGGACCAAATAGTACTACATGTAGTCAAAGTACTACAGAGTATGAAACGTCAGGTAAATAAAATGTAAAATATTAGCGTACACAATTATTATAATTTGTAATTTAAATATTTATTCAATTATATACTTTGTTACAACAAAACATATAAAAAAGATGTGTTATGATTGACCATTTTACAATTCTCCAGAAATAAAGATCAAATGACATAGAAGTTAAAACAATGGATCACCGTACGGCTTTCATCACTGAGCGCAACACATTGATCTCCAGTAAATTTAGTATTTATCTCTCTGATGTGGGTTTTTTATATTCAAATTGTTTTGTTCCTAAAATAAATTACAAAGCTTATTACTGATTCGAACCTAATACAAAGTAGTTCAGGTAAAATTAGCTGGCAAAAATAAGATATTTACATATAACACTGAACGAAAAACCTTGTATGTATCACACATTTTTAAAAACATATGTTGACGGACAGACAATTAACCAAAAATAGTTTAACAAATGCCACTTATTAAATTTCGAAAGACGAATAGTTACTACATACTACATGTACATTAAAAAAACAACCTTATTTTCAAAACAAATCAAACCGATTCGAAACTTGCAATTAAAAACTTTATATCTTGTATATATTTTAAGAGACATTATAAAGATTATATGAGATGACTTGAATTTGGAATTATTAGGAAATTGCATACATATTTAACTCATTTAATAATTATTATCATTTTAGAGCCAGTGTCAAGAGAAATGATTGTTTACCTTATATCATCAGTTTTCGTACTGGTTTTCGGGATAGGTTTTTGCTTTGTTTTCTTCAAAAACAAAGCATTAACAAAACAGAGAAGAGCAACAACTAGTATCATTCAACCACAAAAAACTGTAATACAAATGTACCTCATAATAGCCAAAATATGGTAACGGGGAACAGTTTATATGACGTTATTGATGAGAGAGACATGTTAGATAACCAATGTGTACAGCAACTGGAAAAGTCGTCTGTTGATCTTGAGGTATTTCAGGATTTAAATATAAGAGATAGTGGCGAAATAAAAAGTTTTGAGAACCATGGTAACCCTTGCCAGTTACTACCAACTGCGCAGACAAACAGTCAAGAGAACAATGTAAAAGTAGATGGTCGTTCCTTAATCAATGATGATAGTACTTCATCATTCAATGAAATTCATCAGAAAACATCACATGATGACCTAAGTCTGTATCAACCTATGATCAAATCTGAAATGTCTCCACCGGAAGTGACAGCGTATCTTACACTAGCACCAGAGAACAACAGAATGAATAGTGGTATGCCTAATCACCAAATAGATGCAGTTAGTCAAAAGAAAAATAGGATGCAGCACCTTCAAGATGTAGAAAAGAAAGCTATGATAAATACATATGAAAACGTTATTGGATGTAGCGTACACAAGACCCTGTCCGATATTTAAGGACGAAAATAGAAATCAGATGAAATGTTTTATACTAGTACCAAACAGATGAAAATGATAATGTCTGAAAAAGACAAAACACATTTATACCCAAATGAAAAACGACTTACATTATCTATTATATATCAATATATCTTAATGTCATATGACAAAAGTTGATGCATTTGTTTTTTTATGGCCAGTTTTTATGATAAAACTTATGAAAATATACTTTTTCTCAAGAAAATTCATTAATTTGTCCAAATTTTAAAGATTTTTTTTTTTGGGATAATTGGCTTCCCAGACAGTAATGGCAACATGTTTTCCGTCTGCTTTTACATCAGCTTGACCTTTCTCGCAAAAATACGGTTATTGCAAAACCCATCGCTCCATTTTCGATATAAATTTTATCTTATTTATCGAAGGATACAGAACAGCTAAGGGAGTTATCTCTTTAAAAGTCAACTATAAGCAAAAGGTTACATGATTCTCAATTATCAAAATAAGTGTTTTTCATTACTATTATATATGTCCAATGAAGTGTTTCCTGCAAAATTGTTTCATTCCGATTTCTTGCATCTTTATAATTTTGTTAACAGGTCAAAGTTAATATTTTGTAAAAATATTTGCCAACCCTTTTCATTCGTTTGATGTGTTTGAGCTTTTGATTTTGCCATTTGATTATGACATATATCTAGAAATTGACTCTAGAAATTGATTCATTCGGTAACGACACAGCAAATGAAACCAACTGAGGAATCGTAAAAATGGACAAATTAACGGATAATTCAATTGACGGGGTAAATGGACTATGGAAGAGGTATAATACTAGTTTAAAAATGAACATGAGAATATTCGGTGTGATTGCCAATTAGACAATTCTCTATAAGAGAGTACTTGACATGGATCTACTATAAATCACCGTACGACAATTAACAAAACCCAGACTGCATAGTAAGTCATAAAAGACGCCGAAATGACAAATGTAAAAGTAGGTAGCTCGTTTTGTGGAAAAATACACAGTAAAAGGTACTGATTAAAGATTCCACCCTAACCCTTATGTATAAGATGGTCTAAGTCGTATTTTGTTTATTTGATTTATTTGTTGTTTTTTTTTTTGGGGGGGGGGGTGGGATCCTCTTTCCAACTTTGTGTTTGATTTCTAATATCACACTTACTGATCAATGAAGCCATTGACATATTTAACATGTGGAGAAGGATCTGTTTACCCTGCCGTGGCATTTGAGATCACTCCCATTTCTGGGCTGAGTTTTTATTGATCAGTCTTCAGACTTTATTTTACTTTGGCGTGCTTTTAGTACTTTGTTTGTCTGTTTGTTCTTGGTTCTTATTTTTTTTACTGTTGCTATCGCTTTATTTTCGACTTATGAGTTTAAATGTGCCTTTGTCACCTTTGTTCTATTCTTATACTCACTAAGCTATATAGTAAATGGCCAAGAAAAAAAAAAGAAATATTCTATCATTTGTTTTGTATACTATTGGTATACCATCTATGAAATTGGACAAAAGTAATTAACGCCACGCCAGACGTTCTGTATATATTTTCAATAATCTATCGGAGTTACATATAATTTAAATTCAACGTTTTTATTGGATGTTTTGCTTTACCCCGTCATTGAATAAGGCAAGACTTTTCATTTTCTACTTAAGATAATAATTTATATGAATAATGATATAGATATATTTAAAGCTGTTCAAAACATTGTCAACTTGCTGTTGAAAGTTTCCACAAATATTCGTTAGGAAAATGCTACGAGAAAAAGGCATATCTTATAAGACGTCGGTTTTCAACATTGAGAGTAAAAAAATATTTCTGATGAAAAAACGTTGAATGTAATAACATTAACGGTATCATTTTTCTGCACCAGATCCCGCGCATTTCGACAAAACATGTCTCTTCAGTGATGCTCGTGGCCAAAATATGTAAAATCCAAAGCTTATATAAAAGATGTAGAGCTATAATCCAAAGTTCCAAAAACTATAGCAAAATCCGTGAAAGGAATCAGAGCTATGCATGAGGGAGATACATTCCTTAATTTATAATAATTTTTAACATTTTGTAACAGCAAATTTAATAACACAAAACATCCGTATTTTCATGCCAGTACCGGAGTACTGGCTACTGGGCTGGTGATACACTTGGGGACTAACAGTCCACCAGCAGAGGCATCGAGCTAGTGGTAGTAATAAAATTAACGGTACCATTTTTTTCTGCACCAGATGCGCATTTCGACAAAACATGTCTCTTCAGTGATGTTCGTGGCCACAATATGTAAAATTCAAAAATCCAAAGCTTGTATAAAAGATGTAGAGCTATAATCCAAAAGTTCAAAAAGTATAGCCAAATCCATGAAAGGAATCAGTATGAAACTCCGAAGCCTTATATTATGAGATTAATATGTACGACTCTGGACAAGTTTTGGAATAAACTCATCATAGATACCAGTATTACAAAAAGCTCTATTGTGATGCACAAGATTCAAAAGATACTACTGAATACGAGAATTTCACTTAAAATTCCTACGTAACGCTTTAAAAAAAATCCAGAATCAATTGTATGCGCCTAAAAAATTTCTTTAATTTCATTCTAGAACTCAGTATTTAATAATAATATGTACAAGTACTGGTTCATGAAAACTAATAACAATATGTACAAATACTAGTTTATTAACAGGAAATCAATTTAAAAATCATCATACAAATTTCATCTCCACATAAATAAACCGGATAGAATTAAAGTTTGAATTCAATTTTGACATATTAGAGTTTAGAGTACAATATGATAATTTCCTGAAACAAAAAATGATTAAATTTTCAATTATTTCCTTATTTTGTTTTAATTTTTTGTAACAAAATTATCGCGATGATGAGAAAATACATTTCTTGTGTTGTATTAGTAACATTTGTTCACGCTGTAAGTTTTCGTTGCTATGTTAAGACTCAGAGGTATGTTTATTAACATTTTGTTCACATTTATTCATTAAGGTATTTTGTAATCAAATGGTATTATTACAGTAAAACATGTCATCAAATTACTTCGTCGTATTGATGTCAAACATCATCTGACAGATTTGGATGTATTGACCTTTCTATTAACCAAATCAATAACTGTATATAAACTGGACAGATCGAACAGTATTCATACGTAATTGATTTTGGTTTAGGATACGATTTGTTAGACTTAAACGTGTCAGCTACATGGTAAATTTTTAATGTCTGTGTCAGAAAATTATTTAGATCCGTCCGTTCTGAAAAAAGTTACCCATCTTGGCGTAAGAGTTTTAATTGCTTCTAAAATGTTATCTTTTAGACTGTTTATGAAATATTTGTCAATCAAATTAACATTAATTGAATAATATTAACAAAACAGGAATGTGTCCCAAGTACACAGATGTCCCACCCGCACTATCATGTTCTACGTTCAGTAGAGAATGTAAATGGGTTAAAATCTTTAATTTGATCATATTATAGGGAACATGTTTACTAAGTTTCAAGTTGATTGGACTCGATCGTACGATCAAACGGACGGACGGATGCACATACCAGAAAACATACTGCCAATAAAAGGGGCATAAAAAATCACAATACACAATGTATCCTTATTTTGTGAGTCATCGTCTATTACAATGAATGGAGTAAACAGTGCGTAAATACTTCGATTAAAAATAATTAAGCGCGTATGAATATATAAAGTACATGTATCTCTTATTTTGATAAACATATTGATGTTGACATACATAAATCCTACACATGTAAATAATATAAGTTTGTAAAATTTAAACAAAATAAAACAAAACAAAATATTTAACAAATGAACACAATACAACAACACAATTTCTCTTCAAAATTACAAAATATTATTGGCTGTTCCTGCCTATACATGCACTATTAAATTTAATTTAGCATCCTGGATTTGATTGGTTGTTTTTCGCTAAATTTTCATCGACGAATTTTGCACTCATTTAGAAAACTCTATTTGAATAAGAAAGAATACCAGATGCGCACATGTCAAACCGTTTTTTTTTTCTACGCATTTTAAATTTTCTGACATCATCATATTGAACTAAGACTATGATCTGTCTATCTTTATCTAAGAAGAAGTATTATTTAACATGTAAAAAAATGAATCTTTTAATTAATTCATTTCCAAACAGAAAACAATAAATTTGCGAGAAAGATGGTATACTGCAAACATGAGTTACAAAAATGTGTACACCATATCCGGATTTCAACAATTAATGTCTCTTCAATGATGTTAGGAATTGACACGGTATTTGGAAGGCCATATAATTTACCTCAATTGAGGATAGACTGTCGACGTTGTAAAATTCGACATACACAGCTACGTTTGCATGGGTACTATTTCTGTACTAAAAATATGTAGTACTGGAAATTTACTTTTAATATTCAGTACTATTTTGTTACTTTAAAATTATATATTGTAATATTTAGGTGCCTGTATTTTACAGTACTGTATTTGTACTTGAAATTTAGGTACTAATGATTTTTGGTTACTACAGTTACATTTTCAGCATTTTGAAAGTTTTTCTATTTCAAATCTCTTAAAATTATGATTTTCAAACATGGAATAATGTATTATTTCTGTACAGAAATATTTAGTACTAGTCAAGTACTGTAAAATACAAGTACCTATATATTACAATAATTTTAAAGTAAAGAAATAGTACTAAATATTTAAAGTAAATTTCCAGTACTACATATTTTTAGTACAGAAATAGTACCTATGCAAAAGTAGCTGTGTAGGATGAACGGATCATATAAACCAGAAAGCAAATATAATACAAGCCAAATCGAAAAATTATCAACAAGTCTAAATTGAAAAAGGATAAATAAATTATTCTTGAATACTATATCTTCAAGACTTAGTGCAAAAAAAATAAAAATACTTGAATGTACATTGTTGTTTATTTTGGTAATTAAAAACATAAACATCAGTTTTAATATTTTCAAGACAGGGTTAGAAAAAAGTCATTATGCAATTTCCCGTCATTTCAAATTAAAAATTATAAAATATTGAAGTTTAATTTGCCTAAAAGTAAACGACTATTTATATGTAACTGAAGTTATATATTTTTATTATATAAGTGGCCAATTCAAGGGTCTGTGTTGCGCTGATTATGAAGAAAAGAGAAGTGATTGCATTCGTAAGTTTTAACTTTTTTTTTAAATATTCCTACGATCTATATGTTTGCATTCTGTTAACAATGAAATTTATCAACATGTTTTAAGTCTCTTCTTCACTAACGCTTGTCTGTGGTCGTAATATGTACACGTATTATGCACAGCAGATGTTAAATGAACACAGTGTAAAAGGGTGCATTACGTTTGCACGCATTTGGGGATCATTCTTTTTTTACGTTTGCTCGCAGCTTTTGATTTCATTTCCGCGCATTTATTATACAGGTTGACTCACGTACCGACATATACAGTCATGTACTATCAATGCCTATATTTTTAATTTAGTTATGTTTTAACATTTTAACATTTTTATCAGTATACATTCCTAGGTTTTACTGCTTGTGCAACTATAATTAATACGATATATACAGGCGAGAATGAGCGAAAGTTAGAAAGCTCAAAACTCAAACAGAACTAACTGACCCCTTATATATCAGAAACAGGGATCAACGTGTTTTTTTAACCAATGCTATATTCATAGATACATGTATGTAAAGGTGCTTTTATAAGAATGCATAATAATGCTTTATATGATATAAAAAGGTGTGGTGTGATTGCATTTAAGACAACCACCCAAGGGACCATATTAAGGGAATGTAAGAAACACTGTCGGGTCATTGATGATTGAAACACAAAATATTATAAAGGATGGCAAGAACATTGTTGCACGTGTTGTTCGAATAATCAAAAATGATACAGGGCTATATATGTAACATAAAGAGTAACGAAGATATTAGAGGGACCTTCAAGCGCATCAATTGACAACGCCATGGCTAAAAAAGAACAAAACACACGAGACAAGCAGACAAACAATAGTACATAACACACAACATAGAATACTAAAGATTAAGCAACACGAATCCCAAAAAAATCAATGATAGTATGTGCATTAAATAGATCCTACTCCACATGTGGAACTCGTCATAAAACACTACAGACACTTCGAAAGTAATTTAGCACAGTTGCAAATTTGAGGAGGACAACTTGTATTCTTTCCTTGGCTCTATACTGAAAGCTGACATATTTAAATACCAAGTAAAACATAAAGTATTTATCAAGCGAAATATCTCGACTCAATAGAGATAAAACCTACAAGGTTAACGATATCACAGAATGTTTGCAGAAATTAAGAGGAAGGACAAATAGTTTATCTGCACGTAGGCATGTGTACTAATCATGTATCTTCTTATATTTGCATACTTCGATGTTCTTTAATACGTGTAGAATCTTTAAGCCACGTAATTAACAAGTGCCGTAATAAGCCCTTTATCATACGATATTTGTCTCTAAAGTTGCCGTGGTGTATTACAAAGCATATCATAAAAACACAATGAAAAATAAAATATACCAACGTACAGTGAGGCGTGATGCAAATAATCTTATCTAGGGTGCTGAAGGATCGCGTGATTTGACAATTAAGCTAAGAGTGTCGGTTACAGCTTTATATAGCACAATGCAAATGAAAAAGCGTTCATAGCACATGATTAGCTTTCATGTCATTTTCAATAAGTATAGTAAGTTCAGATCTACTATAATTTGATCATTTGTTTTTGAAAAGCTTGTTCCATAGGATACACATCCCTTGTTGGACAAAACTGTAGACTATGCCCAAAGAACACATATGGTAGAAGATGCTTATTTGATTGTTCTTGCTCAGCTTTTGAAATGTACGTAATCTTTTTATAAATCTTGTCTCAATAGTTACAACCTTTTCAATACCTTCATTTGAAAAGATTAACTTAATTGACAACAAACATCTATTGATGTTTAGTTGGACTATCCCTTATATATGTTTTTAAAAGGAAATAATAAAGTTTAATCATAGTACTAACGTTCTCAAAAAAAAAAATACTTCATAAATAATCATGTACAAATCAAACCCTTCTAGTTACAATTTGTTCTTATAGAACGCAACAACAGGTAGATAAGCTATCTATATGTTGTACAATTTTATTACAGATGTGACCACGTTTACGGCTGCGTTGAACCTTTGCCACCAACTAGTGCTTTACTGTACGAAACGTCTGGTTAGTAGGGCAGAACAATATACATGCATTATATCAATAAACTCATCATAGATACCAGGAATAAAAAAATAGTGTTATGTCAGTGGCGCGTTTTTTTTTCAGAAAAGACACATCAGTTACGCTAGAATAAAAAAATGGCCAAATGGCAAAATGTACATAGGTGAACAATGGGTTTATAGATGTACGGATGGTTGGTCGACAAGCAATGATAACACATAATTTAGTTTGTAGTTCTCTATTAATCTTTATGTTAGCAAAAAAGTTGACGATGAATACGGTCATATTGACTTATTTCAAGATCTGTGTTTGCTGGTTAGTTTTGCTGTTTACAGATATCTAAAAAAATATTTAAGTGCTTGTCAGCAAAAGGGAAAAACCCGAATAAACGGCTTTACCATTAATTATTTAATAACTTTTTAAAGAAATTGCAAAAATGTATATAAAATCAAATGTACATACCAGGGACATTTACCCCAAATCCTGAAGTCCGATTTCTCTGAAAATGACTTTGATATAAATACATTAAAAGTTATTCTTTAAGTAGACATAAGAAGATGTGGTATGCGTGCCAATGAGACAACTCTCCATCCAAGTCACAATTTATAAAAGTAAACCATAATTTAAACCTATTTTAGTAGTTTGTCTTTCGTGCTGTTCCAGGAAATGTGTATTTTTCAGTGCTCAAACATATATCAACATGTCGGACAATATTCTGAGTGTTTCTTCATAGAGTCAGTGGCATACCTAAGCGTACTACTCTGGAATGGTTATTATACATCGTGTTTCGTATTGTATTTCTCGCTGGAAACTAGTAATTTTTACATTCCTAAAAAAATACACATTAATAATTGATGCCGATAAACGCACACACACACATACAAACCCAACTTATTGCATTGAGTCTATGCTGAAAAAATGGTGTACACACACTTTTTGGAATTTGGGCCCTCAATGCTCTTCAACTTTGTACTTGTTTGGCTTTTTAACTATTTTGGTTTGAGCGTCACTGATGAATCTTATGTAGACGAAAAGCGCATCTGGCGTATTAAATTATAATCCTGGTACCTTTGATAACTATTTTAAACCGCTTCTTCAAATCAAATTGTTATTTTTCAGATAAAATGACGTCCACTCTCAACCTAGAAACAACTTCAAACGGAGAAATCATCGATAGTAGTGTCCAAAGTATATGTTATTAATTTTGAGGCCCTTATACAATTTAAGCGAATTTTATACAAGTTAGAGGTTTAGGTACCTATAAACCCTGGTTTAATCCGCCGTTCCAAGTCTTTTGGTTTTGCCGTATAATCATGATTTTTTTTAAATTTTCCTCGGAGCTCGATGTTTTTGATACTTTACTTTTACATTATAATAAAAAAGGGACTATTTGTCGCCATTGATACTTTTTATGCTTCTACATATATGTGTATATTATACTTACTGATCGACTTATGCGAACTAATCATAAGAACTATTTTACCATCAATGATTTATGTAGTGTCTGCAAACAAACTCGTCCAAATGCGACTAATTGTAAAGCACTAGAGGGTTGTAATGGGGGTACTTTTATGACGAATAAAAAGTAGTAATTTTCGCCAAATGACTTGTATGGTAACTTTTGGTTCCTGTAGAATAGATATGTTTATTATATACTATCTTTTAGACGATAAAAAATATGACTGATTTTGACGAATAACGTTAATTTTTTTAATAAAAAAACAATACACTTTTTACAGATATCAGACAAATTACGATAGGGTATATTTGACGAATTCAGGAAATTTTTTAATCGATTTGACACTTACGATAGTCGAAATTGACCGGCTGAAGCCTGATGGTAAAGGGTATTCATACATTCGAAAGGGAGTATGTGTATTTCATTTTTATTCAAACCCGGTTCAATGTAACGTGTATTTACCAAGTTTGTATTGTTTTTGTTTTAAGAGGATTGATTTGTTGGAACTTGTTGCTATTAATACATGTATCTTCAGTTGGGCATTATCTTTCTTTTAATTTGATCAATTTGATAATTATACATTTTCAAAGAATATATTTCGATACCCTTGTAAAATATTTTCATTTCAGGGCTGTTGTCAAAAGAACTAATTGTTTGTTTTATATTATCAGTTTTTGTAATGGTTTTCGGTACGGGGTTTTGCTTTGTTTCATTCAAATATCTTGCATTAACAAAACAGAGAAAAGCAACTGTTATTATCACAAAATCCTGGAATACCTCAAAATGGTTAAGCTATTGAAATGGAAACCGTTTATATGAAATAGTTGATGAGACGGGCATGTAGATGTCGTATGATTATCTTGATGTAATTAAGTATTCAAGTATAAGAGATAGAAGTGAAAGCAAACGTTTAGAGAACCCATTACCAGATTTGCATATTGTTATACTGATATTCATATTTACCTTATTGGCTTTGTTGTTCAAATATTGGAAATCAAGAATTATAAAATTTACAATGCCCTGTCCTCAAATGCTGGTTGGTTACCTATCTGCTATTGTGGATTAAAAATCAGAACTTGTTATTGTTCTGGTCCTTACATAAGATTATGTCGATTATGTCTGTTCGATTTATGACATTTCGATACGGAAGTTTGTATGTACAGCCACCCATGTTAGAACGGTTCCATCCAGTAAATAATGTTAAGCTTTTTACGATGAATGTTATGATACTTTTTTTTTTAATCTTGTACGCAGAAAGTTTAGAGTGTAGTGTCTTTGCCACTTTGCCACATAACTGACCAAGAGAACGAGAGAGAGGAAAAATCTAGTTCTTGACAGTTGAAACATATTTGTTTATTGCTTAGTATAAAATCATTATATTTTACGTTTAATACATACTGAGAAATATGATTTTGTGGCATTTTGACAATCCTAGTCAATCAATAATAGTACTGCAACAAGAGTTCATTTTTTAAAACTTTAATGGTCCGGAAGAACACACACCTAAATTATATATCGATAGAAAGAGGAAAACGTGTACCAGAAGAAAAGTTGGGTCGTAAAAATCCAGAGTGGTCACAATTTTATGAAATTGAGGTCAAAGGTCAGACCTAAAAATATCAATATTTCAACCACAAGGAGAAAAAGGAGAAATATTTTGATATTTATTCAATAGAATGCTACAAAAAATCATAAGCATATGCTATAAACGATGTTAAAACGACAAATTTGACTACTTATATGAAGAGCTGCCATTACAAAATGGCGTTGATTTGAAACCTTCGGATTTTTTTCCATTTAAGACATAGCAAAAGAAGAAGTGGCCTTGACCTTTTCACATCCATAAACTTTCATATTGTGTATAGTATTTCACTATAGTATATTACAGAATTATTTTCTAAAGTATAAAACACCAGTTTATCAAATTATTTCAATATTTTTTCTATCTTTGAAAAAAACTAAATTCAAGCGCTGAAACAGTGTTTTAAATTTTGAATGTTAAAGGTTGTGTATTTTGTGAAAATTAGTATCTAGTTATAGATAAATACATATTGTGTATTTGCGAAGTCTGGACATAGCAGTTATAACACAAAATATACTATAGTCACCCAAGGCGAATGCGAGGTTTAAAAAAAAATGAGTGTTAAACAAAGTCAGTTTGGTGCATGAACATATTTTTAGTGGGATAATCCTGGTAAAAAAGTTAACTCATTAATTTTTTAAGGGAAGGATTAAAAATTATACAATGCAATGCCAATTTTCTAATATTGTAATTCAAATTCAGTCATGATCCTTTTATAACTTTTAAAAGCGACAGACAATAGCTCAAGTATTCATAAAATAGCGACATGAATCAATCTCTTAGTCATCATATGCGGATTCAGTACGCGTATTAGCATTACAAGACACTTTCCTTTTTTATAAGAACAAGTTCGGCGCAGGACAGAGTTTGTTCAAAGCAAACACAGTTTTTGAGTACAAATGCTATCTGGAGCGTAAATACCGTAATGATTCGGTCAAGCTCGTCAGATATAGTATTACCTTTGCATAGGAAGCACAAAAGAAATGCGAGTACAAAGTTTCGATCAATGTTCGTGACCCATATTCCCATATGCATATGCATGATGTATCTGCACTGCCAATTGCAAATGTAATGGGGCGAATGTTGGTACAGAAACGATGGATTTAGTAATAGCCATACATTTACGAATTTTTGTTATCTTTAGGGACAATATACGGTTCAGAAACGCCTTTGTGTTATTTTTCATCAATTTTAAAACTAACAAATGAACTTTTGAACCTAGGCTCCGTGTTGAAGTCCGGACCGTGATCTATAATTGTTTACTTTTATAAATTATGACTTGGATGGTGTGTTGTATCATTGGCACTCATACCACATCTTCCTATATCTATTAACAAGCTATACGGGCATTATTTCCATAGAAATACCAAAACGCATAGACATAGCTCATAAGAGCACTGGTGGCAGGGTGGAGTAATTGTTCTTCTTTTAATGTATCTTTGATAATTTCAGACACACCTTGGTGTAATTCTGAAAGTCTTAACATAGACTTCAATTTTCCTGCAGCAGATATGGCATCCCCTAAATTGAGTTCAGAGCTAAACTCTATATTTAATATCCCTTGGCCCCACTGTGTCTGAATTGTAAGGTGTCACAATATCTAGTTCGTTCTGGAGTTTGGCCGTTGTTTGGTAAGCGTCAGCGACAATCTTGGGTAAAATTTATCGGTATATATAGAGAATGTGCTACACGAGAAAGGCTTTTTCTTACGGGAGAACAAATCACATCACTAACAATCGTTATTAATGAACTGACAGCAAGTTCAAATTCTAATTTTTCAGTAACTGTTTTACTTAATCAGTTAATGCACAGGTGTTGACTTCAATAAGTACTTGGTTATGCATGGATAAATGATTACTTACATTAATAAGCACAACTTAAAAGACTGTCAACACGTTTAGAGGACTCAATTATGTTTAGTTTTCTGGTTTTTTTTTAAAGGTTTTTCTTTTACACAAAAACCCTGTTTTAATATCCAAACTACAAGGAAGAAACTGAGCGCGAGATCGTATAAAAGTGTCAGGTTGTGAGGATACATGTCGATCAGTTTGATCACATATATGGATTTCTGATGTTTCTAATTTAAAGTTCCCCAAGGGTGACTGGGGAAACGAAATATGGTCACTTGTTCTTCTCCCGACCGGCAGTAAAACGAAGTTGGGCGTCCGTTTGGCTGTGCGTGATGTATCAAGTTCGCAGTCACGTCCGGTCAAAATGGGGACGTTAAATCCGATGCCTCGTGAAAAGGGAGTGTCGCGTTCTTTGCACGTTAAAAACCCTTGCATCAACTCTTTGAGGGGTCCGAAGGTGGCATGATGCAATGGAAAATTTCTGTCCCAATCATTTTCCAGTGGCAGTCTAAATTTTCCCGATCATCATCCCGAATGGCCTCTATTATGACAAAACGTACCTATTGTTTTTATTGTTAACTTGTTCTCGTCCTGAACATGCAGGAAATATTTGCCACTGGACGTTAAGCAACCAACAATCAATCAATCAATCTAATTTAAAGACGCACCAATTTTGCCTTCTGGTGCAAGTCTCATAACATAACTGATGATTCGCCCACGGAAAGCATAATATCAAGAGAATTTGGTTTTAGCATCACCTTGTCACACACCAAATCTCTGCGAAACATCAATAGTACTTTTCCCCCGACCACTTGCATGCATGTTAATTGACATACAATGGTTTTTTTTTCACACAATGTCAACTATAGTCATTATCCGGAAAAACGTCTTATCCGAAGGATTTGGTTAACTTTTATATAAAGTCAAAATTTTATAACAAAAAAATAACTTATTTACAGAAAATACACGACAGAACTACTATATATATTCAAATCACTCACAAATAAATTAACTTCTCATACAAAATCTACATAATCACATCGAAACTATCAAATTGATTGTGAAGGAAAAAATAAATGGTGGGGCTGATTGACGGATAGGAAATTTCCGTAATTAAAAAAGGTACAAATGATGTTTTAATTTTGAGTTTTTGACAGAATTGTTTGGAATTTGCCCAACAAAATTTGCATGCAGTATCGCAATAATATTGTTTGTCCTCTCAAATGTCAAATACTGTTTTTGAATCATATGTTTTCTCGTTTTCAAAGAAAAACGCGTTAAATTTTTATCTAAAAAACAGCCAACTTTAAGTTTGAAAGTTTTACTTGGAGATAGTATTATATTTATGTCTTGATCATTCCCATGATCCTTGATGATATGTGCATAGAAAATATTTACGAAAATAGCGAGAAATTTAACCAAAAAATATATTTTTGGATTTTAAGGTATCTACCCAAAACCGTAAGTTGAAGGGTACCCCCATTAAAGGGATAAAATACAAAAAGTGTGACCATAGAAACTTTTTACGACCCGACGGAAATTAAAATATAGATAATATTCTATCATTTAAAACAATTTACAGCCGTGTGTTATTCCGGACCATTAAACTCGTTAACTAAGCGTCTTTTTCGATGTCAGTTGCAGTACTATAAAGGCAACAAAGGCAACAATAGAATACCGTTGTTCAAAAGTCGATTTGTGTTGAGTGTACCTGCTAAATGCGAGATTCGGACTCACAACATCAGTGTTGACTGGATAGTGATACAGTAGTTTGACTACTCAGTCCACTGGGCCATCGAGGCCCTTTAGCCTTCTTAGGGAATACTGGTGTAATTTTACCACCTCCACTTGCTTAATCGAAAAGGCAAACCATCTTTAATATGCGTTTCTAGAAATAAGAATATGAGATATGAGAGCCAATGAGAATTTCTCTATCACAATGTTAAAAAAGTAAAATATTATAGGTAAAATTACGGTCTTCAACAGTGTGCTTAAAATTCATCTTGAATAACAGAGACAACATTTGAAATAGCTGAGATGGCTGCAAAGACACTAGTAAAAACACACCGTTCGCGATTATATCATCCGTTTAACCGGTGCTAAGCGCATTCATGAACTCTTTGTTAAGCGAGCTATTTTTTCATGTTAAATTCATCTATAGAAACTATTATTTTACATCACCTAAAAATAGACTTCAGTTATAGATTTGACGCTGATTAAAACAGCTCCATAAAATGAAAATATATTCTTTTGTAGAAACGACATATATATCTCAATACCAAGATGCAAATTTAAACGGAGAAAACATTGATTGTAGTGGTCAAGGTATATATTATTGGTCATTTCATTCTCTACATCAAAATAGGAAGATCCCTTTCGCCGCTTATAATATTTATAATTGTTGAGGTAATACACAACACTGATTGAATCACGCGTATTCAGTACAAGAACAAATATTAACCATAAATTGAATATGTAGGTTTTGCAGAATACATGTATGTCGAACAAGTGATCAATTGATAAAACGCTGTAAACATAAGATTGTTCTATATTTGAAGTTAATAGCCAATACAATTTATCGTGTATTGACAAAGCTTTTAATTTGATTTTTGAGAGTTTATTTTGTTTTCGATTTACATTGTTGCTATATGGTTGATATTTATACATTTTTGATGATTTTCATTATGTTTGTGTTTTGAAGTGTACATTTTGTTGCAAAAATCTTGATTATCGTTTGAATGTAAAGATTTATTTCACTCATTCATACCAGTTTATTTTAAAACTATGGTCATCAAATGTTTTAGATCTTTGAATTTTATCGTTTTAGGACTGTTATCCAGAGACATAATAGTGTATGTGATATTATCAGTGTTAGTAATGATTTTTGGGATAGGTTTTTGTTTAATTTTCGTCAAATACAGGACATTGACCAAAGAGAAGAACGGACCTATCGAACAACTACCCCAAAACGGTCCAAATATAGAAAACAGTTTATATGACATTATCGACGAGACAGGTATACCACACCTTTTGGACTCCGCGGGATATAATATTCTAATAGACGACCAAACTGCATCCCCTTACGTAACATAGATGACAAACAAATAGCTACTAGTATTATAATAGACAATAGGGCTGTTATGAATTACCTTGAAGTTTGGTATTTTTGTTATTTTACTGGTGTTGTATGTAATTTTTTTTACAAAATATAATAGTGGTTTTATGTTGCTCGAAAAAAGAAACCTAATGTATCATTAGCAATGTTTTAGAAGGTTGATCCGAGAAGACACGACGAAATATTTTTTATTTTGTGATCTTTGCTAATATACTTGGTTTTATGCCATTTGGTGTTTCTTTGTTACATATTTGTTTGATTTTATTTTAGTGATTGTTTATAACACAATCTTTTTGATATTTCTACCTAGTATGTCTGTTTGTTTTGTTCACGAAACGGTGTCAATAAAATAGAGTTTGAAGCGACTTTCATACAAGCGAGAGGTTTAACTAGCTTTAAAACCAGGTTCAATCCACCATTTTCTACATAAGAAATTACTGTACCAAGTCAGAAAATTAGAACCGTTTTGCTAATCCTGTTTGAACTTGTTAAGATTTAAGTGGAATGCCTACAACATTATAATTATATACAATCATCCCCAAAGCTTATAGATTTAACAAAAGATTGAAAAAGTAGAGTTAAGAGGGGCGTAAAAGGGAGGGGGGTATCTGCACGGAAGAACGCGAAATAAAATTGCCATTTCACGATGAACGAACAATTAAAAATTTCTTGCACGTTGATCTTTTTACCGATTTCACGAAACACGGTGAATAACGAACCTTTTTCACGGCTGTACGTGAAATAAAAATGGCAAAACACGTTTCACGAAAATAACCCTTTACCACCCTCAGTGAAGAAGGCAAAAGTTTTGAGAGCCATAATAATATTTGGTCATTACTATTAACTGAGACGTAAAACCCTAAAACACTTTTAAAGTAATCTTTAAGTCTTTCATCTGCGGTGGTAATATTGTCACGATATATGGGGTAATTTGAAGGTTTGTAAATACAATTTTGGGGCTACTAATCATTTATTTTTGTTTTGAGTTTTATGGTTTACCGTTAGCCAATGTGTACATACAGACATGCGATGACCATTACATTTAATTTTATTGTAACAATGTGTAAATGTTGTTAGAAAGTTCTCTGGAAATATAAAGATAATAGTTCGTCTTCACTGTTTGACCAGAGATAATCATATGACTGAACGAATGTAACGTTTTTAAGAAAACCCTTATGTCACACGTTCTCGCTTTATAATCTATCTATTGTATGTATGTAACTATTTTGTGACTATTGTAACCGGAGCCTATACATGCAAAGTGTTAATAAGCGAACTTGAGTCCCGTTTGTCCATTTTCCTACTTGACAGAATGTCAACATTCACGCTCGACACCATTTGCATCATCAACTTATTAACGTCAGGGACCACATGGTCTGGTCGTGAACTGCTACATAGGCGTTCAGTCTTGACACCTAGGATATTAACAAAGTAACTTAAATACGTCACAGACGATGCAAAACGTAAAATACTCAAGCCTTTGCTATTAAATGCATCTCCGTCGAATAGATCGAACAAATCATAATTGACCTAAATAAGTTTTACTGTTGATATTGCAAACTAGAATGGTATCAAATTGAGGCAGGAAGATGGATTGGTCTTTTGATATTATATCCAAAGTGCTCTTGAGGGTTAATATGTTACTTCTGTTATTTATGCTTTGTATAAATAGATGTTTTGTATATAATAAATTGTAGAGGTAAAATAAATTGTGCTTTCTATTTTACAAATAAGTCAATGAGTTTATGAGCTACCATATTAAATTAACTCATCATAGACATGATAGATACCAGGATTAAAATTTGGTATTTGCCAAAAAATGTTTTGTCCACGCTGGAATAAAAAAGGGTTTAACAGGCCAAATAAAGTATCAAGTTGAAAAGCATTGAGGACCAAACATTCCTAAACGGTTTGCCAAATATAGGTTAAGTAATATATTCCTGAGGTAGAAAATTAAACCCTCGACTGTTTTGCTTGCAAAGCTATCATTCCTTTAATCGTAATACCAGCTTTGTTACCAATAAAACAGACCACACCATCCAACAACATCCGACTACAAACAAAGACATTCAACAACGAACCGTTTAGATACGCTAACTTGGTGCAGGGTCACAATGTGGTAGAGTTCAACCATTTTACGTGCCCACATAGTACCATTATATAGAGCGGTTGTCGTAAAACTAAAGCACACAACACAAACCTTAAATTAAAAAAAGTTAATCTGGAGTCACACGTACTCGGAAAAATACCATTTTAAAAGTTTTGGCCTCCTTGGATCGGAACCAGAAAATGAGTTGCCACACACGAGGAAAGAAGTTTGATCACCCATTGTGACTTTCGGCTGTCGTCTGCTCTATGGTCGGGTTGTTATCGCTTTGACACATTCCCCATTCTCATTCTCAATTTCACAATTTGTTTGGCTTGATAACTATTTGATCTGAGCGACACTAATGAGTCTTATGTAGACGAAAAGCGCGTCTGGCGCATTAAATTATAATCCTAGTACCTTTGATAATTATTGAATTAGATTACCTTACCTCAGAGGCCTCTAAACAAAGAAACTTTTGAGTATATGTTAATGACTTGTCCATTTATCATGATCTTAATGGAAAAAATGCTGTCCGTATCTTACAAAAAAAATGATAACAACACGTTTAATATTGTATGCGTCCGAAGTTCTAGATTAACCTTCTTTAGGAAAGCTCCAAGCCAAACATTTGAAATCCATGGATATATAAGTTGATGTTGAAGAGCGATCTGACAAAAACATATGTTTTGCTAGTTACTCCTTAAAACTCTATATGATTAATCACCCTATATACATGTATGGTAACTATTCCTATATCTTTTACATGTACGACTCCCTTTTTCAAATATATATGATATATATTCACCACACGTAGTTTATTAAACAAATGATACAACAATGTATCCCCATAAATCTGTATGAGGTAAGTTAGTACAATATATACAATGTATGAATTGATGGAAATGTCGCACTAACATCATAGATTGCAGTCCAGATAAAACATAAGTCTATCAGACTCTCAAGGGGTACACTTAAATACTTGATAGGGGTTCTGGTGGGAAAATCCCAACTTTTTCAATTATTTAGATTTTTAAAATAAATAACATTTCATATATTTCGTAGGTGAAGGTTTTTCTTTTTCCCATTTTGTTTGTCTCCATCAAAGTTATGTTAATAAGGTTTCTTGTGTAGTAATGGAATAAAACTTCTATTAAGTGTATCCATGCTATTTTTTTTTTTTGTAATTTCAAATTGAATTTTGAAAAATATTTTTTTTTTAACAAATTAAAATTTGTTTAAAGTCAAAATTCAAATTTGTACAGAATGAAAACTTGTAAAACAAAACATATATAATGTATATAAATCAAGAGAATTGAAGTTATATTTTTGTTTTGTTAGTGGTGAATACAAAACTGAATGTTGTCCAGATTATGAAGCAAAAGAAAAGGACTGCATCCGTAAGTCCTAACTGAATATCTTCCTATTCTAAGAGTTAGTCTTTTCTGGACCTTTGTGCACTTCATTCGAAAACGCATATACCATTTTGTTAACATACGTCTTAGAGGTGGTTTTTATTAGAGATTACACGTTTACAATTAAAGATGCTCATAAATACTATACCGGTGGGTGTAAATTGTTTGTCTAATTCGTCCAACCTTGTATTAAATAAAAAAAGGGAAGCTAAATTATCCCATTTCACGTGATAACGTGTTACGCAACATAATTGTTTAACGTATGTGTATGGTATTATAGTACAATATTTTTAGTGAAGTATAAATAAAGGCAACAGTAGTATACCGCTGTTCAAAACTCATAAATCCATGGACAAAAAACAAAATCGGGATAACAAACTAAAACCGAGGGAAACGCATTAAATATAAGAGGAGAACAACGACATAACACTAAAATGTAACACATATAGACAAAATCCCACGAGAATAACAAATATAACACATATATATAACATCAAAACCAAATACATGAATTTGGGATAGACAAGTACCGTGACACGTCTTATCGTAATGTGAATTTACACTCAAAAATAAGAGAAAACAAACGACACAACGTTATAATGTAATAAACACAGAAACGAACTATAATATAACAATGACCATATTCCTGACTTGGTACAGGGCATTTTTAAAGGAAAAAATGGTGGGTTGAACCTGGTTTTGTGGCATGCCAAACCTCGCACTTTTATGGCCATGTGAAATATAACATCAAAATGACAACACAGGATATAAATATACCATGCTTTGTACAAGACGACACGTGTTACCCATAAAGATTACTTCAGAAAAGAGTCTAAAACAAATAATATATAATGTGTGATTTTCATTCAAGCAAACGTGTGTATATGAAGATCGACCATAATTATTTTATAGCAAGTCTAATTTGTCAGCTTGTCCCAAAGGATACACATCAGTTAGAGGAAAAAACTGCGTGTCTTGTTCGAGAAATATATAGGGTGGAAAATGTCGACAAGAATGTTCATGCACAGATGATAACATGTATTTTATTTTTTTGCTAAAATATATATCTCTTATTTTAATGTGCGCAAATGTAAAATTCAAATGAAAATTATAAAAATTTAGCATCTAAATTATTGATGGTCATTTAGTCCAAGATTGTTGTCCATAATATTATCAAAAAATTGAAAAATAAAATCAATAAAACGACAGTATATTGCAAAAATCACATTTTAAAAAAATCACAAAAAATATATAGCTAGTGAGTCAGTACACAATGTGTTCATCAAGATTAGGAGAAAAAGGTAGATGGGCTATTTCAGTTTCTGTTGTAAATTTGTATTTCAGTTGTGACCAAGTTGACGGCGGCTGTATTGACACAGTATCGGTACCAAGTAGTACTTCATTTAGTCTCAGTACTTCAGTATATGAACTATCTGGTAAATAACATGTAAATTAACGTACGCAATTATAATACATTGTAATCTAAGTTATTCAATAAATATTTTGTGAGAACAGAACGTAAAAAAGATAAAACACTATAAATAAAAATAAAATTTGTTATGATTTCCAATCAGAGCCACAAAAAAGACCACATGATATAGAATCAAATAACACTAGCTCATCGTACGGCCTTCAACCATGAGCGCAACACGTTTATCTCCAGTATATTTAGCATTTATCTCTGATGTGTATTTTTTATAATCAATTTGTTTTGTTGCATAAAGAAAATATTACTGTTTCGAACGTCTCACGTTTGACCTTATATCAAATATTTCAGATAAAAGGAGCTTGCAACAATTAGATACCTGTATTTACATATCACACTGAACGAAAAACCTAGCATTTATCACATCTTTAAAAAAAAAAACATGTGTTGACGGACGGACAATTGACCAAAAATAGTTTAGATATTTCACAAATGCACACCATGTCGAAAAACGTACAGTTACTACATTGTACATTAAAAAAAAGTTGTAGCTGATTTAATAGAATTAAGAATTCAGAAAGCTGAATAATACTTTGATAGTTGGAAAGTAATCAGTGAAATAAGGACGGTAGAACGATAAACAATGTTAATTTTTAAAGAGCAAAATCATTGCAAATATGAAAAAAGTTACACAAGAACAATTTGATCAGTGTCATATTTAAGTAGCATTCAATGTAATAGACGGGTAGACAATTCTAACCAACCTTTTTGTAAACAAATCAAACCGATTCGAAACTTGCAATTAAATCTTATATCTTATATATATTTTAAGAGACATTTTACATATTATATGATATGTCTTTAATTTGGAATTATTAGTAAAATGCCTACCAATTTTAACTCATTTAATAATTATTATCATTTTAGAGCTGGTGTGAAGAGAAATGATAATTTACCCTATATTACCAGTTTTCGTACTGGTTTTTGGGTTGGGATTTTGCTTTGTTTTCTTCAAAAACAAGACATGAACAAAACAAAGAAAAGCGACAGTTGCTACTAGTGTCATTCAACCACATAAAACTGTAATTCCTCATAATAGCCAAAATATTGAAACGGAGAATAGTTTATATGACGTTATTGATGAGATAGACATGTTAGATAACCAATGGTTACAGCAACTGGAAAGATTCACATATAAGAGATAGTGGCGAAATGAAAAGTTTCCAGAACCATGGTAAACCTTGCCAGTTACTATCAACTGCGCAGACGCACACCCAAGAAAATAATGTGAAAGTAGATTGTCGTTCCTTAATCAATGATGATAGTACTTCATCATCCAATGACATTCAACAGAAAACATTACATGATTACCTAAATCTGTACCAACCTATAATCCAATTTGAAATGTCGCCCCGGGAGTGACAGAGTATCTTGCATAAGCATCAGACAACAACAGAAAATACAGTGGTATGCCTAATCACCAAATAAGTACAGTTAGTCAAAAGAAATATAGGATGCAGCATCTACAAGATGTTGAGAAGAAAGCTATGACAATGACATATGAAAACGTTATTGGATGTAGCGTGCCCAAGCCCTTGTCCGATATGTAATGACGATAATCGAATTCAGTTGAAAGGTGAAATACAAGTACCAAAAAGTTGAAAATGATAATTCCTGAAAAAAGACGAAACGCATGAGTTAACAAACGAAGAACGTTATACATAATATATTGACAAACAAAATGAGAACTTAAACTCGTATGAAAAAAGTTGATGCATATATTTTTTTTAAACTATATGGCTAGTTTTTATTATAAAACTTAAGTTTATCTACTTTTTTCCAAGAAAAATTCTTTAATTAGTCTTAATCTAATACAAAATATTTTTTTAAATAATTGGCTTCCCAGACAGAAATTGGGCAACATTTTTTGCCAACCCTTTTGTTTTACAAACAACCCTGAAATATTCACTGTGTTTGGAAAAAACCTGCAGGATTA
Source organism: Mytilus edulis (assembly GCA_019925275.1). Lineage (NCBI taxonomy): Eukaryota > Metazoa > Mollusca > Bivalvia > Mytilida > Mytilidae > Mytilus > Mytilus edulis. The sequence continues at coordinate 24,162,115 of CM034354.1, forward strand.
AATTGGAGCTATATATTTTCAAAATCCTAAAATGATGTAATTTATATTACTATAACCATGGAAAAGGAAATGACGCATCAAACATATTTATTCTTATGATATTTTATATGTATCAACCTTAATGTAAAATATAATGAATGTAATAACTTGTTTAAACTGAGAATCATAGTGAATTAAAATGTCAGGCACACATCGGCCCCTACTCAAAATAAAGACTGATTTTATTTTATTTCAAATTATGTTATTACAACCATTTCTTAGTATTGAAAAATACTGAACGAGCCAAAAAGGCAATTGTTTTGATTTAATTTTCAATATGGTATTAAAGTTATCAACAATAACAATAAGAACAAAAGAATACATTTAGCTCGATTTGACAAAAAGAAATTAAAAATAGAGTCAAAATAGAGTCAACCAAACTTATGTAAATTATATCTATCTTGTGTGTCAATCTAATCACATTGTAATGTACGTTTTCAAATTGATAAAAGTAAATTAATAATATTTAATAACTGGATTTGTTTCAAATTTTATTTTTAGCTTATGTACAAGAAATGAGTTAACCTCAGTGATTTTGACATAAGTTTATATAAACCTTTGAGGTGAAGGTCAATGAGACCCTGAACAACACAATACTATTAGACAAATAAAAACTTAAGTTTTAAGTATGAACATAATAAAATACTTTAAAAGAAAAAAAACCATAAAGGGAATCAATGTAAATATGCTTCGGACGGTTATAGTACCATCAACGTAACAGATTTAATCAAAAAGAAACCAGTGAAAAACTTAAAAGAAAACGAAAACGAACCACCAACATCCGACCACAAACAAAGGTGAACAACAAGTGTGCAGAAACACAATGTTGTTGGTTTACTTGTGCACGAAGCGTCCTCTCTTTTTTTTTTTATTCCAATATTCGTAAACAACCGTACACAAAACACAACATAAAACACGGAGCAATACGAGGTCCACAAAACACTAAGGGGATATAAGGTTCCCCGGAAGGGTAAGCAGATCCTGCTCAACAACTGGCACCCGTCTTATTGCTCATTTAAGTACAACCTGGCGATTAGTTTAATTCTGTATTCACATTCGAGAAAAGTAGTTGGGATTGGAGTTCCTATAATTGGAACATATCCGTCTCTGAAACAGATATCCATACGTCAAATTAACTTGTTATGGCGTCAGTAAAATTTACGAAGGAATGTTGTCAATTTCAATGTCATCAATTGAAACTCTTGGTTTAATAGCTACCTCTATCAAGGTAATTATGATAGCTAATACAAGACCTTATATATCGTATCAACTTGGGCTATTTACTCTGCACGCAGGCGCAACTGGTATATTGCTGCATAGGAATGGAAAGATCACAATTGGGAATATCGAATCATCTTTTTTTGTCACAAAGTGTTTTTTTTTTTTATAACCGGCCTTCATTGTTAATCTCTATCAGAAAGTCAAGATATGCAGCATAATCGACTGTATCCATTTCAAATTTGATGGGATAGATGGAAATTTTGAAATATTCAGTGTAAAACAAATTAATAAATGTTAAGTCTAAACATTTAAAAAAAATACAATGACTATCAGTTCATCATTTGGTCTGTGAGGTCACAGCATATGAAACCAATTTAGAAATCACAGTGGGTAGTAGTTACGCAACCTTCGTAAAAATTTACTCTTTATGACAAATTAACGGGTAATTCAATTGATGGTTCCAGACGGCGTATATGGACTATGCAAGGGGAAATAAATCATTTAAAATATGAAAAGGAGAATATTCGGTGTGATTGCCAATGAGACAACTCTTTATTAGAGAGCAAATGACATAGATGTCGACCTTCAACAATAAACAAAACTCATACCGCATAGTCAGCTATTAAAGACGCCGAAAAATGTAAAAGTTGATAGTTATTTTTGTGGAAAAATAAACAGTAAGATGTACTGATTAAAGGTTCCAACCTAACCCTAATGTATAAGATTACCTTAGTCCTATTTTGCATATTCTATTTATTTGATTTGGGGGGGGGGATTCTCTTTTCAACTTTGTGTTTGACTTCTGTCAGATATCACACCAATAAATTAAGGAATCCATTGACATTTTTAACATGTGGAGATGGAGCTGCTTACCCTGACGTGGAACCTGAGATGCTCCCATATCTGGGTGGAGTTCTTGTTGATCATTTTACTTTGTTGTGCTTTGTTTACTTTGCTTGTCTGTTTATATTTTTTACTGTTGCTCTCACTTTTATTTTCGACTTAATTTGCCTTTAGTAACTTTGTTCTTCTCTTTTACTCACTAACTTATAGTAGATTGACAAAAAAATAAAGAGAGATATTCTATTATTTGTTTTGTGCTATTGGAATACCGTCTATGAAATTGGACAAAAGAAAACGGGAAACGTTCTACATATATTCACAATAGTCCTATCATATAAAGCTTCGGAGTTACATATCATTTAAATTCAACGTTTTTATTGGATGCGTTTTTAGCCCGTCATTGAATAAGGCAAGACATTTTATTTTCTATTTGAGATGATATTTTTATATTGATATCGATATAGTATTACTTAAAACTGTTCAAAAAATTGTCAAATTGCTGTTCAAAATTCCCACGTAAATTTGTTACGATAAAAAAAACGTTAAATGTAAATGATATGAAACTCTGAAGCCTTGTATTATAAAACTAATATATACGACTCTTGACTAGCTTTGACAAAAAAAAAAACCATCATAGATAACATGATTACAAAAGGCTCTATTGTGATGCACATGATTCAAAAGATACTACTGAATACGAGAATTTACATAAAATGCCTACGTAACGCTGTTTAAAAAATCATTAATTGTATGCGCCTAAAAATTTCCTTGATTTCATACTAGAACTCATTAATTAAAAACAATATGTACAAGTACTAGTTTTTTTACAGGAAAATATTTTAAAAATCATCATAGACATATAATCTCCACAAAATAAATGGATGAAATTAAATGTTAAAATTCAATTCTGACATATAAAGGTAAAGAGTACAATATAATCATAATTTCCTGAAACAAAATGTGATAAAATTTATAATTATTTCCTTGTTTTGTTCTATTTTTTGTCACAAAGTTACTGCAATGATGAGAACATACATTTGTTGTGTTATGTTACTAACATTTGTTCATGCTGCAAGTAACCTATGTTTGAGTAGGACTGAAAGGTATGTTATACAAAGGTACACTCTTTTTTATTTTCAAATGGTATTATTACAGTAAAACTTGTCATCAAATGATTTAACTGTTAAAGTAATAATACCAAACACCTGACAGATATTGACATTTCAATTTACTAAATAAATAATAATATATAATAAAATTAACGGTACCAATTTTCTTGCACCAGATGCGCATTTCGACAATACATGTCTCTTCAGTGATGCTCGTGGCCAAAATATTTCAAATCCAAAGCTTATATAAAAGATGAAAAGCTATAATCCAAAAGGTCCAAAGAGTATAGCCAAATCCGTGAAAGGAATCAGAGCTTTGCATGAGGGAGAAACATAGACATAACTCTTGCTTTCACATTTTTAATACAATTGATTTCGAATTTTAACGATTTAGAATTGATATTCCACATTATTTTAAATTTTGTCAGCTCAATTTTTAATGTCTGTATCAGAAAAATGATTTGGATCCGTCCATTCAGACAAAAAGTGACCCATCTTGGCGCAAGAGTTTTGATTGTCTTTTCATTATTGTCTGCCAGACTGTTTCTGAATATTGTCAATTGGTGTTGTTTGAATAATATTAAACAAACATAAACCCATGACATCAATGTATCCTTTTTTTGTGAGTCATCGTGTATTCCTAAGATCAGAAACAGTACGTCACTTATTTGATTAAAAAAATATGTAAGCGCGTTTAAATATATTTAGTACATATATCATTCTTTTTCATCGAGCTATAGGTTTGCCATATATAAATCTACACATGTATAGAATGTTAGTTTGAAAAATTAAACAAAAATGAAAGACAAAACTATAGATAAAACGTTTAAATTGACTTTCATATAAAACATGATTATTAAAGCGCTGTACAAAATTGTTTGATACACTATACAACAATAAAACGGTTCTACAAAATTACGCAATTTTATTAGGTATTATTGCCTACATAGATGATATATGCAGTACTTAATGTTATTTTCCATTTAGGGTTGGATTGTTTGTTGTTCGCTTAACTTTCATTGACGAATGTCTCACTCATATCTGAGAAAACTTTGAATATTGCGGAACATTTTTTTAATAAGTAAATCCATCGTAACAGATAAGCACATACGAAACTATTTTTTTTCCTACGCATTTTTAAACATGAACAAAGACAATAATTTGTCTACTTATGTTAAAGGAGAAATATATTATTTTTAAAGAATATTTGTATAAGTTCAAACAAATATCATTTGCATGTTCATTGTTGTTTATTGTGTCATTTAAATATTGTCAAACAGTATTAATATTTCAAAACAGGGTTACAAAAAAGTAACAAAAAAAGTATGCAGTTATGGTATTGCACTGTTCCCATCATTTATACATCTAGTATAGAATTATAAATATTAATCAGTTTAATTTGGCTTAAATAAAAAAAAAGATGATATATTCATCTATTTTAAACTATGTATAATTTATGTTGTTGAAGTATAATGTACTTTTCTATTATATAAGTGGTGCAAAATTGTATGGATGTTGCGGTGATTATGAAAAACAAGGAAATGATTGCATTGGTAAGTTGTTACTTAACATTTTCATATATTCCTACGATTTGTTTTTGCATCCTGTTAACTACACATCTTTTATGTTTTATGAGTTACATATTCACAGTGTGCTAATGACTTAATACGATACATACAGACGAGAGTTAGCGACAAAGCTCGAAACTCAAATGGAATATACTGACCCCGATTATATCAGAGACAGGGTCTCCAAATGTTTCTTTTTAACCAATGATATTGCTAAATTCCTAGGTGCTGTTATCAGGATGCTTAATATAGAATAAAGACATGATGATGTGATATAATAACATTAAAAACAACGACCCAAAAGGGACCAAATTAAGAGTACATATGGCTGAAATACAGTGTATTATAGATTGTTCTCTGTGTTGTTTAGATAAACCAGAGTTATACAGGGTTAACATAACAAATTACATATTTTTCATCTGAAATTAGCTCAATACTGATATAATATCATATTCTGCAATTTGGTGGATGACTCTAATATTCTTTCTTGAGCTCGACATTGAATGGCGGCGTATCGAAAAATCAGAAGTTAGACATTCTAAGTTTAGAACTTGTTTAAGAGAAATATCGTAAATCATAACAACAGGAAAGGTAAAAGGGGGAACGATATCACAAAAAGATTGCATAAATCGAGAGGAAGGTCAAAGCGTGTTATCTGCTTTTAATCATTTGTACATAGCATGTATCTTCGTTATATTTTCATACTTGTTATAACGCGTAAATTCATAAAACTACGCAACGAACAAGTGTTGCAAAAAGACAAAACCATGCAAAAATGTTATTTGTCACTACATAAAAGTAACCTTGCTGTCATTGCTAAGCATTTAAATAATAAAAACCATAAATAAAATGAAAATTATGATATACCAACAGTAAGACGTGTTGCATATATAGTCTTATCTAGGATTTTAAGGAACGCGGGATATGGCAATAAGGCTACGGATGTCGGTTACAGTTATAACAAAATGCCAGTAAATCCAAAAAAAGCGTTAATCATGATAATAGCACACACTTTGCTATAATGTTATTTTCAATAAGTATAAGTTCAGATCTACCATAATGTGATCAATATGTATTTAAATAGCTTGTTCAGTAGGATACACATCCAGTTTTGGACAAAGCTGCAGACCATGTCCAAAAAACACATATGGTAGAAGATGCCTATATGATTGTTCTTGCTCAGCTGATGAAATGTATGTAATCTTTTTATTATTTCAATATTTCTTTTCTCAATGATTGCAACTTTTAAAATACTGACATATGATAGGAGCAACTTCACTGACAACAAGCATATATTGAGGTTCAATTAAATTGTCTCTCAACATTTCGATCAATTGTAAAAATCAAGACTTGTCATAGTGAGGATACATAAATAAAAATTATGACGTTTTAAAACAGTCATCAAAAACAAAAATCTTATTGGTATACAACGTGTTCTTAATGCATGAAATAAATGGTAGATTTTTATTTCAGATGTGACAACGTTGACGGCTGCGTTGAATCTTTATCACCAACTAGTACTTTAACGTACGAAACGTCTGGTAAGTAGGAAAGAACAATAGACATCATGACTATGAACATTTCCATAGTCGAAAATATGTATATAGATATACGGACGATTCGTCGACAAGTAATGACAATAAATACTTTTGTTCGTAGTTTTCTATTCACTTCTTTGTTAGCCAGTACGTTGATCGATGAATGCGGTCATGTTATCTTATTTTAAATCTGTTTTTGCTGGTTAGTTTTGCTGTTTACAGATATTTAAAAAATATTGTAGTGTTTGTCAACAAACGAGATAGAAAAAATAGTGAATAAACAGCTTAAATATTGAATGATGATTACTATTCGGTATGTGTTTTTCTTCACATTGTTGACGACCATAAAATGACCTTTATTAATTTACAACTGCATTTCGTCTCTGGTAAATAGTTTGTTTATCGGCAATCATATTATATCGTTAATTTATATACTTGTGTGTATTCGTTAAAACAAAGTTGATTGTCTTGTTTCCTATTGTATTCCTAGCCAGAATCTAGTATTTTTCACATTCTTAAAAAATTCATCTAAATAATTTATGCTGAGTATATACCAACACACACATTCACAAACACAACGTATTGTATTGAGTTTATACTAAAAGTTTATGGTATAAAACAGCTATTTAAAATCTAATTGTTATTTTTCAGATAAAACGATGTCCACTCTCAACCTTGAAGCAACTTTAAACGGAGAAAACATCGGTACTAGTGTACAAGGTATATGTCATTAGTTTGGTGGCCATCATGCAATTTTAAGCAATGTTAAACAAGTTAGAGTGTTAGTGAGCTATGAAACCAGTTTTGATCCAATATTTTCTACATAAGGAAATGCTTGTTTCAATTCAGGAATATGATAGTTGTAATCTATTCGTTTGATGTGTTTGATGTTGTAATTTTTCATTTGATTAGAGACTTTCCGTTTTGAATTGTCCTCGAAGTTCGGTATTTTTGTTATTTTACTTGTTACAACAATGTAAGGAAGGGACTTGTTGCCGCCGTTGATACTTTTTATACTTGTTTATGAACATTGAATTACTGATCGATTTATGCGTACTGAACACAATTGGTTTTACCAATCAATGATTTATGTAGTTTCATCAAGATATATTGTCCAAATGCAATTAGTTGTAAACCATTGGAAAAAGAGGATTTGTTTATCATTTTCATTTGGTTCAATGTATTGTGTAAAAACCAGGATTGTACTATTTTTGATTTGTTGGTGAGATTAAACAGTTGTCGTTATTAATACACGAATCTCCAATTCGGCATTCTGTTTTTTTTTTTATTTGATCAATTTGATATTTATACCTTTTGAAAGAATGTATGTCGATTACTGTATTATTATTTTTTTCATTGCAGGGCATTTGTCAAAAGAACTCATTGTTTGTTTTATATTATCAGCTTTTGTAATGGTTTTCGGTATAGGGTTTTGCTTTGTTTCATTCAAATATATGGCATTAACAAAACAGAGAAAAGCAACTTCTAGTATCATTCAATCACAAAGTTCCGCAATACCTCAAAATAGCCAAAACATTGAAATGGAGAACCGTTTATATGACATCATAAATGAGACAGACATGCTAGATGATCAACAAGTACAGCAAATGGAAATGTCATCTGCGTATCTTGATGTAATTGAGGATTCAAGTAAAGGAGAAAGCAGTGAAATGAAAAGTTGTAAAAACCCTTGTCAGTTGATGTCGACTGCAGAGATGCACAGACAGGAAAACAATATGAAAGAAGATTGTCGTTCCATAATGAGTGGTGATAGTACTTCCTCTTGCGACGAATATCAGCAGAATTCAACACAAGATTACCTAAATCCGTATCAGTCTATGATCCAATCTGAAATGTCACCACCGGAAAGAACGGAGTATCTTAAATTAGCACCAGATAATAGCAGAATAGACAGTGGTATGCCTAACCACCAAAAAATCAAAAGAAAAATAGTCTGCAGCATATTAGAAATGTAGAGAAAAAGGCTATGACCAAGACATACGAAAATGTGTTGGATGTAGCTTATCCTAGTGTCCGTCCAATATAAGAGTACGAGATTCGAAGACAGTGAAAAAGTTGAATACTAGTAGCAATGGAAAAGACTCAAAGGATGAAAACAAACATATACAATCGATTAGAAAATAATATGAGAACTTACAATAATAATGAGTCAATGTCACCTTAGTTTTTCCTGTAAATTGTTTTGTTCAATTCTGTATTTTTTTTATCCTTTTGTCAACACTTCACGGTAGATAATGAGTCTTATGCTGGCGTCACACACGGGCGTATAGACCGGTGTGTACCAGATGTAAAGAGAAAATTGACAAAGTCGGTATACATTAGTTGTATGCTAGAGGAACGCTAAAAAATCTTTAAAAGCGCGTTGCATAAGTTTGAAGTACGTCAAAATACAAAAGTATACGCTTGGTGAACGCTACAACTCGAGGAATTTTTTATGCAGCATACATATCTTCATCCAGCTCAAGCATGTGTCTAGCGTATACCTGTACGCTGCACGCACGTAATACATACGCTACAAGCGCGTTGAAAACGGTACAGATTAGTTTGAGACACGTTTAGGGCACGTCGTATACGCTACAAGATCGTTCGACTTTGACTATAGATGAAACGCGCGTCTGGATTATCACATTATAAGCCTGGTACCTTTGGTAACTATCAATATTTTGTCATCATTTTATGAAAATCTAACGGGTCAAATAATTTTTTAGGCAAAATGTTGGGTACCCCCATAAGTACCAAAAGTACACTGACGTGCATTGTGAAATAAAAACCTACAGGTTTGAACGGATGCTATATATTCTAAAAATCTTAAAACGCTGATATCATACAACAGTAATTCATGCATGTGATATATTTATTGCTATCATATTCTATATGTAGACTATGTATAAACAATAATGTAAAATATAATGATTGTAAATTTAATATATGAAAATTAATTGAACTCTTGTCTTTCTTTTAAATGATTGATTGATTAGTTCTTGTTAATTGTCTCAGTCAGCACTGTTGCTGTATTTCGTGGCGGTCCGTTTTTGTTATTTGAGGACGCCGAAATTGGGTAGGAAAACTGACAATCATAGTCAGAACACACCTGCAATGTTCGGGATTATAACTTTCGTACACAGTCAAATTATCTTGATTATAATTTTTCTATGATATTAAGCTTAAAAACAATAAAACATTAAAAGTACGTGTACACTAAAAAAAATAATTACTTGAATTTACTTAAAACAAGTATTTAATTTACTCAAATTAAGTTAAAAAACAAGTAAAAATGTTTGTCAAAAAATGAGTAATTGCTAGTAATGCCAAGTAATTGTAAGTAATTACCTAGTAATTAAATTCAAGTAATTTTTCAATGTATCGTAAGTAATTCTTTCAATGAATACTTAAGTAATTTCTTTCCTATATACTCAGTAATTTTTTTTATTATAGTAAGTAATTCATTTAATAAAAGCAAGTAATTCTTTCAATAAAAGTAAGTAATTCTTTTAATAAAAAGTAAGTAATTCTTTTAATAAAAGTAAGTAATTCTTTTAATAAAAGTGAGTAATTCTTTTAATAAAAGTGAGTAATTCTTTTAATAAGTATTTCTTTTAATAAAAGTAAGTATTTCTTTTAATAAAAATAAGTATTTCTTTTCATTAAAGTAAGTAATTCTTTTAATACACATTAAGTATTTCTTTTAATGATAGTAAGTAATTCTTTTAATACATATTAATTATTTGTATTAATAAAAGTAAGTAATTCTTTTAATATTTATTGAGTAATTCTTTTACACATAAATCATATATATATTTATAATATATTTATAGATTAAAATAAAAATTCTACACTGTTTTATTGTAAATGCATATATTTGAAAAAGTAACATACCTTTTTAAAGAATGATCATATACTATATCCTTTGTTATAATCCATTTCTCTTGTTTGTTAACATGGGCTACCACCCCAGCAACTCTTTGTGTTACATTTTGAATTTAATTGAATAAGTACACAAAAAGTAGCCAGAAACATGAAAACCCACAACTCTGTAAACTTTTGTTCAAATTCAAAACTGAATGAGCTCCAGACAATTTTCAAAAATAGCTTACCAAAGTCAAATGAAACCTTAATTCTGATTGGCCGAATAGTTTTTCAGTCTCAAATCAAAAACTACAAAAAATACAGGAAATATTATACAATTTTGTACATTAATAATAAATAGTTAATTTTTAATTTTAGTAAAACTAAGTCATTTTATTTCAAATTATAAAAAATATATTAAAAATAGATAATAATAATTTGAAGATATTTTGATATGAAAATAGGTTAAGTAATGACTAGTAATTCTGATACTAAGTAATTCAAATCAAATATTTTAAGCATTTCAAAGTATTATCTAAAAACAGGCTATTTTTTTTCAATTTGGAATTATTTTTAATTATGTAATTTGCATGATTTCTTGTGCTTGAAATTCCATGTTTATTTTGCATTATTATTTTTAAGCATTGCATAATACTTTCCATACAATGTATTTTGTATAGATAGTGTTGTGCGCAACACAGTACATTCTATTGAAAATGTGTTATCTACTTTGGAATAGAAAGTGTCGGGCGCCACACTGAACATTGAAATACAGAATATACATGAAATTTATAAAAAAAAAATTCAAGCACAGGAAATTGTGCAAATTCCATATAATTAAAAATATTTCCAAGTTGGAATAATTGCCTGTTTAAAGAAAATTGTTATCCAAACTTATGCAATTTTCAGACTTAAACCTACATATTGTTGAAATTGTTAACTTATGGAGTCAAATTTCATAGGAAGCATTTATTATTATATATAATAAGCCTTATGCAAGAAAACAAAAAGTGTGTCTATCAAAAAGTAAAAAAGGCCAAAAAAAGTTCGAAGTTGAAGAGCATTGAGGACCAAAATTCCTAAAAGTTTTGCCATTGACAGCTAAAGTAATCTATTCATGAGGTAGAAAAGCCTTAGTATTTCGTAAATTCAAAAGTTTTGTAAACAAATTATTTTAATTTTCTGTGTCAATCAAATCATACTATATTAAAATTGATAGAGCTAACCAATAGTGGCTAATTACTGGAACTGTTTCCAGTTTTATTTCTAGCTTATGTAACTTCAAGAAAGGAATTATTTAGATTACACCGATAATGTTTGAGCTCTTGTATACACGAGTGCTATATATTTTTGGAAAATAGCAGTTGTGTGTTGCTTTATATCATATTTGATTTCCGTTCTTTGTTTTGAACATACCTCCGACCTCCTTTAGTTTTCTCGTTGAATTGTTTTACACTAGTTTTGTCGTTCAGGGGTATTTATAACTGACTATGTGGTTTAGAATTTTGATCATTATTTTAGCCAGTGTTGTGACCTAAAACTGTTTACTCCCGTGTCATTTGGCTTCTGCTAGAGAGTTGTCTCATTATGATGGTATGATACTAAACCCCTAACGGGACGGATTGTGCCTGATGTTCTTATGATGAAATCATAATCTTTCAGTCAGTTTAATTGAAGTCTGGAGCTGGCATGTCAGTTAACTGCTAGTAGTCTGTTGTTATTTATGTATTATTGTCATTTTGTTTATTTTCTTTGGTTACATCTTCTGACATCAGACTCGGACTTCTCTTGAACTGAATTTTAATGTGCATATTGTTATGCGTTTACTTTTCTACATTGGCTAGAGGTATAGGGGGAGGGTTGAGATCTCACAAACATGTTTAACCCCGCCGCATTTTTTTGCGCCTGTCCCAAGTCAGGAGCCTCTGGCCTTTGTTAGTCTTGTATTATTTTAATTTTAGTTTCTTGTGTACAATTTGGAAATTAGTATGGCGTTCATTATCACTGAACTAGTATATATTTGTTTAGGGTTGAAGGACGCCTCCGGGTGCGGGAATTTCTCGCTACATTGAAGACCTGTTGGTGACCTTCTGCTGTTGTTTTTTTCTATGGTCGGGTTGTTTTGTCTCTTTGGCACATTCCCCATTTCCATTCTCAATTTTATCATTGACGATCATATCTAATCTTCTTATTCATATGAATGTATTGGAACGCTACCCGGTTTATTTTTGACATACATCTAAACAGATGTAGAAAGATGTGGTATGAGTACCACTGAGACAACTCTCCATCCAAGTAACAATTTATGAAAGTAAACCATTGTCTCAAACTAAACAGCAAGCTATAGAGGGCCCCAAAAACATTGCTTATAAATTTGAACATTGGTCACTGACGATTGCCAAACTTTAAGTCAAAGAGGTTACTTTCCACATGCTAATTGATTGTGAAGAAAAACGCAAAATATTTATTAAAATGTAAAAATTCAACATATTCACTCTGCACCTGATATATTTGCAAAAGAAATGCAATACTAGTAGTCTATTTTTATCTTACCGACTTTTGAGTCCAAATTTTATACTTTTTCGACTGGTTACCTACCCTGTGGTTAGACATCCTGGTACCAAGTCAAGTACGAGCAACGTAAAAGAGTAAAATCAAGCTTTCAATATGTACTATTTTTGGGGGAAAATTAACTGGCGTTTAATATTTTCTGTAAACCATAAAATCATTGGAAACATTGGACTTTCCCCTCCAATCAATCGTTTATATGTTTGATTTTACTTATTTTGGTTACTCTAACGTGACTGAGTAACAGGGTGTCTTACCACAGGAGAGGTAACATGTATAAAATCCGGAGTTAAAAGTTGGAAATATGAAAACAATCAACAATCTGTATTGTCTCAATAATAATGAGATATTCATATTTATATGCAATACATTTTAAGATAATCTTTATTTGTTTATCGATGATTGATAAACAAAATCGTTATTAATAAGCTTTGACTAGCTATGACTATAGATTCTACCACTGCGTCGAGAGTGATACGATAGCTATTCTCTCGACAGTTAAATTTTCAAATTTAAGAAGGGAGGCTTGCCGAGCGTTTAAAATATTTAAAATTGAACTGTCGAGAATGGATAATATCGGTTGACACGATATTTGGTGTGGAATCTGTTTCTCTAATGATTTTCTAACAATATGCAGGTAAAGTTATTCTTTCTTTTTGAATGATCTGTAAAAATATGTGTTCTGTATGTGACGTTTCCAGGCATGGTCGTCTTTTTTCAGGCCGTCACAATAGGAAATTCAGAAGAAATCAAGCAAATTTGAAGTCTTAATCGGATTTTAACCAATGAGAAACTGAGATCAAACGAGCCACACGTTGATTAAATTTGTTTATACAATGGGTGCAGAGAGGGATAAATTGACGAAGGATTAAAGAAAAACTGTTTATCCCACCATTTTCGGGTTTCAAACATACAATTATAGCTGTTTTTAATTTCTCCTTTGGTTGATACAGTCGGGCTTTTCGTATTGTCAATGTTTTTGAATTACTTTTTCCAAATTTACCGTGGAGTTCGGTATTTTTGCTGCATTTTTCTATTCAATAATTGAAATTCCCAGGAATGTCCCTATATAAGATAAAGATAAGAAAATGTGAAATGGTTGCCAATGAGACAACTCCTCGAGAGAGTCCAAATGATGAAGAAGATAAACAGATACATGTATAGACCACCGTACACCCTTCAACAATGAGCAAATCCGATACCTCAAAGCAAGCTATAAAAGGCCCCGAAATGATATTTCAAATGTCATATAAACATAAGATGTGGTATGATTGCTAATGAGACTTAATGACACAGTTATGAACAACTATAGGTCACCGTACGGACTGCCACAAAGAGCAAAGCCCATGCCGCATATTGAACTATAAAAGACCTGAAATGATAAATATTTAACCAGTCAAAGGAAAATTTATAGAATATCATACAGTCATTTTCTTACAAAACAAGAACGTCCAAACATGTGACGCATCATTTCACAGAATCTGACTTTTATTTTAATTTGGAGATATTATACGAATGAAATTAATTTGTAAAATTCCATTCTGATTTATTTCCTGAGTTAAGTTTAAAACAATTTAATATACGTGATTTCCGGTAAAATGTGTGATAAAAATTTATAATTATTTCCGTATTTTCATAAAAATCATAATGATGAGAACATTACTTTGTTTTTATTTATTACTTACTTTAATTCCAGTCTCTGGAAGTCAAACATGTAAGCTGAGAACTAACAGGTATGTCTATATATATGAAGAATGGTTTTTTTTTTGGGGGGGGGGGGGTATAATTTCAAACGTCATTATATTTAAACTTTAAAACCTGTCGTCAAATTGCTGAACTGCATTGACACTCAAAATATTTGCAACACGTTTTGTTAAGTATTGGCGTTTAACGCGGCTTACGCCACTTTCAACATGCAATATTGTGTATTATTTCGAGTTCCAAGTAGTAAAATTGAAGTTATCATCTTGATCATTTCAGAAACGTCATAATGATTTAATTCTATCATTATAAAATGTTTATGTCGAAAATTATTATGCACCATATATTATCTTCTTTTTTTCTATTATTTTGTCGATCGATTTATGGTTATTGTTTTTTATCTTGGTACTTTGTCGACACTTAATTTTCATGAAAGTCTATGAAATACTCTACACTGGGAAAATCCCAACCATCATCGAATTATATCAAGTAAAAAGTACGCAAAACTTTATTTAAAGATTTATGATATGTTGTAAAAATAAGAAGATGTGATATGAACATTCTTTTACACAAAACATGTAAAACAGCATTTGATTGGTTAATTGTTGTAAAACTAAGAAGATGTGATATGTGATTGTGAATGAGACATCTATCAACCAAAGTTTGAATGTGAATCATAAGACATTGAAACTTTAAGCTGGCTCTGATCAGCTCAATAAAATAGAACATTTAAAGACTATGGAATTGAGGTATATATAGTTTCTTTTTTTTTAAATATCACAATGTTTCAGTGGCGTAGTACAAGATGTATGCTGTGCCGATCATGAAGCAAACACAAAAGGTTGCACGCGTAAGTCATCACTATATAATTTTAATACACCTTAAGCTATTTAGTCCATTCCGGGAAAAAACCGTCATTTATACAACTTCCTGTTTTGGGTCACCGGCCGAAAAATGGAGGTCATCAGTAGTGAGCTGAGGGAGAAAAAACCTTAGAAAGTGATCATCAAGAAACTTTGATATAGTATGATCCACTTTTTTCGAAATTAAAATTGAAGTAAAAAAATATTTTGTTTGAAGTATTTACGGTAGTTTAAACAGGTCTCATTAAAAAGTATCATGCATGGTGAATTGTTTAAACAGGGTCCCAGATAGCTTCAACTGGATGAAAAAGTTGTGTAATTTTAGAACTTATCCGGAATGGAATAAATAGCGATTAGGTGTATAACCTCTTTGGTCGATGCCTCTGCTGGTGGGCTATTAATCCCCGAGGGTATCACCAGCCCAGTAGCCAGTACTTCGGTACTGGCATGAAAATACGGATTTTTTTTGTGTTATTAAAATTTGCTGTTACAAAATGATAGAAATTATTATAAATTAAGGAATGTATCTCCCTCATGCAAAGCTCTGATTCCTTTCACGGATTTGGCTATACTTTTTGGACCTTTTGGATTATGGCTCTTCATCTTTTATATAAGCTTTGGATTTCAAATATTTTGGCCACGAGCATCACTGAAGAGACATGTATTGTCGAAATGCGCATCTGGTGCAAGAAAATTGATACCGTTAATTTTATTATTTTTATTGAATATAGCGTTCTGCGTCATTTATAATTAAAAGCGTGACTGTTAGTATCTAAAAGATACACATGTACACAAATGGAATCGACTGACGGTTCGATAGTTTTTTAACATGTAAATACAAAAGTCTTGTGGTTTAAGTCATACATGTAGCAGCATCTTACTATCAAGTCCTTTGTTTCTATCGTGATGTCAACTTCGCCATAAGATGAATACATATCCTTTAATATTCTGATAAAAGCTGGTTCTCAGCTTACTCCTACATATGGGTGTAGCATAATACAAGTGAACCCCAGTTTAATTCTATCATTGGCAAATGCTTTCAGGGATGTTATGTTTTATGCTTGTTGTTCGGTGTGAGCTAAGGCTCCGTGTTGAAGGCCGTACTTTAACCTATAATGGTTTACTTTTTAAATTGTTATTTGTATGGAGAGTTGTCTCATTGGCACTCACACCACATCTTCCTATATCTACATATATATAATAAAATAAAAGGATGTTGTATGATTGAAAATCAGACGACTATCCACATAATTTCAATTGATGTGGATGTGGATTATATAGATAATCACACAACCTTCAACAATGCTCTCGATTTTTAAAAAACAGACGAAGCAGTTAAATACCAAAAACTAACGTCCAATGAATAACAAAACACACAAACTATGGAGTAAAATATAATTGAACTTTTTCTGCAAGAGCCAATAGCAAAACATACATATCAGAGCATTTAGGTTGTTTTTGTGCGATAAATGCCTTCTAGAACAAATATTTATGACTATTATCATGATTATTCCAATTAGATTTTTTTTTACAGCAGGAGACAATAAGTGCAGCAGCTTTTTGTCTTGGTTTGAATTTGTAACAGTTAAACAAAATATTTATAAATGTTGATATGTTAATATGTTAATAAAAAAACGGGAAGTGTGTACAAGTATAATGAACAAAGGGAAAAATCATCACTATTAATTCCTGATACAACCGTTGTTTCACAATCAGGCTTTGAGTCTCGGTTGCCATTTTACCATCCGGAAACCCAAATCGCATCTTTATGCTTAAATTATGCAAAACACAATCAAAAGATCATTCTTTAAACACGAATGTGAACATGTTCAGTGGTTATCGTTCTTTTTGTGTTGTAAGTACTAGTACATGCATGTTTCTCGTTTCTCTTTTGTATTAATTAAACCGTTAGTTATCCTGTGTGAATCGTTTTGACCTATAATTGTTAATTATTTATACATAATGATTTAGATGAAGATTTGTCTCATTGGCACTCATATCCAATCTTCTTTTTATTTTACAGCGTGTTCTAAAGGATACGCATCAAATATAGGACAACCCTGCAGATCATGTCCAAACAAATCATATGGTGAAAGATGTGGAAAAGAGTGTTCATGCACACAGTTTCAAATGTATATATAAATATATTATTCATGTTTATTATTAATTACATTTTGCATGCCAAATTTTAAATCTGGTATCTATGGTGAGTTTATTTAACGTTCTTTTTGACAATATAATTCTCCAAGTATTTATGCAACTTCGGCACATTTAATCAAAAACCAGTTGTTGGCATGACACAGGTTATGTTCTTCTCATATATGTGGTGATGGTATGATACTAAACCCCTAACGGGAAGGATTGTGCCTGATGTTCATATGATGAAATCATTATCTTTCAGTCAGTTTAATTGAAGTCTGGAGCTGGCATGTCAGTTAACTGCTAGTAGTCTGTTGTTATTTATGTATTATTGTCATTTTATTTATTTTCTTTGGTTACATCTTCTGACATCAGACTCGGACTTCTCTTGAACTGAATTTTAATATGAGTATTGTTATGCGTTTACTTTTCTATATTGGCTAGAGGTATAGGGGAGGGCTGAGATCTCACAAACATGTTTAACCCCGCCGCATTTTTGCGCCTGTCCCAAGTCAGGAGCCTCTGGCTTTTGTTAGTCTTGTATTATTTTAATTTTAGTTTCTTGTGTACAATTTGGAAATAAGTATGGCGTTCATTATCACTGAACTAGTATATATTTGTTTAGGGGCCAGCTGAAGGACGCCTCCGGGTGCGGGAATTTCTCGCTACATTGAAGACCTGTTGGTGACCTTCTGCTGTTGTTTTTTTCTATGGTTGGGTTGTTGTCTCTTTGACACATTCCCCATTTCCATTCTCAATTTTATTTCTTTTTTTTTTAATATTTTATTTGTTAGCATTCCTGGTGAAGGTAAAGAAGTTTTAGACGCATCAAATTTAAATATTTTCCAATACAACATTTACCACTCCTATCAATTAGATTGATTGATTGATTGATAATTGAATGTTTAACGTCCAGTGGCAGATATGTTATGCATGTTCAGAACGACATACCGGATAACCATGATAACCAACATAAGTTAAACAATGTCTATCGGATCTTTGAGGTGAACATATAAATAATGTATAATAAGACATTTTGTTGGCAAAAGACAGATAATCAAATGTAAACAAAAAAACTAGGATAGTTATTGTAAGTTCTGAACTGAAAAAAAATCAGTCAATATAGGTTGCACATTGTATGCCAAAACACGTGTTTTTTGGGGGAGATATTAAACATTCATCTATATATTGGTTGTCTTGACTTATTGCCCGGATACAATCACCATGTATCATCTCTAAACTTTAAATCTAAAGACACTAATTGGGAATTTTACCAGTACAAATACTTTTGGAAAGCGGACAAATTGAATTCTTATGTCACTCAAAGTAAGGGGAAGGGTAGTACATAATTTTAGTATACGTTTGAAAGCTTAGCAGTTGAAAGCATGTTCAAGTTGAAAATCTGCTGCACACCGCTATGTTTAAATCTTTGCAAAAATCAGTAGTGCATACGAACGTTCATTCCATGATAATTTTTTTAGAAACCTCGTAGTCATGATAGTGAAAGAAGCACAGTCTAAGGCGTAAACGTTTTTTTTTTAATTTAGAAAAAAGAAGATGTGGTATGATTGCCAATGATACAACTGTCCACAAGAGACCAAAATGACAGACATTAACGACTATAGGTCATCGTATGGCCTTCAACAATAACCAAAGTCCATACCGCATGGTCAGCTATAAAAGGCCCCGATATGACAATGTAAAACAATTCAAACGAGAAAACTATCGGCCTTTTTTTATATACAAAATGAAAAAAAAACAAATATGTAACACATAAACAAACGACAACCACTGAATTGCAGGCTCCTGACTTGGGACAGGCACATACATGCAGAATCTGGCGGGATTAAATATGTTCTCTTGCCGATTATAAATCTGAAATATAACCGCCAAAGTAGCAAAACTCTATATAATATTAATTGCTATTTTGCCGAAGCGTTTATATTAAGACAAAGACAAATAAATTATAATTATCCAATGAAAAATCAAAGTAAATCAAAAATGAAAAATATTTAATATATATACATAACAAAATAAAAACACAATAAATACTAACATAAAATATTATAAAAATTGGCGTTACGGGCAACATGCTTATGATTGGTATGTATTAAAAAAATAAACTATTAAATTCACATTATTCGAGCATCTATCGCTGCAACTGCAATAGACGATAGAGAGTAGATGTATAAATGTGACTTTAAATACCTTAGACCATAAGGAGAAAGCTACGAGCCGCTTGATTATACATCTATCAGAAACATAACTCGTAGAGTTTTGAATGAAACCTCAAACAATGGGAACTTTATAGCAAAGAGAGCCTTTAAAAGAGAGTATTGACAAGAGCTTGAAGCATAATTCGAAGAACACTTGTTACTTCGAAATATTTTACTTCTCTACGCGTGACATGTTGAGCGCTGGCCCATCCCATGTCAAACATAGGTAACTCAAGTATATTAATACCTACTCTTAAATTTTATACCTGCATGTTGAGCGCTGGCCCAGCCCATGCTAAGAGGGTATGGGCTCACTTTGCAACCTGAGAAGGATAACCTCGAGTGAAAAAACCATTTGCACACTAAAACATGTATCCAAAAGAACTGTCGAATGGACAAACAAATGATTCGTTCACCCGACGAGAGGGCTGCTTAGTTACCCGTTTGCCTGGAAACTCAGGTAATAATTTTGTAACAAGTAAAGAATGGGTAAAATCCATTATTACATTGCCCTCATAGCACGTTACCAAAGCACAAACCACAATCTTGCAGGTGTAAAAGAGTTGTTGGCGGGTCAATAAATACAAATAAACTTGTTACAAAAATAAACATGTATATCTATCCTATACAAAGTTTCAACTGCTACTATTACAAAATTTCTGATAGCTATAGGCGATGTTGGGAAGGAGTGACCTCCAGTTTGACGCGTCTGATTTATGAGATAACATGACAAAGTAGAATTTCAAAACATTGCGGTTAAACAATTTGCAGACTTCACAAATAAGTCAAGATAAAAGATAAAGATTCAAATGGCAGCTGCAAGGAAATAAACACTTCCATAAACTTTAATTAATGAACATTTATACACATTTTAGTCGTAGAATTTATAAATCAATTCTAGCCGTAGAATTTATAAATCAATTCTAGTCGTAGAATTTGAAATCAATTCTAACCGTAGAACTGTTCTAGAAGTAGAACTGTCTAAAACTGTTCTATGGTAGAACTGTCTAAAACTATTCTATGGAAGAACTGTCAGGATTGTTCTAGGTAGAACTGTCCAAATCAGTTCTAGGTAGAACTGACCAAATCAGTTCTAGGTAAGAAATGTTCTAGCTAGAACTGACTAAAAGATGTCAGGCTGACAGTTCTACGTACTGTCTTAGAACAGATTCCTGACAGATTTTGACAGATTTAATGAGAGGTTAGAGGTGATCTCCACTGTACATAAATAATGTGTCGGGGTTAAACATGTAAGCGGGACCCCAACCCTTGCCCTAACCTGGGATATTGGTATAACAGTAAAACATAAGAACAACCTATAAAAATCAGTTGAAAAAGGCTTAGCTCTTCAGATGGACAAACAAAACAAGTTAACGTGACCGGGTACTTGTATATCCCGACAACAAAAAAACAATAGCAACAGATCTGAGAGTACCTGCAGTTATCTGACAGCAAGTTGAAAGCCACTAACAACTAATAAAAAAATCATGCATCTAAAACTAAATTGCATTATCTAATTTTACAGACATGCAACATAACATATACGTTTAATGTAAACTAAATACTTATAATATAATGATTTTTCCTGGTGCTCTCTCTAATTCAGACTTGTATAACAGTTATAATACCATGAATACGTTCAAATCCCCCACATTAAACATTGAATTTACTTTCAGTTGTGACCACGTTAAAGGGTGTATTGATATTCCAACAACAACCGATACTTCAGTGAGTACAAGATCGCGTAAGTAACACATAACATAGCTTTAAGAAAGATAAATATATTTTTATCCTTGAATTTCTCTATCTATTAAAAGTAAACTAAGATTGGACTGCTCTTTTTTTTATTTATTTATTTATTTGGATGTAAAATGTAAGCGTTTGCCGAAACTCATTTTGAAATGTGAACACGCTCAACGTTTTTACACCCCTATAAAACTGCAAAACGATGCATTCAATTCTTTTAAGTACATTTACAGAAAATCCCGTTGTATAAAACACATCTCCGTAACTGAGATTTCAAAACATTTATTATTTATTATTGTAATTAATAAGTTAAAATACGCGTATGAAGTTTTCTGTCCGTAGAAGTTAATAATATAAATGAAAACATTTGCACCTCATCCGTAAACGCAAGGAGACATAAAACCAATTTGCTTATTTCAACTGGTGATTTTCGTATCGGTTTCATTGATGTCTCAAATACATATGATATTGTTTATGCCCTCTAAATAATGGCCCTATTTTGGTGACTACACATTTTTCAATTCTATTCTATTTTGTTCTATATTCAACAGTACCTTTTTTTTTATTAATGACGGGCCATTAATACATGTATTTAAAACTTAATACAATTTGTCTCAGGTCAATAATTATATGTACGTAATTATAAACATATGTATATAAAAAAAGTTAAACATAGTTTTTAATTTTAATACTTTTATTTATAATTTATTTCATAGATGACAGAACATATCCATGGACCCAAAGAATACCAACACCTTCTGAATATGACAGTGTTTTACATACGACAGTAAATATTTCAGGTACGGTGTTTTCATTAGTTCTTTTCGGTATCCTCGTCCGTGCGTTTTGTTGTATTTAACCGGCCAATTTTCATTCTCTTACAACGGGGTCTTTAGATCCGGAAAAAAAAACATATGTATGATATGATAATAAGAAAATGTGATTTGGTTGCTTATGGTACGACTATCCACAAATTCTCAAGGGGTGGATATAAGCAATTATATGCACCTGTACAGCCTTTACAAATGAGAAAAACCCATACCTGGTATTCTTTATATGTATCTGTATTAAATTTTGGAAAATTATATTATCAATTTTCGAAAATAGAACTACAAAAATACTATTACAGGTATTTTATTACTTTTGTTTACATTTCTTTGAAATATTATAAATAGTATATCTGTTGTGGTCTTACCCGCTTATCGCAATGTATTTTTTTATGTTCGTACGTTGCTTTCCTACGCCAACAAGATTCACATTGTAGCTGGCGGTATATATTTTAGATTAACCTACCCCAATGTGAAGCAATATATTATAAGTTACATGGTGTGTTAGTGACCTAATACGATATATATGGCGTCAGTAAATTCCATATGGGGTGAGAGTGCACCGTGTAACGAATTTATCTTACCGCGACTATCTTCACATGTGGTATTTTGACTAGCGGCCTGTCAAAGTGATCAAGTCTTCAATACTTAGTATTAAGATCCTACTTCCATTTGTCTATACAGAAAACATATACCAACAATAACAACTTTTTAGCTTTAAATTTGTTTTTATGAATTTAATTCAATCTTTCATTACATGTATCAATTTCTTCGTCTGTTGAATCCTGTCAGATTGCTTTTATTGTTTGAAAGAGAAGTAATTATGTGATGCAAACAATAACTACTTGTTAGCTTTAATTATGTTTTATGAATATAATTTCAACCTTTCATCACCAATTTCTTTTTCTGTTGAATCCTTTCAAACTGTTGTTTTTATGAAGGGTATTTTTTTTAAAGGGAAGTAACTACTTACTATGGTAACTAACCATGTATGGTAACTACTAGTAACCCTATATTTTTTTACGACACCCTATATCAAACATAAATAGTCACCACGTGTACACTTTCAATTCAACATTCATATCTCTATAAATCTATAAGATGTAAGATACATAGTTTTATATAATTGCTTTTGTCCCCTCATCCTGGTTAAAATAACTCGGACCCGCTTCCCATTTTTAACTATTTGCAGTATTTATATATCGTATAAAATGAGAATTATTTAATAAAACTCATGTACGTGCAAATACTCGTGAAATACCTGAAATCATCAAATTACCGTCTTCGATTCACATGATTCAGTCGACAATATATTCATACCTGAGTGCACACATAAGCACTTTGAGCTTATCAATTTGCAACTAAAATCAAACATTAAATTGTCTATTATGTTGTTTTTTGTGAGACAAATTATTTTATAAATTAAAGTAAATGTGTAACAAAATATTTAAGAAAAAATGACAAATTAAAGTTATTATTTTTTGCGTTCTGAAAGGGTGTACTCTCTCGAATTCAATAAAGGTGTGTTTGTTTACCTTTTTTTAAATACATGTCAGTCTGTTTGCTTCATATGCAAAAAATGCCAAATATCCATCCCGATGCGCATGGATATCTTTCATCTGGTTGTTTTTGTGTTGAGAGAAGTTCTCATGGATTTTCTAGATCTCCGGTTGACCAAACAAAAGAGCAAACAATGAACAGAGATACAAAAACAGGAGGTGGCATTGTTGGTTTCAGTTTAAATAAAAGTTTGCTAAATCATGGTTGTTAAATGCACATGAAAGAGATTCTATATCATCAAAATGTTGAGATTTTCAGGACTTGTTAACCCTGAAACATCTGCACAAAAGAATTTGGAAAACTGAAATGAAGCGAGAAGAAACTGACTATTAAAATTGGTTCAGACACTGCGAAGGTGGACACATCTATTTGAAACATCTGAGCAGTTATCTGACTTGTCCTTGGATACTGTTGCTTCTTCGGAATTAAAGTGCCACCTTCCAAACACGTATACGTATGAAAAGGAAAGGTTGGCATCAGAAACTGTCATCAATGAATGGCTTGCTCAAAGTCAAACAATATCCTCAAACTTATCAAAAGACAATCAAAAGACAATCATTGCTTACATTTTCAACAAAGGAAATAAAAGGTTAACAGCTAATGGCCGATGAGAACAACATCACATTTAGTCCTGGTATCTATGATGAGTTTATTGAAAGCAGATAACCATCTTTTTGGTAGCAGGCTTGTCATAGCCAATACAAGAGAGTTTGACTGTCCCTTTGGTATCTTTTGTCCCTCTCTTAGATATGCGAGAGATACTCCAGTTTGAATTAGGTCCTATTCCATGGTCTCTTGCAAACGTTGATGATACACCTGTGAAGACATATAAATCTGGCCTAGGTGGTCTTTAAGAAAAGGACGTTGAACAAATGCAAGCCATTCCTGAGGAAAGCATGTGGATATTTGATGGTACGGCAGTTATTCAATCCTTTACTAGCATACAAAGTAATTTTTCTGATTTGTATTTGTTGTTAAAAAAACCTTTTAGTTTCAGAAAGAGCTCCCCGCATTGATTTTGTCACTGATCAGTATCCTACCATATCCATAAAATGTTAAGAACGGAATCGCATCTCATTGGGAGGGAAAATCATTACGACAATTTCTAGATCAACACAATCTTGTCATCGGCTATTAAAGAATTTTTTTGTCAGTTAGAAAAACAAATTGCTCTTGTTCAATTCTTTCGAGTCGGAATGGAGTAAACAATCCTATAAATTTACACTTAAAGGTATTGATTTATTTCTGGGACTATTATACTATAAGTCCCAGTTTATTTGTATTCTATGGAAGTATGTGCCACAAAATATATGTTGAAAATTAAGCTTCTAAGCATACAGAAAGAAGCCAACAAAAAGATGTTCCTTCATGCAAAACACGTAGCTGACAAAGGTTACTATTCCATTGGTATAAATCTTCTGACGCTCATGTGGAAGTATTGGCCTGGTATTTTCAGAATTATATAAGTTCTTATATTGTAATTCCAAATGCAAATAACTAAATGTGCAATCAATGTGCGTCAAATTGGGGGAGAATGTTTGTAGAGCACTGCCAGGATTTCACGCATTTACTGGTTGTGATTTAGTAAGTGTTTTGTCTGATAAAGGAAAACAGCAAAGCATTCAGCGTTTTGACACGTTCTGAGTAGTTTTCAGAAAGTCTATCGCGTCTTAGTGAAACCTTTGAAGAGGTAGGCGAAGAGTTACAAAAACACGTAAGAGGTTTTTGTGTGTTATATATGGCTACGAAATAAATAACATCGATGAATTAAGATTCAGAAATTATACAATGCAAAAAACATTCATTGTCATCTACTGCCCCCAACAAAAGATGCAATGTTCAAGCACATGCATCGAGACAACATTTAGGCAAAGATTTGGAAATCTGCTCTTCAACACAACACTGTTCCATCGCCAAACAACCATGGTTGGATTGTTTTTTTTTAAGAACGATTTGATCAGCATCAATTGGCTAGATCAACCGCCAGCGTGAGATGCTTTATTGATATTGATAAGCTGTTCATGTAAAGGTGGTTGTGCCACCAAAAGATGTTCATGCGATCGACAAGGTTTATCCTGTACATTTGGCTGCAAGTGTACGAATGCGTGTAGCAACAAAAATAATCAAATCGTTGATATAGCCGACGATGAGGACGAAGATGATGAAGATGATGGTGATTATAATTCGGTAGATGGCGTTGACGAAGATGAAGATGATTCTATGGATTAACCTTCTTCATGACCTTAAAATGTGGTGATTCTGTTGTTAAAAGAACTTTAATATAGATCTTGAAACCCTGACAGTTCTTTTATTTTTCTTATTACTATGTGGGTTTTTAATGACTGTAATGTACATTGCTTATGGTTGTGTTTGTCATAAGTTCCATTTTTTCCCATTCTTACCTTTGAATTTTGTTTAACTGCCTTAAGTTACTTGATGCTCTTTGTTTCAATGTTAACAAATCTACCCTTTTTTATCAAGAAAACTAGTATGTATGTTTTGTTTCATTTAAAATCATGAATTTAGGGTATTACCCTCCCCTTTTTTTCTTGGTCCTATCAATTAAAAAATTAAATAAAAATTAGCCTCCATATTAATAAGATATGATTTTTTCAATTTAATAAGAGAAGTAGTACCGAAATACGTTTTGATATACTCTTAAATAAAACCCCTTTAAACCCCTTTTGATCACTTTTTCAAAAGTGTAACACCTCTTAAAATATTCTTCAGACATCGATTTAAACAAAAGAAAATGCTTTACCCTGGGGTGTAACAAAGAACTGAAATTTTACCTTACCAGCTGATGGACTAGAAGCAGATTTATCTGTGTCGGTAGTATTTTTAATTTGACTTGGATATATTAAATGTAAGTGATCACTAATTCTATTATTATTAAGAGACAGTACATCATCAATATACCGAAAGGTGAAATTAAAAGACTGGGATAATTTATTTTCTCCTTTCTGTACAAGCCCTTGGATAACTTATGCTTCATAGGAATACAAAAACAAATCTGCAAGTAAAGGAGCGCAATTAGTACCCATTGGGAATCCAATAGTCTGTTGGAAGACCAAACCTTTAAATTCAATAAATATGTTGTCAATTAAGTCAAACATGGCAGTGATATCCTCTTTGGTGTATTTTTTCTTTGACTCTGTTTAAGTTTAGCATTTTATAGGTTGTATTCCACTTTTATGGTAGCTACAAATTGTAAAAATACATTCTCTGAATGCAACTATGTTTATCTGATCGGTTTTACTGTTTACTGATTATCTTAATCAACTTTACTTTTCGTCAACAAACGAAAAAACGACTTAATCATAAGTAAGAGTAATATATCTTTCAATTAGTTAGAAACATCAATTAAACGCTTCATGGCAGGGACAGTTACTCCAAATTGAATTGTCCGATTTATCTGAAAGTTTCGATACAGCGAGATCTCTGGCTGCTAGATATTTGAATGTCGTCAGCCCTTACTGCTAAAGTTTTATGATAATCATTTAACACGAATAACTGCAGGTTTTACAGGTAAACTGAACATTGATTTATTTTATTTCTTAAGGAATGGCTATATATACAATTGATTCGTAAGGTATGCAATAGGGCTAATATGCCAAAAAATCCCTAATCTAAGATAGATTTCTAACCGAAACAATGTTCTTCATGTTCTACAATACATTAGTACTACGGCTGGATATTTTTTCTCATTTCTATTTCTATCTATTTCACTGATTGAGTGATTTAATACATATCGGGCGAGCTCCTTAAAATTAAATTTGTGATTTTGTAGATACAACGACATCACCTCACAAACTTGAAGCAACTTCAATCGGAGAAAACATCGATAATAGTGTTCAAGGTATATGTTATTGATGTGAAATATTTTATATAAAA
This sequence comes from Mytilus edulis, assembly GCA_019925275.1. NCBI lineage: Eukaryota > Metazoa > Mollusca > Bivalvia > Mytilida > Mytilidae > Mytilus > Mytilus edulis. The sequence continues at coordinate 24,189,814 of CM034354.1, forward strand.
ATAAAGAATCAACTGCTTGCCGCCTTATATATCTTTAATTTGTTTCGATTATAATCATTAATCATCGATTTATGCGTATTCAATACAAGACTTTTTTTTTACTATAGATGGATTATGTAGGATTTGCAAAAAAGACTCGGCCTAAACTGCTTAACTAGAAACGTCACTTGAAAAAGACGTTCGTCTATGATGTTGCTTAAATACCGTAAAAAATTATCGTGGATTGATTTGGTTATGAGAGGTAACTTGATAGCGATCAAAAAAAAATTAAAGGATTTGAAACATAACTAAAGCCAATTTAAATTTAAAAAGGGGAAATCCACAGATTTTAAATGTATAAGATTCTTCAGTTTTTAATTTGATCAATCTGATTATACTTTTGAAAGAATTTATTTCGCGTTTTTTAGTTTATTTTAAAATGTATACCTGTATATTGAAAGCTGTTGCCAATTATATAATTTTTTTTTTTTATAATTGATTAGATCAACAGATTCCATTCCCCTATGATATACCTCTTTTGATTTATTCTAATACGATGAAATGTTATTATTTCAGGTCTGGCGTCAAGAGAAATAACTATTTACATAACGTTATCAGTTTTTGTAATGGTTTTTGGATTAGGGTTTTGCATTGTTTCATTCAAATTTATGACACTAACAAAACAGAGAAAAGCAACGTCTAGTATCATTCAACCACAAAATCCCGCAATACCTCAAAATGACCAATATATTGAAATGGAGAACCGTTTATATGACATCATAAATGAGACAGACATGCTAGATGATCAACAAGTACAGCAAATGGAAATTTCATCTGCGTATCTTGATGTTATTGACGATTCAAGTATAAGAGAAGAAAGTGAAAGCAAACGTTTTGAGAACCATGGTAACCCTTGCGAGTTGATATCATCTGCGCAAACGCACACACAAGAAAACATAGGTGATTTTCTTTCCTTAAGAAGCGGTGATAGTACTTCCTCTTGCGACGATTATCACCAGGTTTCAACACAAGATTACTTAAATCCGTATCAGTCTATGATCCAATCTGAAATGTCGCCACCGGAAGTGATGGAGTATATCACATTAGAACTAGATAACGGCAGAATAGACAGTGGTATGCCTTATCACCAACAATGTCAAAAGAAGTATAGTCTGCAACATCTTCCAAATGTAGAGAATAACTATATGACCAAGACTTACGAAAATGTGTTGAATGTAGCGTACCCTAGTGCCCGTCCAATATAACAGGACGAGAATCGAAATCGGTGGACAAATTGAAAAGTAGTATCAATTTTTCGAAAAAGACAAAACGAATTTGTACTTAAAGGATGTAAATGGACTAATATTTAAGAATTTAATGCTTCTTTTTGTAACTTCATTGGGGTGTAAAAGCGTTGACCGAAGTACATTTTGTATGAAGCGCTTCCGCGCTTCATTCTAAAAATGTGCGCACGGTCAACGCTTCTACAACCCTATGAAGTTACAAAAAGAAGCATTCAATACTTATAATTACATTTTTTAGCTATGATCATGAAAACACGAATTTTATAAGAAAAAAAATATTTAATTCACCTTTGCACTTTATTGTACATGTTGTACGACCACGTCTTATCATGAATGATAAGTTTTATTGAGTGATGCAATTGCTTAAGGAATAACACGTGAAGTGAAGCTAGCCAATCAGAATAAAGTATTATAATGAAGCTTACATCTAATGTAATTATAATCTTATGAAATCATTTAATATTAAATTTTTCATGTTTGGTTCAATTCCTTTTTTTTAAACTGTTTTCAGCAGTTCAATGTTAATATTTTGTCAATCTTTTATGAAAAATCAAGCGAGTCAATTTTGTTTAGTCTAAATGTTGGGTTCCCCTGTAAATACCAAAAGTAACCTAAAATATTCACTGTGTTGTGAAATAAAAACCTGAAGGTAATATTTTAAAAATCCTAAAATATTGTAATTATATAACTATAACCATGCAGAAGGAAATAACGCATTAGCCTTATTTAGTGTTACCATGTATTGTATGTATTAAGATTTATGTAAAATATAGTGATTGTAATAATTAATAAAAAAAAATCTAACTCTTTCTTTTTAATGGTCTTTTGATTTGTTGTTGTTTGACGCCATTTTTCGGATATCTCATGGCAGTCGGTTTTCATTGGTGGAGAATTCCCGGAGAGAACCATCGAGCTTCAACATGCAACTGACAATCAGTCAACTAGAATTTGAAGTCGAGCACACCTGCAACATGCGGGATCGCAACTGGCAACCATTATGTTGATAAGGCATATTGATAAAGTAGTTCGAATGCTTAGACCACTCGGCCACCGAAGCTACATCTCTAAATACAGATTGTAATGATTTAATTGTATTCAGTTAGTATTGAAAAATGTTTTGTTAGCTAAAACGCCAAATGAGGTGATTATGATTTTACTCTGTTATTAGACATTTACGGAAACTCTAGGATTACACTTTAGACTTACGTTTACAGGTGACAAAAACAAGGGGTCATCTCAAAATACAAAAACAAACCAAAAATACATATACAAAATAGCAAATGATGTCTTCTATGAAAAAAAAATCATATGTCCGAAGCGCTTTTTGGATTTTGTCTCTAGTGGAGAGTTGTTTCATTGGCAATAATATCACACCTCATATTTTGATAACTGTTACAGTATTAGGTTACTTTTTGACGTGCATCTTCATGTTGTGCATACGAATTTGAAATTCGGCATAGGACTTTTGATAAACTCTAGGTCGAAGAGGCTATTTTCAATATGATTCAGATGAAATAGATCTGTGCGTCTGGTATTCTTCCACTAAATTGTTTGAATTGTTTGAACACTTTCCCTAATACCAGCTTCAATATTCTGCATTCATGTAGTCAGTGATTGAACTTAAGTGAATAGAAGTGGAGTTTAATCATTAAAGAATACGTTTATGTATGTAATTAACGGCTAGACTACAGGGTTTATCAGTCTGAAAAAAATCAATTAATGATTGAGGGAAAGAAACTTTTGGTATGAATGATATTTACATGTAGCATGAGTTCATATTCTAGGCTAGTTTCCGTTTTAATTGATCACCCATCTGGAGTTCAATGTAAGGCCCTCCTAAACTGACGTACTAAACAGAACTTTGACGACATTTCAGTTACGCTCATCTCATGATAATTTTTTTTATATAGTTGAGTCAGAAAAGCTTTTGAAAAGATTAAACTTGTTTCTTGTTTTCAGTATTAAGTGTTTATGATTCACTACTCATACACAACTGGTGCTTCTTTTTCCAATAAATTCAATGTGTTTGCAAATTGAACATTTGAACACTGAAAAAAATAGGGAATATTGGAAAGAGAGAGGAATTCAATATAACAACAGACCACCTACAGACCAAAGATAATTGAAAATGGAATATTTTGATTGGTTGATTTTCATATCAGAGAACGATAGCTGTACTATAAATTTTCATGAAAATTGAAATGAAAAGGACCAACCATCAAACATCTCATGAATTATAATTAATGGTGCTGGATATCAGGAGTGACATAAACTTCTCAGCTGTGGTGTAGTGGTAAGTGCATCGGACTACTAACACAAAGGTTCCTAGTTCGATTCCCGTTCCGGGATGAAAATATCAGGGACTGAATTTTCGGCTCTCCTTTGACACCATTTACGAGTATGGTCTTGAGGAAACGATGATAGTCCGTCGGAAGCAGACAATAAATTACTGACCCGTGTTAAGAGAGAGCCATATCTCTTTCACGTAAAAAAAACACCCTTGTAGATTTCGAAAAAGAGCAGGCTAATGCTGCTACAAGGCAGCACTCGCACCCGTAAAGTGGAGAGGGAATGATATAAGTTGCAATAACTTCTTTCCCAATCCACTATAAATAAACATGATTAAATTAAATTAAACACAAAAATCTAACTGAATAACACTACTCCATATAATTTATAAACAGCCATTCAACAGTCACTGAACGGTTTCAAAACAAGAGATAAAAGAAAAACACTTCTCAAAGAATGAACGAATAACACACATTCACTACAGAAATTTGTATTTTCAAGATGAATTTACACTGTTTACGAGTTTGTGCCAAAGAAAACTCACCACACTAGACATAAATGAGAACTGATTAACAAAAACGACCAAATATCGAAAATGACAATAAATAAGGAACGATGTTTGTGTAGATGATACGTAAAAGTCGTAACATAAAAATGTCTGTACAAAGTCAAGCATACTTTAGTTGTTTTTCTGTCTATTTTTTTGTTGTTGATATGGCATTTCGTATTGTCAAGTTTTAAGGTGTTCTCTCTCTAAATTTTCATGGGAGTTCTGCATTTTTGCTTTTACAGTTTAAATTTTTGAAAAAATATCAAAGAAGTCCATATAAAGTAAGAAATATGTCAAGGATACATCTCTCCAACAAATGCCATACAAGGCTATCAACTACATCGTATAGACAAATGTTTAACAATGAGCAAATGCCATACCCCATAGGTAGCTAATAAAGACCTCGAAAGGACAAATGTGTTTGACTGACTACCAGTAAAACGTTCATTTATAATACTATCATATTTTCATACAAAAAAAACCTTCTAAACGCATCATTTCACAGAATCTGACATTTTATTATTTCGAGATATTATAATGAAATGAAATTGTAAAATTCCATTCTGATTTATTTCCTGATTTAAGTTTGAAACAATTTAATATACATGATTTCCGGTAAAATATGTGATAAAAATTTATAATTATTTCCGTATTTTTTTTATTTATTGCAATGATTTTATCAAAATGATGAGAAAATTGATATGTTTTTATTTATTACTTGCTTTAATTCCAGTCTCTGGAAGTCAAACATGCAAGCTAAGAACTAACAGGTATGTCTATATATATGAAGGATGTTTTTTTTTTAGAAGGGATAGGAGTGGTATAATTTCATTCGTTATTATAACTGTTAAACCTGTCGTCAAATTGCTGAACTGCATTGACACACAAAATATTTGCAACAAGTTTTGTTCAGTTGATTTTTAACATTTATTGATTGATTTATTGATTTGCGTTTAACGCGGCTTACGCCACTTTCAACATGCACAATTGTGTGTTATTTCGAGTTCCAAGTAGTAAAATTGAAGTTATCATCTTGATCATTTCAGAAACGTCATTATGATTTGATTCGGTCGTTGTAAAATGTTTTCAGTCAAAAATTATTATGCACCATATATGTTCTTTTTTTTCTATCATTTTGTCGATCGATTTATGGTTATTGTTTTATATCTTGGTACTTTGTCGACACTTAATTTTCATGAAAGTCTATGACATACTCTACACTGGGAAACTCCCAAGCATCATCGAACTATATCAAGTAAACAGTACACAAAACTGTATTTAAAACAAAACGTGTAAAACTACATTTGATTGGTTAATTGTTGTAAAAATAAGGCGATGTGATATATGATTGTGAATGAGACATCTATATACCAAAGCTTTGAATGTGAATCATAAGACGTTGAAACTTTAAGCTGGCTCAGCTCAATAAAATAGAACATTTAATGATTATGGAATTGAGGTATAGTTTCTTTTTTTTAAATATCACAATCTTTCAGTGGCGTAGTACAAGATGTATGCTGTGCCGATCATGAAGCAAACACAAAAGGTTGCACGCGTAAGTCATCACTATATTATTCTAATAACCTCTTTGGTCGATGCCTCTGCTGGTGGACTATTAGTCCCCGAGGGTATCACCAGCCCAGTAGCCAGTACTTCGGTACTGGCATGAAAATACGGATTTATTTTTTTGTGTTATTAAAATTTGCTGTTACAAAATGATAGAAATTATTATAAATTAAGGAATGTATCTCCCTCATGCAAAGCTCTGATTCCTTTCACGGATTTGGCTATACTTTTTGGACCTTTTGGATTATAGCTCTTCATCTTTTATATAAGCTTTGGATTTCAAATATTTTGGCCACGAGCATCACTGAAGAGACATGTATTGCCGAAATGCGCATCTGGTGCAAGAAAATTGATACCGTTAATTTTATTATTTTTATTGATTATAGCGTTCTGCGTCATTTATAATTAAAAGCGTGACTGTAAGTATCTAAAAGATACACATGTACAAACATGGAATTGACTGACGGTCGGGGGCGGATCCAGCCATTTTAAAAAGGGGGGGGGGTCCTAACCCAGGACAAAGGGGGGGTTCCAATTACATGTCCCCATTCAAATGCATTGATCGTCCAAAAAAAGGGGGGTTCCAACCCCCGGAACCCCCCTCTGGATCCGCGCCTGACGGTTCAATAGTTTTAACATGTAAATACAAAAGTCTTGTGATTTAAGTCATAGGAGCCTCTTACTATCAAGTCCTTTGTTCCTATCGTGATGTCAACTTCGCCATAAGATGAATACATATCCTTTAATATTCTGATGACAGCTGGTTCTCGGCTGACTCCTCAATTGAGTGTAGCATAATACTAGTGAGACCCAGTTTAATTCTGTCATTTGCAAATGCTTTCAGGGATGTTATGTTTTTTAAAAAGCATACACACATATATAATAAAATAAGAGGATGTTGTATGATTGACAATAAGACGACTATCCACAAAAGTTTAATTGATGTGGATGTGAATTATATAGACATTCACACAACCTTCAACAATGAGAAAAATCCATACAGTCAAGTCGACAATAAAAGCTCATGATTTAAAACAGATGAAGTAGTTAAATAGTAAAAACTAATTGTCCCAATGAATAATTATAGTAAAACACATGAACTGTGGAGTAAAATATGATAAAACTTCTTCTGTAAGAGTCAATAGAAACTCCTACTGTTTATGTATACATTTCGGAGAATTTAGGTTGTTTTTTTATTAGATGCCTTTTAGAATTAATATTTATGACCATCCTTCCAGATATTTTTTTACAGCAGAAGACGAAAAGTGGAGCAAATGGCGTCTCTATGCAATTTATTATCTATTGATAGAAATACTGCCATGACAAGACAAAAAGAAAAAGCACCTTGCGAAATTCTTTAATTTTACTTTCCGATATATTGATGATGTTCTATCATTGAATAACCCATATTTCAGCCAATACTTACATCTCATATATCCAAGTGAACTTGAAATTAAGGATACCACTGATACTAGAAGGACTGCTTCATACCTTGATCGTTTCCTCAATATTGACGTAGATGGACGATTTCACACGAAAATCTATGATAAACGGGACGATTTCAACTTCCCAATTATCAATTTCCCATTTCTCAGCAGTAACATACCCTCTGCCCCTTCGTATGGTGTTTACATATCACAATTGATACGTTATTCACGTGCTTGTTCACACTATACGGACTTCATATACAGGAGTGTGCTCCTTACGCAGAAACTGCTCCAACAAAGTTATGAGGAGGACAGATTAAAATTGACACTCCGTAAATTTTATGGACACCATCACAATTTGGTGGATCCATACGATGTTTCGTTGACCAAACTAGCTAAGGACATTTTTACCACATGGTAGATTGTGTTTTGTCATAATGTCGTCTAATCTTTTAATTACCAAACGTGACTTATTCCCGATTGTGACTGTTTTGCCGAGTGTGAACTCGCATTACTATAAGACGTGGTACGGTACTTATCCATCCCAAATTCATGTATTTAGTTTAAATGTTTAATGTTATATTTGTAATTCTCATCGGATTTTGTCAAATGTGTTGACGTCTTTTCTATTATATTTATGTGTTATGGTAAAGAAAATTAATCACCGCCTTCATTTATCAGATTTGATTTCGTTCAAAGTAATCAGTACGATATTTTACGTTTGAAGTTAGATTCATAACAATAACAAACATGACATAGTTTTATAATATAGTTAATTGCTACCTCAGTTTTATATTAATAAGAATTAAAATGTGCTTTGTTATTAAATGCAATATCAGTATTTAGTTCAAATATATAATCTTAAATTAATCCTAATTCTATCTTATTCATTCTTATGTGACGTCATTTTTCATTTTTTGATGCTCTGTTTTACTAATTCAAATGACGTCATTTTTTCGTCATTTTTCAGTTTCAAATAGGACGTCACTTGGCGTAGAGGTTTAAACGTATTCGGATGTGTCTACTTTTGTGTTTCAAATGTCTGGTTATGTAAATGTATTTCAGTTGTTTCCTGTAATTAGTTAATACTTCAGCTTTATCATGTACATCTTTTGAATATTCATTTTATTAAATTTACTGTTTGCAAAAGTATAAATTACTCTAAATTATAGGGATTTTCTGGTAACTTAACAGAAAACCCTTGCCGTTTTTGGCACAACCTTTTTGATCTTTTGGTCCTCGATGCTGTTCAACTTTGTACTCGTTTCGGCTTTCAAACTTTTGTATCTGTGCGTCACACATAGGTCTTGTGTGGACAAAATACACTTCTGGCGTATTAAAATTTTGAACTTGTTGCCTTTTGTTGGCTGTTGTTCGTGTGATTCTTTGTCAATTGTGTTCTCCAATTTATTTATATTGTAGTCCTGTGTTGTCATTTTGATGTTATATTTCACATGGCCATAAAAGTGCGAGGTTTGGCATGCCACAAAACCAGGTTCAACCCACCTTTTTTTCCTTTAAAAATGCCCTGTACCAAGTCAGGAATATGGTCATTGTTATATTATAGTTCGTTTCTGTGTGTATTACATTATAACGTTGTGTCGTTTGTTTTCTCTTATTTTTGAGTGTAAATTCACATTGCGATAAGACGTGTCACGGTACTTGTCTATCCCAAATTCATGTATTTGGTTTTGATGTTATATATATATGTTATATTTGTTATTCTCGTGGGATTTTGTCTATATGTGTTGCATTTTAGTGTTATGTCGTTGTTCTCTTATATTTAATGCGTTTCCCTCGGTTTTAGTTTGTTATCCCGATTTTGTTTTTTGTCCATGGATTTATGAGTTTTGAACAGCGGTATACTACTGTTGCCTTTATTTGGTCGTTGTTTGTTCCTTACTGTTTTAATTTAACATGTTTAATATGCCCACTTTAACAAGATCAATGAAAAAAAACAGAAAAAAAAACAAATACGTTCATGAGATATGTGTACATATAAAAAAGAAAGATGTGGTATGATTGAGATGAGTGAGACAACTCGCCACAAAGCCTACTATGTTTTGTTTTATTTAAACATAATTTTTGGGAACACGTTCAGTACGCACGACATGTACTTCTGAAAGCAAGTACGCTCGAGTTTGCAAACTAATTTTCCACTCTGACAAGCAGTGGTTTCAAATTGTTTCCCAGGTGATAAACCCTTGCCTAAATTTTACCAATGGTTACAGACATCGGAATTTCATTAAGTTCTAGCGTGAAAATAAATTTAAAAAAAAAACATTATAGCCAAATCGTTTGAAAAGAAATGGAATTTGTTGTTGGTTTGGTTATTAAGCATCTCTCGTTTTTCGTTTTTTATAAAGATAAGACTGGGTTTTTTTCTGAGTGATTTATTTTTACACTCGTCATTTTGGGGCCATTATAACTTGCTGTTCAGTGTGAGTCAAGTAAAGGCTTTATTTACAAGACTGTACTTTAATCTTAATTTTTTAATCCTTTTATACAAATGACTTGGATGAAGATTTGTCTCATTTGCACTAAAATTACATGCATCTTCTTATTTAAAGTTTTATTTTACAGCCTGTTCCAAAGGATACACATCAACGATAGGACAACCCTGCAGACCATGTCCAAACAAAACATATGGTGAACGATGTGGCAGTGATTGTTCATGCTCAGTGTTTCAAATGTATATATATATATAGTCTGTTGTTATTTATGTATTATTGTCATTTTATTTATTTTCTTTTGTTACATCTTTTGACATCAGACTCGGACTTCTCTTGAACTGAATTTTAATGTGCGTATTGTTATGCGTTTACTTTTCTACATTGGCTAGAGGTATAGGGGGAGGGTTGAGATCTCATAAACATGTTTAACCCCGCCGCAATTTTGCGCCTGTCCCAAGTCAGGAGCCTCTGGCCTTTGTTAGTCTTGTATGATTTTAAATTTTAGTTTCTTGTGTATAATTCGGAGTTTAGTATGACGTCCATTATCACTGTACTATTATGCATATTTTAGGGGCCAGCTGAAGGACACCTACGGGTGCGGGAATTCTCGCTACATTGAAGACCCATTGGTTGCCTTCGGCTGTTGTTTGCTCTATTGTCGGGTGGTTGTCGCTTTGACATATTCACCATTTCCTTTCTCAATTTTATAGTATAAGTTAAGAATCATTTACAATTTTTGTTTTCAGCTAAAACAAAAAATTGTATGGTGATAAAGTGTATTTGTTTTATGAATTTTGGGTTCTTGATGATTTAAAACTTTGTACTTTATTTGGTCTTTTAAACTCTATTTGATTCGAGCGTCACTTATGAGAGCCCGTATTGCGTGCAAAATTTAATCCTGGTATGAGTGGTATTTTTTGTGAGATTTTTTTACGTGTTTTTCGGTAATTATGCATCCTCGACTTTAAACAATGTTTTACATTTTATTCTTAAGCATTCCTGATGAAATTTAACATAAAGGCGTTTCAGACGCATTCAATTTGCATATTTCCTAACATTGCATTTACCATTCCTAGTAAGATTAATTGATTGATTGATTGTTGGTTGTTTAACGTCCAGTGGCAAATATTTCATGCATGTTCAGGACGACATAATAGAATCGTACCGGACAACTGACATACATTAAACGTTATCTGTAGGATCTATAAGGTGCACATATAAATAATTACATTAGATGTATGTTTCATTATAATACGTTATTCTGATTGGCTAACTGCACATGACATGTTATTCCGTAAGCATTTGCATTAGACAATAACATTTATCATTCATGATGACACGAGGTCCCACAATAAAGTGCACAGGTGAATTAAATAAAACTTGATAAAAATCGTGTTTTCAGGATCCTAGCTAAAAATGTAATTATAAGTATTGAATGCTTCTTTTTGTAACTTTATAGGGTTGTAAAAGCGTTGACCGTGCGTACATTTTTAGAATGAAGCGCTTCCGCGCTTCATACAAAATGTACTTCGGTCAACGCTTTTACACCCCAATAAATTTACAAAAAGAAGCATTCAATTCTTAAATAATGTATAATAAGAAATTTTCTGGCAAAAGGGATATAATCCAATGTGAAAAAAAAATCATTCGATTCTCTATCCTATAGTAATTTTATCTTCTGAACACAACAAAAATGGTTAATAAACATGTAGGTTGCACGTTGTATGCCAAAAATACGGTTGGATAGCGGACCCAGTAAATTCTCAGTAGAACTTAATGTAAGGGAGACACTAAAACAGAATTTAAGTTTTAGAATAAGTTTTAAATCACTGTTCAAGGCATATACAAGTTTATATATACAAGTTGAAAATATGCTGCACAGACCAATATTATGTTTCGTCCTTTTCAAGATATATAATTGTGCATACAACATTGTCATGATGTATAAACTTTCCTTCCAGGATATATAAAAAAATGTTTACGAAATTTCATGGAAAGAGTAGCACAGTATCAGCAGTAAAAAGGACTTCCCATAGAAAGTTGTACTGTCTCTATTTTTAAAAACGCAACATATACGTTGGATATAAACTAAATAGTACATAATTTAGTTCAATAAATGCTCTCTCTAGTTCAGATACTTGTAAAACGGTTATAACAAACGAAAGAAGATATTTTTAAATCCCATAAACTAGATGTACCTGTAAAAATAACCTATTGCATTGAGTCCAATATACAGTATACACATTACACATGTAGTAGTTTTATGAAAACAATTTTATTTCAGTTGTGACCACGTTAAAGGATGTGTAAAAATTCCAACAACGACTTCAGTACACACAACGTCTGGTAAGTAGCCTTACGGACGCCATCACGAGTTGTTTGACCGTTGTGGAAAAAAACGTTTCACAGATGATATCGGATATGTTCCTTATGTCGTAACTACAATAACCTTTCCCTTTTCACGAATGTGACCTACCGAATTAGACTATTTACCTGATTTGTAAAATCATAAGAAACACGACGGGTGCCACATGTTGAGCAGGATCTGCTTACCCTTCCGGAGCTCCTGAGATCACCCCAAGTTCTTGGTCGGGTTCGTGTTGCTTAGTCTTTAGTTACCTATGTTGTGTCTTCTGTACTATCATTTGCCTGTTTGTCTTTTTATTTTTTGCCGTGGCGTTGTCAGTTTTTTTTTTTTTATTAATGGGTTTGACTCTCCCTCTGGTATCTGTCGTCCCTCTTTTTCAATGACGTTTAACTTCAAATATTTATCAGTTAATCTATTAAGAATTGAATGTTTCTTTTTTTGTGATTTTATAACATTGCAAATCAATGCATAGGCCTAAAACACATTTTGTATAAAGCGCGGTAAATTGCACACGATCAACGCTTTTACACCCCTTTTAAACTACAAAAAGATGCATTCTATTCTTTTAAATACATGTATATGCTACAAATATTATATTTATTCTTTAAAACATTTTTCTTATCAAATAGGTTTCACAGAAAATCCGTTGTACATAAAACATCTACGTCACTAATTTTTAATACATTTATTATTGTAATTAAATTGCAATACGCGTATCAAGTGTTCAGTCCGTAGAAGTTCATAATATCAATGAAAACGTATGAACCTCATACGTAAACGCAAGGAAGCTTGCTTATTTCGGCTGTTGATTTTCGTATCATATGATTGTTGTCTCAAATACATAATGATATTTTTCATGCTCTCGTATAATGGTCATATTTGGTTAATACAAATTTTTCAATTCTGTTCTATTTTGTTCTATATTCAACAGCACCTTTTGATCATTAATGATCGGCCATTAATAAATGTATATAAAAAGAAAATAACACTTTATGCATTTTACCTTCGAAGAGCTTTTGCAGATTTACCTTCATCGCAGGAATGTTTCAAACGAAAAATTCTCAAGCCAGTGATGTATAAGTACAGAAACACGTTTTACAAAGGACATTAATACAATTCGTCTCAGGTCATAATACGTACACAAAAAAAAGATAGATTTTTATACTTATTTATAATTTATTTCATAGATGACAGAATATATCCATGGAGCAAAAGAACACCAACACATTCTGAACATGACAGTTTTTCACATACGACAGTAAATTTTTCAGGTACGGTGCTTTTATAGTTCTTTTCGTTATCCTCATCCGTGCGTTGTGTTATATTTAACCGATCAATTTTCAATCTCTTACATATGGATCTTTAGATCCGGAAAAAAATCTAACATCTGAATGGCACAATAATAAGGAGATGTGGTAGGATTGCTTATAGAACAACTATGCACCAATTTATTCACTTCTACAGCCTTCAACAATGAGAAAACCCATATCAGGTATTCTTTATCTGTATCTGTATTAAAGTTTGGAATACTGATAACACCAATTTTCGAAAGAGAAAAAACACCAACAATTAAAATATTGCCGGGATTTTATTATTTTTGTTTACATTTCTTTGTTACATAAATAGTTTACCTGAGTATTGTGGTCTTACCCGCTTGACACAATGTAATTTCTTTATGTTCGTACGTTGCTTTCCAAAGGCCAACAAGACTCACATTGTAGCTGGTGGTAGATATTTTTGATTAACCTACCCCAATATGAAGCAATGTATTTTTAGTTACATGATGTGTTAGTGACCTGATCACCGTGTAACGAATTTATCTTACCGACTATCTTCACATGTGGTATTTTGACTAACGGCCTATCAAAGTGATCAAGTCTTCAATACTTACTATTAAGATCCTACTTCCATTTGTCTATACAGAAAACAAATGCCAACAATAATTTATTTTTTATAAATTTAATTCAATCGTTCATTACATGTATTAATTTCTTCGTCTGTTGAATCCTTTCAGATTTATTTTTCGTTTTGAAAGAGAAGTAATTCCGTAATGCGAACAATAACAACTTGTTAGCTTAAATTATGTTTTATGAATTTATTTCAACCTTTCATCATCAATTTCTTCGTCTGTTGAATCCTTTTAAATTTTTCATCAACACCGGGTTGTTTATATAAAGGTTTGTGGCATCTTTTGTGTTTTGTAAGGGAAGTAGCTCCTTACTAACCCCATAGGTAACTAACCATATATGGTAACTAACCCTATATTTTTTATGACACCCTATATCAAATTTATCAAATATATACAGTCACCACGTGCATTTTTACCAATCATATCTCTGTTAATCTATAGGAGGTAAGATAAATAGTGTAATATAATTGCTTTATTCCTCTCATCCTGTTTAAAATAATCCAGACCCGCTTCCCTAAGTGTAATGCTTTATACAACATAAGTTATTTCTTATATATGTTAAGGAGTTAAGTATGACGTCCATTTTCACTTAACTAGTTTACAATTAGGTAACCTTTGGCTGTTTTTAGTTCTTTCGATGGGTTGTTCTTTTCTATGACACACTCCCCATTTCTATTCTTAATTTTATTTACTCTTTTAATCAAAATTAATTATGATTCTTTCAGATGAAGCAACTTTTCCTCAAGTTCTTGATGCAAGTACAACTGGAGAAAGCAGTAATATCTTTCAAGGTATATGTGGATGGTTAATGCTACCAATTATTATGCATTCACGCGACCACGTTCTTTTTATTGCCTTGCTGAGTTAGCATTCATTCATTCATTAAAAATACTAGATATATTTTCCTATGGTTTGTCTCCAGTGGCAAGTATTTCAAGCATTTTTTATGAAATAAAAATTACAAACAATAAATCAAATAAAGTTAGGTTCTGAAAATAAAGTTGAAAAGCAAAAACGAGATTTTATTATATATCTGGTAAAATACAACATCAATATGTTTAATTTGTTTAGTTTTTTAAAAGTTTACATGTGTTCGAGCAAGATATTGTTGCTTTGAAATTAAATCTGATGTATACTTCTTAAAGTATCTACGCAATGATTGTTTGTTTCCACTATTTTACGAAAAAAAAAGTAAAATAAGAGAAAAAAAAATGAACTCCAACGAAAATGCAAATCAAAATTTAATGTCCCTAATCAAATGGCAAAATAAAAACACATCAAACGAACGGAAAACAACACTTTGTGCAGCCATTTTCTTATGGATTCTAAATAGTGGTTTAAACATGGGGTTATACATGTATTTAGCTTACGACACATACACTACAAAAGTCTAAAAGTCTGAAAAGACCAGTTTTTGTCTTAATTTGCATGAACTTTTACTCGACATTCTCCAAAAATATGACTTGTGTCTTAATTTTTCTTGACAAATTCTCATTTATATCAAATTTGTATGAAATTTACTTGACATATTCTTGACATTCTGAATATGGTCTTAAAATTTCTTAAAATTTCTTGACATTTAAATACTGTCTTGATATTTCTCGACATGTTCTCGACATTCTTATTTTTTCTCAGTATGGCTTGACATATTTTGAACATTTTAAATTGTGTCTTAAATTTACTTGACATTTCTGAGTTTAACAAATCATGACCAATATTCATGATATAACTTTAATCTTTATGTCTCTTTATATAATATACGGTTGTTTCAAGTTACACTTGAGAAATAAAAATTGGGAATGTAAAATAATTGAAAATTTAGGTATATAAATATTTTTACAAATGCAAATATGGCTATGAAATCTTATATCTAAAATAATTTAAATGTGGATGTGTTGATATAAAATAATTTAAAATTTGGTTTTTAAATAATTACAAATTTTGATTCCTAAATCTTATAAATTAAATGATTGAAACCAATCATACTGTAGACATATTTCATTCTACATTCATAATATTCAATGTTTATATGGTAAATAATTAGTGTACCAAAATGTGGTTTATATATTGATAGCAAAATATGATGATATACAAATCATTCATTTAACAGAAGAAAAATTGTGTAATGTCATCTGTTGGAATATATATTAAGGATTACACATGGACAGGATGTTCCCCATAAAATTAAGGTATTCCACACCCACAACTTTACCTGTAATAAGCCATACAACTTATCAGTTGACCGACCATGCCACCACAATTTTAAAAAGTTTGTTCATAGACGAAAATAAAAATCATGATTTTGATGAAGAAAAAAAAATGAACTAAAAATTGAATATTTCCCAAAGATTAAAAGAAAAATATTACCTACCCCAGGAATGATAGAAAAATGTATTTATAATGGGTCCATTTTCTATAGAAATCATTTGTCTTATGAAATGGATCCCAAACACACATGCATAATATAGATCTAAACATTTTTTTCTTTTCCGGAAGGAGTTATCAAAAATATCTATTTTTGTTAAAAAATTATAAAATTCAACACTCAAATTGGAATAAAAAATGTTTTTTTGATTGTCCTAAAAAATGAAAAGGTTTTTGAAT
Organism: Mytilus edulis; assembly: GCA_019925275.1. Taxonomy (NCBI): domain Eukaryota; kingdom Metazoa; phylum Mollusca; class Bivalvia; order Mytilida; family Mytilidae; genus Mytilus; species Mytilus edulis. The sequence continues at coordinate 24,206,263 of CM034354.1, forward strand.
CAAGATGGGAACAAATTCTTTGACCGTCACGGAAGCCCCCCTCCCCCTCACCCCCGGTCCAAAAGAGACGCATGGTCACGTTTTAAAACTGCCAAACGGCAAAAATCTAAATGCTGTTTGTCAGCAACTTCAACTTATATTCCAAGTGAAAACAATTAATTAAACGTCTAATAAAAATAAATCGAAATTAAACTACAAGGGAGATTATTCAGGGTATTCCACTAAGTTGCACCAAAAGGGTATCTTATTATACCAAATTAATCCTTGATTCTTCAAAGTTAAGTTTAGCCATAATAAGTATATAAGCAGCAAAAGAATGTCACAAACAGTGCAGAATAAGTCTGTTCACATTTTAAGGCGAAATTTTACTGTTGAGATAGTGTCAAGACATATTTAAGACTGTCAAGAATGTGTCGAGACATATTCAGACATTATTTAGAATGTCAAGAATATGTCAAGACATATTCAGACATTATTAAGAATGTCAAGAATATGTCAAGACAGATCGAGACATTATCAAGAATGTCAAGAATATGTCAAGACAGATCGAGACAAATTTAAGACAGTCAAGAATTTGTCGAGACTAATCCAGACTCTTATCAGATGATACAGGAAGTGTCGAGAAATTTTAAGACAATGTTCATACTGTCAAGACACTTGTCAAGAAAAATCAAGAACCTATGAGACAAATTCATACTATGTCAAGAATTTTTAAAAATTATTTAGACAAATTAAGAATGTCGAGTAAAAATTCATGTAAATTCAGACAAAAACTGGTCTTTTCAGACTTTTTGACTTTTGTAGTGATAATATGTGAACTAGTTTATAAACAGATATATCTTTTTGGAAAACAAATACGTATTTTGACATTTTTAGTCATCAAGTATTGATTTGTTTTGCAAACAATAGTATAGTAAATATGTTGACTGTTTTAAATATTATCTTTTCCAGGACTGCTGTCAAGAGAAATTATTGTATATCTTACATTATCAGTCTTGGTTCTGATTTTCGGGATGTGCTTATGCTTTTTATTCTACAAATACAAGACAGTGAACAAAAAGAAGAAAGCAACAATCACACAATCACAAAACCCTTCGCAAACTCCAAACAGTCATAATATCGAAATGGAGGAACGTTTGTATGACGTCATCGATGACGCAGACTTGATAGAAGAACAGAAGCTGAAGGACAATCAAATGTCACCTGATTACCTCGATGTAATAAGCGGGTCAAATAGCACCGGAAGTGGTGAAGGTAAAACTGAAGAAAACCATGAAAACATTTTCGAGTCACTGTCAACTGATCAGATCAAAATGCTTGTAAACAAAGTAATTTGTAGTTCTCTGAATAATAGAGAAAGCACTTCATCTTCCGGCGAAGAGCACCAGGAAACAAAACAAGAGTACTTAAATCCATATCAGTCCGTGATTAAAACGTCACCAACAAACATTAGAGAATATCTTACATTAGCAACAGTACACAACAGGACAGACAATTACATGGTTGATAACAAATCAGACGTATTAATTAAAGATGAAAATATACTTCAGTCTCCCAGGGACCTAGAGGAAATCGGTTTACGTCGGCCTTACGACTACGAGAATTCTTCAATTAGCGTTGAATATGCAGTTCCCCAGCGATGTTCGTCAAGAATTCGAGAGCGAGAAACCAAGTCGTGCGAAAACTTGAATAGAAACCGGTTGAAAATTAAAACATCGTTAGGCAAAGACGATAAAAATGTAACATCGAATGTTAACAGCCTTGACTATTACAATTTAACTAGAACTAGATCAGAAAGTGATATCTTTTGTAAGCAAAGTTCAAAGGAATGATCGTTTCCATTTCGTAGGTTAAATAAAATGTTAAATATAAAACCGATTTATGAACTATGAACCGAAGCACTGTTCAAATCGTGTATGCATCATAAATTCCGTTGCACGTTGTGACTACGTTGTGACTACGTTGTTGTTTAGAATTCTCAATTTTAGTAATGCTGAAACACTATAACAACACAAAAATGTATTTATAATAAGCATGATAAGTGGACTCCATAAAGGTAAAAAAAAGATGTCGATACAAGACTTTATTCACATAAAGAAGTGAATAGCGCTTTGGATATTTTTTATCATTATCATCCTGTACAGTTAGATAATCAAATATATTAAAAAGCCAACTTCGATCCTTGTATTTCGATTTTTTCTGTCATGGGATTTCAACAATTATTTGGATTAATAAAAAAATCCGTGTTTGATGAAAGTCAAATTGTCCTGCGATACTAAACCTACAAAAAAGAAAGCAAGTGAGATTATATTGGTATAGCCATCATAAACTGAAAATGAAAGATCATTGATTTTTATTTTTATCTGACAGTGTATTATTGCTTGAATAAACACTGCTCTAACTACTGGTATAGATAATTCTTCTTGGTACAATAGTGGTCATTATATTTTATTTTCTTAATATAGATTTATATGAAATAGCATTCGTTTGCACCTGTACGATGTCAGGATCTGATTTCAGTGGTTGTCGTTTGTTCATGTGGTTCATACGTGTTTCTCGTTTCTCGTTTTTATATACTTATTTCCGTTAGTTTTCCCATTTAAATGGATTCACAGAAGTCATTTTGAGGGCCCTTTATATCTGGCTGTTCGGTATGAGCTAAGGTTCTGTTTTGAAGACCGTACTTTGCCCTATAAAGGTTATCTTTTACAAATTGTGACTTGGATTGATAGTCACATTAGATATATAAAAACAGTGTTATTTTCGTTTGCTTGCTTTCGTTTGCTTGCTTTTAGAAATGGTCTAGGCAAGACTATACATTTATAAAAACTTTTCATTTTTTCTCCGGCGAGTACACGTTTTGGAAAAGATATCAAAGGTATAATAAAATCTCAATTAAACTGATAACGACATGGCATTAACAAGGCACGAAAAGACAAACATTACAATACAGTATAAAAAAAACCTTGGCATAGCAAATTTAAGAATGAGCCACAAACCCAACATGAAAAACGGGTGATCTCATGTGCAGAAAAAAACAAATGATTTGTGATCTGCTGAGAGTAAAATTTTATGCAAAAGATAAATTGTCAGTCATAAAAAAAAATGCTTCATTGTTTTGGTACAATACCCGATGACCAATGATGTAATGGTGGACTCGAGAGATTAAAAAATAAATTGCCAGCAAAATCAGTTATATTGGACATGTATTTTACGCATTTAGCATGTTCAGTCTGTGCATACATTTTCATTATATTTATTTTAATTATAATCATATTAACATGTGTAAAGACTAGAATTTTCCAGAAAGCCTTTTTTATTTCTTTCCTGATTTTAGCTCAAAAACAATTAGTCCATCGTTTCCGATCAAGTAAGTTATGAAATATGTAATAGTTTCCTTATGTTATATTTGCCTTTATGATCGCATAATCATTGAAATGAAAACAAATTGCGTTTTATTTGGATTTGTTTTATTATTTACGTTCAGTCGACTTGCTTGGAGTAAAACATGCAAAGTTAGGACTGAAAGGTATGTCTAACGATTCCAAGAAGCTGTTTTAAATTTGATGACATTTTAAAACAAACAAAAATGTCATCCAAATGCTTACTTTCATTAACACAAAAACTCTGCCAAATCATTTGTTTGGTTGACTTGAAAAAAAAGTATGTTTAGACAGAAAAGAGTACATTTTAAAGCTAATGTTGTGCGAAATACAAACATGTTTTCTTACTGTTTCGATCGTGCTGTTTTAGCACTCTTGGCTATTCATGTGGACCAAATTTTGTTGGAAAAAACAGTATTTGGAGGTAACCACTGATCTCAGACAGTCAACATATCAAGTAAGACAGGAGTCAAACGCACTTTGTCCAGTGCTTTAGAAGAATTCAAAACCTTATTGATGACTGAGGCTTTAGCCTTTATTAACAGATTTCATAGTTCGTTCTCATGTTGTACTATTACAAAACTGTAGCCAGTTAAGGAAAGGGTTGGGGAAGGTTGGATCCAGCTAACATGTCTACCACCGCCACATTTTTGTATGTTTGTGCCTATCGCAAGTCAGGAACCAGTAATTCAGTGGGTTTCGGTTTATTTTGCTGTCACAGTGTTATATATTTGTTTTTCGCTCATTTGTTGGTATATTTATAAGGCCGAGATTTATCTCGTTGAATTGTTTCACATTTGTTATTTCGTGAATTGTATAACTGACTGGCGGTATGGGCATTATTCGTTATCGGTTGCTGTAAGGTGATCTATAGTTTTTAATTTTATGATCTTTGGGAAGAGTTTCTCATTTAAAATCATATTACATCTTCTTTTTTATATTGACTGTTGAAAAAATATTAATCGGTAAACCGGGGTTCTCACACCTAGACATTAACGATGGAAATTGTCATAGTAAAACGTGTAAAATATACAATTTTTTAAACAGATATTCTGATTTTTTTTCATTGGTTGCCTTGTGATCAAAATATAATGGGCTCGTGTTTATATAAGGTGTCTTGAATTATGTAAAGATTGTTTGATACATTGTAGAGATGAAATAAAAACAGTATGTTGTGTTGATTACGAAGCAAAGGATAATGATTGCATTGGTAAGTCAATTTTATATTTATGTGTAAACGTGGTGAACTCTATAGTACTTGTAAACTTAGTCTATAAGCTACCCGAAGTTTGTTCTCTAAGGAAAAAGATATTATACAAGCAATTAAACATGGACATAAAAAAACACACATTTAATGTGATGATGGTTTAATGAACTCAATTTTATTCATACACATATTTCTAGAAAAGTAAAGACAAAATCAAAACAAAATCAAACAAGCGAGTTGTTTACGAAGGACACGTTTTAAATATTTGTCTTGTCGTTTACCGTAATTTTATTTAAAATATTGACAAGTATAAGAATAGGCAGACAAGTACAAGAATAAGAGGTGACACCAACAAGATTTAAAAAAAATATACAAAAAGGTATTATACTGATATGTTTTTAATTTAATTTGTTTAAGAAGATGCCGGAGATACTAAGAGGATATTATATAATCAGATTATTGATAGACAATACATGTGAAAAATTAAGTTAAATGTTTTGGGATTTAAGGATATACATCAGCAACCGGAAAAAACTGCAGACCCTGTCCAAACAACATGTACGGTGCAAGATGCGGATATGAGTGCTCTTGTTCAGTTTTTCAAACGTAATTAAATATATAGCAAATGTATTCTAATTTATTTCTACTGTGTGTAAAGACGCAAAACCAATTTCCCCTGAACTTTGTTTCGCGCAAAGTATCTCTCCAAAGAGTCCTACATCAAATCTACAATATAATAATATAGACCAATCTGTGTATTTTGAAAATATTACAATAATTTGAATATACAACTATATTTGCAATGCCTGAAGATGGCCCAAAACCATGCGTATTTAGATTCCCTATTATTTAAGTTTCAGTAGATTTAATTTAAGAATACTGAAATTTCGTGCAAGAACACACATTTCAGTGAAATTAACTTTTTTTAACCGGTTGACAAATCGTAAATGATATCTTGAATTGATGTTCAATATGATGGTCTATTTATTCGAAATATTTGGAATTCCAGCCACCATTTCAATAATTACAATGGTAATGATATCTTCCCTATTCAAACAAGTAATGATTAACAAAAAATCATAAATTTTGAGTATTGAATCTACCAGACATACAATTTATGTTAAGTAAAAAATAGAAGTTGTTTTATAACTGTTTTGGACATATTACCATTCGAAAAATGTTCAATTGATATTACACTCCAAGGCTTCAATAAGAATATATCGTACGTTTTATTAAAGTGTTCATGATTTGCGAGTGTGTTAATGCCCCTATCGTAGCTGAGACCTTTGTGAGTCCTTTTTTACCTTTGTCCGTCTGTATGTCTGCATATCTGTATGTTTATACCTACGTACGTCCCAAAATTGGTTTCTGTTCACTAACTGTAGTTTTCCTTACACAATGCTCATTAACATTAAATACAGATCAAGTTGAAGTTATATGCGTTCATTATTATCGTTTTAAAATGTTAGTAAAATGGCCATTGTTACATTATAGTTTGTTTCTGTGTGTGTTACATTTTTGTGATGTGTTTTTGTTGTGTCGTAGTTCTCTTATATTTAATATGTTTCTCTCAGTTTGATTTGTTTTTTTTTTCTATCTATTTATGAATTTTGAACAGCGGTATACTTATGTTGCCTTTATTTACCCCTTTACAAATCGTTTTCGTTCTTTCGCCTACAAATTTTGGTGGTGTCACTATTACTGTTCTTGAGTTATGTTCCTTTTTAACGTTATCATAAGCGGACTATCATATTTGTCCCATGAATATGTTTTAATTTATTTTCTGATTAGATTTTGTGAAATACATTACAGATACATTTATAAAAAAGAAGATGTGGTATGATTGTCAATGAAGCAATCCCCACAAGAGACCAAAATGACACATAAATTAACAACTATAGGTCACTGTAGAGCCTTAAACAATGAGGAAAGCACAGACACCTCTTCGTGTTGAGTACACACACTCATACGCTTATATTAGTTAAGAGTATTTGTTAAAATGTATGCATATTTAAATCTGCCTACCAGCTGTATAAATACGAGCTGAAATTAAATGTGTTTTTTCATGTAGATTTATTTAATTCCAGATGTGACAAGGTGGAAGGTTGTGTTGATGTTTCCTCACAAAATGGCACCTTAGTGATAACAACATCGGGTAAGGAATATCAGTAACATAAATGTTAATTGCCATAAATACCGAACTTCAGAGTGATTGTAAAACTTTATATTCTAAAGAAAATGTGAATTAGATGTAAGTACTAGAAAACTCCAAAGATATGCTGAGAACCTATGATGTTAGGCTCTCAAATCTATAGCAGTAGTACTAGTAATAACATATTTTACTTTTCTATCCTTTATATTAGTATTCCTCATTTAAACCCTTAACACAAATTGGAAGATTTGGTCCTGCTCTGTTTCGTTTTGAAAATGCAAGAATCGTGTTTTAAGGAGAGGTAAGTTGTATTTTGTTTACAGTTTTTGTGTTTTTTCTATGTTGTGATTTGTATACTATTGTTTTTCTTGGATTGTTTCTTGGTTTTTGTCACTGCTAAAACATTTGACTTTTCTACTCTTTACACAAGTATTCCACATTCCAAATTAAAAGACAAACTGAAAAAGTTGTTATTGCTTTGCTTCATAAAAAAGAATGGCCAACGTTGATACAAGTATCTTGTCTTAGAGAGGGATACATTCTTCATTGTAAAGGATCACTCTGGTTCAAACAAAATTTTCTCTGAAACTGATAATATCTAGATGCTTGATTTTTTTAATGACAACATATTTGTTACGTTCGGAAGACGTGCTTTTGGGAACAAATTGTGCCCCTCTACTTGCCGACTTGTTTCTTTATTATTATGAGGCTGACTTCATTCAGGAACTTCTTAGTAAGAAAGATAAGAAGTTAGCAATATCTTTTAACCCTACTTTCCGCTATATAGATGATGTTCCTTCACTAAATAATTCAAAATTTGGTGACTATGTGGAACGCATCTATCCCATCGAACTAGAGATAAAGGATTCTACAGATACAGTTAAGTCGGCTTCATATCTTGTCTAACATCTAGAAATTAAGAATGACGGTCGGTTGAAAACAAAACTTTATGACAAAAGAGATGATTTCAGCTTTTCAATTGTGAACTTTCCATTTCTAAGTAACAACATTCCAGCAGCACCTGCAGACGGGGTATATATCTCCCAATTGATACGATATTCCCGTGATTGCATTTTCCTATCATGATTTTCTTGATAGAGGGTTGCTGCTCACAAGGAAGCTATTAAACCAAGAGTTCCAAATGGTGAAATTGAAATCATCCCTTCGTAAATTTTAAGGACGCCATCACGAGTTGGTTGACCGTTATGGAATATCCGTTTCACAATGATATCGGATATGTTCCTTACGTCGTAACTACAATCCATTCACTTCCCTGTCATGAATGTGACCTTCCGAATGAAACTTTTTACCGAATTTGTTATCACATAAGCAACACGACGGGTGCCACATGTGAAGCAGGATTTGTTTACCATTCCGGAACACCTGAGATCACCCCTAGTTTTTGTGGGGTTCTTGTTGTTTTTTCTTTAGCTTTCTATGTTGTGTCATGTGTACTATTGTTTGTCTGTTTGTCTTTTCATTTTTTAGCCATGGCGTTGTCAGTTTGTTTTAGATTTATGAGTTTGACTGTCCCTTTGGTATCTATCGTAAAGTGGCTTTACTAATAAAAACTAGATATGTAATAAGAAAGACGTCTAAACTGTATGAATTTGTATTGATGACTAAAGTACAAGATAACGTCATAAGTAAACGACGTTGGATATACATTAATGCCGCGTTACGTGAACGTTCTCTTCTGTGCGTGATTACCAACAGTATCTTTCGTCCCTCTTTTGTAAGTTTGGCATCTTAGATTTGTAGTAGATGTGGTTCTATGTTAAGGAATGCTATAATGAGGATCTAAGGTTCTGATATATATTATCGTTAGTAGAAAAACTCTTTCTGAAAAAGAACATAACATATATAAATAACCAGCTATTCAAGATAATATAAGTAAATACTTAAACGGAATATCACAGAGTGTTATTGTTGTGTACCTTATAATGACGACTGATGTGTAGTTTTTTTTTCTTGTTCTCATATCGCGGATCATAGGAAACGCAAATAATGGTTGGAACTAAGACAGTAATTTTAACTCGTACTTTGAAATAAAATAATGTTGTTATTTGTAGATAGTACAACTTTACCACAGGAATTAGATACAAGTATTTAAAAAAAAAAAAAATAAGTATTTACGATGAAAACACAGAAAAGAGCGTTCAAGGTACAAGCTTTTATCATCCTACTTGGAACTACCTTTTGAAATGCTTTTGCAAATTCAAAGTTCTTTTTCCTGTGCCTATTATATGTTGTTGCGTTGCATGCTTTCAGAAACAACGACTAATTCAGCTATCAGTTTTATCTGCACTAAAAAAAATGTATATTATAAAAATTGCAAAAGAGATCAAGAATGGTTAGTTCTGACAAATGAATCAACCGGAATGCAAGGCAAAATAGTATAATACTGAAAACAAAACTTGTTATAAAGTTTTGATTTTTGTTTCATCTATTTAGTTGCACATGTACATGCACTGTGGGTAACCTAGATACCGTATAGCGGGTTATTTTCGCGGGGTGTAAATTTTCGCTTATTTTCGCGGATAGAACAAAATCACCAAAATAAATTCCGCCAATTTAAAAGTGTACATGCAAAGGTAATGTTAAAAATGTTGAATCCGCCAAAATAATAACCGCCAAAATATTTCGTATACCTTATTCAATGAAAATCGCGAAATTTTGCACCCGCGAAAATAACCCGCTATACGGTAATATGTATTTTGTTATCATGTTTCGGTAAAAAATCCAGTTTTTGCATTTAGAAAGGCGATTCATATTTCCATATAAAAGTTATGATACGGTATCAATTTGATGACAAATCTGTAACTATGAAAAACGTCTGCATTTTAAGAATTGAAGATAATGACAAGTTCAAGTGTGTCAACAGAATACTAGTTTCACCAAAACCAACACGAGAAAAATAATTTAAAACGTTATGGAAATTATCAAATTCGAAGTCGGTAATACTTAAATATTTAAGTTGTTGGTTTTCTGGAAACAAAAACATAAGACATTTTAATGCAAAGAAAATCTGCCTTCGTCAATAAGAATTTGATTATTTCGTCTTGTTGTATCGATGTGTTCCTCCTTTTTGTGTTACCGAGAAGTTCAATACTGCTGTTATACTTTTTCTTCTAAAACCATCAGAGTATGTTGGAATATCATTTGGTACTGATGTTGAGTATATTTAGTGTTTGATGTTGTCATTTCAGGATTGTTGTCAGGAAAGGTAATTGTAATCTACATATTATCAGTTACATTGGTGGTTCTCGGAATATGTTTATGCTTTATATTCTACAAACACAAGATGAAAGCAACTATCACCCAATCACAAAACCCGTCGCCAATTCCAAACAGTCATCATATCGAAATGGAAGAACGTTTGTATGCCATTATCAATGACGCAGACATGCTTGACGAACAACAGCTGAAGGAAATTCAAATTTCGACTGATTACCTCGATGTAATAAGCGGATCAAACAGCTCCGGAAGTGGTGAAGGCCCAAATGATGACGCAGCTATCACCCGATCACAATATCCTTCGCCAACTCCAACCAGTCATCATATCGAAATGGAAGAACGTTTGTATGCCATTATCAATGACGCAGACATGCTTGACACACAACAGCTGAAGGAAATTCAAATGTCGGCTGATTACCTCGATGTAATAAGCGGATCAACCAGCTCCAGAAGTGGTGAAGGCCCAAATGCAGATACCAATGAAATCATTTTCAAGTCGTTGTCAGCTAATCAGATGAAAATCCTGGTCAACAAAGTAATATGTAGTTCTTTAAATAATAGTGAAAGTACATTATCGTCTAGTGATGATAGCCGGGAAACAACACAAGATTACTTAAATCCATATCAGTCCGTGATTAAAACGTCAACACCAAGCATTCGAGAATATCTTACATTAGCAACAGTACACAACATAACAGAGAGTACTGAGTTCGATAAACAATCAGGTTCACTTAGAAATAATGAGAATATACTTCGGGATCCGAAGGACCTAGAGGAGATCGGTTTGCGGCAACCATATAAATTATACGAAAATTTCTCAATTGGCGTTGGATATGCAGTCTATCAGAATTGTTTATCAATTAAAAGGGAACGTGAATCGAAATCGTGCGAAAATTTGAATATCAACTGGTTGAAAATAAAAACATTTTCCGCAAAAGACGTTAACAATAAAACATCAAGTGAAGATAATAGCTTTGACTATTATAATATATTCAAAACTAAATCAGAAAGCGACTTATTTCGTAAGCAATAAAATGTTCATAAAAACAAAATCGAGGAGTCATGCATCAATGCTCATTGCATAACTTGTATGTTATAAAAGTTTCTTTTTATTTATGAATCATAATACATCAATATTGCAGTTTAAAATACTGAATATACGATGATACACAAGTTTACGCATTATACGAGAACTATCAAAGCTTAGAACTACATGACTGTATAGTTTTGCTACATATTGATGTTGATATTTAACCAAATAAGTAAAGTGCGCATTGCTTATTTTAATCAATGGCATTATGTACAGTGATTTGATGTAAAAATAAGTAATAACTAATTAAACATGTTTGAAAGCCAACTACTAGGTTATTATATTTTTTTTGTTCTGTCATCTGATATTTACAATCATATTCTACCGAAACCAAATTGTTGGTTGAAAATAATGTCGAATTGTTCTGTAATAAGCTTTACATATTAAAACCCATTAGGGTTACAATATCTACGCTACTTCTGATGTTGAATTAGAACTTCAAATTAAATACTGTAAATTCAGAAATTATTGCGTTCATTTATTATTGCAATTTTGTAATTTTTGACTTAAATGCGATTTTAATTTTTACGTTTTTGAGAAAAATCCTGTTAAATTCATATAAAATATTTCAAAATGCGAGTTTAAATTATTGCGTTTACAACTCTGTCGCATTTTTCGCAATAATAAAAACCTCGCAATAATTTCTGAATTTACAGTAAAAACAGCTTGACTGGTTGATAAAAAGTAAAAGAAAAACGTCGTGTATCACGTTTCTTTTCATTATATCGTAATTATTTCCGCACAATGTAGACTCCTAAATATTAAGTTTTCGCCCCTAAATGAGGCGCGTTTTATTTTAATTAATTGTAACGTATGTTTAACAAAAATATGTCCATAGTACACGCATGTTCCATCTGCACTATCATTTTCTATGTTCAGTGGACCGTGATTGTGGGGTAAAATCCCTAATTTGACATTATAATTAAAAAGATCATATCACAGGGAACAGGTGTACTAAGTTTCAATTTGATATATAGGACTTCAACTTCATCATGTTCATCAAAAACTACCCTGAAAAAAACTATAACTAAAAAGAACTTTTACCTTAAGATGGACAGACGGACGGACGAATGGACAAACGTACGGGCGAATAGACGCACAGACCAGAAAACATAAGGCAACAACTATTTTCTTATCGGGGGAAGGGGGGGCAGGGCTTGGATTTTTATTTTGTTCATAAATTTTTTCAGAACCTTCGTCCGATAATTTTTCTTTCTTTCTTTTGAGAAGGAAAGTAATTTTTGTTTTCCTATAATGTGGAACAGAAACACATTTTTTTTTTCGTCTCATAACCATAAAATTTACATAAAATTTATTTTAATTTTTTAATTGATGTAAAAGGTGAAGTGCATGGCTCTGTCTATATCCTGGCATTGGCTGTTGTCTCTGTGGTTTTTTTTCGCCCACTTTCTACATTATGACCACGACCTATTCTCTTAGTGACAGTCCGTCTTATAGGTATCACAGTCCCTATGAAATGGCAAAAAGTTAGTAGTTTCAAATTATAAACATCCACTGTTTCCAACTATGATAATTGACATTCCATTGAAAAACGAGGTATAAAGAATGATACAGAATGATACAAAGGAAAATACTACCGGTATACAAGTCTGTGCCATACACAATCAGGGCCTTTAAAAGACTACTTATGATACCATATATATCCCTGTTATTAAAGGACCATTGCATGTTTATAATAGTTGCAGTTTTAAGTATGTCTTAATGTAGTAGCATACATGCGGGAGATTTGGAATGCTTTTAAATATTGTTGGATCAAACACTATAACAGGAAAATACAAAAAGTAATAAGGCATTTAAATAGAAATCTTAGGGTAATCTATATATACCCTGGACAGATGTTTATAATCTGCTGTTTCACTGTCTCAACTGTTGTTAGTTTCATTATTCTCAAATTCAGCAGTGCACAATTTTTTTTCAAGCAGGTGACAGCATAATTATTTTTTCAGCAACAGTGCAAAACCTTTTTTTTTCTTTTAGCTAGGCCATTAAATTATTTTTTTCAAAAAAAATCCCCCACCCCCATCCCTCTCAAGTTAAGAAAATGATTGTAGCCTAATGCCCATAAACTGGGCATAATAAATAGGGTATAAAAAAAGCAATCATATATATATATATGTCAAAAAACACATGTTTGAATGGGTTGATGATAAAATGTGTATTTTAGGCTTATATAGACAAGTTTATTTAACAATATTTAAATGACTTATATCTGTATAGTCTAGACTATTTAAAGTACAAACTTGACCTTGGCAATACTATTTATAATTTCAGTATCGCCATTTTTTTGTCCAGGACAACATTTATATTGATAAACGATTATAAAGAATACCTTTATAATTTCTTAATCAAATATCAAGGATTGTTTGGATTTGTTAATAAACAACGTAAATAAAATGTAAGTAATGTCTCTAACTAAGTTCATATTTTAACTTTCGATTTAGCTTTGCTACACATACATATTTATAAAACAAACAAACAAATTCGTCAATAATGAAGCGTCAAATGAGCAGTCAAATTATAGTAATCTTAAAATTAAAATAAGGAGATGCATGTGGTTGGATTACTAATTAGACAAGTATACCAGAGTTTACATGACATGTATATAAGCAATTATATGTCACCGTACTGGTTCCAACAAGACTTCGGCCGGCATGAAAAATGTTTATACGAAAATAAAAAAATTACAACCTTATACATAACAATACAGTTACGAAAAACAAATTTTACTGACATGAACCAAAAAAAAATTCAGATTAACCAGGGTCGGATCAAGCCATATCTAAAGCGAGGACCCCTCCCTAAATAAAAAGGGGGTTTCAGCTATTGGTCTCCATTCAAATGCATTGATCGTCAACAAAAAGGGTTCCAAATCCCGTAATTCCTCCTTTGAATCCTCTACTGATTACAGGCTCATAAATTTATATGAACATACATATATAATTTAACAATGGACTAAAACATGACAAAAAGAGATAACAAAACTAAACAATGTCAAATCTTCCACTGCACTAAAAGAATTGAATAAGTACTTCTCTATTGTAATTAATGGAGGGCATATATCAGAAATGAAAATCATGCTGATTCTTTTTTCTCAAATTATGTGCACAACCAACTCAATCAAAGTTTTTTTTTTTAGTTGGAGCGCCAAACGTAAATTTAAAAAGAACGCCTTTCATTCAAAGTTTACCCCTTAAAGTTCAGACAGAAAAACAACAAAAAAACGTTGCGTATCACGTTTCTATTTCATTATTTATGGAGTCTTTATTTCTTACAATTTAAACTCATTTTCTTCCCTTCTAGTGTTTTATTAATCAACTGTAACCTAAAACATATTAAAAAAAAAACAATCATACAGGTATGACAACAAACACATTTTGGTTAATAGATAGAAGGAAAAAATATGCATTTAAAGCTTACAAGTTTATTTATCAATTACATTTAAATGACTAGATCATTTAAAAAAACAGAATTGACCTTTGTAAAATTATTTATAGAAATATATGTCGGTGTCGCCATTTTGTTTGAAGAACAACATTATATTGATAAGCGATTCAAAAAGAATACCTTTATAATTTCTTAATAAAAAATCAAGGATTGTTTGGATTTGTTAATAATCAACGTAAATAAAATGTAAGTAATGTCTATAACTAAGTTCATATTATAACTTTCGATTTAGCTTTGCTACACACACATATTTATAAAATAAACAAACAAGTTCGTCAATAATGAAGATTCAAAGGGACAGTCCATTTATAGTCTTCTTTAAATTGTAATAAGCAGATACTTGTGGTTTGATTACCAATTAGACCAGTATACCAGAGTTCACGTGACGTGGATATAGGCAATTATATATATGTTACTGTATTGCCTTCAAGAGATTGGGCGGCATGAAAAATGTAAAAAAAATAAAAAAAAATACGAACAATCTTATAAATAATACAATTTACGAAAGACAAATTCTACCGACATGAACGACAGCCCCACACTAACCAGCGGCGGATCAAGCCATTTTTAAAACAAGGACCGAACCCAGAATAAAAAGGGGGGTTCCATTTTTTTATCATTTCATATGCATTGTTTGTCAACTATGGAGGGGGTTCAACTCCCGGAACCCCTTCTCTGAATCCGCTACTGATAACAAGCTCATACATTTGAACATACATATATGATTTAACAATGAACTGAATCATAACAATAAAGGGAGATAACAAAACTAAACAATGTCAAATCTTCAACTGCACTTAATGAATTGAATAAGTACTTCATTATTGTAATTAATGGAGGGTATACAATGTAGCGAGATTTCAGAAATATAAACCATGCTGATTTCTTTTTCTTAAATTGGATGCACAACAAGCTCAATCAAATTAATGAGTTGTTTTTTAAAGTTGGAGCGCCGAATTTAAATTTAAAGAGAAGTTCAACGCCTTTTGTTCAAAGTTTACAACTGTAACAGCCCAGGTTGTGATAAGGGACTCCTGCGACAGTACGCCAGTGCACTTCTAGCTGAAATACATGTAGCCAACCAAAAACGTTATCAACAAGGGGATTAAGAAATGGATTTTGAAAATTAAAAAGGGTCTGGCATCTAGTTGATGTAATATATATATTTAGTGATTCTAGAAATAAAACAAATGGGTTAATGTCCCTTGAAGGTGAATAGTAGGTACCTTTAAGAAAATCGATTTGGAGAAGTTTGTGATTTTTATTCAAGGGTAAAATATCGTAATGATAGGCCACACAAAAATTACAAAATGAGTTATTGATTATTTTTGGTTGCTCTACGTCCAGTGGTGAATATTTCATGCATATTCAGGACAAGTACATGTCGACTTCACAATACATACAGGTAGGTTCTGAAATAAAAGTCGTCCGAGATGAAGATCGGGGCAATTTTTGACCACCATTGGAAAATTACAGGACAGGAAAAAATGACTTGCAACAGACCACCTACCGATCCCTCAACGGATTTTATCTAGCAGATTTTTTAGCATCGGATTTTATGTTTCTTTATGATCGCACATTACTGCGTACTTGTACATGCTGCACAGCCAAACAAACGCCACACTCAAGTGTGTTAAGGTTAGTCATTAGGAGACCTAAGTGACCATATTTATATTCCACAGTCACCTATGAATTAGACATTCTTGACTGGAACTAACTGTAAACAAGTTTGAGCTTTCTAGAAAGCTAACGACTGCTTTGTTGTTTCATAATTTAAGGTAAGTTTTTGTCATATAAAAAGGTAAATAACTCAATTCTTTAAAATATTTATAACAGAATCAAAGTTCTTTTATATAAATTGTAACGTAAACTTAACCCACACAAGAACACAAGGCCTACGTTTACATTGACTACTGACTGTGTGTAGTCAATCCCTGCTTTAAACTATCTCAATGTAAACACGGCCATACTCTGGTTTAACCTTTTTTATTTTATTTTTTTTATTTTGTGGATAACAAACGGGAGATATTGTGCATTTGATAATGATGCAAAATCTGTAATTGAGGTCAAGTATTTTAAAAGACAGGAAAATAATCCGTACCACTGTTTTAACGGAAACAACACTAGTAAATATAAAAAAAAACAACGGTATGCAATATTTAGATTATACACAAATGTTTTATAACAATAAAATCAAAGTCATAGTAGATTGAAATACTGCGGAAAAGTCGGAAAGTGTTCAAAACCTTTAAAACTTTTTTAGGTTCATCCCATTTCTTAATTGGATTAAAGATAACATGATAACGGACTCTTTCTCTCTCTTATGATATTTAATTAGTATGCGTGTGTGTCTCTCTTCTTCTTTTGTTTGTGTTGATGTTTTTAATTACTGCGTAACTTGTTTAAATCAGTGGCGGATCCAGAAATTTTGATAAGTGGGGGCCCACTGACTGCCTAAGAGGGGACCCGCTCCGGTTATACTTCAGTGATTCCCTATATAATCAACCCAGAAAAGGGGGCCCGGGCCCCCATGTGCCCCCTCTAAATTCGCCTCTTTTGTTTTCGTCTTTTAATGCTCTTAAATAAATATGTGAATAATTAAATACCAAATTGAATGGGTTTTTTTTATCTTTTTATTGTAACAGATTTCCACTGAAGATGTTTAAATGACAGAAATAACAGACACAATTTCAGTTCTGACTTTCGTCAGGTTGTTCTTAGTATTCCAAGTAAGTCTTAAATTATCAGTTACTATCTAATATTGATGTGATAGTTGATTGATTGGTAGATTGTGGTTAATAAAAAGATAACGATGTGGTATGACTTGGGGCAGGAACATGCAGGATGTGGCGGGGTTAAAAATAGTTTGAAGGCGCCTCCCCCTAAACCAGTGGTGTGACAATATAACATTAGAACACACTACGGAAATAAGTTTAAAAATTCTTAACTCATCAGTTGATATAAATAGTAAAACATCTAACAAAAACATAGAGTACACGTGGCACGGTACTCATACATCCCTACAACAAACAGACACGAATTAGAGATATGAGAATACTCGCAGTTACTGGTAGCTAGTTTATAGAATAATTAAATAGTTTCTGAAAGGTAGATCAATCGATAAAATGGACGGTAAATTCAGACTGTCATTTGACTAGACTTGTGTATGGATGGCTGATTTACCGTACAGCGGCAAATGTATACGCATATTCAGGAAGATAACATGCTAGTACGATATGAATATGGACCCCACTTTGTACAAGACCGACACATGAAGTCTAAATTTTACTATATTGAATATAAATGCACATTTGTACCCATATGGGTTGAAGGCATACATAAATCAACATAATAATTTTACAGTACATCATACAGAAAAAAACAACAAAAGAACAAAACATTATATACATATATGTATCTATCATGCAGTTGTTGAGTCCAACCTTTCAGTGCCCATGACTTTTAACAAATGAAGCAGCATACTGCATAATTGGCGGACAAGAAAGACACAAACCAATTTATCCAAATTATCCATGTTATCTATATCAGAATAGATATTTCTAACTTTCTGCAAAAATTCAAATCTCAAATCTTTATATTTTGTACATGTAAATAAAAAATGCTCTTCATCATCTGTTTTATTTAGACAACAATGTTGACATAAACGTTCTTCCCTTTTTATATTTTTGTATCTACCCTTTCAATTTCCAAAATATGGTCACTCACCCTTAATTTAGTATTTTTTTTCCTTATTTCAAAGTTATTCTCTTTAAGTAAATAAGGCTCAGTTTCATATTTCGTTTTAAATTTACTATTATAATAGATAAATAATTTATTATTTTCTGTTAAAGAATTTAATTTTTCAAAGAACAGCTTTTTACAGTTTTCTTGTAAAATCTCTTTCGTGTGTTTATCCATTTTATATTTTTCTTTTATAAAGTCAATATTTTGTATATCAGATATATTTAAATGTGACTAGTTAACAAAGTAACAGTCCACATGAAGACACGTATTCCATTTGGTTAATAGCGGATAGTTGTCTTTTGTTTAATTCATACCACATCTTCTTATTTTCATCTACCTTGACTCATCATTCCTATACACCACGAGACCATCTTGGCGGTTGACTTTCAATTGGAAATGACGGTATGCTGGACATGTTGGATGTGGGCAACATTTCTCTATTCTGACGTGCATGTATTTCTACATCCGCACAACCGAACGACCTCACCTAGGCTATTATGTTTATACACCCCAGTCTATGCATCAGTAATAAATCTAAAGGTTTTTTTTAACTTATCAATCAAATATACATAGTGTGATATGTTTATAATTCTGTAAAATTCATTAGTTTAGAATTTTAAGTATTACTTTTTGTTTTTGTAAGAAATATCTTTTATACATGTATGTATCAACATAAAAAAAATATTGACCTTGTGATACACTTTCAGTGCTAAAATATCTGTATAGAGATAATTAGTTTAGATTTACTGACTACAAAATCAATATGTATATGTATAAACATATCGGTACTCATATATATACATTTGATACTCATTTAAAATGATGTATACCAGTTTGAATGTTTTATTATTTGCAGATGTTAATATCAGATGCATACTTTTACAACTTTAAATGTCCTTCGGAAGCCAGTTGGAAATTTCGGGCGGAAGTAGAGTGCAACAGTACCTCGAACTACTTTTGCTTATACAATAACGTAGACTTGAAGTATGTTGAGGGTTGTAATGGACCAGACTGGGATAGAAAAGGTACATTTTCAATAGCGAATATGAATATTACCTAATATTTTAAAGAAGAAGTTTTGGGGTCGCTTTAATGTTTATGTGTATCTTGGAACACTATATTTTACGGGAAATTAATCTGATTGTCAATATATAATGTTCCTAGGTGTATCGAATTTGTAAAGACGATAAAACAAGCAAATATTTTTCGACGCTTGTAAAAAAAAAAGAAGTTAACAACTATAGGTGACCATCCTTCTTTCAACAATGAAGAAAATCCATACCGCGTAGTTCGTTTTTCCCCATTGGAATCTTTATGGGGAACATGCATTTCGTTATTTTGTTTTAAAAGAAGCTGCTTTGCTGTTAATAAATACGAACCCATACGTCAATCATCATTACGTGCCGACCTGCTCTATTATTTTCCATTTGATTTTCATGAACTTGTTAAATGTCACTTTCAAGATACATATAAATGATGCAGCAACTCCATTACATCACACAACTATAAGAACTAGTCTACATGCAACTACACTAGACTGCTACCGATGGATTATATCTGTCTATAATTCAGCGGTTCGATGTGTGATTTAACTTGACAGTAACAATGAGGTATGGCGTCAACATTGAATTATCCGAACAGCAAAATATGGTATGAATATGATGTAAGACAACCTTTGACAAGGTTTCTTACTAGAACGAACACTTACATATATAGACTAGTAGAGGGTATGGATGGGTACTTCATATCTGTATTAATGTCTAGCTCATTATTCTTTATTTAAAAAAGGGGGTTACTGTATTTAACTGATAACGGTTACTTGACATTGTTCTTTTCTGTAATCAATATATTTTTACCTAAACATAGACGGATCCGGGGGAGCCCCCACCCCCTTTCCCTTTCGTGGGAAAAATGGTTGTTTAATAGGGAAACACCGAAGCATGGCTGGAGCGCCCCCTTTTTTATAAAAAAAATTCCAGATCCGCCACTGATAGATCATTAATATTTGCAGTTATGCAGTTATTCTTAAAAAAAATATATACATTGTATTTGAATACCCCCGTATACTATATTCTTTATTATGTTTGATCCACTCTTTGTCCTGTAAACCCTATCTACACATCCAAGGTATACTATCATGCGGCGAAGTTAAATTCTAATTGTCCATATAAACAGGTTTTTTTTTTATTAAACTAAATTATAATAACTATGAAGATAAGAATTTGTTTAATTCGTTGTCCTTTTTGTGTTACAGGAAGTAAGCGGATTTATGTTGGAGACTTTAGCAGAGGAAAATGTAAGTCTGACCGTTTCCAGCCATTTAAATTCTTTACTAATGAAAGCATGACCGACTGTTACTATGCTAAATCAAACTGCAGTGAAGAAGGACAAATTCTGCAAGAAAAAAGTTCATCAAAGGAAGATAGAAGATGTCGATGTAATCATGAAAAGAATTATGCATTTATTAAAACTCCAAGAAATGTATGCTTTTGTATTCCAACAGAAGAAGACTGTTCCTGTTATATTAAATCATGTCCAGTAAACCAAACACTGGCAGCAGGTATTTAACTTTTAATTTGTTTATAAGAAGAAACATTTAATTTGACACAAGATATACAATGGTTTCGAAAAGCATGTAGAAAATATTGATAATGTGAAATTATGCAATGGTAAAATGAAATGAAACGCTATAAAAAAATAAAGTTTAAAGATCAAAAGATCAAAAGATAGCTTACAGTCTATAGTAACAATACCTAATTATGGCTTACTACATATATTTTGAACAGGTTAAAGACTACCTTGCGATATAAAGAACGATTCAATTTCGTCTTTTATCATGAAAAAAGTTGACTAAGTTTCACAGATGTAGTTTTGAAGATTCTTTAAGTAGTATTAGCAAATCAATTTAAAAACATTTAGTTTATAAAAAAATCTATATCATATCCTGTTGTTACGATTTTATAATTCCCAAATAAAATCACGTATTCAATTTGAATTAAATGTTATATATATAATAGCGCCTGGTTAATCGTGTGTGTTAAATTGGTAGATTTAATTGGATATCACTTCGCCGTAGAGGTTGAATTTTATACGTGACGTAATTTCTTGTCATATAAAATTGAGAATGGAAAAGGGGAATATGTCAAAGCGACACCAACCCAACCATAGGTCAGTCAACAGCCGATGGCCACCAATGGGTCTTCAATGTTGCTAGAAACTCCTGCACCCGGAGGCATCCCTCAGTTGGACCCAAACCAAATATCTTTACTACTTCAGTGATAATGGACGTCATACTAAACTCCAAATTATACAAGAGACACTAAAATTCATACAAGACTTACAAAGGCCAGAGGCTTGGGACAGGCGCAAAATTGCGACGAGGTTAAACATGTTTTTGAGATGTCAACCCTCCCATTATACCTCTAGCCAATGTAGAAAAACAAACGCACAACCATACGCACAGTAAAACTCGGTTAAAGAGAAGTCCGAGTCTGATGTCAGCATGAAACATTTTTTTTTTATATCAAAATGACAATAATACATAAATAACAACAGACTTCTAGCAGTTATTGACATGTCAGCTGCAGACCTCAATTAATCTGATTGAAAGATCATGTCTTCATCATATGAATATCAGAAACTACTGGGCCATATTTAACCAAACTTAGCCACAATCATCCTTGGGGTATCTAGTTTAAAAAATGTGTCCGGTGACCTGGCCATCCAACCAAGATGGCCGTCATGGCTAAAAATAGAACATAGGGGTAAAATGTATATTTTGGCTTATATCTTTGAAACCAAAACGTTTAGAGCAAATCTGAGAGAATAAAATTGTTGATCAGGTTAAGATCTATGATCTATCTGCCCTGAAATTTTCAGACGAATTGGACAACCTGTTGTTGGATTGCTGCCCCTGAATTGTTTACTTTAAGGAAATTTTGCAGTTTTTGGTTATTATCTTGAATACTATTATAGATAGAGATAAACTGTAAACAGCAATAATGTTCAGCAAAGTATCACCTACAAATAAGTCAACATGACCAATATTGTCAGTCAATCCCTTAAGGAGTTATTGCCCTTTATAGTCAATTTTTAACAACTTTTCGTTATATTTTGTACAAAAATCTTCTTCTCTGAAACTACAAGGCCAAATTTAACCAAACTTGGCCACAATTATCATTGTGGTATATAGTTTAAAAAATGTCTCTGATGACCCCGCCTTCCAAACAAAATGGCCGACATGACTAAAATTAGAACATAGTGGTAAAATGCAGTTTTTGATTTATATCTTTGAAATTAAGACATAAAGGGCAAATATTTTAAGATTTAAATGTACATAAGAATAAGATATATCCCCTCACAAATTTTCAGATGAATCCAACAACTCGTTATTGGGTTGCTGCCCTAAAATTGGTAATTTTAAGGAAATTTTGCAGTTTTTGGTTATTATCTTGAATACTTTTATAGATAGAGATAAACTGTCAACAGCAATAATGTTCAGCAAAGTAAGATCTACAAATAAGTCAACATGATCAAAATTGTTAGAGGACCCCTTAAGGAGTTATTGCCCTTTATAGTCAATATTGAACAACTTTTCGTCATTTTTATAACTTGTACAAAAATCTTCTTTCCTAAAACTATGGGCCAAATTTAACCAAACTATGCCACAATCATTACTAGGGTATCTATTTTAAAAAAGTGTCTAATGACCCCACCTACCAACCAAGATGACCGACATCAGTAAATACAGTAACAGGTGAGCGACACAGGCTCTTGGGAGCCTCTAGTTAATAAATATGTTTAAAGGTTTTGTTAGCTTTTGAGTTCAGTACTGACAGTTTTGTTCTTTGTTAAGAATATTCCCATAAAAGATTGGATGTTAAACGCTTTATTCGAATTCGTTTCGCATTAACTAATTCGAATTGGTTTGATTTGCATTCAAAACGTTTTACGGCCAAACGTCAATTCTAATTCTAATATACAAAGCAATGTTTTAATTCAAATAAAACATGGGCTGCATGTGATTGACGTCACAATTGAAATTGCAAACGCAGATGAATTTTGAACAACGCCAGAGATCAAAATGAACATTTTTGTTGGTGTTGCCCGCCAGTAAAATGCAGTTTTTGTCTCATATCGATAAAACCAAAGCATTTAGAGCAAATTTGACAAGCATAAAATTATTCGTTAGGTCAAGATCAATATGCCCTTATTTTTTTTAGACCAATCAGGCAACCTGTTGTTGTGTTGCTGCCCCTGAATTAGTTATTTTCAGAATATTTAGCAGCTTTTGGTTGATTGTTGTTTACTTAACGTCCAGTGACAAATATATCATGCATGTGTTCAGGACGAGAACAACTTAACAAAAAAATCAATAGGTATGTCCTGTAATATTGAGGCCATTCGGGATGAAAGACGGGGAATGAGTACTGCCGCTGGAAAATGAGGGTAAATAGGATAGGAACAGAACTTTCGCATTGCAACCTACGGACCCTTTAAAGAGTTGCTGCAATTTTTCTAATGATGAAATGAGCATTGCATGGTCAACATGAGGCACTGCTGACCGGACGTGGCTGCGCATTTAAACATCCAGCACAATCAAACGAACGTCCTACTTTTTTTCAAATATTAAACGGCCGGTCGAAAGAAGCCAACTTGTGACTTAACTTCTATTTCCCAGTCGCCCTTTGAAAAATAATTCTTACATGTCATACCTTGTCTTTACCTATATGTTGTTCACTTGAAACCAATTTTTTGGTTTCTAAATCACCTGAATAAAATTGCCGATCCTCTGGGGTTTCAATGAACTAAACATTTTATATATATATGTCAAGTCGTTGGTACAAATTTGACTGAATGAAATGTGTTTTACGGGTGCTTGACGTATTCTTGAATGCAATGTTTCCTTTAATTTCAGATTATATTTGCACTCACAATGAGAACCTGGGAAAATCAAAATGTAAAGATATACACAAGTAAGATTATTTCCTAAATACATGCAGTTTACTTAACTCAAAGCAGTGTAATGAACTTTCATATTTCAATAAACTTAGTTGTCACTAGACTTTAGGCAAGCGTTTTTTTTGTTATCATTTTAGTGATATACTCAAGTTATTTTATTTGTAAGAAAATTCACGATCAAAGATACCACTAAATGTTAAGAACTTGCACAGTTGACTATCTTAACCTCATTGACTAGATAAACTGAATAAAATTTAAACAAAAAAATTGTAAGGGTTCCGCGGAAACCAGTGTCTCTCCTACTTTTGCTCTAAATCGCAGGCTCAACAAAAATGAGGGAAAAAATAAATAAAAATATTCCGCTTGATACTATCTTTTGATTGTGAAAGAAGCTTCTGTCCAAGTTTGGAAAAAATCCAGGATGAATCTAATAAATGTTTTAAAAACTTTAACTATATGGATATACAATGTAATGTTAATTTGAAGACAAACTAAGTCCATTTATTATAAGTAAAATACAGATACACAGGTACAAAATATTCACAAAATTTCCTTGAAGATACTAGATTTTGATCATAAACAAGCTTCTGTCCAAGTTTGATATAGTATAAGAAAGTTATCATAATTTAAAAAAAATTAACCATAGTGCGAGTGTGTTGTTTCATGGCAGAAAATCTAAGTCCATTTAAAGTAAAATACGGAAAAAAAATCTCGTTTTACAAAATTTACTTCTGGATACTATTTAATGATCATAAACAAGCTTCTGCCCAAGTTTGGTACAAACCAAGGATTGTTTAAGAAAGTTATTAAAATTTTAAAATGTATAACCACAGAGTGAATGTTATGTTTTCAGGCAGAAAAACTTAGTCCATTTATAGGTAAAATACGGAAAAAATGGAATTTTATTTTTACAAAATTTACTTCTGGATACTATCTAATGATCATAAACAAGCTTCTGTCCAAGTTTGGTAGAGATCAAGGATAGGTTAAGAAAGTAATTAAAATTTTAAAAAACTTTAACCACAGAGTGATTGTAATGTTTTCCTGCAGAAAAACTAAGTCCATTTATAATTAAAATACGGAAAAAATGGAATTTTATTTTCACAAAATTTACTTCTGGATACTATCTTATGATCATAAACAAGCTTCTGTCCAAGTTAAGACTTAAGTCGAAGGCTCGACAAAAATGAGTTGCCTTCTATGGTATTGGGGGGAAAGTTTGTCGTTATACATATACGAACTTCTCGGAACGTCAACCATAGCAATTTTTTCAACGGTTTCATACATTGTTCAATCGACATCTTGATAGAATATTAGATTGTTCCTAGGCAACAATACCACTTAACGCCAAACAGTTCAGAAGACAAAATAAGTTCTGCAAGCCTAACAGTAAGTGATGCATATTCAAATAAGTGATGTAATGTGCAAATATTGACGTTAGATTCCAATGTCGTTATTGTTAATATATATATAATTGTAGATATTACGTAACCTTGAATGAAACAACAGAAGTCAGAATGGGGAAGAATAGCACGTGGTTAAATAAATCAAGTAAGATCTTAGAGTAGTTAACTCAATCTTTAGAATGCGCAAAAACGTTCAGACTTTATATATCAACTTTAGGATAGCCGATTAAGTGTTTCGTATCCTTCTAAATATATATTTATCATATACTTCATGCCTAATACAATGCTTTTTGTATATGTGTAACGACCGGAAGAAAACAAGCTGTATTTGCACACCCGGTCTGATAACCCCGTATCAGCGCAATGACGTTTCGACCCGGGCAGAAAATCCATACCAGCTTACGGTGTTAATCTTCTTTATTTTCGGAAGTATATGATAAAGAGATTAATAAATGGTCTTTTCCATATTGGCCCGCGTATCATCCCTCGACCCATATCAGAACCTCGACTACGTCTCGGGATGATACCAGGGCTGATATGGAAAAGGCCATGTATTAATCTCTATATATAATCCAACGAACTTGCATAGAAAGTACATAATGCTACAGATATTGTTTTCAAACATAAGATCCGCAGTCAAAGGATTAAATGGAATTCCCAAAGTGAGCAAAGATATGACCCGAAATTAAACATAATCTTCTAACGTAGTACACTATTTCATTTAATCTCAGAATATGAGGGTCGTATTTTACATATTAAGTTTTCTGTATATGATTTCTTAAATGTGACATGCATTTGTTATATGTTTATATTTACACGATACCAAATTGAACATATACAATATATCTATAAGTTTGCCTATTCAAGAGTGAGGGGTTTGGTAAGTATAATTTTATGACATCTTTGTGGACATATATAAGCGTTTAGAAGTTGCTGGCTCTCTGATTATCAAAAGATATCGCCATTCATTCATTAGTTCTGCTATTTTTCACCTGTTTGGTATTAGCATAGACGAAAAACATGTGTTGTTGCTTTATTTTTAATAAACAGTAGCAACTTTCTATGATAACTTTTTTTTCAGCTTCCAAACAGAGGGACAAATTTATTGTTTTTATCATATGTTGTATAATTAGTAAGTATATAAGGTAGTATAGTGTAGTAAATTATTTATTATTTCCATTATAAATTTAAAAATTGTTAATGTTCCTAAAATACAGAACAGGCTTACATATATACCCTTTTAATCCTCAATGTTTTCTCGTTTTGTCCCCTCGTAACGCGTTGCGGGGGACATTGAAAAAACGGGTTTGTCGGTCCGTCCGTCTGTCCAGTCTTTTTAGCACTCAATACTAACAGGTACAATTCTTGACACCAGCACTTTAACTATGTCTGAATGTATCTTGCATGCGGAATATGCATTGTTTAATTTCTTATCAATTTTGAGTCATGCAATCCAAGGTAATAAAGTAAATTCAAGTAAAAAAACGCATAGTAGGAAAGAATTTTGATGACATAACATGGACTCAAAATGCAAAAATAAATAAATAGGGAAACCATCGACATCGTTGTTTGAATTCACGTCGCTTGACATAATGTTCAACGGCAAACTATTATATTAAAAGTAGCTGTTATTTATACAAAACTAAGCGAACCTCCAAAAAAGGTTAATCAATTCAGAAGTCAATGCTACGGTTCTTACATTAGTTTAACAACTTATCTTCACCTATTTAGGTATAACACATCATTAGCTTTTCAACACTGATTGGGTTCGAGCATTTCTTATGGTCCTGTTTGTTGTAAATTAAGAATAGCATTTCGCATGCACGAAATTATATATGTATCAAGTGTTACTTTCAATTAATTTCCAATATTTAAATAAATTGCCTTAAAAATTGCAAAATCCTTTGTCATAGGTTAACAAAAGTAATGATGTCTTATTCTTATTTCTTTTCAGTTATCTGTGGATTTGTTGTTGCAGTTTTTCTAAAATGGAAAAATGAAACACAAGAATTATTTAGAAGATGTTTCTTGAGAAGAAAAACAGGTAAAGTAAATTTCAAGTTCATTTTTTTTTTTTAAGTCAATGACCAAAAGCGACTAACTTAAGGTGACTGATTTATTCATTGCACACATACTTCGACATCTGGTGAATGAACAGTTATATTCTTAATTTTGATAAATCGTTGTAGATCCCGAGAAAATCGGTGTAATAAAGAACGAACATGGAAACATATCAACTTACACTGTGGAAGGATACGAAACAAAATCTCCTGAAAGTACTCTACTTGATGAAGAACAGAGTATTGATAAAATAGAAGGTATAATTTTCTAAAATGGATTAGAGTTCAAGTTTAAAAACATTTTTATTATCTTGATCACATCAGTAGCACGTTTTGATTTTTTCTTCAGTGTAATAACACAATATTTGATAATAATATAAAAGTCCGTCGTTAAAAAGAACACAATAACAATAGGCTTTTATAAAGTTTATCATTACAATTTAAGATAGAATTTTCTTTTTTAGTTTTTAGAAAATTGTAAAGACATTCTTTTAAAATGATGCTTGCAACAAATAAAAAAAACCTGTTCATTTATTTTTATTGTTTCAGATAATGTTGATAGCAAAGTCACAGAAGTCAACATAGAAGAACATCATCTAACACTACGAGGTAAGTAGTCACTGCAATTATTACCAAAACGGACTTATGAATTCCAGAATAGCCGACCTACATTACCGATAACCTGTCAGAATTTAATGTATCCTCTTCTTTATAACATAACATTATTGTATACAATTTCAAAGCAAATGCTTTTTTTGCGCACCAGGGAAAAACAGAACAACCTTGTTATAGTTATTTGATGATTTTAATTACAAATAATGCAATGCCTTCCTAGGTACACTGCACTCTAAATATCCAAACTATATTAATAGAAAGTTGCAAAATTCATGACACATATATTTTGTAAAAATCAATTGTTCCAAATTTAGATGAAGCCAATGTTATACCAATAGAAAAAGAGATAGTGAACACAGTTGGCCGAAGCAATCTTGAGTCTTTGGAAAGTACAACCATTGAAAATCCACTGGGTATTAGTATTTACATTTAAGATTTACACTTTAAAAGTAAAACCATGTCTCAGCAGACATGTATGATATATTTTGTTCTTGTATAATGTGAAAAATATCATTGTCAATTGGGTTCTAACATCGGAAAGTTCAGCGTTGTTATATACAATAGGTAGTCTTAGTTTTTTGAAGTTCAATCTCATAAATTGGCGAAGAAGACAGAGCAAAGTAACAAACAAAACACAAATTGAGAGAAACCTATGAACTTCCAAGCGAAACCAGGTGACAGTTTCGCTTTTTAGCTCACCTGGCCCGAAGGTGAGCTTTTCTCATCACTTGGCGTCCGGCGTACATCGACGTTAACTCTTACAAAAATCCTCTCCTCTGAAACTACAGGGCTAAATTAATCCAAACTTAGCCACAATCATCTTTGGGGTATCTGGTTTGAAAAATGTGTCCGATGACCCGGCCATCCAACCAAGATGGCTTTACGGCTAAAAATAGAACATAGGCCTGGGATAAAATGCAGTTTTTGGCTTATAACTCAAATTTAACTGGGGTTAAAGTGTTTATCAGGTCAAGATCTATCTGCCCTGAAATTTTCAGATTTACGGACAACTCGTTGTTAGGTTGCTGCCTCTGAATTGGTAATTTTGAGGAAATTTTGCTGTTTTTTGTTATTATTTTGAATATTATTAATAGATAGAGATAAACTGTACACAGCAATAATGTACAGCAAAGTAAGACCTTAAAATAAGTCAACATGACCAAAATGGTCAATTGACCCCCTAAGGAGTTATGTCTTTTATAGTAAATTTTTAACGATTTTCATAAAATTTGTAAAATTTTTACTAACATTTTCCACTAAAACTATTGGACCAAGTTCATTATAGATAGAGAAAATTGTTAGACGTTAGAATGTTCAGTAAAGTAAGATGTGCAAACACATCACCCTCACCAAAAACACATTTTTTTCATGAATCCATCTGCGTCCTTTGTTTAATATTCACATAGACCAAGGTGAGCGACAGAGCCTCTAATTATTTAATTGTACTGGAATCATTATCTGCAATACATTTGCATAAAAGTCGTGTCGATTCAGACGTGTACCAAGCAACAAAAGTTGTTGACGAACTAACACAATAGCTTCTGTGTTGTATTCTTGATTCGTATTGCCCATACATAGCGGATACGGAACATAATATCATTATTAACTCTACGGGACTCATAAATAAACTCACAATAGATACCAGGGTTGATCTTTTGTACCATCGCAAGACGCGCGTTTCGTCTTCAAATGTCTATCAATGACGCGCGAATTGAAAAAATTGGAAACGATGAATAATATACGGAATTGAAGAGCATGGAGGACTGTAGACGTCCATCTTGTGAAAATATTTCCGAGATTAAAGTTCAAAACGCCAAAAATAAAATATGTACAAATCATTTGGGTTATGTGCAATCTTCTGATTGGATGGAAAAGTAATCAAATGTTTTTTGCAAATACGCTGTTGGATTTTTTTTCAAAAACTAACGGTAATAGGTCGTTAATATTGTGTTAATATTATTTATTATCTCTGCTTCCAAACCGTCTTCTTTTGAATATTCATGTTCCGGAAAGTAAATCTCACTAGTTTTATTTGATAAATATACATTCGTATAAATTTAACTTTTTAGTATTTGTTGTGTTATCAAACGAGTTTATACTGCACTCGTTCTATTTGTGCAGTCAAAATGCGTTGACTATATATTTCTATGTCAAATACAGTCACTGACCTGATATCACTTTTCCTCATTAATATTTAAATTGAAATTGCCGAAATTGTAATTAATTAATCATACGACCTATTCAACCTGTTCTTGTTTTCAATGTATACAACGACTCAAACTTCTTTTTTTTTACAATTTTTACAAGAAAAAAATATTTCACTTAAATCATTATGTTTTATGCCTATTGTTGATATTTTAGTTCATTCTCAAACAATTCCTTCACCATCGATTAAACGTTTCATTAGGAAATGTACATTTCATTGTGTTGTATATTTCTCCGCCTGCATGATATGAGGCCTTTTTATAAAAGGGGGAGTTTCCCAATGTTTAAATCAAATAATAAAATTAGATATAGGAAGATGTGGTGTGAGTGCCAATGAGACAACTCTCCATCCAAATAACAATTTAAAAATTAAACCATTATAGGTTAAAGTACGGCCTTCAACACGGAGCCTTGGCTCACACCGAACAACAAGCTATAAAGGGCCCCAAAATTACTAGTGTGTAAAACCATTCAAACGGGAAAACCAACGGTCTAACACATTAAACAGCAATTGAAAATGATTTTTTAGATTGCAGTATAAAGACAATAATAGTGCATTGACTTGACATATCAACGATATAAGGATTCGGCACGAAACGGGGAAAATGCTCGGCATAGCCTCGCTTTCCCCGTTTCTAAGCCTCATCCTTATATCGTTGATATGTCAAGTCAATGCACTATTATTGTCTATTTATAGCGTTCTGAAAAGTGGTGACGTACTCAATACAATATGTTCATAACATTTTCATTCAATCCAAATAACTAAACGAATGTGTTCCGGTATGAAATCAAGTTCACACCACTTGACATACATAACTGAGTGCAAACTATTGTTGATGTGTTATTTCCAAAACCAAATTGTGTGATTTGGTGACATGCTAGAGAAAACATTGTCATATTTTGTGATTACAAAACAAAAACGTTGCCTAAAACATACAGTATTGAAGAATTGATATAAAATTTAGCTACATATTTACATTTTATGGACATCATAAATGTTGTTTAAACAACAAATGGAAGTTTTAAACGACCTTGACTGGCTATAAGCACTTGTACGGTCGGCTGTTGTTTAAATAGTGCTTTTTACTGTACTTATGATTTTCGAGTACATTGAAATTAATTGTTGCAGATACCGAAGAAGCCACAATTTCAGCAAAAGAAGTAGATATTATGGAAACTTTTGATAAAAATGATTCTAAATCTCTAGAGATTACTGCAGTTAACTGCGAAAAAGGTATAACTGATATATTCAAAAGTTATGAAAAGAATTAAATTTAAAACAACTACAGTAACTGTCATAGTATTAATGTTCTGCTAAACCTGCTGACAAAAATGTTGCTTTTATTGAAGGTTAAATGTTATTGCCACTTGTAATTGTATCATTGGCAAAGTTTATTGTAGATGATTTGTGCAATGACGTAAATGATACAATATTAAAAAACCATTAGATTTCTTATAATTTTATAGATTTTGGACGTTTAAAGTGACAACTAAACGAGTCGAAAGTAAATAAACTCATGAAAGATACCAGGATTAAATTTTATAATTACGCTAGACGAGTGTTTCGTCTACAAAAGACCCATCAGTGGAGATCGAATCCAAAAAAGTAAAAAGGCCAAATAAAGAACAAAGTTGAAGAGCATTGAGGGTCAAAATACCTTAAAGTTTTGCCAAATACATCAACCTTAAAAATTAATAATGATTTTATGAGCTATAGTATATATAAGAAATTTGAATTGTAATCCACATTAGACATACTATTTGTTTTTTTAAGGTTGTGGATATCTATCTCCAACCATTATCAATTTAATCATTTTCTCTTTGAATGTCTATGAACAAATGGAGGTATGGGATATATGCAAATGAGAAAAAAACGAAATATTTGTACATACACTTTTGATATTTTTAATTGTATCCGTCAACATGTTAAAGTACTGGTATATCAAAATATTTTTGAATTCATTACTTAAAGTTCAGAATGAAATATAAGTTAATGAACTTATATGGAGAATTTTGTTATCAATAAATAGTAGTGGACTGCTTTTAGTAAAGTCTGTACTTTTCTGTTATAAATCAGAACACAATCATAAATCCTGATGTTAAATATAAAAAAGAAGATGTGGTATGACTGTTAATGAGACAACTTTCCAAAACAGACTAACATGACACATAAATTAACAACCATAGGTGATTGTACAGCCTTCGACATTTAACAAAGCCAATACCGCATAGTCAGCATTTACAGGCCCCGAAATAACAATGTAAAACAATTCAAACGAGAAAACTAACGCCCTTATTTATTTTTGAATAAATTGAAGCCTAGTTCATTTTAAAGAAATGCAATATATTAAAATTTCCAAATGAAGAACAATTGACGGTAGAAATAGATAATGATTGCATGGAATAATCATGAGTGCACGGATTGTAAAGATTATAAGACTAAATCAGTCATATTATTAAGTGGGTGTCCATGGAAAAAACAGGCAGTGGATGGCACATATTTTTTTTAAGTTTTGTTCATCTGTTTCATATCACAAATTCATTCTTTCTCAAAGTTTTTTTTTTATCAACTGCAACAAATTATGAGAAAAGAAATACATAGAAAGCACTGAAAATTCACTGAAAAAGGGGATATAACTCTTCATTTTGTACAAAATTTTGTTGCATTGTTAGTGAACTTTGAAATCATTTTCGTAGCCATCCACAGTTGATTCAAAAATATCTTTGACATATATATCCTTTGTATGATATACACATTGCATTGGAACCAAAAATTCAGTGGGAACAACAATTTGTTGCATTTGCCTGATATTTACTTGGACAGCCTCTAAATTTTATATCATTGCGAAAAATTATAATTGATGCATTATGAACTTATCTTCTACATGAAATGAATTTAGCAAGGAATTAAGATTGAGGTTAATATATATAGAAATAATATCACATATAAAAATAATTAAAACAACAGTTATCATAAACATCAAAAGAGTGATTTAAATTAAAAACATTTAATCAATTTTACGCCTTTGTTTTTCATATTAATTTGAATGTTTGAAGTAATATTAAACAATGTCCATTATGTTATCCTTTCTAGTTGAACCAAGAGTAGATGACATCAAGTACTATTTACGAATAGTTCATTTACTATTCAGAGTGGTTTGTCCAGTAGTGAGAATGTATTTTAACCAGGATACATGTATCAAACCTGAGCAGTTACGAAAAACACTTGATACAAATAAAGCACAGTTGAGACGAAAATACAGAATGAAAGATTTTGTCATCAATAATGACCAGTGGAAATTATTATATGATCATGTTAAGGGTAAAAAGTTAACTCAGTAGGATATATTAATAATGTTAAATAGTTTTGTGTCTGCTACATTGTATCTGTAGTTATACTCCAGGACTGTTATAGGTAAAAAAAAAGATATATTAATAATCGTTTAACCTGTGATACAATGAGTTTTGTAAATGGAAATTGACGCTTGTTTTAATAATGTTTACATTCCTTTCATTCTTGGGGAGGATTCAACTGAAGTTCAAATGGATACGGATGAAAGTGAATAACGATATTTTTTTACTTCTTTTGACAAAACTGAACCAAACTGGCTGCTACAAGAGAACTATTATTTCAATATTTAATTTATAATTTATCAAAAATTGAACATAAACAAATTATACTTTAATTAATTTTCTATATATCGTAGCTAATATCAATTTAATTATTTCTTACAAGGTTTATAAGTATATGTCTTTATTTCATTTCAAGGAAAAACACTTACTTCAGAGGATTTTGACTTAGGACTCATGATATATCTATTACCAACAATTAAGTCTATCGACCTCGGGGATTTATATCCAGTCAAAACTAATACGAGAATCAATGCAACGCTTACCAGAATTAAATATATAAGAAATAATGTAATTCAAAGCATAGTCGAATCACATTCAGATGAAAATTATCATCAATTTCTGGATGATCTTGAAGAGGTAAGAACATTGTTGTTTGTGTTCGTGTAGTTGGTTGATTACAAACCTTTGATCAGTCTTCATGTCGTTTCATTCAATACCAGTTGGTAAAGAAATAGGGTTTGGTATTTTGATCATAAAAAATACACTGAGAACAGACAAAAGTTTTGGTATTAAAACAACATTTACAGATAAGCAGTATTTTTTATGCTGCACATCTACATTTTGAAATCTCACCCCTTGTATATTGTGATTAAACAAATAAGTTCAATAAACAATAACTGAACATAAATTGATATACAAAAGACGTTAATTTCTAGTTATACCTGAGTTTAATTTTTTTTTAATCTATACATAATGTGTTAGGCCTTTTTAATGTATGCACGAAAGTTTGAAGAGAAACATAAGTTGTCTTGCAACTAGTCACTTAAAAGAGCCCCGATGACTGATTGTTCGAAGAAGTTTAATAACTATAGGTGTAATACCACCATTGATTGTCCCTATAAGTCTTTGTTAAATTGACACTTTAAAAAAAATTGTACAGTATTTACCTTTATTTCAACCAAAGAAATACTTTGCATGTTTAAAGTTTAATCCTTTCCAGTGATACAGTGAAAATTTCACACTACATTTCATTGTATATAAGAAAGTAACATACGCCGGAAGTAAACAACCCAATTTTTACACTGTTATTTACTGGTTACCTGCTTTGGTAACTATGTAACCTTTACGTTCCAAAATATTTTTTAAGACCATCAAATAAAAAAAGAATGATGCTTTGAGACATACAACATACATATTTACGACTCAGAAAAATTTAAGTGCATTGAAATGCAGGGTTAATTTTCTACAACTGTCAAATTCAAGGGAATATTTTTTTAGGCCTACTTTCGTTACATGATTTGGTGGTATTACACCTATACTGCTCGCATGTCAAAGCTAGGTAAGGAGTTTGAATCACGTACGCGGCAGCTTTTGTTGAATCAAATCCAGGTTTTCTGACTTCCTCAACCAATAAATATGACAACTGCTATATAGCCAAAACCAATCAAGCAATCAATAAATCAATTAATATTTATAGACAGTTGGTTTGTCAAGAAGCTGATTTCTTTTGTTTTCTTGAATTACGATCATGACAATGTTGCATTTATAATTAAACAGTTACTTCACAATAAGTTTCAGATTTATAACTTCTGCTAGTAAAATTCTACTGAATAAATAATACACATAATTTATCACATATCCTATTTAATAATTTATACGTTCATGTTCTGCTAATAGATTTTTTTTAATAGGCTGTACTTAACTTGTTGCCACCACATACATCTTTCAAGGAGAATGACAAAGACAAGAAACAACTTATTGGTAAGATGCATTACTTAATCAATTTGAAGGAAATCTTTGTTTTGTTTTTTTATGTTTGTTGAATAAACACTTGATTATCACAAAATTGTTTTTTTTTATAAATTCTCTAATTGCCAAGGGTACATAATTAAGAACCGTGTTTTAGAAATGCTCTAACGGCCTGGGAAGCAGAACATGCAAGGGGCTAAAAAGGTTAACATTTTTCTACAGATTATGCGTTTACTAAATAAAACATGTTAATGCGAATAACAGATGTAATATTCCTGCCCCTTATCCAAAATATCCTCATTTTCATGGTATTCAAAATATCTCGCCCTTCAGTCTGCTTACGTTAAGTAGTATTATCAGTGTGTTAATTGTTACTTAGTTCAATTCTTGAATATATATGACGTGAGTACCACTGAATAAAACAATCACAAGTGACCATGTATGTTTCCAATTTGCTTAAACCTAATTATTTGTATCCAACAGATGGGTTTGTGTTGCACCAATCTGAAGTGTGCTTTGTATATGTTGTATTGTGTTGTTGATTCCAGTTTGTTGTATTTTTATTATTCTTTAACAAAGCATTCTTATAACTTTTTTTCTTGATTTTTTTCGTTTATTTATTTCAGATAGACTCCTTTTATTGAATCCCATAAATGTTAACAATGATAAGCTGTTTGCCTTTATCGCTATGTCTGAAATATATCCTTCTATAATACTACAGAAACTCATTTCTGAATTTTTGACATTAAATGAATTAAAAATAGAACAAGTACTAGAAGAAGAAAAACATCAGCTTTATCACAAACGACATAAAACAGAAAAATGCTGTACGTGCATAGAAATATCAGCAACATATATGAAAGTGCTTACCGAAGAACAATGGGAAGCATTGTATGAATTGAGGGGTTGTACCAATAGTAATGACTGTAAATGTATGCTCAAAATATGTAGTAAATCAGTTGTTCCGAGGAAAGATTTCAAACTTGATTCGTGTGATTTGTCATTGGTCGTGTCACTGATTCTTTATATACCAAAAATATTGAAATATTTTCTTTGCATTTACGGTTTTCGCAACTTCTTGGTGAATTATCAACATACAATTTACCATTATATGGAGAACAAGAGATGTTGTAAATGTGAAGAACAGCTAACTGGAAAATTAATACTAAAAGAAAAGGAATGGAATAAGATTTTTATTAGAGATAACAATAAATCTTGCCAGAACAGTAATAAGAACTGTTGTTGCCGTTACAAACCAATAGATGGAATCGAATGCTCAAACGTGAAAGCGACGTTGTTGTCAAAAATTGTTTATGCGGCAGGCCCTATAAGTGTTCTTACAAAAATTGGACAAGAAACGTTCTTATACTTTATAAATTGGACAATTGATGATGTAAAATTATCTGGGGCGTTACAAGAACTATTAAGAATGATAAAACCAGATGAAACATTTTCGCATGACATTTTACATCGGATAACATCCAGTAACTTCACTCAACTAGATAAAACTTTGACACAACATATTAATCCGCATAGATGGATTTCAAGACACTTGCAACATCAACAGGTATGTCTTTTACTGTAATTAATCTCCTAAAACATTAAGAATGGAAACGGGAATGATGTCAAAGAAACCACAATCCGATCTAATAGAATAAAACATCCCATGGCCACTAATGGGTCTTCGTCACAGCGGGAAAATCCCGAAAACAGAGGCGGGCTTTAACTGGCATCTTTTACAAAAGTGTGATAAGAGAATGACTTCCATGTTAAAGGCCTTAAAGAGACCTATAGTTGTTAATTTCTGTGTCATTTTGGTCTCTTGTGGAGAGTTGTCTCATTTGCAATTATAACACATGTTCTTTTTTATATAAACATAGGACATTATGGTCAATACATACAAATGTCTTCTTTGAGATAACCACTGATTAGAATGAAATCATGCAGGGCATGGGTATTCCTTATGCGAAGTTTAACCAATGTTATTACTTTCACCATCCAAGATGGCAGCCAGCTGGAGACTTCGTTTTACAAAGGACTCTATAGACAATACTAACACATTTTTTCTTTTAGAGAACCCCTAAACGGAATGAAATCAACTTGGTATGAATATTCCTGATTGGGTGCTGACCAAGAGTTACTGCGTTGAAGCCCATCAACAATCTTAGGAGGCTTATAGCCGAGGACTTCGTTAAACATAGGACAAAATGAGCAATACATACAGATGTCTTCTTTGAGAAACCACAGACTGGAATGAAACCAAATATGGCATGAATGTTCCTAATGAGGTGTTGACCAATTGTTGTTACTTTGTATCTGATTGATCATCAAAGTTTGCCGTAAGCGGGGATTTCCTTTAACACAGGAACATATAGAAAATACATACAAATTTCTTCTTTTAGAGATAAGCTTAATGGAATGAAATCAAACATTGCATACATATCCCATGAAGTGCTGATCAAGTGTTGTAACTTTGTCGGCCATCCATCGTCCAACATTGCCGCAAGTTTAGACTTACATGTAGTTTACCATATGACCCTATGAGAAATGCATACAACTGTTTTCTTTTAGGTAACCACTGAATTAATTGAATGAAACCAAACACGGCTTAAATATTCCTAATGAGGTGCTGGCCATGTGTTGTTTCTTTGTAGCCAAGTAAACATCAAAGACGGCTGCCAGAGGAAACTTAAGTAATGAAAAACCCCTATGTGAAATACTTAAAAAAGTTTTCTTTTGAAGAACCACTGGATGGAATTAAACCAAACATGACATAAATGTTCCTTATCAGGTGCTCATCCGATCCACTAACAAAGATGGTTGTCAATGGGGAACTTTATTAAACAAAGGATACTTAGGGAAATGTATTACTTTTGAGGTGCTTACCATGCGTTGTTACTTTGTAGCTGATTTGTCATTACCAATATGAAGTAATTTTCTACAATTTCAATGAATTTGTGAGTGATTTCTGTACTTACAAGAGTCTTCTGCTTTTGATTAATGTACGGCGCTAATCTTAAATTTAATTTGGCCTCGATCATTTTAAGTATATCAGTTATGATTTTAATCTCATTTTTAACATGAATTCAAAAAACAAAGTAGAATCAGGTGAGCGACACATGCTCTTGAGAGCCAGTAGTTGAATTTAACCTAAATGGACAGTTTTCATTTTATTTACCCTGGTATCTATATTGACTTAATTTTTACAGTATTCGCACGGCATTTATTCATAGATTTTGAAAACATGTCTTTTTAATTTTTATTCTCAGGCCACAACTGGAAAATCTCTTCAAATTCTTCTACTCGATAAAGGTATGTAATGTTCATTGATAAATGATAATAGAAATACAAATTCAAGAATTTAAAAAAAAAAGTTGTGATGTTTCACTATTGTCGCGGTTTAGCGGGGAATGTTTTGAAATGTCAGATTGTGTATGTGCATGTTCTGAAATAGAAGACTGTTTTTCAGTATATTTTAGGGAAAGATTGCCTGAATATGTTACTGCCTTGATATCTATTCCTTTCAAGGCTTATCACTACCTTTTTTACACAAAAAATATAGTGCATTGATCGTAACAGTCTATACTTCCGATTCATGAACATTTCCAGAAATTAATCAATAAAATACATTATATATATGCTCAGATATTCAAGTCACAAAACGATGTTACACCTGTCAAGAAAATTGCATGACTTTTGCAAGGTGCAGGAATATAATATCTGTTTTAAAAATATAAACGGTGTCATTGCTAAAGTCATTTTTAAAGTATGAAGATATCTCCCATTCTCCAGTATTGTAATTAAATCAACCACAACACATGCTTTAATGACAATTCAATATTCAATTTTACTTCCCACTGATAAATTTACGCAGACTTTACCCTTTTGTGCTCACAATAACTTTAAGTGTATTATTTGTTGCTATATATCATATTTGTTTTTTTATCTAGTAATTTGTCCATAAAGCAAGCCGTTGATTTCCTCTTTTGAATTGATCTATATTTATATTCTCATGGCCTTTCTAAAGCACAGTTACAGATTGTGCTTAATAGTTATCAAAGGTACCAGGGTTATAATTTAGTACGCCAGACTCGCGTTTCGTCTACATAAGACTCATCAGTAAATCTCATATCGAAATATTAAAGCCAAACAAGTTAAAATTTGAAGAGCATTTAGGGTCCAAGATTTTCAAAAAGTTGTGCCAAATACGGATAAGATAGTCAGTGCCTGGGATAAGAAAATCCTTAGTTTTTCGAAAAATTTTGTAAATAGGAAATTTGTGAAAATTACCACATTATTGACATTCATGTCAATACCGAAATGTTGACTACTGCCTGGTACGAAACAAACTTCCACCAGCAGTTGCATCTACCAAGTAGTGTAAATAATTATCAAAGGTACCTTAAAGTTGATGTTGTATAATGATCTTTAAATTATTAAGCAGGATCTGTTTCCCCTTCCGAATCACCCCATATTTAAGTGTGGTTCGTATTGGTAAATCTTTTGTTTTCTGTGTTGTGTTTTGTGTACTGGTGTTTATCTTAACGTCGGGTTTTCGGGGTTTTTTTTATTTTGCCATGGCATCGTCAGTAAGTTCCAGAAAGATGAGTTTGGATATTTTCTGCCTCTGTTTATTCCTACGTCATTTTGTCATTATTGGCGTGTTGTCTTTAGGAATTTAAAAACACATCCTGTTATGTTTAAATGAACCTCGTTACATTCTTGATGTGCGTTTTCAAGTTCTTGACTTCGTTTTTGTTCTGTTATACATGTTCCGTCAATATGAAATGAAGGATTTTTCTTCGAATTATTGTTGTAGTCTACATAAATGAAGATATTTGTTTTTGTAAGGGTGAACATTTACCGGATTTGTAATAACATAAGCAACACGACGGTTGCCACATGTGGAGCAGGATCTGCCTACCCTTCCGGAGCACCTGAGATCACCCCCAGTTTTTGGTGGGATTCGTGTTGTTTATTCTTTAGTTTTCTATGTTGTGTCATGTGTACTGTTGTTTTTCTGTTTGTCTTTTTCAATTTTAGCCATGGCGTTGTCAGTTTGTTTTAGATTTATGAGTTTGACTGTCCCTTTGGTATCTTTCGTCCCTCTTTTTGTAAACGTATTTTCACGTCTTAACTTAAAAAAGTTAAAATGAAATAAATTACACAGTTTGCTAAAAACATTTCACGATATACATAGGGTAAGTAATTTCTTACGGTGTAAAAGAAAAAGCTCGAACCCCATATGAAATTTACTGACCTTATATGTATCGTAGTATGTCAATAGCACATTATGTTACCGTCTGTGACAATATGTGGCATTTAGACTAGTGGCATATCAAAACGATCAAGTTTTCAATAAGAATAATTTCCCATGGTTTGTGTACAACAAATGTCATCAATAACAATTTATTAGCTTTTAATGCATTTATTTTAATCGTCCAGTATCAACGTCTTCATTTTATTCCTACGTCATTTTGTCATTATTGGCATGTTGTCTTTAGGAATTTAAAAACACATTCTGTTATTTTTAAATGAACCTCGTTACATTCTCGATGTGCGTTTTCAAGTTCTTGACTTCGTTTTTGTTCTGTTATACATGTTCCTTCAATATGAAATGAAAGATTTTTTTTCGAATTATTGTTGTAGTCTACATAAATGAAGATATTTGTTTTTTAAGGGTGAACATTTACCGGATTTGTAATCACATAAGCCTCACGACGGGTGCCACATATGAAGCAGGATTTGCTTACTCTTCTGGCGCACCTGAGATCACCCCCAGTTTTTGGTGGGGTTCGTGATGTTTATTCTTTAGTTTTCTATGTTGTGTCATGTGTATTGTTGTTTTTCTGTTTGTCTTTTTCATTTTTAGCCATGGCGTTGTCAGTTTGTTTTAGATTTATGAGTTTGACTGTCCCTTTGGTATCTTTCGTCCCACTTTTTTTAAACGTATTTTCACGTCTTAACTTAAGAAAGTTAAAACGAAATAAATTACACAGTTTGCTAAAAACATTTCACGATATACATAGGGTAAGTAATTTCTTACGGTGTAAAAGAAAAAAGCTCGAACCCCATATGAAATTTACTCACCTTATATGTATCGTAGTATGTCAATAGCACATTATGTTACCGTCTGTGACAATATGTGGCATTTGGACTAGTGGCATATCAAAGCGATCAAGTTTTCAATATGAATAATTTCCCATGGTTTGTGTACAATAAATGTCATCATTAACAATGTATTAGCTTTTAATGCATTTATTCCAATCGTCCAGTATCAACGTCTTCGTGGGTTGTCATTGTGAAACGTTTCAGATTTTTCTAAACGTCTTGTTGTTTATTTGAAGTAATAGGTAGTTGTGCAATTTTGCCGCATTTTCATGAAATTTTAGAAGCAGTTTGAGTATATAGAACTGTAAATTGATAACGATGAAAATAGATATTAAGTAAGCTTTATACTTTTATATATATAATAAACAGCCCTGACAATGTTCTGTAAAAACTCACAAGAAGTACAAATATATCAAATGCACGTAAATATTCCTTAAAATTGATATGATACTGCCACTAAAATGTCTGTTTTGTATGAAAGTAATAGGGGTTTCGAATTCGTATTTGTTTTAAATTACTCAACGGTTTCTCTGTGATATATTAAAACGTATAAAAATAGAAATTCTTACCAAGACGTCACGATCATTTTTGCCTTTTTTCAGTGCTTTTCCACGCTGTACAGAAGATTCAATTTTCATTCTAAAAAGATTATATCGGCGACCTCCTATAAATTTAATATCAATAAAAAGGACAGTTAGGTTACTAAACGTCACGTTTATATAGAACATTCTTAGAACAGGCTAACAAAAAATATTAATTTTGAGACAAAATCCCTGTACTTATCTACTATATTCACATGTATTTACTACATTTATTTTACTATTTTCCGGAAATTATATTTGTTATATCTCAAAAGTTCAAAAAGTTCCATTATTTGATA
This sequence comes from Mytilus edulis, assembly GCA_019925275.1. NCBI lineage: Eukaryota > Metazoa > Mollusca > Bivalvia > Mytilida > Mytilidae > Mytilus > Mytilus edulis. Next base: position 24,249,101 of record CM034354.1, read on the forward strand.
TAATAATATAATGTGTAATAAACAATTCAATTTGGGAAGATGCAATCATATCTTAACTTATTAAATGAGTGCCCTTTAGGTTGTAGTGGAATTTTTTTATTACAAATTAAAGCATTTTCTGTCTAAAATCTAATTGATAATGTCTGACATATCCTAAATCATTTAGGTAGTTGTGCATGAAACCTAGTAGTTTGTGTGACATCTGTGCACATGATTTATTGAAACCTGTAAATATATTTACTAATTTTGGTTTTGAAATGACAGAACATATCTAATTCATATAACTAATGTTTAAAACATTTTTTTTAGGATTTAATCAATACAAATCAATGTTTCCTTTGGTTAATTTGTTTTTATTGGCAAAATCTAACATGTGAATATACAGAATAAAAAAACATTTATTTGAAATTTTTCGTTTAGATGATTTGAATGTTAAAAGTGTACAGATCCCTAAAGATTTCCCTTTACCTCATAGAACGTAAGTAATAACTACAACCTTTGTTTTGAGAAAGTATTCATCACAGGCATGCTATTGGTTGAAAGCGCAGTGTTGTTTATCAATTATTCTGAATAGAGTAAAACAAAATCATTTTGGCTCTATCGTTCTTCATTGGCAATACATGAACACATTTAAAGTTAAAACTTAAATTCCTTACAGATAAAAACTGTTTACTAATGCATCTCTCATTAAAAACACATTATACCTCTTTTTTGGATCCTTTTATTGACTGCTTATTTATGTTCATACATTGTTGTACACCTTGCCAAATTACCTTTTTACCTTTGTATCCGTCGTTGTTCGTTAACTTAAGCAAACATCTTCTCCTCTGAAACTACTTAATAGAATTTAACCAAACTTGGCCACAAGCATAATTAGTTATAAAGTACAAACAAATATGTGTCCGATGACCCTGTCTGTTAGCCAAGAAAAAATAGTACATAGTGCAAAATGCATGTTTTGTCTTTCATCTTGAAAACCTATGAAAGGGGAAAATCTGGCAGAGCAGATATGGTGAGAACATGGTTATCTGCCTGCTGTCCTTGTACGTCAGAACTGCCTTGTAGGAGTTATAGAATGTTCTTAAAATATAAAGTTTTATAAATTCTAATAATGAAAATTTAAAGATTTTTATCTTTTGTAGAAATTATATGACAGATCTTACTACCGACGAAAATAATTTCTTAGTTGTAGTTTACGTACTAAAACAAATACTATGTCCTGTGATAAAAAATGAATTTACCACCCAATGCCCTAAGCATGTATTAGATGAAATCAGAGATCGTATATCTGAACTGCAAAAACCCAGAGACTTGCGTAAAGTTGAAAGTAAAAGCGGAAAAGAAAAAATTTACCTCACGCAAGATCAACAAACACGATTAATTTCACAAAAAGGTGAGTTTATTTACAATTTTGATAGCTTACAATGAAGGTTTTATTTTGTTTTACATATCATATCCATGTTTGTATCTTTGAATCTTGCGCCATACTTTGTATATACTGCACATTAATTTTTTTTCTAAATCTTGAGAAATTAACTTAATATGTTCTTTATTACAATATTCAAACGAACATAATATATGTATGTGCTTAACTTGCTGTAATTTTCTTGTTCCATTCTGCACCTCATTTTGAGTAATAAAAAAACTCTTATTGTATAAATTTATATAAATAAGGCCAGACTAGTTTTCAAACTACCAGACACGGGGCACTTTTCGATGAACAAAGAAAGCAGGACGTGTAAATGTTATAAACCTAAATTCTTAGAGACGAATAATCGTTTCTACATCTTTGCTTCTAAATATAAAAGAATTCAGTTTTTTTTTTTTTCATAAAGACAATAAACGAAACATAAAAGATTCAGAATTCTTTTTAATTTCAACTTATTTTTTGCTAAATCCAGATACCTTAAAACTTTTGCAAAAGCTTCCCAGAACAGTAGGGACTATCTAACCTATAAATGACTACGTTATTTCCATTTCTGTAACTATATGTTTGCTCTTATAAACAAAAATAATGACATGCAATATATGAAAGACTATGTGTTTAGCTGTAATGTTGCATATTTGAAGTAAAACCCTGAAATTTCATAAATATAGACCTTTAAGGAAAGTGACAATATTTTTGAACGAACAGTCATAACTTAACTGGTGTGTGCAAAATGTTCCGTGGATCCATGGCATCTTTGGCATCAATATACTGTAACAAGTTTAATGTTAAATCAAATTATTATTTTCTGAATTTATATTGCTATTAGTAAAATATAGAAATTGACAATATTTGTTCGTCTATTTTTTAGAAGTGTAAGAAAACTTCGATGGTTCATTTTTGTCTTAAAATGTTTGCGGAGCGTTCTTTAGAACATTACTTGATTGATTGCCAAAGAACTAAATGGGAGCCCATGTGATTGTTTTGTCAATAAAAGCAATAAATCTTGATTTTTAATGGCTACATTGGAATAAATTTAGATTTTTCGTATGCGAGTTAACCATGATGAGTTACAGATTTAGTTTAAGTTGTATTCCGCTCCGCTAATTTTTGCCGAAATAACAGGCTATGGACTTTGATAAATTGTTGAAAATCACAGTTATACAAAAAAAAATTCCAAATGCCTTCAGATATTGGGCTGATTTTTTGTATGTGAGTTAACCATGATAAATTACAGATCAAGTTTAAGTTTTGTATCGCTCCGCTAATTTTTACCGAAATTACGGGCTTTGGACTTTGATAAATTGTTGAAAATCACAGTTATACGGACTTTTTTTCAATACGCCTTCAGATTTTGAGTTGATTTTTTATATGCGAGACTACCATTATGTTTATGTCCACAGGTGTTATTCAAATTGCAGATTTTTAACTGTTTGGGACGGGCCGTTCGTGTCGCTTTGACACATCTAGTTTTATTGGTCACGTCGACTTGAACTTATATATTTTGATCTTACATCTTAACATGCTTGAAGCTAATATTTCATCATAGGGAACACGTCGAAAGTTCATTTTTATAATTACTTCTAATAATATAAATACCTTGTAAAAATTTCATTGACTAATTAATTGAAAGAGAAAACTACCTATTGTGTAACATGTAATTACAAATCAATTTGAAACGCACTGAACATAGTTATAGCGTTAACAAATGTTTATTTTTATAGGAGAAGAATCGAAGAACTTAGATTTGGAGCTGATGGTTTACATTCTGAAACAAAGATCCAATTCTGAATGGAACAAAAACTATATCGAGCATTTGGACGAGATTGAAAAGATCAGAGGGGAGATTGTTCAAAGCAAAAGTGGAACTTTAGACCAAACAACGTTCGAAGATTTTATGGACCGCATTTGTAAGGTACATGTATAACGAGACATCAAAACTATAGTTGATAGTAAACAAGTATAAATGTAAGGTCGCAAAAGTTTGATAATATTTAAAACCAGTGAACTTTTGGTATATACTAACACCGAGAAAGAAACCAGTAAGGTCCAATGAAGCACAACGAAACAAGACCAAATGCATCATGTTATCTAAACAAGTTGAAAGAAAACGTTGTACGTTAATTTGCTGCATTTAGGTTATAAACAAACATCGAAAGCCTAGACATCGTTATGACGGACCCTTATTTTGAGCCGTTGGATATACGGCTGGTTAGAGAGAGAAAAAAAACCAATATATTTAGGCTATGATTTTTTTCTACTCAGATGCTCAACGGTTGAAGAGAAGGATATTTTACCTTCATGGAATTAAAAAAAAATATGTACTATTGATACATTCATATAATTTCTTATCCGTTTGTATATATCTTTGAATATTTATCACACCTAGAAATTAAAATAAATCCAGACAGAGGACATACAATTTCTGTATACATATGTATATACATGTATATCTATTTATATCTACACAAAAAAGTCATGTATAACAATATTTGAATGAAACTGGCTTTCACAAGATGGCTAATTTCCATGACATTTAAGAATGTACACATAATTTCAGGCAGTAACGCATTTGGGTGGACAAAAGTACACGGAAGAATTGTCAAGCCTTCAGCATATAAAAAATATTCTCGGTAAGAAAAATAGAAGTCTTTAGGTTCATGCGTAATGGTTGCATAATGCATACATTGTACACTTATTTTGTGATTATCTTTAAGATTATGATGACCAAGTTATTGAAACTTTTAAGTATCTGGAAATAAAAGAGAGCTTCATACATCACGGTACACAAAAGAATCGTGGCTGTGTGTTTTTTGTCAATATCCATTTGATCTGTGTGCCCTGGAACTTTTAAACTATTGGGTTTCCACACTTTGGACAATGTTCAAAGGTTATTCGTTTGTTTTATTAAGTGTTTGATTTTTTGAACAATTTTGTCTTTAATTTGGTTTGAAATACATGGACGATGTGGCATATACATATGGTCACTCTTGTATGGTCTTTAAACGACTGGTAATAGAACTTTTGCCAAAGTGGATCATCTATTTGGCTGTACAGGAATACGGCCATATCTTAAGCACACTTGCAACAACTCCCTGAGGGTCCGTAGGTGGTATGTTGCAAGAAAAACAGTACCTACCTCAATATGAGCCCATTTTTTAGTGGTAGTTCAAATTTCTCTGACGTTCATCTAGGATAGCCTCTATTCAATGACGTAATATACTTAATATATTTATTTGTTCTCGTTCTGAACAAGCATTTTTCATATATATACACGAACAGAAAAAGGGAAACACACATGATCGATGATTTGCCAGTTTTGTTGACAAAAGATGACAATCTTTAGACTGGAGTCGAGCGAACCTGCCACCTTCGGAGTTCGAACTCACAACATCAGATATTTTCATATTTCTTTATACTCTTTATCGGAAAATTCAAAACTGGCAAAAATCATGTTATTGGAATGTCGAAACAATATCACCTGGCTGCACTGTGTGGACTAGTGTAACCTTTCCTTGTTATTAGAATCTAGAGTTGTAGCACAGTACAATATATTATATGAAAGTATAAAACTAGGCCAACAAAAGCTGAGCTCGAATCCCGTCGAGGAAAGTACGAAAATTTGCTGATTCAACATACAAGTACTCGTATAATATACCACCAATGGCTGTATAGCCATTCAACAAGTAATGTTTTTTTTTTCTCATAAATGGTACCACGGTTTTCTTCTTCTTCTTTTTTGGTAAACACTTAGTCTTCAAAATGTCATGTACCCATTTAAATATTTCGGTGAAATTGTTGATAGAGGGATATCTTATGAGCAACATAATATTTGGAAATTTGGTCTGGCTCTTTTAAAAGTGTTCATGTAATCATTGTTTAAACTGTTTTAACATTTCTATACATAAATATACAGCTTCTACATGTTATTTCTGTTTTTTTTTCAGAATGAAATCTAAGATTCCATAGCAGCGATAAAATACCAAGGAACATAAATGTCTTATTTCAGCAGTGTTCAACTCAATACTAGACTTGTATCTTTATGATTTATCGAAATTCAATTTGACCGGACAAAATGTATATGGTGGCAAAATATGAGGCAATTGAACAATTTCTGATTCATTCTTAACATAAGAGTAGTGAAGCAATACGAAATTGTTGCCGGTTAATTGAAAGTACCAGTCTTTTACATGTATTACAAATCATGTCAATCCATTGAGATAAAATATTCCGTTTTATAAATGGAAAAATCTGGACTCAATTCTTTCTCTTTTATTAAAATTTTATGCTGAATAGAAACATCAGTTAATTCTATTTAGTTGTAAAATAAAATGTTGATAACAGGTGAAATGATATCATGCATGTTTACTAGAACTGGTGCTAATTGAGTAGTTAGCACGGCAAACATGCAGATAATATAAATAAAAGAGAAGTTTTTACTTCAGGGTTTCGTACCTTTTTGTCCTTCTTTATTTACTATCATGTAGCATTTTTTTAAATGTTCAATGATTCCACATTCACAACAACCTGCCATCTTGATCGACATGGCTTAAAATAGAACATTAGGGTAAAATGCAAGATGTATCTGTTATTTTAAAAAAGATTTAAAAATTTAAAAAAAGAAAATCTGACAGAGCCAAAATGCTCGGAATATATAAAGCTCTATCTTTTGTTCATTATCATCAAAACGGTGGGGTGTTTTTTTGTCCAGTATTTTGAAAGCTATAACAGATAGAGAATCTTTAATTGGAAAAAAATCATCAAATTAAGATCTTCGTTCAGATCCTTAAGAGGACTCGTTGATGAAGTTATTGCTTTTTGATAACAATTTGACCTTTTTTATGCATTTTTGATATCTTATAGATATAGGAAGATGTGGTATGAGTGCCAATGAGACAACTATCCATCCAAGTGACAATTTATAAAAGTAAACCATTATAGATCAAGGTACGGTCCTCAACACGGAGACTAGCCTCACACCGAACAGCAAGCTATAAAGGGTCTTACTTATTACTAATGTAAAACCATTCAAACTGGAAAATCAACGGTATAATCTATACACAAACGAGATGAACCGCATAAACAAACAACAACTGCTGATATCTGATTCCTGACTTAGGACAGGTGCAAACAATTGCATTGGGATTAAAGTTTTAATGGTACCAAACCTTCGTCCTTTTCTGAAACAATAGTATATTAACATCACAACATAGAAAGACACAGCCTAAAAAATCAATTGGAATGGCTAAACGGAATCAATAAACGTAGTAACACAAATAAACACACAATGAACGAAAAAAATTATCTGTGATACAATGTTAATACATAGTTAATAAGACTAAGGAATGAAAAGTTAAAGTAAAACTGAGTATAAAACCGTTTACATTTTAACGGGTCTTTTCCATGTAACGAAATACGTATATTTAGATGTAACATACAAAGTAAAAACGAGTTACATTTTTACAAAATATACTCCTTCCAATATTCAGTCTCGGAAAGACATGATTATATCACAACTATGTCTTAAAGTTATTTCATCGTTAAGTTGCTGTCTCATTGAAGTATATTGTTTAGTTTAAACAGTATGTATCAATGAAAAATTACAAGAATAAAATGTTACATGAAGTTCAAATATGGAATTTGAAAACAAGCCTGGAAAATCTTCAATTAATTAATATACCTTACCAACAATTGGCGTATCATAAACATTTTATGACAAATTAGATTTAAAACACGTATATAACTTGCCTCCTCATGCCACTAAAGTTTATTTGTTTAAGTGCACATGCAAGAAACGCACATATTGCAAAGAGTCAGATTACATCACATGACAAATATACAGCTTTGACTTCGTTGTCATGTTCCTTTATGTTCGGAGTACATGAATGTAAGAAAGCTCTATAGTGCGGCTCTATTACTGAATACTTGATTGATTAACGTCCAGTGGCAAATATTTCATGCATGTTCAGAAGGTGAATAAATATAATAAGTAGGTCCAGTAATAGAGGCAGTCCGGGAAAATTAGAATGCCACTGGAAAATTGTGGTATATTGGATAGGGACAGAAAAAGGCCACCTACGGATCCCTCAAAGATCGAGGTTTTACTGTGGTTCTCAGTGTCTCTAGTCGGACGTTGTATTGATAAGGAGTTGTAATTCTAACTTTATAACTTTCCATGGCATGTAACTTTACGGGGAAAAAGGGGGGGGGTCTTTGAACACAGTCAAAGAAAGTCCAGATTTCGAATTTTGTCATCTGTGTGTTCTTTCATGCTTCTTTTTATGCACATACAAGCCAAAATCCAAATTTCTGTGAAATCAATCTATTTTTACGAATACTTGAAAACAAAAACCCAAACCGTTGAAATGTATATACTTATATACATATTCAATATTGAAATAGACGAGACCTCTGTCTGCATTAAGAGTATAACAGTAGATGATGCTTACAAAACGCATCTAATCACCGCTATAAAAATGACACTTTTATAAAAAAAAAAAAAAAAAAAAAAAGAAGATGTGGTATGATTGCCAATGAAAAAACTTTAAAAAATAGACCAAAATGACACAAATATCAATAACTGTAGGTCACTGCACGGCCTTTAACAATGAGCAAAGCCCATACCGCATAGTCAGCTATAAAAGGCATCAAAATAATAAGGTAAAACAATTCAAACGAGAAAACTAATTGCCTTATTTATTACAAAAAATGAACGAAAACAAATATGTAACACATAAACAAACGACAACCACTGATTAACACATAACAGACTCCTGCATGACTTGGGACAGGCACATACAAAAATAATGTGTTGGGGTTAAACATGTTAGCGGGATCCAAACCATCCCCCTAACATGGTACAGTGGTATAACAGTACAACATAAGAACGAAACATATTTTTTATATTATACTTTTTTCTATGCTTTTGCGGTTTAATACCTTCTAATTATTTTAAGCACGGGAGTTCGATTCTCTAATATGTTTACTATAATAGTAGAGTAGTTTTATATTTTACATGGCAATCAACCTAGCTTTCTCAGTTTCTGCAATATAGAAATTCAGGGGCGGATCCAGACATTTTTAAAAGTGTGTTCCAACCATATGCCATTCAAACGCATTGATCCTAAAACCTAAAACCAAAAAGCGGAGTTCCAATCCCAGGATCACCCCCTGGATTTGCCACTGGAAATTCAAGACATACACCTAAGTATATAAATAGTACTATTAAAAGGGTGATAACTACGGAAGCGTATTTATAGCGCCACACATTTTTTCTTTCTTCCTATGTTTGCGTTGTAACATTGGAAATATCAAAACTTCTTCAGCCCACTGTAATCGCAAAACTAAGTCAGCATATGACCCAACGCACCACTAACTAGCATGGTGAAATTCATATGTACATTATGTACAGAGACAAAAATAAAACGAAAAAGTCACAAAAATAATTTTATTTATGAAATGTACTTATAGATTATCACATGGCATTTTCCATATGGCCCTGGTATCAGCCCTAGACTTCCATATCAATCCGGAGGGCTTTAGCCCGAGGGCTTGATATGGGTCGTGGGCTGATACCATGGACCATATGGAAAATGACATGTTATAATCTATTTATCACATATTTTCAAGCAGTAGAAAACAAATAGCTTACACCAAATTATGTTTGATATTTCATCAAAAATCAAAAAGATATTTAAGACAAAAAAAATATCACAGTAGGTTAAAAACGTTTTGTGAAAAGTTTCAGAAATGATTAACAATAAATATATTAATTCTAAGAATTGCAAATATCAAATGATTTTAAAGTGTTACATTACGGGAACTTTTGTGATTTTCACTGTTAATTTCTACTTTTTTCATCTACAGCACATTTGTAACTTTCTAAATTTATTTTCATTGTGTTCAACTTGTTTACAAATAGCCTTTGATTGACAGGTTACCGGAAGTTAAACTCGAGGGTTTGATATGGATTTCGAGGGCTGATATCGATATCGGCCCCGAGGCGGATTACCAAACTTGACTTCCGGCTATTATTGGCCATGCAAAAACGTACATATCAGTACAAAATATGTGATAAATTATTTTATACCCCTAGGGGTTGAAGGCATATACAAACAATACAATACAATATACACACTGCAAATATTGCGGACGCCTGACGCGTCTAGACGCGTTCCATTTTTAAACACAATATGTTCAGTTATTAACATTCGTGTTCCACATTGAACGCCAGCGTTAAAGAATATAACACATTGTGTTCAGTCTTTGAACGCACATGTTCAAGACAAGTGTTCTAAATTGAACACTAGAAATGTTCTAATATTGTAATGGGGAGTGAAAAAATATTTTATCGCTTCAGAGTCAAACAGACGAAGAATAAGGGTGATTCGCACTATAATTTGACGATAAATGTATTTTAGCTGTATCAACATAAGCAAATTATAGTTTGGTAAAAAAAATGAAAGAGCGTATTTATATAAGCTTGCAAATGATTGATTTTTAGTATAAATCTTCTTTCTAAAGGACTTAAGTTCTTTGGGTATATTTTTTTTATACAATGTAAATGTGTAAATGCTCATGAAAACGTTGCTATTGTAAAGCGTTCTGGCGTCGAACATGATGCGTTCAAATTTACCATTTCCCCCCGAACGCCATGTGTTCGAAACATGCCCGCGTACATAACAGCGCGTGACGTATTTAATGTACCGGAAGTTTGGTTTTTGATCGTGATTGAAGAAGCTTCACTGAAGAAAATTACAGCAAAGCTTGATTTAATAGGTATGTTTAATTATCTATATTTATCACACATTTTTTTTTAGTATTAAATCAACAAATTTCTACTTTCACAGGACACACTGAAGTATAAATGGAAGTAGAACATTTTGTGTCAACACATAACGGTGCTGTTATGCCATAATTCGATTTAAAAAGTAGGAGGTTCGTTGAGAGAATATATTAAGATGATCGTGCTATAAAAAAAAAATAACCAATGTAAACTTGTACGTAAATGTTTAATGATATCGTTGCTATTGTAAATGTGTTCTAGTCTCGAACATGAAACGTTCCAGCTAATCGTTTTCTCTGAACACCATGTGTTCCAATGTCAAGACAGAAGTTTGTAAAAAGGCATACTGCAACACTAATTTTAAATTTCTTATGTATATGTTATATTAATAGCTTTCTCATTCTTAAATACTTAAATCTTAATAATTCATTTTAGCAAATGTCCACCGTTCATACATTTACATGTATTGTTATGTATTCTTATGTTACTTTTATAGGGTACACACACAACTACAGTACTGAGGGGTAATTGTTCGTGCATACCTCGCCGAGAATGAAGAGAAAATTTCGCAGTTCAAGCTAGAGATGACTACTTATCCTGCACCATAAAAGTACTTTCATATGTAAGTTTAAGAATTTTAGGAGTGCCCATTGACTTCTTACAAGTTTTGTTATTGCAGATTTATCAATAAAATGTGCACAATTCACTGGTGTACATTATAATCAGAAAACTATTTGAGCTAAATTCGATATAATAACATCATTTAAATTGGAATTACCGTATACAGATCATAAGTGAAATTACTACATATCTTAAAAAAAAAAGAGGCAAAAGGTAGTTAGTTTCTAGAAATGTGAGCAGTTAGTTTAGTGACAAGTCTAACGACAAAGTTTTGCCTAAAACACCTACTGTATGAGCATTTGCTGGACACTTCCTACCATCTTTTTTTAAAAGCTATAGAACACGAGAGCCCATATACTTGAAAATGCATTTATACCACTCTTTAACAAATCTTATCTAATAATGCTGACAAGTATAATGGAATTAAAAAAACGAAATAAGAGTTTAATTCTAATTCTTAAGGAATATCGACATGATCCATAATTTGTTTACTCATACACTTTATATTTCATATTTTAGAACTCACAGTTGATGGATAACAAGGTTAAAGAGTAGTTATAACCCAAGGAGACGAATGTTCTAAAAAATGGAAGCTCAAAAGACGAATGTTCTAAAAAATGGCAGCTCAAAATCAGTTGTAGACGACTCAAATTATGTTCAAAAGTACCTAAGGTAGCAGTGTTACATGAACACCGACTCGACTAGTAGCAGCATATACACAGGGTATTTTATGTTTGATATTGACTATCTGAGTGCTATGAAAGCTGTGGATCATCGAAAATATTGGTGATAAACGAGTATTTTGTAATTCAGGACAGTGCTTGACTTGAGAAGTTGCAAACGATGAGTTAAACTGTGTTCATAAGTCACTAAACTTTGTTGTTACATACTAATTTTAAATATGACGAACAATTTGTTTATGGTTAAATATTTGGACACATTAATTTTTGCAAATTACAAATTAATGTTATATTTTTAATTTGTCTAACTTGTCATTTTAAAGTTGCTTCAATATTTCACATTGTATTGTACTTTTTTTATTTTTTTATTTTGCCTCTTTTAATCAATTAAAGATGTTTTTAATCAAATTAATTATTTGTTACTTTAGTTGTAGTTGTATGTAAAATTGTGTTAGGCCGTGTTCACATTGACCTAAATTCGGTGTTGTGTTAGTGTAACTCACACGTAAACTAAACACAATTGCGTTCCCATTGATAAAACTCAATGTTTACATGTAGTTTAAATCATGTTTTATCTACACACAGTCGATAGTCAATGTAGGCCTTGTGTAGGTTAGGTGTACACAAAACTAGGCATTTAGGACAGTAGTTTTACCGTGTATATATTTAAGGAGGAAACTATTTTTGAGTAAAATTTATATTTTTGATAATTATTAGTATATAGATCTTTACAGAAATTATTGTCTAAATTTTACAGATAAATTAACGTTCTTTATCAAAGCAGCATCATTGCCGAACCCATAAGGCAGCAACCAATTGATTATCGGGGGGGGGGGGGGGGGGGGGGCTATGATAGTTGAGTATAAAGCATAAAGGCAAGGGGGTGGGGTGGTGAGCTACGGATTTTGTTTTGGAAACCAAAAATGTTTCCAGTTTTTGGCCCTGAATTTTTTTTTGTTTGTTTCACCCTCAGCTGCCACTTTGTATGATGCTAAAATTGATTTCGACTTGTCACCAAAATTTGTCCTGAAAAAACCAATAGCCCACGCCCCCTACCCCCCCCCCCCCCCCCCCCCCGGGCTCCCCTTTCCCTTCCCCAAAAAATGAGGTAAATAGTTGCTGCCTAATTCATTTGAAAAGGTCTTCCCGGATCGACTTGACGTACACAGAAATATTCGCCACTGGTCTTTACTCAAACAACGATTCTCGCATAAATGCATGACTAAAAAAAAGTGTGAGGTAAATGATATGTTTGTCTAGTATCTGAGATCCGTTAAATAACACTTAAAATGAATTAAAAAAACGTTACCCTATTCCTTTACCAAATACTACTTGGAGAAGAAATACCATTTGAAACAAACAGAAAAGATAAAAATGTAAAGTGATCCCTAATATCTCAATCCTTTTTTTTTCGGCTGTAAGCACGCTGCTGCAGCTAACGTTTTCTAATGCGTAATCGAGACATCTCTAGTATATTCAAACTACTACAAATAATAAAAATGGCTTTCATAAAGTAGCAACCACTTAACTTAAAAAAAGGGGGAGGGTTATTTTTTTTTTCTGAGTCAATTTTTTTTTCGCGCGTACGTTTTTATTCCTTTTTTTCGATGCTTGTGATCAAATACTTTTTTTTTCAATATTTAACACTATAATGTATGGGGAAAATCTTGATTCAGAATATTTTTTTTTATCATTTGTATGACCACTTTATTTTTTTATCAAATTGGGGAACGGAATATTTCCATTTCCAACCCACCCCCTTTTGACGACAACTGGTTGTTCCCTTACCGCTAGAAAAATTGTCCAAAAATTTTGAATTCAGTTTTACGTAATGAACATTTAAATGACATATAGTTTACAAGTGGGAACAAATCTTATGTACAGGTAGCTAAACAAGGTGTATAGATGTGAACAAATGTAATGTGAAACCAGTGTACACTTCACTTAACTAATTGTAAACATGTTTACTCTACACGGCGTTTGGTGTGAACACGGCCTTACACTAATACATGTATACACTATGTTTACTGGATATTAACACATACTTCTGGAACACAGTCCGAGCGTTCCAGAAGTGTTACAAGGTTTGGAACAAGTAACGGCATACAATTTTGCTCACAAGGTCATGTTCCAGATTCAAACACTAGGCGTTCAAGGAGTACACACTATCCGATCAAGAATAACACACATAGCGTTCGAAGGATGCACACATGATGTTAAAAACTGGAACACCAAAGTTAATATTTAGAACACTGTTACACGTTCCAGATTCAAACACTCGGCGTTCAAGGAGTACACACTATCCGTTCAAGAATAACACACATAGCGTTCGAAAGATGCACACATACTATTAAAAACTGGAACACCAATGTTAATATTTAGAACACTGTTACGCGTTCCAGAAGTGTTACAAAAGGGTGTTCAAAAAGTGTTCAGATGCATAATGGAAAAAAATAACATATTAAACATCATATATAAAGTGGTAAAACAGTAATATACGAAACACGAAGACTATAATTATATAAATACTCTAATTTTTTTAAGAAATGTCATTAATACTTGTTGACTGTCGTGAAAGTTTGTATATTATACTTTTTCTATGTTTTTCTCTGCATAGCAAGGTGTTTAAGTATAATAAGCATTAGTTATCACAATGGATTAGCTGTTGAAGCTTTTCGTGTTATTTTGTAATAGTGTGTTGGAAAACTATCCGAAATTTATGATAAACCATAAGGTCAATAAAATGATCAAATATGAGAAATAAGAAGATGTGGTGTTGATTGCCAATGAGATAACTCTCTTTAAGAGACCACATATGTCACCGTGCACATACATTTTTAAACATGCGATTGAAAGCACCAACCCTCCCTTACCGGACGTAACCTTTTACAAATAAAGTTCTCATTCCTTAATATAAAAAGCTATGTAGAATGTACATATTTCCTACTGAAAGTAAACATTAAAGGAATCTTTGCCTCAGATCTGAGCTCCGAGTAAAGGTGATAAATAAATAAGATCAAACTATAAGTTACGGGCGTTTTTCAATAAAAGCGTAACTTTCAGACCTAAAAAAAAGTGGAAAATCAACTTGTCTAAAATTTAATTTCAAGAGTTATTTTGAATACCTTTATTATAGACCTGTTTGTAAACAAAAAATTGCAATCTTAAATATTCTCTAAAATGATATAATTTTCATAATTTGTGTACAGTTTCGTAGGGGACTTGTGTCCCCTATGAAACTTCTTCTTAACACATATATTTTTTGCAATTTTAAATATTTCCTATAGACATTCCAGTTTGTTTACTTTAAAACCTAGAAAAATCTATTTTTTTCTGAATTGGAAAACCATTTTTATCGATAAAGAGTAGACAGTACTTCACATATGAAGGTACAACTCATGTTACGTAGTGGATATTTTGATGCGTTTCGTAGTGGACAAAACCGTTTCGTAGTGGACAAAAAGTTTCGTAGTTGACATCAACCCTATTATATGTTAATAAAAACATAATAAAAATTACATGAAACTAACCCTTGTTATTTGGTTTGGACGAATATAATCGAAAAAAGATTTAAAAAAGACTGCATGGTAGTGGTAGTTAGATATAGGAAGATGTGGTGTGAGTGCCAATGAGACAACTCTCCATCCAAATAACAATTTAAAAATTAAACCATTATAGGTTAACGAATACGAATATTTTATTCTCATAAACATACATAGTTATAGAGAAATTAGTATACAATTATAATACAATAATAGTGCATGCGTAAATAAATATGGGAAAAGACAGTTCATTTAATTGTGTATGTTAAACACAATTTAACTAACCAGGAGGGACGACAATTGATAATACATGTTTAATAAATCTTGCTAGTTTTTCTAATACAATAATATCAGTTAATGAGAATAACTGATTAAATTTTGCAGTATTTGCATTTTTTTTACAATATTTCGGTAACAATTTTTTCCTTTCTGAACTAAAAAAGTTACAAACTAAAATATAATGGTACTCATCACCTATTTCATTTGAGTTACATACAATGCAGGTTCTTTCGTCTCTTTGAATTTTATGCCATCTGCCCGATTCAATGGGCAAACGATGACAGCCACATCTGAATTTACATAAATAATACATAAGATATGAGGGTAATAACGACAAATAACGTTCAAAACAGAATTCATTCTTAAATATTCTATAACAAATTGTTTTACTTGAATTAAAAATGTCAGACGACCATTCTTGCTTAAATTGGTCTTTTAGTCTAAGTTCTACACAGTTTTCTATCCAATCTGTAGAAAAATGAGACTGGGATCTCCATACCTTTGATAGACCACAATTATCAAAAATACCTTTAACAAAGCTTTCAAAGCCATAATTCTCAAAATATACAAACAGCATTTTGTAAAGAATTGAGGAGATTTTTTCCTCTTCACCATTTACTAATCTACACCAAAATTTTATCATTCGCATTTTAACTGTAAGCGAGATCGGAAATCGTCCGAGTTCTCCATAAATAATGCTATTTGGCGTTGTCTGCTTTAGGTTTAATATGATCTTGCAAAAACGCACGTGTACTTTTTCTAAAACATCTAAATTTTCAAAACCCCAGATCTCTGAACTGTAAAAATGGCTTTATCGAACATATCTAATTGACATTCAATTGATAAATTATTTCTTCGACATTTTTAAAATAAACTATACATTGCTTTTGTTCCCTGTTCTCTTAAATATTTTCTTGTGGTTAAAAAAGATCCACTTCTGGCAAAAAATACACCAAGATACCTGTAGTCTTTGACAATTTCTATTTCTTTATTACAAAAATAAATTTTTTCTTTTTCTGAAATTCTTCCTCTAGAAAATATAAGAATTTTTGTTTTTTCAATATTAACTTTCAGTTTCCAATTTTCACAATAATTTGAAAACGTATCCAACATAAACTGTAAATCCTTGCTTGATTCTGATAACAAAATTGTATCGTCTGCATATAAACAATAGAATTTTAAGATAGATCATTAACTCATTTTCAATATCGCAACTGATAAATTCTAACCCTTTTATATTATGTTCTTCTAAATATGATTGAAGATCATTAAGATACAATGAAAAAAGTACAGGAGATAGATTTTCACCTTGTCTAACTCCTAGTTCACACTTAAAAAAACCTGAACATTCATCATTATGTCTAATATATGATTTAATACCTTCATACATAATTTGAATAATACGTAAAAATCTACCATTTACATTATTTTGCAAAAGTTTAAAAAATAACGAATTTCTATGAACAAAGTCGAACGCCTTCTCAAAGTCCACAAATGCACAATGGATTTTTTTCTTTTTAAAACGCAATAGCTCAAATAAAGCATATAAAGAAAAAATGTGGTCATTTGTAGAAAAACCACTTCTAAAACCAGCTTGGTTTTGATGTAATAACATGTATTCATCAAGATAATTTTTTAATCTAGTGTTCAATACCGAGGTAAATATTTTCCCCAGGCAAGACAATAAAGTGATAGGCCTGTAATTTTTGGGGTCTAGCTGGTCGCCTTTGTTCTTAAAAATTGGTATTATTATACCAGCAAGCCATGCTTCAGGCACAATACCTGTTTCAAAAATTAAGTTAAATAAAAGTACATAATTAAACTGTCAATTGTTCTTGAACAATTGAGAGGTCTTTCCTTTTGTAATGTAAAATACATGTTCCAACAGACGTAGAATGTAATGAAAAGGTCAAGGTCAACCCTAAAAAGCTCGAAAACACACTTTAAATCCTTTATATAAGGTTAAAAACAATAAATTCGCTATTTGGGACATGACCTTGACCTTTGACCTTTTGACCTTTGTCAAGGTCATTAGTCCCCAATGCCATTACTGAAGACCCCAAGAGTCTATGACCTTTGGTTATATAGTAAAAGCTGCTTTTGTCTTTTCAGAAACCTTAAACAGGGGTTATGCCCCTTATAGAAAGGTCAAATCTCTTTGGTCAAAATGTAACAAAGTTGCGCTGTAATGACCCAAACATTTTCCACTATTTAAAACTTCTCTAAGTATAATGGTTTTTGAGATTATCCCATAACAAGGTGTTAGGTCAAAGGTCAAGGTCAACATACAAATTTGACCTTGAGGTATTTTTCAAAGATACATTAATTGATGATGATTGGTGAAGATCCTAGGTGTTTACGACTTACGGTTTCTGAGTTTTGGTGGCCAACCGACACCGGTTAATTTTCAAAGAGGCATAACCCTACCAAAGAGTCGTTGAATCTTTTCGATCCAAATGTAACGAAGAACCGGGGTCTGGTCCTGAACAAATTTCATC
Organism: Mytilus edulis; assembly: GCA_019925275.1. Lineage (NCBI taxonomy): Eukaryota > Metazoa > Mollusca > Bivalvia > Mytilida > Mytilidae > Mytilus > Mytilus edulis. The sequence goes on from CM034354.1 coordinate 24,266,932, forward strand.
CTTCGTTTTTTTTCTACCTATTACGGTTACGGTGTTGGAACGATAACAAGGTTTTTGTGTTTCGGAGGGATTACTCCGAACCGACAAAATATTTCGACTCACAGGGTGAGTTCAGGATAGGTATTCATGACACCGATACAAAGTGTGAATATGAAAGCGACAAGTCTTACGGTTAACGCGGATAAATTTGTCAAAGTTTGGCGGAAGAATAATAATAAACAGAAGAAATACAGTAAGGTCTTTCCCTTTTGTAAAAGGAAAGACCTTAATTATATGTCACTCATTTTCTCAAAAGACGATGATATATATACATTTATTACATTATCTTCACCCGGTGATTTGTTGTTTTTTGATGCTTGTATTGCCTTTTTTATTTCTTCAATTGTTATATTACAATTCAACATATCATTCTGGGGCCTGTTTATCGAAGCTCTCTTAGGATTAGGACGTGTCCTAAGACCAACTTAGGACACATCTAAGTCCTAAATGGGTTTATCGAACATGTCGCAACTTAGGAAAATCCTAGGAATTGTCCTAACTTTAGGATACCAATTTAGGTGTCTTAAGATGGTCTTAGGATGGTCCTAACTTTAGGATACATTCGCATTTCGTCTTTTGTTCATTTTCACGCGTATTAATTTTAAAGCAGCAGTAAATATAGTTGAATTTCTCCGTAATGATATGAATAATGTTCGAGATTTACATTTGCACTGTTAAAGAATAAAAATGTGACACTTCGAATTCAACTCACTCACTCAAAAACATGTTATGATTTTTACGTATTATATATCTTGTTTACAGTTAGTTTGTTATTTTTTTATTTTTGTGTCATGTTTTGTTTCATAGTTTAAATGTACAATTATTTTACAAAAAAATATTTATTATTACCTTTAATTTAAAACTACATATTAGTTATTAGTTTCTAATTAACCTTATTTGAAATACAATTATTGATAAAATATGATATCATAATTTTTTTTTCATATTCGGTTTGTATTTTTCTTTTCCGCTAATACTTAGGACATCAGTTAGAACGTCCTAGCTAATATATCCCTAAGATAGCTTCGATGTGCATGTTGAGACGTTTCGTAAGTCGGTCCTAACTTTATCCTAACTTCTGTCCTAAGAAATTCTTAGGACCGATCTTAGGACAGTTTCGATAAACAGGCCCCTGTACATCATTTACATCATTTTGTATATCAAAGTCATTTTGACCATCAAACTTATTTTCATTCAAATCTTTGAAAAAATCTAACAATACATCTATAGAAATATTTGTAATTCTTTTTCTTCGACCTTTGTTAAAAATTTTCCAAAACTCTTTTGGATTTTTTTATCTCATTTTTTTCATTTTTATTTGCATCTCTCTATTAAAATTAATAATATTTTCATCCAGAGTTCTCTTATATACATTTTCTGTCAATTTCAATCTGCTCTTAAAAAGGTTTGAACCATATTTTTTTGTATAATCTCTTTGCTTTACGATAATCCCTTCTAGACTTTTTGCAATCTCCATTAAACCATAGTTTGCTTTCTTGACAATTTCGTGTATCAATTACCGGCCTCTGTGTTCCTAAAGTTTGTTCTGCAGATTGCAAAAGTATAGATTGAAGTGACTTCTTGTATAAAAGTATCAATATCATATTTAACCAGTTTCAATATCACTAATGGCATCGAGCAGATTAGAATGCAGAGATGCAAGTTTTTCTTGATCTATATTACTCTTGAATAATTCACTTTTTTCTTGTTTCCATGGTTTTATTCTTGGAAATGATTTTTTATTTGTACACTTTTTTACAGAAAAACTATCATTTAGACGTAATGTAAGTGCAAGTGGCGAATGTACATCTGAATAAAGCTTATTAAATTCAAATATTTCAAAATCATGAACAATTTGTAGCAATAAAGAAGTACCAACAACATAGTCAATTACACTGTTATTTCTACTTGTTGACATTCCAATTTTATCCTTTCCCACTCTACCATTAAAAATAAATAAGTTATTATCTTTGCAAAAACTTATAAGCTTTCGACCCAAACTGTTTATTACAGTGTCTGTGTTGTTTCTTACTCTTGACAAACCCATGTCATCCAAAATTTTAACGTCAGTAAACTCACTGATATCTAAAACATTTTAGTTAAAAAAAAACGTCATTTGCATTTAAATCAACATAATCGGCAAAATTCCCGTGCGTGCATTCATATCTCCAAGTAAACAAATAAATTCAGAATTTTTATTTAATCTTTGAAATTCTAATTCAATTTCAGAAAAAGCATCAACTGATGAATAGTTACTACTCTCAGGAGGCACATAAATAATACCAAAAATTACATTTTCAGACGTCTTCAAAATTACTTTGTCAACACTGAACCAGAATACGTACAAATTTACATTCAGTATCAATAGGTTTTATAAAATCTTCTAAGTAACTTGTATAGCCTAAGGCTATGCCACCTGATTTATTTATAAATTTCTTTCTAATGGTTATATATATATTGCAAACACAAATTACACTGATTTTATAAAACTGTTTATTAGCAAATTTTAATGACTTCGTTCCGTAGTGGACATTTTGTGAGGGACACACCTTCTGAAATTATAAATCCCATGTTAACCGCTGTTTATTAAAATACGTTGGCTCTAAACATACTTTTGAATTATTAAGGAACTTATATTTGGTAAAAATAATATTTATTTCTACATTTTTTTACGATATTTTTTAGTATGAATGTTGAACAGGCGGTCTAGGGACATGCCATTTTGGTTGTTTTGGACCATTCAGGAACCAATATCTTATCAATCCCTCTAAAAAAATAAACTGTTTCTTTGCTTTAAAATGTTAAATCTAATTCAATGTACTGACTGCACAAAAAAATACTTGCAAAGATCAAACACATGTTTTTTAAAGTGGCTATAGGACAAGAAAGTACGTTTTTATTGAAAAAAGCCCTTATAAGGTTTGAATTATCAAAAATTGCTTTTAATAAGGCAGCAACCAATTTATTTTTGTATTTCAGAAAAATCTGATCAATGCTTGGGGTCAAAATTTGCAAAAATTGAAAACCATTGTCTCATTTTATTTCTACCATAGGGTTCATTCATTTAGTATGTGCCTTATGTGTCTGTTTTTCAAAGAAATAATATGCAAAAACCCAACGGAGGCCCCATTCCAATAACTCTCCTGTGATGAAGGGGAATAACCTTTTTGCACAACGCTTAGCGTGACGTCACTTTGGATACAAATAGAAAGGGTTTGCACACTAACACTGAAAATCACACATTGATATCGTCAAAGTAAGTTTTGTAAGACTATTCGCTATATTCATTCTAATACATAATGCAATAAAGCATAGGAGATTATTTTTATATTCTTTATCAAAACAAAATTCATGGATATCACATTTATTCAGTCACAAGTTTGTCTTGGTTTCTCTCTCTCTCCACAGTCTCTAGAAATGTTTGCGGATCATTTTCATCTATCGTAAACCAACTATTTCGCGTTTAGCCTTTTCTATTCCACTTTGAATTTAACATTACGATATTCTTAATCATTTTATGAAGTTCAATTAAAGGAAAGATCCAAGTTTTACTAATTGGCGACGATTTATAAACGCGTTATTTTTCTACTCGCGAAAATTAGTTGGTTTACAGTATTCCAAATGTTGTTACGTATGCTTATTTTTGCCCTTTGTACACAATTGTTACTGAACTTTCCTGCATTTTTTGTAGCATAATCAAATTTCCCATTCGTCTTTACTTTTAGCCAGGTTATTTAATTTATGTTCAGCTCTATAATCAACTGCTATGGTTTTGCTCATAGTTGTCAATTTCTGTGTCATTTTATAGTCTGAAGTGGAGAGTTGTCTGTTTTTCGTCGACATCGAACTTTATATATTGTATTTATAGTGCTCATTCGAATTCCTATCACAAAAGGATAGTACACTTTTTCAGTCAATGACAATGAAATATGTATACACATAAAATAATATGTTGCACATACTCTGACAATACATTGTAAATCGTTAATCATTATATATACGAAAACATACAAATTATGGAAATCATTTTCATTTGAATTTAAAAAATAAACTATAAAAGTCATTATTTTGTATATTTTGTATATACATGTACGGGGCCATAAAAAAAAGAATGTGTTTGTTTGCCCCAACCCTACCTACCCAGAAACAAAGGTGCCTTCTGAAAATCTGTAATTCCCAAATGCAAAAGAAGTTGTTGTTTTTTAAATTAGATAGGCATGAAGACTAAAAAACATCTGACACTTCAATTTATTTTTTGCTGAAGAAAAACAAAAAGAAAACGCCTACCTAACTACCTTTGGGTAGGGTTTGGGCAAATCAAAATATTTTTCAGCGTGGCCTGGTGGTCTCATGATAGCGTATTTTCCTAAGTGCGAGAGGTCGTGGGTTTGAACCATCACCAAAGACTTTTAAAGTTTAATGTTTGTATTCCCGACTTTCGATATACAGAGTTATCGGTCGTTATCGGAGTTGTCTTTCTTGCGTGAAGGTGACGGCACTTCCTTTTCTTCCGTAACGAGTGTAAACAATCAGTAAACTAATGAAAATAGAAGACATAAATGATAAAACTACTGTCGAGGACTTTTTAACTTTGAAGAAAAGTGATTTAGTTCTATTCCTGCGATCAAGCAGTGCAAAGATATCTGGGAATAAAGACGAACTTGCACGAAGAGCCTTTGAAACTAATCAAATAAACAATGGTGTGACTGCGTCACTGTCGACAGTTCTTGTTTCTCAACACTCTTACACTAATGACAATGTTGATATTCCCCCTTATAATGAACTAAACTCTGGGTGGACTAGTGATCTATCTTTGCTGCCACTTGTTTCCCATCAGGATGTGGAATCCTTTCTCATTCACAGCAGTCACAGAACTGGGGACAATGAGAAAATGTTATGCTATCGCCAGTTCATCCGTGGATATAACTTTTTTAAAGAGAACTATGTTCATGACTTAATGATAAACAGTATTGATGATGATTGTGAAAGTTGTTACATCAGGTCAAAGTGTTACCCTTCCATGAAACAACAGGGACCATATCAACAATGGATTTTAATTTCAAAGAAAACACCTGTTGTAGTTTTCAAAGCCAACTGTAGTTGTCCAGCTGGGTATGTATGTTTTTTTTATTTAACAATTTCATTATAAGTTGGGCCTTATAAGTTTTCAACACAAGACTTTCTTTTATTTAAAACCATCCCTGTCTCCATAATTCAAATTTGCTTTAAAAAAAAAATATATAGTAAGGGAGCTACTATTTGATTTGTTTGGGGGGCTAGCTAGAATGAAATTTAAACCAAAAAGGCAGGATAGTAATTTTGAGTAAAATATAAGGCAGGATGAGCAACTGTGCAAAAAACCTCAGGATAAACTTTAAAAAAAAAGGCAGGACCAAATATAGTAAAAATTAAAAGGCAGGGCCGAGATACATGTAACAACTAAAAAAAGCAAGATAAATTTTTCATCATTAAACCATTAATGTTCAACTTCAAACCAGTTTGTGATTTTACTGACTCTTAACTGCCCTTGTCATTTCTTTTAAAATGAACAATAACTCTGATTTCTATTTTCAGCCTAGGTGAAGGATGTACCCATATCGCAGGTCTTCTCTTCAAGCTTGAGGCATGTGCACAGGAAAAAGAAAATACTGCATGTACTTCAAAACCATGTAATTGGAATAAGGGAGGTAAAAGGAAAAAAGATCCTCAAGAAGTCTTAAACATATCTTTCAAAAAGTTGAAATATGGTGGAAATGAACCATGTGCAAATGAAAAGAAAAATAAATTTATTGTAAAAAATTCCATTACTGACCAAGGTCAGGATTTTTTATCACTTTTAACAGCTAAATTAGGAAATTTGAATTATTCTCCAGCAATTTTTGATTTAGTTGCCCCAAGTTGTGAAGTTTATGACATTAATAGTGACATAAATGTAGTTAATTTTGAAGAAGTTGAGACCTCTGAATATTTACACTTTGAATCTGACAACTACATAGACATTATGTCAATTGTTCAAAAAGAACCACCAATAAATGAGACCATACTGCTCGACAAATTTGTGAATATTCCCCAGACAGTAATTGATGAGATAGAAAAAAGAACATTAGGTCAATCTGAAAATCAACTTTGGTTTGATACCAGAAAATTTAGAATAACAAGTTCAAATTTTCACTCTATTGTTTCACGCAAAAAGGCAGATGTCGATAAATTAGTGCAATCTTTTTCTAAGCCGGGTAAGGTAATCAATGCGGCACCATTAATTTGGGGACGAAAGCATGAACCGATAGCAAGAAAAAAATATATTGCTCACAGAAGATTAAAATATGGTGAAAAAATTTTTGTAAAAGAATGTGGTATATTCTTATGTGACAAATTTGGATTTCTTGGTGCTAGTCCTGATGGACTTGTTAAAAAGTGCACAAAGCTTGGTGAGGAAAAGTGTGTACTAGAGATAAAATGTCCATGGAAATGGAGAATGAAAACAATCAGAGAGGCATGTGCAAGCAAAGATTTTTTCCTTGAAATTGATGAACAAAACAATATGCAATTGAAAAAATCCCACAAGTATTTTTCTCAAATACAAGGACAAATGGGAATTTGTAAATATGAGAATTGTGATTTGGTAATTTACCTTTTGAATGATTTTCTCACAGTTGAAGTGAAATTTGACAAATTGTATTGGGAGAATATGGAACAAAAGCTTATTGAATTCTATAAAGAGAATATGGTTCCACATATTGTATCATGTAGCCAAAGTCTTCAGTCTGTTGATGATTGATTTGAGTGACAATTCTTAGTATAACAAATGTATAACAAGTAAAATGTAGTAAGGCTTAATGAAATTGAAGTTCTAAATCCTCATTCCCTTCCCCTCCTGTTTTCTCAGTGCCAAAATGATAATTTGAAACAATAAATGTGTATTATAAATACATAAGAAAGTTCTAGTGGTAAGCAAATGACAGTCTAAATAAAATTTTATTTGGCTTTATTTTCATTAGAGTCATGACAGTCTATCCATTTTGAGTTATTGCAGAATATCAAAATGACATACATTCTTATAGAAATAATTTCTAATAAAAATAAAAAAAATATTAATAAATATTTTTTGATAAAATGAAGGTTAAGCCTGGAAGATACATTTCTTGTCAAAACCATACCAATTTGTAAACTCTATTTCATTCCTACATGTAACTAGTCATGTTTATGATCTCAGCTAAGTAATGTTCAGGTGCTTTTTGTTATTTTGTTTACATATATATATATATAAATTTGTTGATACAAGTGTGAATAAGCAGTTCTTCATTTTTTTTCTTGTTATTAATATATATATTCATATTATTTTTGTTGTTTGTCATGTTCGTTGAAATTTTATTTGTTGAGATTATATTTCTACATTTTTTTTACATTGAATTAAATCAAAGTATGTTTTGTCGGTAAATGACATAAAATTATTTTCTGACATTTGTTTGCCTTTATTATTATTTGCATTGTATATTCCCATTCCAATGCAGTGTTGGTATACTTGCAAAGTTATAAAAACTGAGATGTGAATGAATGTCCATGAGACCCCACAATTATCTGTCACAACACAACAAAATACACAATATCATTCAAAGTACACCTAGCAGTCTTCACCAATGAACAATGATGTTACTTCTGGTCAATCCTGTACATGTGAAATATTGTGATACATGTATCGCAGAATAAATGTCTACAATTCAACAAAACCTATATATATAGAGAAGGCCAGACACTAAAAGTCACCTTGAACTTGCTATGAGGTGTGCATTATTTTCTAATTGAGAAAGTCTTACTTAATATATGACTTATTCTTCATTGTAATGTTTTTGGTTTACATTTGTGTCCATTATGTACACTCCTGGCTAAGTCAAGGGAGGTTGTTTAATACTTAGAAATATTAAACCCTGCTGCATTTTGTTCTTGTTCTTATTCCATGTAGTCGAAGCCTGTTGTTCAGTTGCAGTTGTATTTTTACCTAAATTAGGCAGTCGTGGCAGTTAATTTTCCAATTTTAATCGTTTCATATAAAAATATAAAAAAAGATTTGGTGTGATTGCCAATGAGACAACTCTTCACAAGAGACCAATTAACAGAAATTAACCACTATTGGTCACTGTACCACCTTCAACAATGAGCAAAGCCCATACTGCATAATCACACTGGTAATTTTATAGCTTACTGTTAGGTGAGCCAATGTTTGCGTTGAAGACTGAACTATGACCTACATTAACAACATTGTATAAATTCGATAGATAGTTTATTCATTAGCACTCATACCACATCTGGAATAATTGTTATATTAAGATGATGAACAACAATAAGAATTGCAATCCTTTGCTTTTATCTATGATTACTATGATGGATTGTTTGGGACTCTGTTTCATATACCATATATACATTTACCATAGGCTTCATTTTATTTAAATATATTTCCATGAGACAATGGACCAAAAGCACTTAAATACAAAATTTCATTGAGAGAATGCCTTCAACAATGAATAAAGGCATTATAAAAAGCAAGTGCTTGTAAAAATTGGCATAACATTTTTTAATTCCTATTGCATGCAATCATTTCACAAGGGGAGGCAATAAATTAGTTAAAGCAGAACACACAAAAAATATGGCGTCAGCCTTTGAACTCAAACTGATGGGTAATATTCCTTGTAAGATGCGAAAGTTCTTGATCTGCTCCATTTTTCTCTCCACATGAATTCTGGCAGACGCTATCCTCCTTGTACATTCAACTTCAGATTTCGAAAACTGATTCCTTTTAGCGGACATGAATGGTGGACAATACAATTTAACTCCTTTCTTTTTTAAATCTGACTGTATGTGAATGAAACCCTTGTCCACCATTACAGCATCACCTTCTTCTAAAAGTTCAAGAAGGCCACAGTTTCTTGTAATATGCACATCAGATGCTGAGCCGCCCATAAATTTGATAAGAAAACAACAGCTCCTGTCATGCTTACACCAACTAGTGATTTAAAAGTATTATGGGATTTGTAGCTGGAATAAGTCAGTGATTTATTTTCTAATGCTGATGGAGTTTCTATAAATATTTCTGTACAGTCGAGAACAATTCTTGTATCACTAAAGTTTTTAAAGCAATCAGGTACTTTCTGTTGAAGTGTTTGAAGAGGTGGCAAGAACACGATTGATTTAAGACATGTTGCCATTAGGCTTATCCAGGAATTAAAAATTCTGGAAACTCTTCCTGTTGAAATCTTAAATCTATATTGCAAGTCATTTAACAATAAACCTAAACGCAGTCTCATCATTACCATAAAAAACTCGTCAATCAACCGTAACTTCCTATACGATTTTTCTTGCATCATTATCTCGTCATCCACATTCATTCGATCAGCCCCTGCAGCAATGAGAGTATCGAACAAAGCTTTAAATGCCTGGTAGCATGGTAAACCTGTATAAAAAAGTACCTCCTCATCTGATGAAGCTATATCATCTATTATAATTTCTGGTCTTGTGACTTGAACAGATAATTCAGCAGGTGGTGTATTGGTTTGAGTGATTTTGTCATTTTTTGTACATGAAGCTGTTGATAATGGCACATTCTCACTTTCTGTTCCAGATTCACAAAGTGTCCTCATTGGAGTTTTTGAGTACCTGAAATATTCAATACAATTTATTAAATTGAATATACATGTATTAAAACAAGAATATGGATGAACCAATATTTTTTATGTGATATGTATTTTTGTTCAATTAATTTTTATCCCCAATCAGGAGAGAGGAAGATGGTGAATAGATTGACCCTTAAAGGCCTTATCTGTCTGTATGTAAAATGTACAAAATGTATAAGGTGTACATGTACATGTATGTCCCATTTTTTGTTAAAATTGTGTCTGTATGTGGATATCTCAGATACAAACAAGACCTACATTTAATGCACATTGGATAAATTGTGTGTTCAGGTGTATATTACAGTTACTAGAAAAACATTCATTGTTTTATATAAGCAGTGATTTTTGTACCAGTGTCACACTCTAGTCTTGGATGGACTAGTGCAATAATACACTATTAATCTATCATTTGTTGATAAGGTCACTTTTGACATACATTTTATGCATGGACAACTAGATGCATGGTTTGTTTTATGGACATATATACCATTGATTGATGCTTAATGAGTCATTGGTTAGGTTTTGTACAAAAAGGTTCAGAGTAATATATAAATTATAAATAAGAAATTGGTATGAGCTCCATACATTTAACTCTGTATAGAGAGACATTATTTTTTGTCATTTACAACTTACGAATGAGTTTGCTCAATCACATCTATAGAACAACAAGGCTTAGGCTGGTCCGACTCGGAGTGTGAAATGGATGGTTGTAATATTGACTCTGTTTCCGAAATACTTGTGGATAGACTGTTTTTTGTGTTCCTTACTTTTCCCTCTTTGACCACTTTTTGTGGGAGGTGAAGACTTGGTACTTTATGAACGGATGTACGTCCTTCTCCTCTCGGAAAATGATCTGAACAGACTGAGGTGTACGTTGATGGTTTAAAGTCTTTCCGACTAATTGCACGTAGCCATGCCGATCGTACGATTCCTTCTTTTGGTAATTTATGTAGTTTTATTGTTCTACCAAATCTCCCTTTGTCTCCGGACTTATTGTGACAGTCTTTGATGGCACAATAGTTAGGTTTCCCCATTTTCTTATTCTACCGGAAATGGTTTGACACCTTATAACAAGAAAGACAACTCCGACAACGAACGATAACTCTCGAAACCGCAAACGGAGAATTGTATTTGCTGCTTCTCCGCTAAGCAGGCGACATTTAGAAGTAAGACTAAGAAGAGCAATTAAGATTGATCGGAATCAGAATAATCGTCAATATTTATCGACAGTTATGGGTCCTGTCAGATCAGGACTGAAAAAGTTGCCAACTTGGGTATGACTGTAGATATGAATCAGAGAATAATCTAAATCAATGTATTCGGGTAAACTTAGTATAGTGATCGACATGTCTTCTTATGGACAGTTTAGGCAAAACAAAAGTGGATGTGTGTTTACCGTACCCCGACCTATTCTAATGTTTCCCCTACCCTACAGTGATCTACAGTTTTGTTTGGCTATTCTCATACGGCCATATACTCAATGTAAAAAAAAAAAAAAATTAAATTAAAATAAAATACCTACCTACCTACACAGTGATACTGTTGGCTTTTTTCAAAACTAACTCTACCCTTTTTTTATTGGGAAAATATGCGTCATTTTCATCAAATTGGGAAATTTAAAATTAACCATGAATTTGACTGAAACTTCAATTTACAGAGCCATTTTCAAGCGTCAAACCCTGCTTTAAAAGAAGACCTCATTTTGTCAGTGATGATACATAAATAGACCCTCAAATCTGCAAATATAGTCATTTTAGGCATGAAAAATATTTAAATGGGTGCTTTTCAGTTTGTATAATTCATGCACAATTTCTTCTAAGACAGCACTGTTTGGAGGGGGAAAAATCTTTTTGGGAATAATTCTAAGCCATTTTTTTTCAAATTGGGATTCTTCTCTAGGGAAAAAGCCTTTATTCTCCACTAATTTAAGGCAAACAATATCAGTACATGCTGTTTTTTTCCGCATGTGACAATTTTACACGCATACTTTTTTCTTTGGCCTAACTTTTGAACTAGCATGTTTTAAAAAATCCAACTCAGCGTGTTGGTCTTCGAAAATACGTTAACGCTCTCGTCCTGAATATGCATATTAATTTGCCGCTGGACTAGGAGCAGCAAGTCATTATTGCCATCTTCACCTTTAGAATTTATCCTGGGGTATAAATGTGCATATGATTAATAAATAAACTTATGTTGTAGCTACAAAAGAAGACTCACGAAGCTGACGTGTGTAGCACTGTTTAGAATATATGCTGGGGTATAAATGTGCATATGATTAATAAATAAACTTATGTTGTAGCTACAAAAGAAGACTCATGAAGCTGACGTGTGTGCCTGTGGCACTGTTTAGAATCTATGCTGGGGTATAAATGTGCATATGATTAATAAATAAACTTATGTTGTAGCTACAAAAGAAGACTCACGATGCTGACATGCGCAGCACTGTTTGTCGTATTTTTATCTGGAGGTTAGTATTAATTGGATCGAACTTAATATATTCTTTGTTCCAAATGTCCACATGGTCAAGGGGCACCATGAAAATATAACAATTTTAGATGATGAGGAACACCTTCATTGTCAAATCAACAGTATTATTAAAAACCCTATTATCCTAATTCAAACCATTTAGACTCAAACTCATAAACTTCGAACTATTTTAGATCCCAATAAAAAGATGTTTTTTCAAGTGTTTGAAGGAGGTGTCGCTATTCACGAGATCTCAAAAGACATGTTTAAGTGAACCCCGACACATTTTTGCGCCTGTCCCAAGCCAGGAGCCTCTTGCTTTTGTTAATCTTGTATTATTTTTCATTTTAGTTTCTTGTGTATATTTCAGAGTTTGGTATGACGTCCATTATCACTGACGTCCATTATCACTGAACTAGCGTACAATTTTGTTTAGGAGCCAACTGAAGCACGCCTTCGGGTTCGAGAGTTTTTCGCTGCATTGGAGACCAATAATGAGTGATGGCCTTCATCTGTTGTCTGTTCTTTGGTCGGGTTGTTGTCTCTGCAACACATTACCCATTTCCATTCTCAATTTTATTATTGCTAATAGTAATACTGTCGATTTCTAAAAGTTGCCATGTTGGTGGGATGCCCTTTTTGATAAATGTTGATCCGTCTGACAAACAGAAAAGTGTGTGTATTTACTATTTATAAATGCTGATAGAAAAATAAGGTTGGTATGGAAGAATTTTTATTTCTAATAAAAAAATTTACGTTGAGTCTATGGGAGGGATTTGGGTAGGTAGGGTTACAGTAAACACAAACTAAGTGTGGATCGGCCTTATGAAAATAGAAAAGTCATCTGCAAATCTATTACTTTTTATGCCCCATGCATTGATCGAGGCATTATGTTTTCTGGTCTACACGTTCGTTCGTCTGTTCGTTCGTCCGTATGTACCGCTTCAGATTCAGTTTCAGTTTTTGGTCGAGGTAGTTTTTGATGAAGTTAAAGTCCAAACAATTTGTTCCCCATGATATGACTTTCTCATTTTAATGCAAAATTAGAATTTTTACACCATTTTCACGGTCCAATGAACATAGAAAATAAAAGTGCGAGCGGAGCATCCGTGTACTATGGAAACATACTTGTTTTGTAATCTTTCAAACATTTCAGTTTCAGCTCTCGGATGTGAGAGATTATGGGTACAATTTGAAAACTCTTGCTATTATTCAAATCAAATGCCAGAATCTCAGCGGAGAGCCTTCCAACGAGTAAGATCTGCTAGTGCTGGCATGGTTGAAGATATCTTTTTTAAATGGCAGCAAGCCAAGGTATGTTAACTGTAGACCTGTAGAAACAAAAAAATGTCTGCTAAAGGGGGGGGGGGGAGGGATTGTCCTTTCTGAGGGGTGTAAAATTTATACATCTACAATGTAAGGATCTTAGGGGATGAATTTTTTTTTGTCATCTTTCACGTACACTTATACACAAAAACATTCGAAGGTCTTGCAGCAGTAAAATTAATGATTAATAATAATTGCCTGCAAACATTACAGGTTTTTTCAACAAGCTTGCGCCAATTTACAGAAAAGCCTAGAATATAAGGGATGTTCGCGACAAGATTGCAGAGATCTTATATTCTATATTATTAGTAACAATTCTATATGTTTGCATGACTTAGAGCATTGCAAGAATTACATAAAATGACTGAGCATGCCTATTGGTAACTTCCTGGAAGATAAATATTCAAAATTCGGTGCTGAATTTAATGTTGATAGTGTTTGATTCATGTGATATATAAATGTTCAAGGAGGCATTTTAGGTTGGATATTAATTTTTTAGTTTTCTTTTTTTTTTTTAAAGATAATTATTCGTTGTAAGTAAAAAAAATCTCCATTACATTATGCTATAAAGTTTAACTTATATTTTTTTAAGATCAGCAACAAATTAATAGAATTCAACAACATTTTATTTTCAGTTAGCATGCGAAAGGAAGGGCGCATACCTTGCAGAAATCGATTCCGAAGCGGAAAACAACTTTGTAAAGCAATTGGCACAGAAGGTCCCAAATCATTGTAAGCATTTTTATTAATACAAGACTAGTGTTTAAAAGAGGGCAGAGGCCAAATAAAACAATGTATGTTTATGTTTACTACTAATTTTTTTCCCCTACCCGAAAGTTTTTTTGGACATTTTTTTTATTAAGCACTGTTTTAGTCATAATGATGCTCCCATAGCTATAGAGTCAATGTAAACAAAAATAATAAAAACAAACACACTTCATTGTTTATACTAATGTCAGTCCATTTCTAGCAATATTTCTAGAATTTTGATTGGTTAGGGTTCACATTACTACAGGGATATGTGTAACTATCCTTGGCATAGTATGTTTCTATAATTTTGATTGGTTAGAACACGTCGTGACAAAACCAATACAGCACCTGGGTGTTGCTAACCCATATCCCCGGATGCTGCTATCCATTACAAGACCACAGACTATAAAATGACAAAAAAAACCCATGTAAATTCTATTTCTTCATAAGCTGTTTGGTAAAGTGGTAATGACATAGCTCAAAAAGGAAGCTTGGTGTGGGCATCGTCCGGGAAACCATTCACTTTCGCAGATTGGTGGAAGCTAATGACAATAATAAAAAAAAATCTATAAATTTAATTTCTTCATAAAAGAGGGACGAAAGATACCAGAGGGACACGCAAACTCATTAATCGAAAATAAACTGACAACGCCATGGCTAAAATGTAAAAGACAAACAGACAAACAATAATACACATGACACAACATAGAAACCTAAGAACAAATAACACGAACCCTATAAGCTGTTTGTCAGGTGGTAATGTCAATGCCATGGCTAAAGAAGGAACCTAGGTGTAGGTAGGATCTTGGAAACCATTCACTTTCGAAGATTGGTGAAAAATAAATACAAAAAAAAACCATTTCTTGTAATTCTCTAAATTTATTACTTCATAAGCTGTTTGGTTAGGTGGCAATGACATAGCTCAAAAGGGAAGCTTGATGTGGGCAGGATCTGGGAAAGTAAAGATAAAAACAAAATGACGATAATTTTTTTATTTTTTTTTATTATATTAATTTTATTTCTTCCTAAGCTGTTTGGTTAGGTGGAAATGACATAGCTCACGAAGGAACCTGGGTGTGGGCAGGATCTGGAAAACCATTGACTTTCACAGATTGGTGGAAGAGTACAGATGGAAGAAGGAAGGATGAACCTGATAATAAGGGAAGATCTGGCTCAGATTGTCTATCATTGTCCAAATATGACAACTACAGTGCGTGGCACGATAGCGAATGTAGCTTGAAAAGGAGAAGAGGAGACTTTAAGGGAATCATTTGCGAAAAACGTAAGTTTTAAAAGATGACGAATTTCATTTCTTTTTTTAATGTAAAATTTATACGAAGAAGAGACTTTAAGGGAATCATATGTGAAAAACGTAAGTTATGAAGATGACGAATTCCATTTCTTTTTCTAATGTAAAATTAATAAGAAGAGGAGACTTTACGGGAATCATATGTGAAAAACGTAAGTTATAAAGATGACGAATTCCATTTCTTTTTTTAATGCAAAATTAAATAATATGAGAAGGAGAGGAGACTTTAAGGGTATCATATGTGAAAAACGTAAGTTATAAAGATGACGAATTCCATTTCTTTTTTTAATGCAAAATTAAATAATATGAGAAGGAGAGGAGACTTTAAGGGTATCATATGTGAAAAACGTAAGTTATAAAAACTACGAATCCCATTTCTTTTTCTAATGCAAAATTAATAAGAAGAGGAGACTTTAGGGTTATCATATGTGAAAAACGTAAGAGCTTATAAAGATGATCAATTCCATTTCTTTTTTTAATGCAAACTTAATAAATATGACAACTAAAGTGCGTGGCACGATAGCGAATGTAGCTTGAAAAGAAGAAGAGACTTTAAGGGAATCATATATGAAAAACGTAAGTTATAAAAGATCATTACTAATTCCTTTTCTTTTTGAAAGCAAAATTAATAAAGAAAATATTTTTTTATTGAAAATCTAATATAGACTTAAGGATGTACTCAGGTGAGGTATTGGAATAAGTGTCAAATGTTCGGACTCTGGTGTTTTTCCCACAATTTAAAAAAAAATCAATATCTCGAAAAGAAGCTCCATAACGTTTAGCTTATTTTTGTCATTATTACTAAATTAATGCTCTTCTGACTTAACTTATCAATTTTAAAACCCTAGATTTTTTTTTAATTTTTCACCTCAATACATTCTTAAATGTTTATGTTCACCAAATTATTAATGCATTTGTGGCTAAGCATGATACAATTTGACGATACTTAAGTTTGGTTTTCTTTTTTCAGCGGCAGAATAAAAGACAAGGACGAAAACAGACATGAAAAAAAAACTGTCACAAGAAGCAATTAAAGACTTTTTGGTCTAGCTATTAAAGAATGTCTTAAAATATACAAAAACTTAATTCATTTCACCTCCAGTGATTAACAAAATATGAAGCATCGAGTTGAAAAAACAATCAAACTGTTCCAGTAATTCAAAATTGTATAACAAGAGTGCAAACACTGAGATGTCTCAAGCATGAAAATCAGGTCAAGGTCATAAATGTATCAATCCTGGCAGACAGACATGTGGCACATTACAATCATTTGTCGTTCCCTACACAAATAGGTGGCCTTATGTTCCTTTAAATTGGGGGGGGGGGGGGGGGGGGGCAGACACAAATCAACAAAAACAACGTTGAACCAACAAAATGTCAGATGTACCCCGCCAGGCAAGTATAGGCAACTAATAATTATAATATTTAATTAGACCATGTTACCCACAGACTAACTTCTTATAGTAGGTTAAGATATAGACCAAATTACAAAACATTGCATTGTCCAATGAACCATGAAAATAAGGTCTATAAAGGTCAGATGTACCCTTCCAAACGGAAATTTTTAACTATCATTCCTTAAGGGTCGAGTGATTTTTTACATCACTTGGTGTCGTTAGTCCGCTTACACAAGTCTCTTCCGAAACTACTAATTCAAATGTTACCTAACTTCGCCACAATAATCATTAGGTTTCGATGCACCACCTACGTAAGTAAAGAGGCATTATGTATTATGGTATGTGTGTCCGTGCGTCATTAATCCATACGTAAGTTCGACCGTCCATCCGCCCGTCCTGCTTCAGGTTAAAGTTTGTAGTCGAGTTAGTTTTGGTAAAGATGAGGGCCAATACACTTGAAACTTAATACACATGTTCCCTATGATATGATCTTTCTAATTTCAATGCCAAATTAGAGTTTTAATCCAAATTTTATGATCTACTGAACACAGAAAAACATAGTGCGAGTAGGGCATCCGTGTACTATGGACACTTTCTTATCTTTTAATATGTACCTTACCCCGCTTTCCAATCAACATGGGGGTAAAATGAGTTTTGATTTTTCATCAAGAAAACCTCTGGGAAAAAAGAAAATTCAACAGGATCAAAATGTTCAGAATGGTGAATTCTAATTATTTGTGTCAAAACAATCAGCAGACTTTTAAGTGGAGTTACTGCCCTAAAATGCAGAATTTTACTATTTTATTTTAATTTATGTAAGAACATTGAACAAGGAGAAGGGGTATGATTTTCAATGAAACAACTATTGACTGATGCCGAAAGTGGTTGTAAGCAATTTTAGGCAACCATACGGACTTCAACAATGAGAATGAGAAAAACCTATACCGTATAGTCGGCGATTAAATGCCCCGACATAAAAAAGTGTGAATAAAATCAATAGAGAATTCTTACGGCCTAATTTATAACGTAGCAAATTTTGAAAATCAAATATGACAGACATGAACCAACGACAACCATTAAAGTACGAGCTCTTGGTTTGTGACTAAAATATATATAATGTGGTGCCAACCCTCGCCTTGGACAGTCCCAAAACAGTACAACTATATAGAAAAAAACACTATAAAAAACAATTGAAAAGGGTTTCAGTCAGCCGATCGATACACTGCAGAGAAATTAAAAATCAATTGAAAAGGGTTTCGATTTTAATTCACGCGTCAAATCGATACACTGGAGACAAACAAATTGGACCTGCCAAGGTATTTATTCATCCATGAACCAAAACTTAAAAGACACATGTACAAAGTACAGATATGAGAGTACTAGCAGTTACTGACAGCTGCTACATGTAGTTCAAAGCCAATAAAGGCTAAAGAAAAAATATGTTTCTGAGACTGAAATATTAATAATCTTAACACATCCAGCATCCAATGTATTGAGAATGAAGACGCCATTAATAGTCGGCGAAACAAGTAACATTAAGCAATGTCAAAATATCTATACATACTCTTTCCGAATGGATCAAGGCTGTGCGATCGTTGGTACATGTACACATCAGAATTTTAAAATTGAATTGGTCTATCAAGACCGATGCTAGCCTACAACAATCTTTAAAAACCCAAATGTTGCAAAACGCTTGTCCAACCTCCATGGCAAATATGTTGTCTCAACAGATTAAGCCATCAATCACACCGTTTTTGTGTGTTAGATCACATAATTACAGAAACTGCTTGATAAATAAATAATAAAATTGACAATACACTCGAAAATTCAACATTATCAAAAATTAGGGCCCTTTCAGTATAGCTTGCTGTTCGTTTTGAAGATGGTACTTTGACCTATAATGCTTTACTTTTACAAATTGTAACTTAAATGAGAGAGTTGTCTCATTGGCACTCATACCACCTCTTTTTATATCTATAAAGAATCTCTAGAGATGTGTGTGGGCGTCTATGCTTCAAGTTTTTTTGGTCAACAGCTTGACCAAAATTTTTAACGGAATTTGGAATCAATCAATAATATTTTTATGGAAATCCACTTAACCTTTTGAATTAAAACGGTCATTCCTTTCCTTAAAGTCCATCACCAGTATGAACTATCAAGTGTCGTTAAAATTAACTTGTTCCACTTAATCCTTTACTTTATTCATCACATGTCGCCAGTAAACTTAATTAGCGACCATCAAATCCCCAATTGATGGCGTGGGAGCTTAAAATACAGTTATCTCTTAAATGTAAGGTTTTTCACCAGTATGAGTTCTCGTGTGCATCTTTAGGGATCTGCAGTCCATAAATCCTTTACTGCATACATGAATATATATCATATGTGTGAGGTTTATCCCCAGGGTGAGTTCTCGTGTTTATCTTTAGGGGGTCTGCAGTCACTAAACATTTTACTCTATGCATCACATGTGTAAGGTTTAGTTTTTCACCACAGTAGGTACGAGTTTTCATGTATTGAGGGATCTACAGTCCCTTTACTGCATACATTTATATCACATGTGTGAGGTTTATCCCCAGTATTAGTTCTCGTGTGTATCTTTAGGGGTCTGCAGCCACTAAACACTCTATTGCTCTATGCATCACATGTGTAAGGTTTTATTTTTCACCACAGTAGGTATGAGTTTTCATGTATTAAGGGATCTGCAGTCCCTAAATCCTTGACTGCATACTAGTATATCAAATGTGTGAGGTTTATCCCCAGTGTATGAGTTCTCGTGTGTATCTTTAATGGTCTGCAGTCACTAAACACTTTACTCTTTGCATCACATGTGTAAGGTTTTGTTTTTCACCACAGTATGAAGGTATGAGTTTTCATGTTCATGTAATAAGGGATCTGCAGTCCCTAAACGCTTTACTTTATACATCAAATGTGTATAAGGTTTTTCATCAGTATAAGTTCTCGTGTGCATCTTTAGGAATCTGCAGTCCCTTAACCCTTTACTGCATATATGTACATGTGTATGTATATATCCCATGTGTGAGGTTTATCCCATGTATGCGTTCTTGTGTTTATCTTTAGGGGTCTGCAGTCACTAAACACGTTACTCTATGCATCACATGTGTAAGGTTGTGTTTTTCATCACAGTAGGTATGAGTTCTCAAGTATTAAAGGATCTGCAGTCCCTAAAGTAAAACCATTTACTGCATATATCACATGTGTGAGGTTTTGTTTTTCACCAGAAGGTAAGAGTTCTCGTGTGTATCTTTATGCAGGGGTCTGCAGTCACTAAACACTTTACTCTATGCATCACATGTGTAAGGTTTAGTTTTTCACCACAGTAGGTACGAGTTTTCATGTATTGAGGGATCTACAGTCCCTTTACTGCATACATTTATATCACATGTGTGAGGTTTATCCCCAGTATTAGTTCTCGTGTGTATCTTTAGGGGTCTGCAGCCACTAAACACTCTATTGCTCTATGCATCACATGTGTAAGGTTTTATTTTTCACCACAGTAGGTATGAGTTTTCATGTATTAAGGGATCTGCAGTCCCTAAATCCTTGACTGCATACTAGTATATCAAATGTGTGAGGTTTATCCCCAGTGTATGAGTTCTCGTGTGTATCTTTAATGGTCTGCAGTCACTAAACACTTTACTCTTTGCATCACATGTGTAAGGTTTTGTTTTTCACCACAGTATGAAGGTATGAGTTTTCATGTTCATGTAATAAGGGATCTGCAGTCCCTAAACGCTTTACTTTATACATCAAATGTGTATAAGGTTTTTCATCAGTATAAGTTCTCGTGTGCATCTTTAGGAATCTGCAGTCCCTTAACCCTTTACTGCATATATGTACATGTGTATGTATATATCCCATGTGTGAGGTTTATCCCATGTATGCGTTCTTGTGTTTATCTTTAGGGGTCTGCAGTCACTAAACACGTTACTCTATGCATCACATGTGTAAGGTTGTGTTTTTCATCACAGTAGGTATGAGTTCTCAAGTATTAAAGGATCTGCAGTCCCTAAAGTAAAACCATTTACTGCATATATCACATGTGTGAGGTTTTGTTTTTCACCAGAAGGTAAGAGTTCTCGTGTGTATCTTTATGCAGGGGTCTGCAGTCACTAAACACTTTACTCTATGCATCACATGTGTAAGGTTTAGTTTTTCACCACAGTAGGTACGAGTTTTCATGTATTGAGGGATCTACAGTCCCTTTACTGCATACATTTATATCACATGTGTGAGGTTTATCCCCAGTATTAGTTCTCGTGTGTATCTTTAGGGGTCTGCAGCCACTAAACACTCTATTGCTCTATGCATCACATGTGTAAGGTTTTATTTTTCACCACAGTAGGTATGAGTTTTCATGTATTAAGGGATCTGCAGTCCCTAAATCCTTGACTGCATACTAGTATATCAAATGTGTGAGGTTTATCCCCAGTGTATGAGTTCTCGTGTGTATCTTTAATGGTCTGCAGTCACTAAACACTTTACTCTTTGCATCACATGTGTAAGGTTTTGTTTTTCACCACAGTATGAAGGTATGAGTTTTCATGTTCATGTAATAAGGGATCTGCAGTCCCTAAACGCTTTACTTTATACATCAAATGTGTATAAGGTTTTTCATCAGTATAAGTTCTCGTGTGCATCTTTAGGAATCTGCAGTCCCTTAACCCTTTACTGCATATATGTACATGTGTATGTATATATCCCATGTGTGAGGTTTATCCCATGTATGCGTTCTTGTGTTTATCTTTAGGGGTCTGCAGTCAATAAACACGTTACTCTATGCATCACATGTGTAAGGTTGTGTTTTTCATCACAGTAGGTATGAGTTCTCAAGTATTAAAGGATCTGCAGTCCCTAAAGTAAAACCATTTACTGCATATATCACATGTGTGAGGTTTTGTTTTTCACCAGAAGGTAAGAGTTCTCGTGTGTATCTTTATGCAGGGGTCTGCAGTCACTAAACACTTTACTCTATCTATCACATATTAATTTAGTTTTTTCCCATGTAACTTTGTAATGATTTTTGATTTTTCTTGATATTTTGGTGGAGTGTTCTTGAAACAGTACTTGCTTGACTGCAAAAGAAATAAATAGGTGTTCATGTGCGTGTTTTTTTTCAATTAAAGACAATTCAATTATACTTGATTTTTACGACGTTTGTCAGTATGGCGCTAAATTAAGTTATATTTAAAATTTTTAATCGCAACAATGTCATGTAATCAGTTCCATCGTATACACGAATGTGCTGTCAAGTATATGCAGGTTTTTTTCCCTTTGCCCCTATCGGCATCAGCAGTCCCTATCAATATAAAAGGTTTGAAGTGCCTCCTTTTCCCCAACGAGATTTTTTTTATCAAGCATATAAGGGTCTTACAAAAAAGGAGAGTTATAAAGTATGATTTATCTGAAATGATCGCTTATCAAGTTGGAATTATTGAATTACCGACAATCAGATGGATGCTATTGTGGTTAGAAGATTAGAAAACAGAAATTTGTAATTAAGGGTTTCGCTGAAACTAGTGTCTTATAAAAAGAGGTATGATTATCAATGATACAACTGCCCTCAACAAGAGACCAAAATGACACATTAACAACTATAGGTCACCGTACGCTCTTCAACTATAAGCAAAGTCCTTTAAATACCGCATAGTCAGCTATAAAAGGCCCCGATATGACAATGTAAAACAATTCCCTACTTTTTTCTGTACGTCATATTGGGGACTTTTATAGCTGACCATGCCGTATTTAAAGGACTTTGCTTATAGTTGAAGAGCCTGCTCGACAAAAAACGGGAGAAAAAATACTAAAAAAAATCCTGTAGATATTATCTTTTGATTACTAAGCCGGATCGAGCTTCTCTTCAAGTTTGGTATAAATCCAGGATAGACAGTGGTTTAAGTTTATATTTATAAAATGAACATATACCCCTAGGGGTTGAAGGCATATAATACAAACAATACAATACAATATACACAATGGAGAAATTAACATATTAAACACCATGTATAAAATGGTAAAACAGTAATGTTTATGCAGGCGTTGTGTCCACTCCCCTCAGTGCAAATGACTTTTTAATGAACGGAACAGTAAGCTGCATAATATCAAATGAAGATAGAATTCATTGTAATCTATCTGTTTCAGACAATTTTAAGTATTCTGGACATACATGTATAATCGAATAAATGTTTTTAAAAAAATAACTGCAGACTGCATGTATTAAATGTTATCTGATAGAAAAAACTACACTTGTCCCGGTATTTATTTTAAAAAGTAAGTTATATACGGAAAAACTTGTAAGCTTGACGTGTTCAAATTTGTCTGAAATCATTTGATTGTTTATATTAGAAAAGTTATTAAAATTTCAAAAACTTTTAACAACACAGTGAATATTTGTGGACGCCGCAGACACCGACGAAGCCGATGACGGAACGCAGGACCGCTTTGTCTCGCCTTTGCGGTAAAAGTCGCAGGTCCGATTAAAATGAAAACTATATTTTTTTCAAATAAAACCCTACAGGTGCCCCATTTCAATTACGTGACGTCAGGGGAATAACCTTGTTTGCACAACGCCTAGCGTGACGTCACTGTAGATACAAAAAGGAAAGAATTTGCAAAATCACCGTACAAATATCGTCAAGGTAAGTTTTGTAAGACTGCTCGCCATATATTCATATCTTATACAAATTTGATACTTACAGCGCAACCGCTTATTATTGTGCATTTACATTTCCCCCCTAATAATAACACATTTCGACGCATGAATGATCTGCGTTTTTTCTCTCCTAGATAAAATATTGAGAAGGAAAATGCAGAATGTGTCAAAGACAACAACCCGAACAAAGGATAGACAACAGCCGAAGGTCGTCAATCATGTCAATGCAGAGAGACACTCCGTTACCCGGAGATGTTCTTCAGCTGGTCCCTAAAACAAATATGTACAAAAATAGATACAGTAATGGAGTGGGGTGCTCATCTTCGCCAGAACTTATCATAAAAATTCATATACTGTATAAAAGAATTTAAAATAAAATTCATACTGACTGCATATTTTATACTTTTGGGTTCTAAGAAGTTCTGAACGAGATGATGTACACTTTTTGTTATTCATTTAAAATGGGGGCGACCTTTTTGATATCGAAAAAAGGGGGGGGGCAGAATTTTTTTGCGGATCATTTCATCCGTTGCTGCTACTTTCAAGTACTTGTTTATTTTTGCATTTTGGTACGTATTTACACTTTTTTTTTACAAAATTGTTGGTTTCATCCTCAGCTGCCACTATATGTAATGCTAAAATTTAAAGTAAAAAATTGTTTTCAACTTGTTGCCCCAAAAAATAGATTGTTTCTTGCCGAAGGCGAAAAAAAAAAGTTTGTCCAGAAAAGAATACATAGCCCCCCCAGAAAATCAAATGGTTGCTGCCTACGCCCCAAATGCACAGAAAAAAATGTCCAATAGAATATAACTTGTGGAAAACTCAAATTTTGCATTTAAAACTAATGGCAATTTACATTCGAAAGGGAGATAACTCCGAAAAAAATTAGGTTTTTTTTTTGTCAGTTTTTGGTTGATTTTCTTAAAACTCATGTAAAATATGATATTCTGATCCTATTTGATTACAGTATAAATTCTTCTGCTCATGAACTGTACAAAACCGAACTGTTATGTGTATTTTTATGCACATTTTTCATTAAAGAAATTGCAAATTTATGGCTTTGTCAAATAAGTATCAGGCATTCAGGAAAAACTTTGAAACGTTTTTCCTCTATTTTCAGACACTGTATGCCATGGAAAAAATCTTCGAAACGTTTATCCTCCTACTTCAGACAAAATATGCCATGGAGTACAACTTTGAAACGTTTAATCTCTATTTGCAGACTCAATATGGTATGCAGTAAAATTTTGAAAAGTGTATCTTTTATTTTCAGACTCTATATGGCATGCTGAATAATTTTGAAATGTTTATTTTATTCCCAATCTCTATGGAATACACACTCCAGTATAGCGTTACTAAATGCCCGGCCTCTACTTTTTCAGACAATATAAGGCATGCAGGAAAAACTTTCAAACGTTTATTTTCTATTTTCAGACAATATATGGCATGGAGTAAATCTTCGAAACGTTTAATCTCTATTTGCAGACTCAATATGGTATGCAGTAAAATTTTGAAAAGTTTATCTTCAATTTTCAGACCCTAAAGTTTATGGCATGCTGAATAATTTTGAAATGTTTATTCTATATTCCCAGACACTTTATGGCATGCAGACAATTTAGGACATGCAGTTAAACTTTAAAACATGTATTCTCTTTTTTCAGACACTAAATGGCATGCAGTAAACTTTGAAACGTTTATACTCTATTTACAGACACTGTATGGCATGCAGCAAGACTTTGAGACGTTTATTCCCTATTTTGGAGACACTATGGCATTCAGATACTATATCATATGACATGCAGACAGTATAACTTTAACGTGTTCCTCTATTTTCAGACACTGTATGGCATGCACCAAGACTTTAAAATATTATTTGTTTCTTTTTTCAGACAATATATGGCATGCAGTAAAACTTTTCAAATGTACCATTTTTCAGACACTATATCAAATGACCTACAGACAATATATATTTGAAACGTTTTTCCTCTATTTTCAGACACTGTATGGCATGCAGCAAGACTTTGAAACGTTTATCCCCTATTTTCAGACACTGTATGGCATGCAGCAAGACTTTGAAACGTTTTTCCTCTATTTTCAGACACTGTATGGCATGCAGCAAGACTTTGAAACGTTTTTTCCTCTATTTCAGACACTGTATGGCATGCAGCAAGACTTTGAAACGTTTATCCCCTATTTTCAGACACTGTATGGCATGCAGCAAGACTTTGAAACGTTTATCCTCTATTTTCAGACACTGCATGGCATGCAGCAAGACTTTGAAACGTTTATCCCCTATTTTCAGACACTGTATGGCATGCAGCAAGACTTTGAAACGTTTTTCCTCTATTTTCAGACACTGTATGGCATGCAGCAAGACTTTGAAACGTTTTCCCTCTATTTCAGACACTGTATGGCATGCAGCAAGACTTTGAAACGTTTATCCCCTATTTTCAGACACTGTATGGCATGCAGCAAGACTTTGAAACGTTTATCCTCTATTTTCAGACACTGTATGGCATGCAGCAAGACTTTGAAAGGTTTATCCTCTATTTTCAGACACTGTATGGCATGCAGCAAGACTTTGAAACGTTTATCCCCTATTTTCAGACACTGTATGGCATGCAGCAAGACTTTGAAAGGTTTATCCTCTATTTTCAGACACTGTATGGCATGCAGCAAGACTTTGAAACGTTTATCCTCTATTTTCAGACACTGTATGGCATACAGCAAGACTTTGAAACGTGAATCCTCAATTTTCAGACAGTATAACTTTCAAACGTTTTTCCTCTATTTTCAGTCACTGTATGGCATACAGCAAAACTTTGAAACGTTTTTCTTCTATTTTCAGACACTGTATGGCATGCAGCGAGACTTTGCAACGTGTATCCTCAATTGTCAGACAGTATAACTTTGAAACGTTTATCCTTTATTTTCAGACACTGTATGCCATGCGGCAAGACTTTAAAACGTTTATCCTCGATTTTCAGACATGTTTTAACTTTATTCTTTTTTTCCAGACACTTTATGGCATGCAGTAAAACTTTAAAATGTTTATTCTCTATTTTTTTACACTTATTGGCATGCAGTAAACTTTGAAACGTTTATCCCCGTTGATCAGACACTGTATGGGATGCAGCAAGACTTTGAAACGTTTTCCTCTATTTTCAGACACTCACACTGTTTGGCATGCAGCAAGACTTTGAAACGTTTTTTAAGTATTCTCAGACACGGTATGGCATGCAGCAAGACTTTAAAACATGTATCCTCAATTTTCAGACAGTATAACTTTGAAACGTTCATCCTCCATTTTTCAGACTCTGTATGGCATGCGGCAAGTCTGAAGACTTTAAAACGTTTATCTTCGTTTATCTTCTATGTTCAGACACTGTATGGTATGGAGTACAACCTTGAAACGTTTAATCTCTATTTCTAGACACTATCTGGTATGCAGTAAATTTTGAAAAGTTTATCTTCTATTTAATTTTTCAGAAAATATGTAGCATTCAGTATAATTATGAAATATTTATCTTTAATGTTCAGACACTATATGGCATGCTGAAAATTTTTGAAATGTTCATTCTTTATTCCTAGACACTTTATGGCATGAAGACTCCAGTATAACGTTACTAATACGTCTATCCTCTACCTTTTTAGACAATATATATGGCATGCAGTAAAACTTTGAAACGTTTATTCTCTTTTTTGAGACACTTTATTGCATGAACACCGTGTATCATCAGTACACCGGAAATAGGTACTAACCAAGCTGGCATGATCGATTTTGACCTTACACGGTAACAAAAATCTTTGTTTTGCTTTATCAATATTCAATGTACATTTCTCAGCATTTGAAATTCTTGCTTCCAAATAATTTTGCATCGGTTTTTTCCTATTTATAAAACAACTTTGATATTTTAATGAGAACAATTAACTTGTTCATTTGTAAATAGTTGTGAATATCAACACCAACTTTCAATTTCGATACAGTTGTCGAGCTATTTGCATATTTTATCTGAAAGATTAGAAAGCTATTACAGGGCAAAATTAATAGTTACCAATCACAAACCTATTTGTGATTATTCGTTCCTTGTCATATTTGGAAAATAAACGAGCATGAAAATAACGTTTTTGTGTACGGTGTACAGCAGCTTAACTATGAACCGTACATAATGATTTATTTGGTCAGCTAAGCACCGTACACAACACTTCTTTTCGGGATAAAATGTCGAAAAATAACATATGTTCGAGAGATTCCAATGCCAATTATTGAAACAGAGCTAAACTTATTTAACACATACATTGGTCTCCTTACTTATATCAGAAAACGAGTTGTAATTAATATACATGTAGAATCATATCGGATGAGACGAGCGACAACTTCTTTAACAAGTATTTGCACATGTTTTCAGTAATCGTTATTGTTTTAGGGAAATAATGAGACATCTCTAATCATTAACCAACGACCAAACCATTTCTTGTAACACCGATTATGTTCAGATTGAAGAACACATTGGTATTTAGTGAACAAAACAAAGATTTTCGTTACCGTGTAAGGTCAAAATCGATCATGCCCGCTTGGTTAGTACCTATATCCGGTGTACTGATGATACACGGTGATGCTGCTAACTTTGAAACGTGCATCCTTTATTTTCAGACACTATTTAGTATTATAATAATATGGCATACACTTTACCGTAAAACTGTATAATTTTTATCCTCAAGTCAGAGACTAATATATAGAATGCAGTAAAACTTTGCAACGTTATTCTCTATTTTCAGACACTATATATCTTTATGGATCTGAAACATTTATCCTTAATTTCAGACACTATAAGAAAGACAGGACCACGTGACAGGAAATCATCATGGCACATGTTGCTATGAACATCCTATTGGTGATTTGTACGGTACTTATTGTGGGA
Source organism: Mytilus edulis (assembly GCA_019925275.1). Classification (NCBI taxonomy): domain Eukaryota; kingdom Metazoa; phylum Mollusca; class Bivalvia; order Mytilida; family Mytilidae; genus Mytilus; species Mytilus edulis. The sequence goes on from CM034354.1 coordinate 24,295,476, forward strand.
GCCAGTAGTATGTATTTATATATAAACTTATGTTTCTTAAAAAACAATCTATTGTACATTTCTCTACTTTTTTGTGTAATTAGTTAAAGAAAAATAATAGTTACCAAATTCCGAGGAAAATTCTAAACTGAAATTTCCTTATCAAATGGCAAAATAAAATTAAAGCTCAAACACATAAAAAAAATGATAACAACTGTCAAAATCCTGACTTTATATGGGCATTTTTCAGGTAGAAAATGGGGAATTAAACTTAGTGTTATAGCTTGTAAATATAATGTCTTATAATAGAATCACTGTTACAGTACACACTAAGTCACTTCAAATGTTATATTCCTCAGTTGCAATAGAGTTTTGTGTGTTCAGGAAGATCCTGATGTTGCTTATTCTGCAGACTCGATTTAATCTGGTGTGTACAAATTTTTCGTTGTATTTTCCTAGTCAGTATTTCGAAATTCTGCTTAATGTAATCTATCAAAAATAAAATCCTTCATATTTTCATAAATCACAGCTAAATCTTTTAAGTTACATTACTTTAGGTCTTTCCATTTTTCACAGTATCATTAGTGTCTTAGTGTGATGAGTTAATTACTCTGAATAAAACAGATACATGTAAGAGCTCGTCTTTCAAGTAATCACGAAATCGTTTTCTTTTAAACGCCGTCATCTAGTAATAATTAAGAAAAAACTAGGTCTACTTCTAATTCGAGGTACATTATGCAGGTGAATAACACATGTTTCATTTCTGCAGTCAAGAATACACTATTTCAACTTTTGGTATGCTATAATGAATCATATTTGTGGACAAATTTTGGTTGTCTTTATAGAGATTCACTGAAGCGTGAAGACAGTCATTGGGCTCCCACTTATGAAAATTTCTGGATCCGCCATTGTAAATATGGTGTATACAATTATGTCAGAAGTCAAATGAAGCATACGTCATGTACGTGCTGTCTCAATTTATCTGCATTTCTCCATCTCTAAAGAACCAGCTGAGCTAAAGGAGTACTTAATGGAACCAATCCGTCAAGTTATGACCCCTCTGGATTGTTTTTTTTTTAAATAATAAAATAGTCCTAGATTAGCAAATAATCAAATACTACGCTGATGTACGTCCATTATTCATTTCTTTGAAATACATGCTTTTTACATGTATGTTCCTATTTATTCTGTTGGCAGTTATGATTTTTCTACTCTCTACACTACACTTCCAAACAATCCTATCAAGAAAAAGCGTTCATATTAAATTAAATGGTCTTGTTGAAAAATCTCATTTCATATATTTGCTCTCTAGCTCGTTTAAAGCCTTTTTCTATAACAAAACAGGAAAGTATGCCATATACACTTACTGGCAATGTGAAGATATGATTGAAGCATTAAATTGTCTCCTGGATAACGCCATATATTTACGTTTCGGCGATAAAGTGTATCGGCAGGTAGTATGTGTTCCTATGGGAACTCACTGTGTCCCTTTAATAGCATATTTATTCCTATATTGCCATGAATCTCAGTTTATGACCAAACTCACAGTCTTCACGATGAATGGCAGCTCAGGCTAAAAACATGCTCTCAGTCTCAGGCCTATAAAAAATCATATCTACAGGCCAACAGAATCTAACTTAAAAATATCGAAAACTGAGCTCCGGGCCAGTAGATTTAGCAGTTCATCGTGAAGACCAAACTCAGTAATAAAAGACACGTCATTGATACATTTGGTTGATACATTGAAAAATACCTAAGTTATCTTGCTGATATGTTTTTGTTAAATAATCCAGAAAACAAAGTTCGAAAATTCACCCGAAGGAACTTACACTAACTAAATCTTACATAAACAGCAGTTACTGTAGTTGTCCTTTTCTATATTTTGACATTTCAATTTCTCAAGAAAAACTCCATACTAAAATTTACGACAACAGAGATGATTTTCATTCCCTATTGTTAATTTTCCTTTTTAAGACGGCGATATTCCTTTGTCTCCATCTTGCATGGTGATCATGTATCCCAACTCGTTCGTTATACCCGTCTGTCATAGATTTTAACGAACGATATCTATTAGACGTATTTATACTTGTATGCAAATTTGTCCGCCATTACGTAAAATCCCGGTTCCGTAAACTTTGAAATCATTATTTAAAATATTTGACAGCACAATTTAAAAGTGATTGTTGCCTGACGTCAAAGGGTGATTCGGAGTCGATCTAAGGTCATTCGGAGGCAAGAAACAGCTAAATAGTTCAATACCAAAAGTGGTAAATTGTTAAGTCGGGGATTTCGTTACTATAAATTACTAAAAATTTTAACTAAATTCTTTCATCGATACGAATATTTGATTAGTAAATTATTAAAAACAGTATTTTACATCCGAAATTTTACGGTAATGTTGTAAATAAAGCGAGGAAATCACTACATTTATGTTAAATATGTGATCTGTGAAAACTCATCGAAGCTTTAAACACTCGTATTATATATGGTTGCATTTCTGAAATTGTTTATTTTCTCCCTCAAAGGCCCTTTATGTTAGCGACTTTGTATTTACATTGTGTCATAGATCAAATGCATTCGTTCAGGGTATAACTTGTTTGTTTTCCTATGTCTTCTTATTGAGTGAAGCCATTTCAATTGATATCTTATAGTGTGCCCTTCTATGTTGTGATGTTACACTATTGTTCACGGTAAGGATGAAGGTTGGTACCTAGCTTTTAAAACGTTTAAACCCGCTTCATTTGTTTGCACCTGTCAGGAACCTGATGTTCAGTGATTGTCGTTTATTGATAAGGTTTTCACGTTTGGATGGTTTTACACTAGCAATTTGTGGTCCCTTTATAGCTTGCTGTTTGGTGTGAGCCAAGGCTCCGTGTTGAAGAGCGTACTTTGACCTATGATGGTTTACTTTAACAAATAATGACTTAGATTTGGAGTTGTATCTGACATTCGTACTCAAACCACATCTTATATCTATATACGAACTTAGACAAACAAGATATTAAATCATAACATTTTAATTTTTCAAATTATCTTTCTTGATCTCAAGTTCCATTCAACTGTCCAAATAAACTTTTTCTTTACTAGGTAGCTCAGGGGTTGTCAACTGTGGTCTTGAGACATTGGCTGTTTTTTGAGGATGGTATAATTTCTCCCGGTAAACTAACATCCATGTTTGATGATGGTATAACTTCTCCCGGTAAACTAACATCCATGTTAAAGGATGGTATAACTTCTCTCGGTAAACTAACCTCCATGTTTGAGGATGGTATAACTTCTCCGGTAAACTAACCTCCAAGTTTGAGGATGGTATAACTTCTCCTGGTAAACTAACCTCCATGTTTGAGGATGGTATAACTTCTCCCGGTAAACTAACCTCCATGTTTGAGGATGGTATAACTTCTCCCGGTAAACTAATATCCATGTTTGATGATGGTATAACTTCTCTCGGTAAACTAACATCCATGTTAAAGGATGGTATAACTTCTCCCGGTAAACTAACCTCCAAGTTTGAGGATGGTATAACTTCTCCTGGTAAACTAACCTCCATGTTTGAGGATGGTATAACTTCTCCCGGTAAACTAACATCCATGTTTGAGGATGGTATAACTTCTCCCGGTAAACTAGCATCCATGTTTGAGGATGGTATAACTTCTCTCGGTAAACTAAAATCTATGTTTGAGGATTGTATAACTTCTCCCGGTAAACTAACATAAATGTTTGAGGATGGTATATTTTCTCCCGGTAAACTAACATCCATGTTTGAGGATGGTATAACTTCTCTCGGTAAACTGAAATGTATGTTTGAGGATGGTATAACTTCTCCCGGTAAACTTACATTCATGTTTGAGGATGGTATAACTTCTCCCGATAAACTAACATCCATGTTTGAGGATGGTATAACTTCTCTCGGTAAACTAACATCTATGTTTGAGGATTGTATAACTTCTCCCGGTAAACTAACATCCATGTTTGATGATGGTATAAATTCTCCCGGTAAACTAACATCCATGTTTGAGGATGGTCTAACTTCTCTCGGTAAACTAACCTCCATGTTTGAGGATGGTATAACTCCTCTCGGTAAACTAAAATCTATGTTTGAGGATTGTATAACTTCTCTCGGTAAACTAACATTCATGTTTGAGGATGGTATAACTTCTCCCGGTAAACTAACATCCATGTTTGAGGATGACATAACTTCTCCTGGTAAACTAACCTCCATGTTTGAGGATGACATAACTTCTCCCGGCAAACTAACATCCATGTTTGAGGATGATATAACTTCTCCCGGAAAACTAACATCCATATTTGAGGATGGTATAACTTATCCCGGTAAACTAACATCAATGTTTGAGGATGGTATATTTTCTCCCGGTTAACTAACATCCATGTTTGAGGATGGTATAACTTCTCTCGGTAAACTAACCTCCGTGTTTGAGGATGGTATAACTTCTCCCGGAAACTAACATCCATGTTTGAGGATGATATAACTTCTCCCGGTAAACTAACATCCATGTTTGAGGATGACATAACTTCTTCCGGTAAACTAACCTCCATGTTTGAGGATGGTATAACTTCTCCCGGTAAACTAACCTCCATGTTTGAGGATGGTATAACTTCTCCCGGTAAACTAATATCCATGTTTGATGATGGTATAACTTCTCCCGGTAAACTAACATCCATGTTAAAGGATGGTATAACTTCTCTCGGTAAACTAATCTCCATGTTTGAGGATGGTATAACTTCTCCCGGTAAACTAACCTCCAAGTTTGAGGATGGTATAACTTCTCCTGGTAAACTAACCTCCATGTTTGAGGATGGTATAACTTCTGCCGGTAAACTAACATCCATGTTTGAGGATGGTATAACTTCTCCCGGTAAACTAGCATCCATGTTTGAGGATGGTATAACTTCTCTCGGTAAACTAAAATCTATGTTTGAGGATTGTATAACTTCTCCCGGTAAACTAACATAAATGTTTGAGGATGGTATATTTTCTCCCGGTAAACTAACATCCATGTTTGAGGATGGTATAACTTCTCTCGGTAAACTGAAATGTATGTTTGAGGATGGTATAACTTCTCCCGGTAAACTTACATCCATGTTTGAGGATGGTAATAACTTCTCTCGATAAACTAACATCCATGTTTGAGGATGGTATAACTTCTCTCGGTAAACTAACATCTATGTTTGAGGATTGTATAACTTCTCCCGGTAAACTAACATCCATGTTTGATGATGGTATAACTTCTCCCGGTAAACTAACATCCATGTTTGAGGATGGTCTAACTTCTCTCGGTAAACTAACCTCCATGTTTGAGGATGGTATAACTCCTCTCGGTAAACTAAAATCTATGTTTGAGGATTGTATAACTTCTCTCGGTAAACTAACATTCATGTTTGAGGATGGTATAACTTCTCCCGGTAAACTAACATCCATGTTTGAGGATGACATAACTTCTCCTGGTAAACTAACCTCCATGTTTGAAGATGACATAACTTTTCCCGGCAAACTAACATCCATGTTTGAGGATGATATAACTTCTCCCGGAAAACTAACATCCATATTTGAGGATGGTATAACTTATCCCGGTAAACTAACATCAATGTTTGAGGATGGTATATTTTCTCCCGGTTAACTAACATCCATGTTTGAGGATGGTATAACTTCTCTCGTTAAACTAACCTCCGTGTTTGAGGATGGTATAACTTCTCCCGGTAAACTAACATCCATGTTTGAGGATGATATAACTTCTCCCGGTAAACTAACATCCATGTTTGAGGATGACATAACTTCTCCTGGTAAACTAACATCCATGTTTGAGGATGGTATAACTTCTTCCGGTAAACTAACATCCATGTTTGAGGATGATATAACGTTTCCCGGTAAACTAACATCCATATTTGAGGATTGTATAACTTCTCTCGGTAATTTTACATCAATGTTTGAGGATGGTATATTTTCTCCCGGTAAACAAACATCCATGTTTGAGGATGGTATAACCTCTCTCGGTAAACTAACATCCATGTTTGATGATGGTATAACTTCTCCTGGTAAACTAACATCCATGTTTGATGATGGTTTAGCTTCTCCCGGTAAACTAACATCCATGTTTGATGATGGTATAGCTTCTCCCGGTAAACTAACCTCCATGTTTGAGGATGGTATAACTTCTCCCGGTAACATAACATCCATGTTTGATGATGGTATAACTTCTCCCGGTAAACTAACATCCATGTTTGATGATGGTATAACTTCTTCCGGTAAACTAACATCCATGTTTGAGGATGGTACAACTTCTACCGGTAAACTAACATTTATGTTTGATGATGGTATAACTTCTTCCGGTAAACTAACATCCATGTTTGATGATGGTATAACTTCTCCCGGTAAACTAACATCCATGTTTAAGGATGGTACAACTTCTTCCGGTAAACTAACCTCCGTGTTTGAGGATGGTATAACTTCTCTCGGTAATCTAACATCCATGTTTGATAATGGAATAACTTCTCCCGGTAAACTAACATCTAATCGGGAGTTGTCTCACTCGCATTCATACCACATCTTCTTATATCTACATACAAACTTAGACAAACAAGGTATTAAATCATAAAATTTTATTTTTTTCAAATTATTTTTCTTGATCTGAAGTTCCTTAAAACTGTCGAAATAAACGTTTTCTTTAGTAAGTAACTCAGGGGCTGTCAACTGTGGTCTTGATACATTGGATATTTTTGATGATGGTATAACTTCTCCCTGCAAACTAACATCCACGTTTGAGGATGTTGTAACTTCTCCCGGTAGACTAACAGCCATGTTTGAGGATGGAATAACTTCTCCCGGTAAACTAACATTCATGTTTAAGGATGGAATAACTTCTCCCGGTAACCTAACAGCCATGTTTGAGGATGAAATAACTTCTCCCGGTAAACTAACATCCATTTTTGAGGATGGAATAACTTATCCCGATTAACTAACATCCATGTTCGAGGATGGTATAACTTCTCCCGGTAAACTAATTCATGTTTGAGTTGGCTGCCAAGATTATAGTCATACTTGTTCTTACACCCTTCGTAGCTTTTGGTCTCCGTCTTCTTTCCAGTGTATCAATTGTACCAGACAGTCACAACAGTTCATCAACGTCTTTTTCAAATTTTGCATAACATGCATTTATACCGCTGATGGTCTCCTTTTCATTGGCCTCTTTTGTTTTTCCTCCCTTTCTCTGAATGTTGCGTAAACGATTCAGGTTATCTCCTCATTTTCCATGAATGTCGCGGAAATGATTCAGGTTATCTCCTCCTTTTCCCTTAATGTCGCGTAAACGATTTGAGTCATCTCTTCTTCTCTGAATGTCGCGTAAACGATTCGGTTTATCTCCTCCTTTTCCCTGAATGTCGCGTAAACGATCTCCTCCTTTTCCCTGCATGTCGCGTAAACGATTCGGGTTATCTCCTCCTTTTCCGTGAATGTCGCGTAAACGATCTCCTCCTTTTCCCTGAATGTCGCGTAAACGATTCGGGTTATCTCCTCCTTTTCCCTGAATGTCGCGTAAACGATTCGGGTTATCTCCTCCTTTTCCCTAAATGTTCGGGTTATCTCTGGTGGAAGGTAAGTCGTCGTTGTTGAACTCAACATTATCAAGAAGCAATGTTGGATTTAAATCTATACAGAGCTTGTTTAATGCCGTTTTACACTTTCTTTCTTCCGTGGAGAGACGTCTGCTCTTATTCTGATTATTTTGAGATATTACTGTCGTGTCACTTATAACACTTGATACAGAACGTGTTCCTTGCTCACTTAAAGGTACAACTCTGTTCTTATTAAATAGTTTTTTCAGTCTCTGATCAAACATTATCAAAGCATTTTCTTTTCTTTGTTGCTTCCTGCCTAAATTAGATTTTTTCCCCAAAATTAGCTCCAATTTTATGCTTCAGTGTTTTACGTCGTTAATCTCATGCAACAGAGTTTTGAGTGATCACGAAATGCTCGCTGTTGCTGCACGCTGTCACCAAGGAATTTCTGTTAGTTTAGGAAACCTACTATTTGATCTTTCGACACAAAATAAATAAATAGATAAAAAAAAATTAAAAGACTTCTTAGGCCAAAAAAAAATATGTCTGTTTCCTGTTTCCGACCGACCCTGACTCAAACCCCCCGACCCTAGATCTTTTTATTCAAATCCGGAAAAAAATCGTTTCCGGTCCGATCCAGATCCGTATTTTACTATGCCCAAACAAAAAATGGCTGCTCCCAGCACAAATGTGCCACAATAAACGAGTTTAAAAATGTCAGCACTGGGAGGATTATTCAATTAAAGCTTCTTTAAAAGGATTGAATCATTTAAGGGTACAGGACCCTAACCAAACATGACATATAACCGACTGCAAATCTGAATTCCCGACCTACCGACCCTGATTTTTTGGCCTTGGAAGCAGGAAACAGACATATATTCTTTTTTGGCCTTAAATAAGTTGATTTTGAAATTTGTAAGCCATCAAAACGACAAATTCAGAAATACGGTAAAATAATGCCACAATTTTTTTTGTTATTTCATTGTTTTAATACTTTTCAACTTGAAAACTGAATTCATTATAAATTTACTTTTCAACAAAAATACTGATTTAACTAAACTATTTCATTATTCATTATTGAATTTTTGAATAATTATATGAAAAATGAATAATGGACGTACGTCAGCGTTGTAAATAATCCCTATAAAAACTGCCAAGTAATCGCATATTAATCAAAATCCCCACGAGAAGACTCGTATAAAGAAATACTACCCTAGTTGAACTGATTACGTATGGCTAGCAGTAGCTGCCTCACCTTCTAAGGGAAGTAATCCCAGCACACTTTCCCATAAACAAGTTTAACCACTGAAGACTTGATTTTTTTAACGTATCTGTTTATCTATGGTAATAAAAAAATCATAATATTTAATAAAATGTATAGTAAATTTAGCTACAATCCTTATATTTGAATCATTCATTTTTATTTTTTATTGAAAAACTGCTTTAACGTTAATAAAGGTATTATAATTAAAATTGTTTGCTAACCCCTCTGGCTTTGTTATAAATTTAAACTCTGGTTATTTTTCACATCATTCTATCTTTATGGGAAGATAAGATAATTCGGTTTCGATAGTTTAGTTAAAAATATTTAACATGTATAGTGGTTTGGAAAACAAGTTATTGAAACTTATATAAATTCCTTTCCACTTTGCAGGTGCGAGAACTGCCTTGTATGACCCCTTGTATGGGCATTAGCCTGCTCTTTTCAGTTGTAAATCTGAAATGGTGTCTTTTACGTGCGAGAGCTATGGCTCTCTCTTAACACTGGTCAGTCATTTATCGTCCCCCTCCGACTGACTATCTTCGTTTCTTCACTTAAGACCATATACTAGTATTCAGTCCCTGAAAATTTCATCCCGGAACGGGAATCGAACCAGGAACCTTGTGTTAATAGTAGTCCGATGCCCAAACCACTACACCACGGCTCTCTCTAACAGAATTATAGCAAAGCATTGTCTGTTTGTCTTTTTTTTTTAAATTAAAAAGCCGTTTGTTACATGTACCGGCTGTGGTGGTTTTTTTTGTGTGTATGTGTGTTTGTGAGTATACATGTGTGTTTTTGTAAGGGTGTGTTGCACTTCTTTCGTGAATTTGTCTTGAGAGGTCCTGAGTTTGAGTCCCAGAGGATACCATTTGACAAAGTAATGAGAATCATGCTCTCTGTTTACACACGTGACGGAAAACCCTTCATCCATGTTTTCGAATAAAAAACATGAAACAAAAAAGAGCAATTCTGAATTCATAAAAGAACAATTAAAAATATCTTGAACATTAATATCAAGTTTTACCATTTCACGAAACACGGTGAAAAAAACAAACCTTTTTTTTCACGGCTGTACGTGAAATAAAAATGGCAAAGCACGTTGCACGAAAATATCTCTTTAACACTCTCCGTGTAGACTCGATGGAGTATGAACTTGGTAGATTCCATTTATTTTTCAATTTCAGCATGTAGACAAGGGTGGATTAGTAAAGGTTCTGGTAAACTAAGATTCTGTTACTACATTTCTGCCGTTGGGGATGTTAAATCCCAAAGTGATGCCACGGTAAGTTTGTTTGAGATTTCATATGTGAATCATTTAATTTTGGATGTTAATGTCTTCTGATTGGCTGATAGCTTTTGTCTCTCAGCGAATAGATATTATTTTGTCATGTCACAATCATGTCTTCTGATACATCGAAATGATTATTAAAAAAAATAAGATTTTTGAAGATGTTCTCTCATATTTTGTATAACAATAATGGCCGAGTTCACTTGAAACTCTTAGAGTCCGCTGCAGAGTTTCAAGAGTATCATGCTCTTTGGAACAACTCAAGTCACTCTAGGGTAAGGCCCTGACTAAGCATAAAATAAGGGGAAAACTGATTGGTTTGACGTCATTCGAGGGTTTCTCGAGTTTAACCCTGGCTTAGTGATGGTTGGGAGAGGGGTTAACTCGAGTGGTCATAGTAACTCGAATTTTTGAAACCCGAGTAACTTCAGTAAGTAAAGTTTCCAGTAGAGTTTCAAGTGAACTCGACCAATGATATCTCCACTGACCAGCTGTTGAAAAAGGTTTGATTTTTAATGAATTTAAGCATATTTATAATTTGTATTGTAAATTTATTTCAATTGCAGGCAGCATGCAAACAAATGAGCGGGATGTTGTTTTTCCCTTCTGATTCTTATGAAACTAGAGAGTTTAAAAGATTTGTCAGTAACAATAGGGTACGTATAATAAAACAAACCGTTGTAGGCCAAATGATGTGTCGCTGTCTTTTCCATTATATTTTTGAAAAAAATAGCTAGCGGCAGGTAGGTTGGTATGGATTTTTTTATTTTACATTTATATTGAGTAACAACCTAGTAATGGAGAGAAATTCTGACTTTAACAGTGCTTATTGAAAAATGACAAAAACAAACACCTTTAAGGTGGTACCTAACACTACAGGGAAATAGCTCTGTAAAATCAGCAGAACGTTTTAATGATGTTGTGTGCATAAGGGAGTAATAAGCTTCTCAATGATCAAAATGAGTGTTTGTCAAACTGCTATATAACCAGTGTAATTTTTCTGATAAAACGGTTGGTTCAAATTTTTTGAAACTTTTATATTTTTGTCAAAGGGTCAAAGTAAATACTTTGTCAAAATTTTAAGAAAATTAAACGGGCCAAATTAATTTTAGTTAAAGTGTTGGGTACCACCTTAAGCTGTTAGAGGAAACCAATATTCATATTTCCATTGCCCACCCATTTTAAAGAAGAGGGGCGAAAGATACAAGAGGAAAAATTCAAACTCATAGATCGAAAATATACTGACAACGCCATGACTGAAAAAAAGATAAAAAAAGAAAACAACAAAAACGGAGTAAATACTAGTAGTTACACAACAGAACATAGAAAACAAAAGACTACGCAACACAAACCCTACCAAACACTGATTGTGATCTCAAGTGCATCATGCAGGAGGGTAGGCAGATTCTGCTCCACATGTGGCACCAGTCGTGTTGCTACAAACCCTGTAAATAGTATAAATTGGTAGGTCACATTAAACTGGACATGAAGGCAAGCTGGAACGTCCAAAAGGAAGCCATTTTGATTTCAAATTAACGAAGAACAGAAAACCATCTGGCCTTGCGGTCATAAAACTTTCGAGTCAGTTTTTTGTACTCGTACTCGAAAATCAACCAATCAAAATGCTGGAAATCATGTTTCGAGCATGATTTTTGTGCTCCGAGCACTGAGCAAAGTTTTATGCCTTCAACCCCTGGTCAATAGTCTTCACACTTACCACAAATCGTACGGCAAATGTCTACAAGCAAACGAATAAAAAATTTCAAAACATTGAGCTTCTAACTTGTAGATTCACTCACTCATTCGAATGTTAAGCGCAAAGGCTGTGTTGATCTAATTAATAGATTAGAAAAAAGCTGATAGATCGTTGTACTAAACCAGGCCCTACATTTATAGGTCTGGAACACTTTTTGAAGACTAAATGCTAAATGGGCAAATCTATATAAAATCACAATAATTCCATTTACAAATGAATAACTATACAGTCAAGCTCTACGGTGATTAGGAAACAAACATTTTTAAAACCTTTAAGGGAGTTCGCTTCTCGGTTTCAAAGTTATTAACTTTTCAAAATACTAGTTTGTATTGATGGGGGATTAATAAAGGAATCCAAAGAGCCAAAAAAAATATATATAGGTCACCGTACTCGTTCTCGATATATATGACATTGAAATTTTGGCGGGAAAATTTTCTCTCTTGACTTTTCATAGCTTTATCATTGATAAGTTAGACTCGTCAAAAACTATTAAAAATTAATAAAAGACTTTTACAGACAGCTTATCTTTATACATGCAAAAGAATTATAAAAAGAAAAAGGAGGGTCACCATGCAAAAATTGTTAATTCATTCAAATGGATAAAACCAGAGGATTCCAAAAATCTGACCAAAATTCCAAAACATGACAAGCCAGCTTCCTTTAGTTAATGATTGGGAAAGGGGCGGACTCTGTCAGGGGCCGATTCAGAAATCGAAGCGCGATTCCAAAAATACTTTTTGTCATCTGCTTGACCACAAGTTTTTCGCAATCGAATTGGAAATCAGATATCAGAATATTTTTTTAGGACAAAACAATGATCCTCGTCGTCTCTTGAAGTCAGATGGTTGTTCCCTTAACTACACCCAGCTTCCTGTTGATAATAATTATAAGAATATGTGGTATGAGTGCTAGTGAGAAAACTTTCCATCTAAGTCACACTTTGTAAATTTAAATTAAAGTACGGTCTCCAGCACGAAGCCTACTTGGTTCACACCGTACAGCAAACTATAAAGGGCCCCAAAAATGACAATTGTAAAACTATTTAAACGGGAAAACTAACAGTTAACTTTAATCTATATAAAAATAAGTAACGAGAAATACTTATGAAACACACCAACAAACGAGAACTACTGAACATCCGGTTCCTTACAAACGCAGTGTGTTGACACGTTTTAAAAGGTACCAACCTTCACCCTTATGGTAAACAATAATGTAACAACACATCATACTAAGTCTAATATAATGCATATTTTTCTTCGATTACAGATATCTACTCCGTTTTACTGGACATCTGGACATAAAGACAACTACCAATGGACTTGGGGTGTTGACCCCTTTGCGTACCCATTTCATGCCCCTAATTGGGCCGCAGGACAACCTAACGGGCTCTTAAAGGAGAATGCATAGCTGTCCAAACACAAGGTGCAATGATGGAAGACCAACCATGTGGAAATAGATACAACTATATCTGCAAGTCACGATCATAGGCTTAGAGACTCAAACTATGCTATTAGAATACAATGTACTTTTGATTTGTATCATTTGAATACACTGTGCTCACAGCTGCTTGGAATTATGAGAATACAATGTAACTTTAGTCAGAATCATTGGATATTATTATGATATTATGTCTTTATATTCTTCAAACAGATATACAGATCATCATAATCAAATGATGTTTGCATTCTTTCATTTGATTCAAATCATTAAAACCTTGTATCGAAATGGCTTTATGGTTTAGTCTTACTCTAAGATGATTGATTTTTTTATTAGTTGTTAGTGGCTTTGAACTAGCTGTCAGCTAACTGCGAGAACTCTCAGATGTGTTCCTAAGGCCTTTTTACGGTCGGGTTGTACAAGTTCCCGGCCACGTCCAATTGTATTTTTGTCGAACTGATGAGTTAAGCCTTTTTTAACTAATTTTGTATACTTTAGTTCGTTTTTTTACAAATGTACGTTGTACTGTCCCTGGTTAGGGGGAGGGTTGGGATCCCGCTAACATGTTTAACCGCGCCACATTATTTATGTATTTGCCTGTCCCAAATCAGGAGCCTGTAATTCCATGGTTGTCGTTTGTTTATGTGTTACATATTTGTTTTTTTCGTTTGAATTGTTCTACATCATGTACATTGTTATATCGGGGCCTTGTATAGCTAAGGCTATGCGGTATGGGTTTTGTTCGTTGTTGAAGGTCGTACGGTTACCTATAGTTGTTAATGTCTGTGTCATTTTGGTCACTTGTGGACAGGTGTCTCATTGTTAATCATGTCACATTTTCTTTTTTATATTATATTTTAAATTCAAATCTACGGAAGTTACAGTTAGTTTAGTATCTTTTGTGACATTGTAAAATTTGTATGCTTAATTTCCACTAGATCATATATATATATTAGTGCGACGCTTAATTCCACTTCTAGGAAGACTTATTTTTGAACGTACATCATATTGGAATCCGCAAAAACCGCGAAATAGGACTTTTTTTTCGTTGCCAGAAACAATGTTTTAGATCTTTTATGTCACTACCAAGTTACGTTAGTTGATGCGTATTTATAAACAATACTAGGCTGTTTGGTCTTCAACCTTCAAAATGAAAGGTTTCGTCCAACTACTAAATACCCAGTGAAATATTTCTATTAAATCAGTTGCAAGTAGATATTTTGTCAAAAAATTTTATGAAAAAAAACCGCACCAATTCTATATTAGTCAAGAATGAAGGGTTGCCGTTGGGTACCCCCTTAAAATAGTACCAGTATTTCATTGTGCGTAGGCTATAAACCACACACCAAATAAACATCAACTAAGGCAGCAACCATTTGATTTTCGGGGGGGGCTTTGGTTTTTTTTCTGTGCAAACTTTTTTTTCGCCTTCGGCGAAGAACAATCTATTTTTTAAGCGACAAACCTAAAACAATTTTTTTCTTTCAATTTTAGCATTACATATAGTGGCAGCTGAGGGTGAAACAAACAATTTTTTTTTCTCGGGGTCCAAAACAAATGATTTTTTTCACCAAAACCTGGAAACAAACTTTTTTTTTTTTTAAACCATAGCCCCCCCTCCCCCCAGAAAATCAAATGGTTGCTGCCTAAACAACACGACACGAATTATATTTGTCATTTCATCAGTCTTCACGATTAACAAGTCCTACGACATGTGGCTTATAAAATTGATTTCAGTCTTGTAAAATCCTTTTTTACAAGACAACAGAATCCAACTTAAATTTTACAAAAAAATAAGGTTTGGACTTGTGGACTCGAAGTTTATCGTGAAGGCTGCTTCATCCCTACCGTAGACAGTTGTACTCTTGTTAAAAGCAAGCAAGCGGCTGAGCAGGGTAACCGGTGATATTGGCGACGGAAAGGACGATGATCGAGCTGATCTACTTTAAGACTCTATATATGTTAATGTGACAGCAACTAAATAATACAGCATGTATTTTTGTCAGCATGTGTCGTGGTGTGTTGGCTTATCTGTTCTATGAATACCGCAACATCAATGTGACAGCAACTAAACAATACAACATGTATTTTTGTCAGCATGTGTCGAGATGTGTTGACTTATCTGTTCTATAAATACTGTACTTTTCTTACATCAATGTGACATCAACTAATCGACAAAATATAGTTTTTGTCACTGCCGTGTTAGCTGTTCAATTAATACCCTGTACATGTACAATGTACCTGATGTACGTCAATGTGACAGCAGCTAAAAATAAAACCAGGACTTTTGGTCACTTCCGATAGGCATGTGTCATTGTGTGGTGGCTAGTTTGTTCTGTATGACAGCATTTAAACGACAAAATATGAGCTTTTGTCTCGTCCGTGTTAGCATTTGTCAAAGATTGTGCGCCGATCAGCTGGCCTATAGATACCACACGTCAACGAGACAGCAATTAAATGTTAGCATGGGAGCTACCATTTGATTTTTATGAGGGGGCAAGGATGAAAAATATTGTCCTGCATTTTTGTTTAGTTGTAATCTCTGTCCTGCCTTTTTATTTTTCACTCTATCCGGTCCTGCTTTTTTTTTTTTAGTTTATCCTGACTTTTTTTCACATAAATTGTCACCTGACTTATTTGTTGTTGCAAGTGTCTCATCCTGTCCTGCCTATTTTTTTCAAATTTCATCCTAGCCCCCCCCCCCCCCCCCCCCCCCCCCATAAAAATAAAATGGAAGCTCCCTTATCTATTCTACAAATACCCTAATGCCAAAAGTACAGCGAGTTAAAATATAAACGACACAACATGAGCTTTTTCACTCCCGTGTAATAAAATGTAGCATGTGTCATAGTGACTGTGTTGGCTTATAAGTTCTTTAAATACCCCCAACGTCCATGTCAATGAAAATTTTTGTCCTGCCTTTTTATTTTTCACTCTAACCAGTCCTGCTTTTTTTTTTTATAGTTTATCCTGACTTTTTTAACATATATTGTCATCCTGACTTCATTTTTTTTGCAAGTGTCTCATCCTGCCTTTTTTTTTACTCAAAACTCCTGTCCTGCCTTTTTTTTTAATTTCATCCTAGCCCCCCCCCCCCCCCTAAAAATCAAATGGTAGCTTCCTTAGCATGTATCATGGTGGTTTGGCTGAGCTATTCTATTAATAGCCCAACGTCAATGTGACATCAACTGAGCGACTTAACATGATTGTCTGTCTCTTCCGTGTTAATATGTATTATAGTGTGTTGATTGGGCTATGATTTTTTTTTATTACAAATACCACATGCCAGTAAGACAGCAACCAAACAACACGTACATCAAGAGCTTTTGTCACTTTTGTGATAACACGTCATAGTTTGTAGGCTAATGCAATATGAGTACCCTAACGTCAAGGTAACAGCAACTTAACTATACAACATTATATAAATAACACATACAATGTAGCTGAGAGGGCGATAGAGCAAATTGTTACCCTAAGAAAACATTGTCAACCACGGCGGAGCCTTTTTCGAGGGATACCAAACTATTTTTTTTATTGCCAAAAAAAAAAATTGAGCCATAACGTAGAACTTAATATAAAAAAGAAGATGTGGTATGATTGCCAATGAGACAACTATCCACAAAAGACCAAAATGACACAAACATTAACAATTATAGGTCACCGTACGGCCTTCAACAATGAGCAAAGCCCTTACCGCATGTAGTCAGCTATAAAAGGCCCCGATAAGACAATGTAAAACAATTAAGCCTTGTTTTAATTACTTGATGTAACTTCAATTATTTGTCCTTCAAATTATCGATTTTCGATTCTTCTGGACTAAAGGATACTAACATTAAAAAAAAATTGTCACCCTCTCAGTCATGTGATAGAGTAAATTATCACCCTCGTATTAGCCTATCAAAATATGGCACTTTAACGTGAAGCATAATAAAAAAAAATTGTAACTTCTATGCATGTGATACATGTAGCATGACTTTTGTGTCAAAGTGTGTTGGATAATCTGTTCTATAAATACTCCAACGTGAATGCGACGGCAACTGCACGACATAATATAAGTTTTGTCACTTCCATGCTGGCATGTTTCAAAGTATGACATACCATGATTTTCTGTGCTTTCCGTGTTAGTATATATCATAATAGTGTTTTGACTGAGCAATGATTTTTTATTACAAATTATTACCACATGCCAGTAAGACAGCAACTAAACGACACAGCAAGAGACTTTGTAACTTTTATGAACCAATAATGTACAGGTATGAATACCCCGACATCAATTAGACAGCAAGTAAACGACACAACAGAACCCTTCTGTGTTTATTGCATGTGTCCTATATTCGATTTGACTGATTTGCGTTATGAATATCTCCATGTCAATGGAACAGCAACTAAACGAGTACGCAGGTATCATAGTGTGTTGGCTGATATGTATGTTCTGTATTATCCTCCTTTAGTAGGAGCACCACCATGGGTTATATTGTAAAAAGGAAGACATTTAACACACTGTATCGGTACAGATTTAATGTGAGCATTTGCCTATCCAGTCTCCCAGCCTGGCCGTGACGGGTCTTACTATACCAGAAAATTAACCTTCCCCAAAACAACAAGTGCAATATAATAAAGCATACAAACACACCCACTCACCTGACTCGCTCATCCTCAAAAAAAAAAAAAAAATGCATAATATAAAAACACATTATATACAAAATAAGGGATAAGGTCACCCCGGATGCTGCACAAATGCCTAGACAACGAACGGGAAATCGGAGAGGACATACTTGGAATCCAAACTGATACCGCTAAATGCCCAGCTGTATTCCTGGTAGAGGAAAGCCGAAAATCTTATGAGAAAGGATCTCGGAAAGAAACTACCGACCCATTAGGGGAACACCTAAAACCCTCAGACATCAAATAGATTGGTCTGATAGTTTCCCACATGGAAACTACTAATCAGTGGCGGATCAAGAGGGGGGCGTAGAGGGCGTACGCCCCCCCCCCCTTTGCTCCGACTTTTTTTTTTTTTTTTTAAATGATTAATCAGACTAGACTTCGTGAACTTTGCCATTTCCCGTGTCTTTAATTTTTATGCGACAATTCTTTACTTATTAAGATATTTTTCGCTGGTATTTACTTATTATGTCAAAGTCATGTGATTCGCTATGGTGGAGTTGACGAGTGCGTCGAAAAAAACGTCACTAAGTCATTTTGAAATTAAAATTACAGTAACACATTGCTTAGGCTGAGACTGACAATCATGGTACCTTCAGAGCGACACAGGATTGAGCATGTTTAACCCCAAACACCCAGCCTGTTCTAAAATAACATACAAATAACTCTCATTGTATCGAACTCGGTTGACACGAAATTTCGGATGAGTCGAAGTTTTCACGTGGTCCAAAATAACATACATGTAGCTGAATAATGATCTCCACTCAGTATAAGCTCTAGATGTATTTTAAGTCTAAGGTACGAACCATTTGATTTGAGGGGACAGTCTGAGATATATGAGTGAACAAAATCTGACTCTGATTTTTACCTTAAACAAAAATTCTGGCCGTATCTTGATTGAAAACAATAATCCTGTACACTTTTTTTGCTTTTAGAAACGAAAATATTCAACAGAATTATTTAGCATTAAATGAATATGCATGATGAATAAAAAACGGGCGTATTTTTGTGGGGCCGGAGGTTTGCATGTCTGACCTGAATGCCTGTTTCGCAGAACATATTTATTGATTTTTTTTCTCAAGACCAGACTGCAACATGCCTGCTGGGTGTGGCCTTGATGTCTCCATTTGTAGACCGTCGTTCATAAATTCGTTGTCATTTCAGACTCATTCGTTAGCCTTTTGTTGATTTGGAACCCCTCACTTCCCTTCATTTTGTTTGGTGAAATATATCAACCAAACATTTGAATAAAATTGCGTGTTCGTCTGTTTTAACTCGTGTCGGTCGTATTGTAAATTTCATCGAATAGCACGGCGTATATCTTGTTTACAAGAAAAAATCTAACGGGGTTATGCTCACTTAACATACAACAAACGAGAATTGTCAAGGTCTATTTTTTACTGACAAGTCTCACATCAAATATATCAGTTCATACCTTTGAAACCATACTATCATTTTATGATAGACAGTTAATAGGGAGAATAAAGCATCAAAAATATCCTACCCTTACACTTTACAGCAACTACAAAATATACACGCCCCACGTCAGAAACCGTTTAAAAAGTGAATTTTACACTTATTTTATGTTTTTTAGGCTAAAAAAGGTCCCAAAAATGTTTCGCCTCGCTACGCTCGGCTATTTTTAAAGGCTTCGCCCCCCCTTTCAAAAATCCTGGATCCACCCCTGCTAATGGATCCCATCTGACAACATGTCTAAAACAAACCTGAAAAATATCCGCAGAAACCTTTCTCAACAAAAAAATATAATCCAAATCTTAAAATATACGATGTAAGGATAATGATATTTATCCCCAGTTTTTGGTTGCTCATGTTATTACAAATCCGGAAAGTAGTCGAAATTCGGTCGGAACTTTTGTCATTTTCATGTAAGCATGTGGTATGGTGTGTTGGACTAATCTGGTCTATATACTAGTACACCAAAATTAATGTGATAGAAACTCAAAGATTTAACAATATATTATGACTTCCGAGTAAGCATGTGTCATTGTGGGTGGGACGATCTTCTCTATAAATACCCTACCGCCAATGAGACAGCAACTAAACGACACAACATGGACTTTTGTAACAACTCTATTACAAAAATGTATCAAGTATCATATTGTGTTGGCTTATCTGTATTATAAATAACCCCATATCATTATGACAGCAACGTAACGACACAAAATGACTTGTTATTTCCCTTTTTTTAGTATTATAAATGAAATATTCTAGTAAAGTAGTTTTATCCAGAAATGTGCATATGAAGCCTCAAAATCTGCATCACGGAAAACTAGGGAGAGGTGTCTGAAGAAAACAGAGCACTGAAAACGACTGATTTTGCTTGCAGAAAATATATTATGTTTTAGTTTCTTCCGTGCAATACATTATTTGGTACTAAGAATTCTTTAAAAGAAATTTTTTATACTTGAAGTTTCTTTGAAATTGCCACCCCACGTCAAACATAGCCGACACCCCGCAGGTGGCGTTCTACACGGTGATGAATATTTAATTATAAATATTTTAGCACACATATTTTGCAATCTAACAAAAAATGCTCCTGTTCTGATAAATCTCGCGACAGATATTTAGTTACGATTAGGTTTGATATTTCAAATTCTTTTTTCTCCAATGGTTGAGGGTTTAATAATTTTGCGATTTACTGATAAGCCCTAACAAAAATCTAAACATATTTCTTTTTAGAGATTGACAGCAATATTTTACTTCGGATGCACTGATTGATTTTGACATTTGTTGATTGACCAAGTAGAAATTGATATAAATAATTTCCGAATTGTGAACTGGAATATGAATATAGAGAACGCAGTGTACTTAATCCTTATGCTAAATAGAAAAAAAAGAAGATGTGGTATGATTGCCAATGAGACAACTCTCCACAAGAGACCAAAATGACATAGAAATTAAAAACTATATGTCACCCTACGACCGTCAATAATGAGCAAAGCCCTTATAGATAGTTCAACGGATCGCGCCGTGTCGTTTTTTTCACGATTTCCTTCATTTATTTTGCCGGGAATTAATTTGATATGGCAACTTTGAAATCTTTGATTGCATAATATGGATATAAATGTGTTGAACGTCTGAAAATCTTCAGCATGTAAAATTTAAAAACAAATCCCTCTATTGTTTATGTGCATATTCAAGCGCAACAGTACTTTATCATAACGTTATAAGCAGGTAATGGCAATAGTTGCAAATTTGGCCAATTGAAGCAGTTTTGAAATAGTCGTGCATTGTTAATGCATATTCTAATATGACGTCCTTATTACACTTAGTAAACAAAGCAGTGTTCTAATGAGCACACAAAATATGCTTGACACATGCGCATGGACTTACTGCTTATATCAACGTTATCCTTTAAAATATATACATTTAGGCAGCTGAAATAAACTTTTATTATATATTTTTTAAGAAATAACATATATCTATCCTGCTAGTAGTTTTTAAACTTATTAAATATGAAATGCAATGCACAGATTCCTCGAGGAGGAAACGGGAACAGCCAAACATTTTTACGGTAATTACGTACGCTTCGACTTATAAAAATACTATATTTGTCCTATTAGAATCGAAATAATTCCTTCATGTCATGCTCTATGCTCCTTTTAACATGGGTAGGCATTATAGTTGACCACATTTTACACCTCGCTAACGCTCAGTGTAAAAATATCGACAAATATAATGCCTACCCATGTTAAAATGAGCATAGAGTATGACATGAAGGAATTATTTCTTAAATATATACCCGCTATAGAGCCTCTGTATATGCCTTTACCTAACTGTGACGTTGCATGTATTGTTACCGAACAGGCGATATAGGCAACCGTTGCCAGACCTAAAAAAGACCTTTGGGATTTGAAAGGAATACAGAAAGTCTAAATATAGGCTCTGCGGCATAGTAGCTCAGATATTCTATAAATATTCAACTTGTACAAAACATTTGGATTTTTCAAAGTAGAGTCCTTTGTAATTTTGCAGCGATAAAACAAGACTCGCGATGCTCAAGTTTGGAGCAATATTTGTCGGATTTGTAGCAGTTCTAATTGAAGGTTAGTAATATTATATAAGAAGTTTTTGGTGCAATGTTTTAACGAGTTCTGTGACACAGGGCCGAAGATCGGCCCAAAGCCATAGTCCTTTCAGTGCCAGAGGGCCGATTCATCGGCTAATTCAAATTATGTTATGAATCCTCAATCTTACTACGTAATGCACTATGACGTCGCCGTTTTATGATAAATTTAATTCCTCCGTCTTGAAGTTTTCGCGCGTTTTTTTAACAAGATATGAAAAGGGAGCCTTTTTATGAAATTTGAAATTTTAAATGAAAATAAAATTATGTCAGAATGCGTTTATAAATATATATATAGAGCTATAGAGTCTCAATTTTTTACTCGGCGGTATTGCAATATTAGTATATTTATAAATGCATGTTAGGCTTTCTTTCCTAAACCTGTATATAAAAAAGTGCCATTCACATTCCAGTGTCCAAATATTATTTTACTGCGTAAACAATCATCATTTCAAAGATCTGACGATCTGCACTGTAATAATAACATACTCCTACTGATTGTTTACGGTCCAATGAAGTTTACTCCTATAAAATGCAAATCTTTTCAATTTTTCTAATTTTCGTCCGTACATACTGTTTGAAGTACCGGTACCGTAATGCATGTGGTTTTAGTGGACAGTTCGTATGAATACTTATTTGCAGGTGTAATAGTGTTAAACTCAATTGTTGTACATATTATAGAATGATGAGACGTTTTTACAATCCGTGAAGTGTTTTCTTCTTCCGTTTCGATATATATGTTTGCACATTTTCCTGGGCTATATTCTAAAGCTCCCGGCAACGCTTCAACGCCAGGAAATTGTGGATTTTCCTATACTGCTTTCTCGCTCACCAATTTCAATTGAATATTTGGTGGCCATTCTTGTGTCGTCTGACAAGTTGTTCCCGTAGTTTTGTTGATATTATCAATTGCAACACTATGGGTTAAAATCCAGTTGCCCTTTTCACAAAAATTTATCGTAAGTCTAAAATATTTCTTATCAATTCAACTTTTAAAAATATCTTTATCGTAAGATTAATTTTATACTTATTATAAGTTTTTTTTATGAAAAGGGCTACAGGTTTTCTAAGAGCACTTCGAGTTATCCCTTTTTGAGCGCGTTTGATAAAAAAATTAACTTGTTTTTCATTTGTATAATGAAAGGCTGACTCAGAGTAGAGAAGGAATTATTGTAAATAATTTCAATAAAATAAATGAACTCAAACTCGTAATTTTTTTCTACCTCTTTTATTTTTTTCAGAGACGCATGCCTGTGGACGTCAAAATTCTAATGGTAGTCATAACGGTACACATGCCAGTACTGGTCAGTGAGTGAAGTTTTATTACAATTTTTTTAACCTTATGAGTCCCAAGAGAACATATATGTCCACCACCGACCGAGTCCCAAGAGGATATATATGTCCACCACCGACCGAGTCCCAAGAGGACATATATGTCCACCACCGACCGAGTCCAAAGAAGACATATATGTCCACCACTGACCGAGTCCCAAGAGGACATATATAGATATAGGAAGATGTGGTGTGAGTGCCAATGAGACAACTATCCATCCAAATAACAATTTAAAAAGTAAACCATTAAAGGTTAAAGTACGGCCTTCAACACGGAGCCTTGGCTCACACCGAACAACAAGCTATAAAGGGCCCCAAAATTACTAGTGTAAAACCATTCAAACGGGAAAACCAACGGTCTAATCTATATAAACAAAACGACAAACGAGAAACACGTATATATTACATAAACAAACGACAACTACTGTATGTCCACCACCGACCGAGTCCCAAGAGGACATATATGTCCACCACCGACCGAGTCCCAAGAGAACACATATGTCCACCACCGACCTAGTCCCAAGAGGACATATATGTCCACCACCGACCGAGTCCCAAGAGGACATATATGTCCACCATCGACCGAGTCCCAAGAGGACATATATGTCCACCACCGACCGAGTCCCAAGAGGACATATATGTCCACCATGGACCGAGTCCCAAGAGGACATATATGTTCACCACCGACCGAGTCCCAAGAGGACATATATGTCCACCACTGACCGAGTCCCAAGAGAACATATATGTCCACCACTGACCGAGTCCCAAGAGGACATATATGTCCACCACCGACCGAGTCCCAAGAGGACATATATGTCCACCACCGACCGAGTCCCAAGAGGACATATATGTCCACCACCGACCGAGTCCCAAGAGGACATATATGTCCACCACCGACCGAGTCCCAAGAGGACATATATGTCCACCACAGACCGAGTCCCAAGAGGACATATATGTTCACCACCGACCGAGTCCCAAGAGGACATATATGTCCACCACTGACCGAGTCCCAAGAGGACATATATGTCCACCACTGACCGAGTCCCAAGAGGACATATATGTCCATTTCAGATTTGCGTATTCTTTAGCATAAAGATACACTATTTTGCAAATGTAATATACAAAAGAAGATGTGGTATGAATGCCAATGAGACAACTATCCACAAAAGACCCAAAATGACACAGACATTAACAACTATAGGTCACCGTACGGCCTTCAACAATGAGCAAAGCCCATACCGTATAGTCACCTATATTAAGACAACTTGTAACACAATTCAAACGAGGAGCATGTTTTTTTTTTTTTTATATATCAGAAGGATCATGTTTGCAGCAGTTATTCAAGGCTTTAGATAGGAGAAAAGGTTTGGTACCAATAAAACGTTTAATCCCACTGCAATTGTTTGAACCTGTCTATAAGTCAGGAATCTGTGCCGTTTGTTTATGTGGTTCATAAGTGTTTCTTATTTCTCGTTTTTTATATAGATTAGACAGTTAGTTTTCCTGTTTGATTGGTTTTAAACCAGACTAGTAACTTCTGGACACTTTATAGGTTGCTGACCCATGTGGGCCAAGGCTTTTTGTTGAGGTCCGTACCTTGACATACCTATATAATGGTTTACTTTTATTAAATGTGACTTGGATGGAGAGTTGTCGCATTGGCACTCATACCACATCTTCTTATATCTATTGACATTTCAAGAAAAATTACATAAGATTAACACACAGTTCTTAGATTTACTAGACAGTTTCATTGTAGCTGAAATCTAAAGCTAGACTATACAACGTTGGGCGATTCAACAACACGAATTATAATTTTGTTTACTATTTTTTTGTCATTGGAAGTGAAATATCTTCAGCAAACCCTAGTTCTGCTGATGTTAAACTATTATACACTATTGTATTTTCCTAACAAGGTGTTTAATGGCCTGTAAATTTGCTTTCAGGTTTGTTAGATTTTTCTCTAAAAGCTAAGTTAACAGAAACAAACTAAAAATCTAAAAGAAAAATTAGATTCAGGCTTATGAACTTAAACGTTTATCATGAAGGCTTTTTGGAATTTTGGATCCTCAATGCTCTTCAACTTTGTAATTGTTTGGCTTTATAAATATTTTGATATGAGCGTCACTGATGAGTCTTATGTAGACGAAACGCGCGTCTGGCGTACTGAATTATAATCCTGGTACCTTTGATAACTAATTAGAGAGCTTTCATTTACAGCTCAATTGAATAAAACGCGTCGATGTACACATCTTGGTCCTGTGTTCGAGTCCTAGAGGGGATCATATGTGATCATTTAATAAAAATCTTACTCTCTGGTTACAGAGTTTGGATATAAAATCAGGCCTCTTTTAATATTATATAAAACTATCCATGTTTTTGTATAAAAATAAAAGCATGCCAGAAACGAAATAAAATAGCATTATATTAGGGAAAAAAAAACACCACTGGAGCATGTAGAGTATTAATTTGCTAATTTCCATTTACTTTTGACCATCTACAAGAATTACGGTCATTCGATGTTTTCTATTTCAGTATGCAGACAAGGCTGGATAAGTAAAGGTTCTGGTAGACTAAAGTACTGTTACTACATTTCGGCCGTTGGCGATGTCAAATCACAAACTAAAGCCACTGTAAGCATGTCAGTGATTTCATATGTGAATAACTAAATTTTAGATGTAACATGTCTTCTGATTGGCTGCAATTTTCTTGTATATCAGCGAATATATATTATTAATGTGTCATGTGACCTTGAAGTCATCACATTTTTTCATGATATTTTACTCTTTATAAATGGAGTTCAGAATTAGAATATAAGGAATTTAAGTAAACCTTATGACAATGACTTCTATTTTCCATTTAATTTGATCCAAAACATTGAAATTATTATTAAAAAAAAAAAAGTTTTATAAGATGTTCTCTCCAGAACATTGTGTACTCATATAACAAAAAATTGCTATTTACAGTCACTGCTATAAAGTTCAGGCGAATTCCCCGTTTTCAAATGATAGTTTCAAGTTGGTAATAACAATACAACACAAGCTCTGTAGAGATTTTATCCAGCATGATGGTGTACACTTTTTGAAAATATTACCCAGAAAGCATTAGATTCTGAAACGGTGTCTTGTATTGCTTAGTTCATAGTTTATGCGAAGTTGCAATATGAGTTTGATCATTTTAAATTTTTAAATTTTTACTGAATTTGAGCATAATATTTATATTGTAGGCAGCGTGTACACAAATGAACGGGATCTTGTTTTTTCCAAGTGATTCTTATGAATCTAGGGAGTTTAAAAGATATGTTAAAAGTAATCAGGTACGTATAACAAATTTTTAACAATACATAAATAGCACATAGCTGAGAGGGTGATATTATATAAATAACACATAGCTGAGAGGGTGATAGAGCAGATTCTAATGCAATATGGATGTAACAATTTTTTTCATTGGCCAAAAGTTGCCGTCAAATCCACAGTTGACCAGGCGTAACTAAGGAGAGACCCGCCATTTTGAATTGATGAATCAACAAATGTTCGATTACTACTATTTAATCGAAAATAAAATAACACCTACCTCGAATTCGACGTTTTAATGTAATTTTATCCAAATTAGAAGCGTACAGGTAACGTAAAAACCTCCAGTTTGTAAGTTTTCATTTGTATGACGTCACGTTTAGCCATGACGTCTTTGTGCCAAAATTATTCATGAAGTTTCGCGGATTTTTTTTTATTTGACAAATGTAGACATTTTTTCAAGTTTTATCGTGTTTTTTCATTTTGTAATGCATTAGAATCGGAATAACAGTACTGTAGTTGAAGAGTTGCCACCGTCAATTTTGATTTGACGGTCGCAAATCTCCGTTTTACTGTCTCCGCTCCGCGTCGCCAGTAAAACTGCATTTGCGACCGTCAAATCTACAATTGACGGTGGCAACTCTTCAACTACAGTACTGTTATTCCTTAATTGGTACCCCGAGAAAACATTGTCAACCGCGGCGAAGCCAAGGTTGACAATGCTTTTTCAAGGGGTACCAATCTGCTCTATCACCCTCTCAGCTATGTGTTATTTAATTTATTATACTGAACGTCCTACCATTTTTTGTCTTTTACAGATTAATTTTATATCAAAAGGATTTTCTATGACGTCACGTACATAACAACGTTACGAGTATTAGAAATAAACAACAAGATGTTTTTTATTTTTTATTTTGACAGTTAAATAATAAAATTTGATCCAAAACGTAAAACTTAAGCATTGTATTCATCTACTTGATGTAAATTCAATCCATTGTCCTTTAAATTGTCGATTTTTGATTGGTTTAGACGAGAGGGTAACATTCAAAAAAATTGTCACCCTCTCAGCTATGTGATAGAGTAAAATGACACCCTCGTATTAGCCAATCAAAATATGGCATTTTAACGTGAAGTATAATAAAACAGATTGTTACCCCGAGAAAATAGTGTCAACCGCGGCGAATACTTTTTCGAGGGGTACCAATCTGCTCTATCACCCTCTCAGCTATGTGTTATTTTATTCATTATACTGAATGTCATAGCATTATTGTATTTTACAGATAAATTGTATTTTAAGATTTCTTTCTCTGACGTAACTTACATATCAACGTTACAGGTATTATAAAAAGCAGCAAAAGTGAAGCAATTATATGTGGTTTTTTTTTTTATAATTTTGACAGTCAAATAATGAATTCTTTTAAAAAACGTAGAACTTTGTATTTAATTACTTGATGTAAATTGGATTCATTTTCCTTTAAATTATTGCTTGTTGATTGGTCTAGACGAGAGGGTAACATTCACAAACTTGTCATCCTCTCAACCATGCGATAGAGTATATTAAAACCCTCGTAATAACCGATCAAAATATGGCATTTTAACGTGAAGTATAATAAAACAAACTGTCGTAAATGAGGACTCTCATTGATTTTTTTCCAAGTGATTCTGCAATATCAGTTTGGAATCTAGAGAGTTGAATAGATATGGTAATAGCAATCAGGTACGTATAACAACACAGACTATCGTGGATTGGGCTTCTCATGGGTATCCCTATAAACAACAAGCTATATGGGCCTTTTTCAAAAAATGTGGATTTTCTTGTACAATCAATAATACTAAAAAAGTGTAAATATTTTTATCCAATTTTTAGATACACCATTTAGTTTTTGGTGTGTGTAACAAGTTCCAGCAAATTCAATATGAAATTTAGCTACAGAAATTGCTTCCAGTGGGTTTCAAAGGGTCCAAAAACCCCAAAATTGCTTGTACGAAATTGAAAAACTAGTCTTTTTTAAATCCTGGTTTTAATACCCAGCGGAAATTATTATTTTTCTTTTGTTATTATAAATATATAGGTATCACTGCAGGTATGTATACACAAATACAGGGAATTATTAGATTTTATTAGCATTTTTTTTTACTTTTCATTTCGTACTTAACAAAATGTCAACTACATAACACAAATGAAATAATGTTGCCAATAAACAACTGATTATATCCCTTGTAACTAAGGAAGTGTTCTCTACTTACTCTTCATCCTCTGATGACGTGCTTAAAGTTACAGGATGACATCATTTATTCATTTCATTATAGATTAGTTTTGGTGAGTACAAATTACTCCGTAATTTTATTCTATGTCAACTTTGTAACGGCAAAAACATTGATAAATTTTGGCATAAATATTTTTTTTTACATAAATCATTCAAAGTCTATAATACTGACTCTAATTCAATAAAAACCATTTATCTGGTAGTATTAGGGTCAAGAAAAACATCCAAAAACCACAAATAGGTCAACTACATAACGGTCAACTACATAACGCAGTGAATCGTTATGTAGTTGACAAAAAGCGTTATGTAGTTGACAATGATGAATTAAATTCACTTTAAAATATGTTTCTAAAAAGTGTTATTTTAACCATGTTAACTGTTTTGAAAAAAGTGTGATGATTTTTATGGAAATATATATCAAGCAAAATGTAAATATTATTAAAAAAAAATTAGGGACCGAAACTAAATCCGTTATGTAGTTGACATATGTCCCATACTTGTTTCTATGTTATTTTTTAAAATATTTTTGTAGTAGCATTTAAGATTGCATATTTTTATTTCAGGTTGTATTGTTGTTAAACTATTCAATTTCATATATTAAAGTTGAAAATTGAATATTTTTTTTTTTGTTATTTCACAACTGAAATATCCACATTTTTTGAAAATGACCCATAAAGGGCCCCTAAAATTACTAGACTAGACTATGTAAAACCATTCTAACGGGAAAACAAACGGTCTGATCTATATAAAACACGAGAAATGAGAAACACTTATGAACCACATCAAGCAACAACAACTACTGAACATCATGTTTTGTGAAATTGGCTCCAGATTCCTGACTTAGGACAGGTGCAAACAATCCACCCTTATCTGAAACAAATATATATAGAATAACCATACATTGTCTCGAAATATCAATGTTATTTGTACAAGGCTTAGAAACAGGTAGAAAGCGAGGCTGTTGATATTTCGAGACAATGTATGGTTATTCTTTATATACTGCATCTCTGAAAACTGTTCTAAATGAAGTATTTTGGGTAAAAAACATCATTTCTTTATCTGAAGCGGACGACGTTAAATTTCCGCGAACCTGTATGTTTTATTGACGTCATAAATAAAACTCTACGGAAACACATTGTCAACGTCATAAAGAAGGTGATATACGGTCAGTGACTGTATATGACATATGAATATACGGTCAATGCAATTTGACTGCTCAAATAGCACAGCTGCAGTATATAATGTAATATCACAACATAGATGATGCATGTGTTTCCTCAATTTTAGATAACTACTCCTTTTTACTGGACATCTGGACATAAAGACAACTACCAGTGGACTTGGGGTGTTGACCCGTTTAAGTACCCATTTCAGGCCCCTAATTGGACCGAAGGACAACCTGACGGGGCTCTTAAAGGAGAATGCATAGCAGTCCAAACACAAGGTGCAATGATGGATGACCAACCATGTGGAAACAAATACAACTATATCTGCAAATCACGAACATAGGCTTAGGGATTCCAAGGACTTATATAGGTCCCTGGGGATTCAAACTAGAAAGTTTAAGAATACAATGTACTTTTGATTATCTGAAAGTCACGAACATAGGCTTAGGAATAGAAACTAAGTTATGAGAAAACAATGTACTTTTACGTTTGATTATCTACAAATCACGAATATAGGCTTAGGAATTCAAACTACGTTATGAGAAAACAGTGTACTTTTGAGTATCTACAAGTCACGAACATACATGTTTGTATGTCTAAGGATTCAAACGATGTTATTACAATGTACAGAATACAATGTCCACTTGATTGGAAATAAAGGCATTATTATATTATTATTTATTTATATTCGTAAAGCAGATATGGCCAAACAAAAAATGTATGTGTAAAGGTAGATTCATGGTATACCGACATCTTGGACTGTACAATCGCAGTTATCAATCGGTTTTTGTATTTTCCCAAATCTGCAAATTATGATGCATATTTGAATTTTATTAGATAGACTGTCTATTTATATAAGAAAAATTATAAGGGGTTTACTGTATTATTCAAAATATTCAAATATCAAATTTTGAGTTTTTTAGAATAATTTTTTTAACTAAGTTATTTAAAAAGAGATAAATCTTTTAGTAACAAAATATACTGTACTGATATACAAGAAAACAAGTTCGGTGATACCATTCATTTTTTCATTTTCTTAAAACATATAAAACCTATCTTCTCACAATTTTTTTCGATATTCAATATTATAGATTTCTTTTTTATGCACACAAACGTGCTTTTCATGAAGAATCTAACCGATGTTAAGCAATTTTCAACGACAAGTACCTTGCAAAATAGAACGAAGTATAAGAACATTCGATTTCAAGAAATATATACCGAAGAGACTTCCTTAACTGTACACCTTCTTTAGTTTGAGTGCATAAAAAGAAATCTATGACATGGAATAAAAAAATATACTAAAAAGTTTGTCCAGACAGAACATAGAAAAAAGATGTAGTGAATTGCTTGTGCTTAAGATATTCATCTACCAAAGGACATAGATGAAAAAAGTCAGTGTACGATTTTGTCACTGATGAGTCTTATGTAGACGAAACGCGCGTAATCCTGGTACCTTTGATAACTATGATTATAAGTATAACAAATCTGGTAAATAATCTTAAATAGGTATGTCATCTATGAGCTAAATGAGTACTGTATAGTATAGGAATACAAGATTTTCTAATGACAAAAAAAACTTTCAAAACAAGTAAAGGACAACTAAATTTATGGATTCTGACGTTACGCACGGTAATGCGTTCGGATTAAAATTACGTTATTATATGATTTTATAACAGCAACCAGTTGCCTATAAAGAAATAAAATCACCAACATCCATATATCTACAGAAAGGCCCGGACATGTTTTTCTTGTTTTAAGTTAATTCTATAAATTTTTGCACCATACATTTTTTTTTATTGAACTCGCAAATCTTACTTTTGCGTTAAAATTGCATGTCCGGCGTAACATTTCAGATTAAATGCATTTCTCTATGTTCCGTTGTAATTTTGCACATATAATCTGCGAAATTTAGTATATCAGCTTCCTACTAGATTTATATTATAACATCATACCCGTTTTTTGGTATTGGCTAAAATTTGAAGCAAGCCTTCAACGAAATATTCAGCAGAGGAACCTGTCTTAATGAGTTTTGAGGAAAGCTTATCAAAATTTCAGTTTTATTACTATCCCTATACAATAATCAAATCATATTAAAACTATACTCAATAGAAAGTTCAGAAAAAGATAAACATTTTCAAAGTTTCAAATGTAAAAAAAACCTTTTTCTTGAAGCAGAATTTAAAAAAATCGAATTTCTAGCCACAATGTCCAAACGTTATTTTTGTCCATTCCTTAGGTGAAACATGTTGTATAAATACTAAATGTGCATTTATAATACAAAACTAACATATTTATAAGATACAAACTATAAGTTCATACAAATGGCTAAATGAGTCGGGTGTTTTCACAAACATTATGACCTTACATTCTTTTTCGGAAAGCATTCCCTATGTCTAGCCATTATGTCCAATGGTGTCATTTTGACGTTTCTGCACAGTGGCGTCTTTTATACAAATACATGTACTATTTACGAACTGTGTATGCAGTTAAAATGATGTCGGGAAATGTTCATTCAAAAATGGTCTTCTGAATCAAAATAACACTCAGATTAGAAAAACATACACACATAAGGAATAAACCCTTTATAGACACACGGGAAAAGGGGGGATGGGCCGAGGGATAATTTCTTATGGACAAACGTTTTTTACGCAAATCTAAAACACCTTAATAGATTAGAAACAGATTAGAATCCGAGTTACAATGGTCTTATACATTTTAAACAACTATATAAATACGTATTTGTAAAATGAAACCATCAGTGCTAAAAAGATAGAGAAATAGTCGGAAAACTCGCACAGACACATACAGATATTGGACAAAAGTGAGTTCAACAACAAAAAAATCATTTCAACTAAAATCATTATAAAAAGAAATATTGCTCAATTATTATATGACCGATTTTAATGAAATAAATACCAAAATTTTTTATGTCAATTTGTCAAAAAAATGTTCAGGCTTAATTAATCTTCTCATATGTCCCTCCGGAAGCAAGATTTTTTTTAAAAGTTGCTATGTTTTCTATCCAAAATAGAATTGGAAAAATTTGCATTTGTTTTCATCTAATCGCAGATCAGAAAATAAAAACGATCCTTACGTAATTAATTGCCTTATACATGATAAATTTTGAATCATTATTCAGCTTATGGTATTTATTTGATAAAAGTCGACCGAGTAGGTACTCCGCTCTTGATAACAAAATGTGAAAGTTAGTTTAAAGCGTCAAATTTGTCAATTATACATGTTACGTCTTGCGACGCAATACCGTGCGTAACGTCTAAAAACAAAAAAGAAAGGAAACGATCTATAAATAACATATCACAAAACGTCGTCACACAGTCATAAAGAGTTAATGGTGGGGGTCAAACTTGATTTTGAAAGCTTGGCTTTCCTCGAAACTATAACAGTGAGGTAATAGATGAACATACAATCAAAACTAATAGGAATTTCTCAAAAAAACATATGTTCTACGTTAAAAATGTCTGTCATTAATGCGTCAATATTTCAGAGAGTATTTGCTTATTGACATTTTCGACGTTCGCGTAAAACGTAAAAGAACAAAAATACCGAACTCCGATGACAATTCAAAACAAAAAGTCCGTAATCATATGGCGAAAAAACAAAACGTAAACTTATCAAACGAATGGACAACAACTGCCACATTCCTGGCTTGGTACAGGCACTTTTTTTTTATGTACAACATGATGAATACAACCTATTTTTATAGCTAGCTAAACCTGTACTTATATGACACTTGCATAAAATATCATTATTATTGACATCGATTCCGAACAAATCAAACAGACACAAATGAATTTGAAGTTAACAGCAGGTTCGTTAGTCGATATTCGATACTGCGAGCAGTCGGTTAGTTATTCAAATTTAGTTCAAAATCATCAAAAAATAAGTACATTTGATAAAAATAAAAGCAAGATTTTCATAGTTGAAAGCAGTGAAAAGATACGTTGGAAATCGTTTTATGACCCCTTCAAGTTGTCTTAAACCTTGGATATAACCCCTTCTCTATGCTTATGTAAGTTGCATTTTTCTTTATGTAATGTATTTATTCATCAATAAAAAGGCATCAAAACTATAACTTTATTTCTATTTTTTTCTTAAAACAAAAAGAAAAAAAACGGATAACTCAAAAATAATTAGAAATATACATAGAAATATATATAGAAAGCCCCCAAAAGAACAATATAGTGAAAACCTACCCGAGACCGCTTAAATGACGGCAAGACCCCTGTTCTTTCAAAGTCCATAAAATTAGACTCTGCATATATGAAGATTGAATTTAAAGGATTTCCAAGAATAATGGAATCTATGACACTATGGAGGGGTTAGATTGTCACTTTTCAACTAAAAATTGTCAAATTATCAGGATAAAGGGCTCAGGGAATTGGCGAGAGCTCCCTGATCGCTCAATCTGCGTAATATTAAACAGAAAGTTAGTTAATAGGTTGATACATACGTGATTAGAATGATTTTTTGGTACACTTCTTGTCTTCTTTATTTACGGAGGACCAAACGTGCCAGTTTGATAATCAAATTATATAGCGAAAACCTACACGAGATCGCTTAAATGAGGATGAGACCCGTCTTGGTCTTTTAATGTCCAGAAAATTCAAGTAAATTTTCGTATATATAAAGGTTGTATTAGAAGGATTTTTTTCAGAATTCGATATCTACGGTGGGCTTAGATTGTCACTTTTTAACTAGAAAATGTCAAAATGTTAGGCCAAAGGCACAGGGTAATGGCGAAAGCCAATTATATTCCTACGTTGCTAGCTTTATATGATTTATCTGAAATTAATCTGTGCAAACAAAACAATACAAGTATAAGCATTCTGCGAGGAATGCACGAATGTAAATCCGACAGGCGTCAAAACATAAACAAATAAGCTCCTTTGTTTTTAAATAGAATAAGATAATAAGATAATAATTTAGGTTTGTCAATATTCATCTTATTAAGTGTATTTTTGAGTACGTTTAATAAATATAAAACAATGTGGTATGAGTGGCAGTGAGACAACGTAAAATAAAAGTCACAATTATTAAAAAAAAATTTAAAAAATAACCATTTTACATGTACGGCCTTCAACACGGGCTTTGGTCAACCGACAGGAAACTAACAGTCTTATCTATATAAAACGAGAAACACTTATGACCCTATATGTATGAATTTAGCAAATGTTGTTCCTTGACCAATTTTTTTCAAAACATCAATTGAACAAATTGTTAAGCTAATTCAATATAACGGTGTCTTATGAATGAAGATTGCAGACTTCATTGCAGGTTTGTTAGAGAATACAATACAATAAGGAGAATCTCAGTTTGTAGAAATGAAACTGTTTTGCACAAAAATCTATAAAAATGTTAAAACGGTATGAATGATAAAGAAGCTAATATCATTTAAATTGGAGATCACAACTAATTACATAATAAACAATAACGTTGACATTGTATTAACACAGTCTGAATCTTAGTGAAAATTTATCTTTGAATTAATCAATATTATTGTGCATGACAATATGACTGTTTAAATAATAAGCTAGGCAAGTGCTTCTTATGAAAGGCTAGCTATACGATTGACTGATATACATTTTATATTTATCATATATATCGAGTAAAAAATAACAAATATAAGGAATGCCAAAATCTTTCTCTGATTTTGATGTAGAGCATATAGATATATGTAGATAGATATTATTCAAAGATTATCATATTATTGTAAATACCGTAAAACTTTTATTGAGAAAGGTCGCGTGCATCATTCACAAAATGTCATGAATTCAGTAATTCTAAAAACAAAAGTTTGGCGTCATTCCTGAATCTAAAATGTTATGTTTTATTCAATTTATACAGCTATACTACAAGTATCAGATCTAATTCTCCCCAAGGATGACTGGGGAATAGAAATATGGTCACTTGGATTTCTTCCGACCGACAGTAAAACGCTTGCCGCAGTGGGGCGTCCGTTTGGCTGTGCGGGATGTATCAAGTTCGCAGTCACGTCCGGTCAGATTGGGGACGTTAAATCCGATGCCTCGTGTAAAGAAAGTGCCACGCTCTTTTCACGTTAGGAACCCTTGCAACAACTCTTTAAGGAGTCCGTAGGTGGCCTTTTGCAAGGCAAAATTTCTGTCCCTATCCAATATACCCTCATTTTCCAGAGGCAGTTAGAATTTCCCCTGCCAGCATCCCAGATGGCCTCTATAGTGACAAGACCTACCTGTTGTATTTATTGTAAACTTGTATATGCATGAAATATTTCCCACTGGACGTTAAGCAACCAACAATCAATCAAACAATCAATCAAATCGAATTTCTGATGATCAGTGAAGACTGAGTCGATATTATTTGCTCGTCGCAACAGGTGTCTTGCAGTTTAAAAAAACCCAAAGTTGCAGCAAAGTTTGTTTTACAAAGAAAAATTGAAGTTTTATCATAGACGTTTAGAGTAAATGTAATACTAACCCAAAACAAACAGTAGCGGTGCAATTATAAATTGAGTATTTGTCATAGTTATAATATTAATTACAACTTAATTGTATTATCTGTTCAAAAAAACTTATTGGTTTATTAAACATAATATAAAATTAAATGTTAATTTTATTTCTAAAAATAAATTTATCAAGTGGTATTTTTCAAATATTTTCCGCATTACGTTTCCTGGAAATAGTTCCATTTCATATATGACTAACACTTGATTCATGTTATTTGTATAGCACTTTTTATATTACTTCCTGTCATATCACCGTTTTAGACAAGCTTTAGACGCGTTCTATATTATTCAGATTTTGAGTATGTACAGGGATTAATCGCAGGTAAAATCTTGTTTATCCATTAGAAATACACAAAGGAAGGTTGGAAATCCAAAAAATCACATGAACTGCATACGGGGCGAGACCAGATGCATCGACGGAATACTCTTTTCATGTACAAATTTTATCATCGGTGATAAAATTCACTACCAATGAATATAATAATAGAAAAAATACACACATATTTACAAATACAATTGTTCTGTTAAAGATCTAAGACGACCAAAGTTGGCAATTCTGACCTATGCTTGACCAAATAATCTCACCTTTTGATAAAACTATATTTTAAACTCACACGGTAACAACCACAACAAAGTAAAGATTTATGTACCGTTTCTTGTACTTTACGAATTTGGCTTTACTATTATATAAGCCTTTGGATTTTCAAATATTTTGGCCACGAGCATCACTGAAGAGACATGTATTGTCGAAATGCGCATCTGGTGCAGGAAAATTGGTATCGTTAATGTTATTGATATCACTGGGTCGATGCCTCTGCTGGTGGACTGTTAGTCCCCGAGGGTATCACCAGCCCAGTAGCCAGTACTTCAGTACAGGCATGAAAATACGGATGTATTTTGTGTTATTAAAATTTGCTGTTACAAAATGTTAGAAATTACTATAAATTAAGGAATGTATCTCCCTGATGCAAAGCTCTGGTTCCTTTTACGAATTTGGCTTTACTTTTTGGACCTTTTAGATTATAGCTCTTCATCTTTTATATAAGCCTTTGGATTTTCAAATATTTTGGCCACGAGCATCACTGAAGAGACATGTATTGTCGAAATGCGTATCTGGTGCAGGAAAATTGGTACCGTTAATGTTATTACTTGATTATCAGATTCATCAAATCGAAATAGTAAAAGTAACTTATTCGAAAATCTTAATCTTGGTTAAACAATCTTTACCCAAAAAAACTAAGGGTTATAAAACCTCTGGTTTTCGAAAAACAAAACTTAATTAGCCCCAATTATTGAATAAACCTAAATATATCCCAATACAATATGGCTGTATACATGTTTGATATAACTATCTTTTAACTGAAATAATTTAAGCATAAAATATCACTGAAATTGTTTCTCATTGTATTAGAAATAAATCTCTTCTAATTATGATTTGACATATGTGTAGCTATATCTTAAAGGGATATAAAAAATATAGAAATTACTTAAAACTGTTCTTTTTATCAGGCGAATTCTTTAAAATTATACCTGAGATTGAGGCACACTCATTTAAAAGTGCCCACTTTGTCAAAGAGTTTAACATTTAAAAAAACATATCCTTTGAAAATTATTTTTGAAATTTTGATATAATGACAAACTGTTCAAAATTTAAGTTAAAGGAAATAACTGTTATTAAAGATAGTTTCTAAATTATTGAACTACAATAGATAATTACAGAAACAGGTCGAGTATTGTTAGAAGTTTAGTATGGTTCAGTATACAGTTGAGTAGTATACAGTTTATGACTAATAAGCTATTGCCTATAGGGTTTGTATCACTGAGACAGCAATCAAAGAACATATACAACACTAGGAACAATCATATCTAAAATTCACAATAAAGACTTCGGATTCAATGCCTACGAAAACTGTATTACTCGTGTGTAGTTCCAATCTTAGATTACGCCTCAAGTGTCTGGGGATACTGAAAATTTCAAACAATAGACAATATTCAAAACCGTACAATACGATATTTTCTTATAACTCTCGCCTTACATGGTGATGTTGGATGGATCCCTAGGCAGTTTCGAAGATGGACAAACATGGTGAGGTATTGGAATAGACTAGTCAAGTTTGAAGATGATCGCATAACGAAGATCGCTTTTAATGCAGACTATAACCGTTCCACCGACAACTGGTGTAGCGAATTGAAGGACATTTTATGTAAACTTAATCTAGAACATTATCTTGATTAAAAAAACAGCTGTTAATTAGAAAACTGTAGAAATGAACATTCAGCGACGTTATTCAAAAATATGGAATGAAAAAATACAACAAGTACCAAAACTTCGTACCTATGTAACTTTCAAATCTGCCTTTAATCAGGAACAGTATGTAAAACTAAATTTAACCAAAGTCGAACGCTCGCATTTAGCACAATTCAGGTGTGGAATATTACCTCTGAGGATAGAAACAGGACGATATACAGGTGAAAGACCAGAAGAAAGACTTTGCCATTTTGCACTGCAGACGTGTCAGAAACTGAAACTCATTTTTTACTGGACTGTACATTCTATTCTGATATACAATAACATGTTTTGGTGAACTTTTGTTAACTACATCCTTTATTTCTATGAACATTAATGAAAACTTATTTTTTTAAATATTAGCCATACTCGAAAACTAGCCAAATACATTGTACAGGCAGATTCTAAAAGACGAAATTTTGTTTACAAATAGCTTAATTTTTATATTTTTTTTATTTTAAAATTAATTAAAGGTTAACTTTCGTCAACAAAAAGATAATTTCATGAATAATTTGTTATTTTAAAGAACGTGATATATTGATTTAAAATTACTTAATTTCATTTGAGGTGACTTATAGGTCCATTGGGCCGGGTGTATTGATATTTATCATATATTGTATATTTATAATCTGTACATATTTACACATGTCACTATAATAAATAATGTACTTACTTACTTACTTTACAATACTTCAAGGTCAATAAATAGTCTCAAATAATGAACTGCTTACAGCTGACTTTGTGGATTTTTCAGTTGTTGCGGCCGTACATTGTTATATTTATATATTAGTAACATTCAGTTCTTGGCCTTTATACTTTGGTGTGCATATATCTAATTGACAATCTTGAATCATACCCTCTGATAGTACACAATATCAATAAAAATGTTTAAAATGCAGAAAGAGCACTACGTATTTGACTTCCGATTCTTATATATACATAATTTATGCAACGCACACATCAATACGTTTGCACTCCTTCACTGTTGTTTTTCTCACAATGACTGTCCATGTGTTCACATACTATTATTGCAGTCATTATATTGGTTTGTTATTTAGAAGAATTACTTTTTCACAATTTTATCTGAGATTTGTGATTAGTTAATGAATAAAATAGGTAACAACGGAAAATAGGCCAAATGACAACTTTGTATTTGTTTGGCTGTATGACTTTTTTGATCTGAGCGTCATTGATAAGTCTTATGTAGACGAAACGCGCATATGGAGTATTAAATTATAATCCTAGTACCTTAATTTGGTAACTATAATAAGGATACATAAATTATAAAAAAAAGGACTACTATCAATTAACTGACACGCCAACTCCAGACCAAACGTGAACTGATTTAAAGACTCATCGGATTCAAATCAAGCACATATCTCCCGTAAGGTATTAATTAAGTTCCATAACACCATAAGATTTATGAAAAGATCAGTATGTTTATTATCAACGCCTTTGTATTCTTTGTAAAATTATGACGATTATTATCTCTTCACAGAAATGTAAGTTTTTGGGAGATTAAACTAACAGACAATTAGCTCATTATTGATTATAATGAATTATAATTTGAAACATTTCCTGTTTTAACGAAAAATATGTGTATAATTTCCGGTTAGTGAATTTGTGATGGATTTAGTAATATTTTCCTTAATCTATTTGTCATCTTTTATGTAGACATCGTCACAATGGAGATATCATTTATTTGTGTTGTATTATTTTTCAAATTGATCGAAGTCACTGGAAGTGTAAAGTGTATTTCTGAGACTAAAAAGTAAGACTTTGAGATCGAGACTTTTTTTGTGAATATGAATGTTTTTAAACGTACACATATATTAGAGTAACAGGTCGTTCAATGCGTTTCTTCATACAGGATTTGGCAAGTTTACCAAGATTGTATTTTACAATCGCAGTTCCATTGATTTTAATCAAAGGGGTCTTATCGCTGCAACAATAGTTTGATAAATTGCATTACAAGAGTATGCATGCCATCAATACATTGGTAAACTTGACAAAACCTGGTTGACTAAACCAATTTGACGACTCATTTAACTTCAATCTAGAAATGTATGATATGGCGGTTGTGAAATGCAAACTCGAATTTCGATAAGTCAATTTACGTTATCTAAACAAGTTTAGAAAATTAAGAAAATAAACAACCATACATACAATGATTTTAGAAATACCAAGAGATGTTACTTAAACTGTTTTCTAATAAGAAATTGAAAATAATCCACTTTATTTACCTATGTCTTTTCATAATATAAAATAATGTTATTTAAACCGTTTGAAGAAACTGAATTAGATTGAAATTAATTTCTTCTAGTTGTCTTCATAGACCGTTATGTGTTTTCCCGCGCTTTATGTGATATAGCCATTCAGCATGACAGGGCCGACTCGACTAGACGTATTTCTCAGATATTTTTTTATCTTGCTTATGTGAATTTATTTGATGTTATATGAAATGTTTTGATTTCAGTAGTAATTATAGATTACTTGACTATATTTTGTTGACATGGTATTATGTATCATAATGTGCAATTAAAATCAGCACATGGTACTGTCATGTGGGTATTCAATTTGAACTTTTAATTAGTTTGGTTTTTATTAGTCTTTTGTGCTTAGAGTTTGGTAGTCTATGGGAGTAGTAATTGTAGAAGACGTATAATACACAACCTGTACACGGCCGACACTCGGCTAACCGAGATATTGGTCGGTTAATTTATATTGAATATGCGGCTATATAGGCGATTGGTCGGTTAATCGGGTTGTTTTTACGTCGGTTAATAGTAAAACGCACAATTTTATGTTAAACTCTATTAAATATACAGATTTTAGGCATATTATAAGAACCAAAAAAAAAAAGAAAAGTGTCTGACAAAATGATAACTATTATGAAACATTTTCCACATGTAAAAACATTTCATAGTGCACAGTTTTCAGTAATTTAAACTAAAAGGCGTCGCGCAAGTATGTAGTATTTTTGCTTATTCGAATGGCAATTTCTTTAATAAAAGGCGAAACAAACAATTTAAGATATCATTTAAAGGACACAAAATAGTACTTTGGTTCTAAAAAATAAATAGACATTAGTAAATATTTCATAATTGAAAAATAACGTGAATTATACTACGTTTTAGTGAAAATTATGAGAATACAGTCTGTTAATAGTTTGGACAATTGAAATTGTGTCAGTTAAGAGTTATTTAGCCACGACAACAGTGTTGCTTCCTTTATATTGTCCCATTAAAAAAGTTAAGAATGAGATGTTCTTGCGTAAAAAAAGGACAATACGGTGCAACAGTATTCATCTAGTATGAGCATTTTTTTTTTTTACTTTTTTTTTTTTTAAAAGGTGTGTCAATTCAATATAGCGTGATATGGATTGACCGCTGGAATATGCATGGATTTATTATTAACGTTTTCACTCAGCCTTAATGTTTGTGTCTGTTCCCAAATTCGATTGAAAGGGCACATATATAACGTGTTGTCGTTCTCATTTGAACTTGCAATTTGTCACTGGACACGTTAAACTCTAATTTATCAGTATTATCCATTCGGTTTCTTCTATTATTTAATCATATGTTGTTTACAAATTATTTAAAGTAGTAATTGGAAAGGAGAGAATGCAGCTACTTTTGGTTATCTTAAGTTTTAATTCATCTTATTCTGTTTAGTTTCTTTCTACATAAGTGAAGAGGACTGCAGATGTCCGGATGTAAACTTCTAGCATTTGTCACCAATATGAGTACATCGCAATCCGTTACTGTTTCAACATCCAGGGGTGTTTCATGTCTGTTTTCTTAAACAATTAGGATTTTTTTCTCTCTTTTATTAGCAATACACCACTCTCACTTGTCCTTTTGTATTATTCCTTATTCTGCGTCTCCATCAAGATTCTCGTTTATACCACGAGGATCCGAATTGGGGGTGTTGTTTAGTTCTGTATTCTTTAAATTGTTATGTAACTTTTCTCTACATTTTCTTTATGTTACTCATTACTCTTTCTCTTTCCTTTATATTTTATCATCCCAGTATATTTTACTTACTGATGTATAGTAACATTACGACGTTTATCTCCGATTTATATACTGGTTACCAATGTAGATGACAAATTGGTGTCAATCATGGTAATTTAACAGAATCCACATGATATACAAATGATATATGCGACCATTCGACATTATTATTACACGTTCCGAAGCCATTTTTATCAATTTTAAATTTCAATTGTCTAAATCGTTCATTGTTCATGTGTTTTCCCGTATATTTTATATGTTTCATTGCTTATGTGTTGTTTCCGTATGTTTAAGCCGCTCGTCCTGCGCTTACCTATTTGATCCAATAACACCCGATATAGTAATAAAATTGTACTTTTGTTGTCATTCATAACTCTTAACAGACCAATTTACAGACCGGGTTTAATACATCCGACTCATCAACAGACCAGATGTTAAATAATGATTGATTTATGTAAACAAAAACAGATTTTCGTGTTGATTTTCCCCACAATGATAACAATATGGTTAAAAAACATAATGCCTGTCTTTGTTTGATGTTCAAAATATTGCATGCAAGTAAATTCAAGCAACTTGTCATTTTGTGTACATTTTGTGTATGTAAAATGTGTATAAATTTATTAATGAGTAACCCACCTTTTCATTTTATAGATCGTACATCGAAGCTAGAAAAATAATAATTACTCCACTGGATTCAGTACATTGAATTGTTTTGTTAGACATGAATAATTTTTATGATAAAAATATATTTAAAAAGTTATACAAGGAAACATGCTGAACGTTCAATGATTTTCTCGATAACACCTGATTAAAAGATTTTAGCCAACCCGATTAACAGACCAACCGCCGTTATAGCCGCATACTCAATTTATATTACCAGACTAGTCTCTCGGTTAGCCGAGTGTCGGTCGCGTGTATGGACAGATGCATTAACAGTCGGCTCCTATCATCAAAATCGAAATAAAAGACACAAAGAGGGTAAAATATTAAATATTCATTAAACATGCGAATTATAAATTTCCTAGCTAATAAACTAGGGTTATTTCAAAATGTATTATATAGGAAATTGCCTGTCAGGAATATAATAATTGTTATCCATTCATTTGATATATTGATTTTGTTATTTGTTTATGTTATATTCGTTAAGAATTTTCTTCGAAGTTAGATATTTTTTTACTTTCTATTAAAGGTTAAGGTAGGTTAGGGAGACGGATTTATAAAAGTTTTTCCAAACTTGTTTCCGAATCCCATATTTGTACTTTATGTAACATTGTAATTTTTGTCTTGAAATTGTTTATTAATAAATATTGTTTAAACTAAAGGTTAAGGTGGTCGTAAAACAACTATTACGTCGTTACTCGTACATTTCCGTGCACACGTAAATTATCGGAAAGTCTTAGTCATTTGATTGATTATATGCCTGAAATACATGACGTACCATATGTTAAACAATTAGTTTTCTTGTTTTTCTATTCAAAGTGAGACAACTTTTCGGTTGAACATTTTACTATATATATTATTTGTGTATCATCAGTTTTGAAATAAGTACAAAATTACATCAGCATACAAATACCATGTTTAAATCTATGCAATGTGAAAGTATGTT
This sequence comes from Mytilus edulis, assembly GCA_019925275.1. Classification (NCBI taxonomy): domain Eukaryota; kingdom Metazoa; phylum Mollusca; class Bivalvia; order Mytilida; family Mytilidae; genus Mytilus; species Mytilus edulis. The sequence goes on from CM034354.1 coordinate 24,339,999, forward strand.
TCGAAGTTTGATATGAAGTTTCAAAGCGCAAAAACATCACAAGTTACAAGCTACTCACACATTGCATGTATGGAAATAAAGAGTTTCTCTAAAATCAATGGATTTTTTGTTTTGATAAAAAAAGTTCTTGAAACAAATAAAACACATCATGGCAAACACTGTTGTTTTAGAAATAATTCCCTATTTTTACATGTGAGAAATCATGAATTTTTTAATAGTCCCAATTTTGCCATGCCTATTTGTAATTGTTTATTAGTATATTGAGTTGAAACCATACAACCTATATAAGCGTAGAACTACTAAGAAAATTGTAATAACAAATTTTGTATATCAAAAAAAAAAAAGCAGAAAAGCTGAGAAACAAAACAAAAGAGTTATGTTTCTCTACATATGCGGTAAACGCACGTATATATATATAAGCTATTTCAATTCAACTTAATCGGATGAAATATAACAGTTTTGGTACACAAAAATCGTAGTATGCTAAAATTTTTATTATAGTTGGAAAGGGAGAAGTACAAGTGCGCCTAGATGTATAGCTATCTTCATTTTATCAAAAGTAGACATAGAACACTATAAGGCTTAGCAAAGAGGGATGAAGGATACCAAGGAAATATTTAAAGTAATAAGTTATGACTACAAATTATAAGACAAACAGACGAATAACAGAGCACAAAACAAAACATATAAAATCGAAGAAGGAGCAAAATTATAATAGAGAAAATTAGTTAAAAGTTAAACAATATTTGGCAATTATGACTCAGGAAAAAAGGATATACATTAATCATTTTATCTTTTAGCGGTTCAAAAGTACATGAATGTTGTGCTGACTATGAAGCAAAAGAGGGAGGTTGCATTGGTAAGTTGTCACCTACTATTTGTATATTTGCCCATGTGTTGTTTTTGACACTACAGCAGAAAAAACAAACAAACAGTAAAAAAGTGCATATACAGAATCCTTTTATAGGTTTAAAGATGTAAAGACAATACAATCGTTTTTTAGTTATAATCTGTCATTCTTTTCAACATGAAGGCAAACACAGACTATATTGTATTATAGAAATGATTTGTGTTAAAAGCCACTTTCAGTAGTGTTGGCAAAGTCGTGATGGTCAGGTGATATTGGTAGAGAAAGCCGGAGTGAATACCGACCTTTGGCAGGAAAATTGTATATCTTGTCAATTAAAAATCAAACAAAACTACTACGTGCGTGGTTCGAACCTACAGCCTCAGTGAAGACAGGATAGGGATACAGTTAAAACTACCAAGACAACGCTGCCACCGAGGCCCCAGATAAATTAACCACCAATAACACGTACACAATTGGTAATCAAAACATTAATACTCAAAGAAATACGTAAATTTGCTTTTTAAAAGTGACCACTTATAGAATTGAGAATGCATGCATTTCATATCGAAATTTTCAATTTTTAAACTGATTTATTAATAATGTTCACAACAGAGACATAATGAATCCTCATATAAATAAATTTATCATAGATACCAGGACTAAATTTTGTATATACGTCAGACGCGCGTTTCGTCTACAAAAGACTCATCAGTGACGCTTGAATAAAAAATTTAATAGAACATTCGATGGATTCAGATTCTAAACAAGCCAACCGTATCTAAGTCAAGATAATTATTTATAAAATGCTGTTCCTTTGCGTTGCTTTCGGGAATAACACGAAGGCTATGACATATACATGTATTTGTAATCGTGGATTCTCAGGTATCCCAAATAATTAAGTAATTTAAACTACAAGTGCTAATTAACTAAAAATCTATGGCAAGCCGTTTTACTATTTATTTTTACGTCAAGATATCTCATAAACTTTATAAGATATCTTATATAGTTTATAAGATTCTTATATAGTTTATAAGATATCTGATATAGTTTATAAGATATTTTATATAGTTTATAAGATATCTCATATAATTTATCATATATCATATATAATTGTCTTTTAAAATATATCATAAACTATATAAGATATCTTATACACTATAGAAGATATCTAATACACTATATAAGATATCTTATAAATTATAAATTAAAAATTGTTAATCAGATATGTTATATAAAAATTGTTAATGAGATATCTCATTTACTTTATAAGATATCTCATATACTTTATAATATATCATATAAGCTATAGAAGATATCTTATAAAGTATATGAGATATATTATAAAGTATATAAGATATCTTAAAAATTCTAGGGGATATCTTGTATAACATTAAAGATATCTTATATAATATATGAGATATCTTATATATTGTATGAGATATCTTATATATTATATAAGTATATATTATATAAGATATCTCATACAATATATAAGATATCTCTTTGACATGAAATTCATATAAGATATCTCATAAAAATTAAATTATATAAGATATCTTATAAAAATGAAGTTATATAAGATATCTTATATATTATAGGAGATATCTTATATAGTATAGGAGATATTTCATATAGTATAGGAGATATCTTATTAAGTTTATAAGATATCTCATAAAGTTTATAAGATATCTTATATAGTTTATAAGATATCTTATATAGTTTATAAGATATATATCTTATAAAGTTTATCAGATATCTTGTATTGTTGTCTTTACAAGATATCTCATAAATTGTATAGGATATCTTATAAACGATATGAGATATCTTCTAAACTATATAATATATCTTATAAACTATGTAAGATATCTTATAAATTATATAAGATATCTTATAAATTATATAAGATATGTTATTTAAAATTTGTGTATAAGATATTCCATATACTTTATAAGATATGTAATAAACTTTAGAAGATATCTTATAAAATATAAGATATCATATAAACTTAATGAAATATTTTATATAACATAAAAGATATCTAATATAATATTAAAGATATATTATATAGTAAAGCAGATATCTTATGTATTATATAAGATATCTTATTTATTTTCATGATTATAGAAAAGATCTTGAAATTCGAATATATAGTAAAATGGCTTGCCATAAAAATCTGTTTTAATCAATATAACATTTTGTTCTTCAGCTTGCTCTAAAGGATACACCTCATATGCTGGACAAAAATGCCAACCTTGTCCGAAAAGTACATATGGTGAAAAATGTAGCTATGATTGCTCTTGTCTAGTTGATGAAATGTACATATATATAGGTTATAATTTATGTCTTAATGTGGGCTTAACAGCAAAATGCAAAACGCTAAATCCAACAAAACAACAAAATAAAGCAAAATAAACATAGTACAGAGTAACAAAGGACTAAGAAAATTGAAATGTTGCCCCTAAAGTGATGGTCTGTGGATGATATATCTGAATATATACACTCAATTGTAAATAAAGACAGATAGATCTTTATACTTTTATCCAGTTTTACAATTGAATATGGATAGACAACACAAAGAAATTTACAAATGCTATGCGCGTGTAATCTATAGATATCCTGCTTTTTTTGCGATGGAACTGTTACTTTCTAATCACTATAAAACATGACTTCCTACCTTAAAAAAAATCGCAAAACTATTTGATATAAATTAAAACATTGTATGAAAATTGTTAACGTATTTACTGTATCTCTATTTAATTAGTTTATGATTTTCTACGGAACTTCGTTGTTTTAAATTGTGTTTACGAATTGTGAAACAATGGGGATGCACAATTTCAATTTCACCTCTGTGCGTTAATCTCGTTTAAACAAAATGTATACCAGTCTTTTATAGTGTTGACGTATTTGTTGTGGTATTGACTAGAAATCGTTATTTTTAGTTTTAATGTTTGTTTTCAATGTCTTTTGATTGTGTAAAGTATGAATTAATTTCAGTTGTGACAATATGCAAGGCTGTCTTAAATTTCGAACGTCAACTGAATTTCCAGTGCATAAGTTTAGTGGTAAGTTATCAAATAAGGCCGTGTTCACACCAAACGCCGTGTAGAGTAAACATGTTTACAATTAGTTTAGTGTAGTGTACACTGGTTTCACATTACATCTATACACCTTGTTTAGCTACCTGTACATACGATTTGTTCCCACTTGTAAACTATATGTCATTTAAATGTTCATTACGTAGAACTGAATTCAAAATGTTTGGACAATTTTTCTAGCGGTACGGGAACAACAATTTGACTTCAAAAGGGGGGTGGGGATGGGAATGGAAATATTCCGATCCCTAATTTGATATAAAAAAAATGGTCACACAGATGATAAAAAAAATATTCTGAATCAAGAGTTTCCCCATTCATTATAGTGTTAAATATTGAAAACAATGTATTTGATCACCAGCATCGAAAAAAAAAGGAATAAAAACGTATGCGCGAAAAAAAATTTGACTCAGATAAAAAAAAATAACCCTCCCCCTTTTTTAAGTTAAGTGGTTGCTACTTTATGAAAGCCATTTTTATAATTTGCAGTAGTTAGAATATATTAGAGATGTCTCGATTACGCATTAGAAAACGTTAGCTGCAGCAGCGTGCTGACAGCCGAAAAAAAGGATTGAGATATTAGGGATCACGACATTTTTATCTTTTCTGTTTGTTTCAAATGGTATTTCTTCTCCAAGGAGTATTGGTAAAAGAATAGGGTAACGTTTTTTTTTAATTTATTTTACGTGTTATTTAACGGATCTGAGATACTAGACAAACATATCATTTACCCCACACTTTTTTTTGTGATGTATTTATGCGTGAATCGTTGTTTGAGTAAAGACCAGTGGCAAATATTTCTGTGTACGTCAAGTCAATTCGGGAAGATCTTTTCAAATGAATTAGGCAGCAACTATTTACTTCATTTTTGGGGGAGGGGGGAGGAGCGGGGGGGGGGGGGGGGGGAGGGGCTATTGACTTTTTACAGGACAAATTTTGGTGACAAGTTGAAATCAATTTAAGCATTATATATAGTGGCAGCTGAGGTTGAAGCAAACAAAAAAATTCCAGGGCCAAAAACGGGAAACATTGTTTCCAAAACAAAATCCATAGCTCTCCACCCCCACCCCTTACCTTCATGTTTTAAACTCAACTATAATAGCCCCCCCCCCCCCCCGGAAAATCAATTGGTTGCTGCCTTATGGGTTCGGCAATGATGCTGCTTTGAGTCTTGATCAGGAGTTAAGAAAGTACGTTATTTTTTTTTTTAAATCTGTAAAATTTAGACAACAATTTCTGTAAGACAAGAACTATACTAATAATTATCAAAAAATAGCAATTTTACTCAAAAATAGTTTGCTCCTTAAATATATACACGGTAAAACTAATGTCCTAAATGCCTGTTTTGTGTACACTTAACTTACACAAGGCCTACATTGACTATCGACTGTGTGTAGATAAAACATGATTTAAACTACATGTAAACATTGAGTTTTATCAATGGGAACGCAATTGTATTTAGTTTACGTGTGAGTTACACTAACACAACACCGAATGTAGGTCAATGTGAACACGGCCTAAAACAGAAAAAATATTGTGGTAGATGTTATTTTATTTGTCTGTTTTGCTTTAACAAAAAATGTAAAACACGTCAGGAACATGTTTTTGTTTGGACCGAATATCAGTGCTCTGTTGGTGTAGTTTACATGATGTCAAGTTCCAATTATGAGGTCTACATTTAAACTTACTTCCCCTGTTGTTGATGTTACTGGACAGTTTGATCGCTATACTGAATCCGGTAATCAATTGAAAATGTTCCATAAAGAAAAACAACTTTTGTAATTTAGTGAAGGTGTTTATCATATTGATATCAATCTAATAATTGAACCTTTATTTAGAGGATATTAAATCTACATGGAGAATACAATTATCTAAATATCTTCCAAAATGCAATGCTATTCCTACACCAGTCACATTTACGCTCCTTTTTTTTTTACCTTATCTACATACCAAGATTAAAGACAGCATACAATTTATGAATTTCACGTGAATGTTTCGAAACAAAACAAATCCGGGCTACAAACTAAAACTGAGGGAAACACATCAAATATAAGAGGAGTTCAACGACACAATAGGAACACAACACTAAAATGCAATTCATACTGAAGCGGACAATAACATTACTATGGCCATTTTCCTGACTTGGTACAGGATATTTGAAGAACAAAATGGTGGGTTGAATCTGGTTTTGCGGCAAGCTAAAGGTCCCGCTTTTATGTCAACGTTAAATATAACATTTAAATGACAACATTACATGACAGGACTCCCATTCAAATAAATTGGAGAACATACAGGACAGAGTAACGCATAAAAATAGCTATCAAAAGGTACCAGGCGTATAATTTAATGAGTCAGACGCGCGTTTCGTCTACTTATGACTCATCAGCGACGCTACAATGAAACATACAAATTACATATTGAAATGATTCTTCTTTAATTAGTTATCAAAAGTACCAGGATTATAATTTTATACGCCAGACGCGCGTTTCGTCTTCATAAGACTCATCAGTGACGATCAGATAAAAATAGTTGAAAAGCCGAACAAATACAAAGTTGAAGAGCATTCAGGAACCCAAATTCCAAAACGTTGTGCCAAATACGGCTAAGGTAATCTACTCCGTGGGTAAGAAAATCCTTAGATTTTCGAAAAATTCAAAGTTTTGTAAACAGAAAACTTATAAAAATGACCATATAATTGATATTCATGTCAACACCGAAGTGCTGACTACTGGGCTGGTGATACCAGCGGGGACGAAACGTCCACCAGCAGTGGCATCGACCCAGTGGTGTAAAGTACTGATAAATAAGAGTTTAAACAATTTAATTTAAAGTTGTAATTCATTTCCTTTTACTTTATTAGTTTTGTAACAAATGTCTGTCGATTAATTCAATTGTGGACTCACTGAATGTTAAATATAATATGATCTCTAGTATAACACAAAACAACTATATTTAAAAAAAGTACATCGATATTTTGAATGGGTCATTGGATAAGCATGTCTTTCTTCTTGAAGGAATACTAAGATATTTTTTGTGTGTTTTAAGTCGTGGTAAAATACGATGTGTGTATTTTTCTGTTTTGATTTATCACAGTACTAAATTGCTCCGTGGTTTTTCTCATAAAGTTGTTTTTTTCTCTGTTTTATCTACGTAACTGGTTTGTGTTACTACAGTTTATCTAGAAGCAGGCACAAATTACCTGATGCTATTCATTTGTAAATGTGTGCATTGCCCCAAATGGTATACAACTTCGTTTTTTATTACATTTTCTGCTACTGATGAGTGTAACATCGACGTTATTTTGTGTCTGATGAAAACTCTTCTCACATCATAGTACTTTTTTACAGATTTAAATTGTTTAGAAGTATATGAGTATATACCTATAAATATAACATTCATATCGATGCATAGGTCTTTCACTTAGTAACTGCATTGAATTTTTTAAACTGTTTTTGATTCTAATCCAATATACAAGTATAATGATTACAAAACACGCGTTTGGCGAAATAAGCGATATGCTTTGTATCGATCTCCTGTGAGGTTTATCACTTGTATACATATATTCATTGTGAATCATAAGAATAAACAAATATACTGCTATTTTTAACACTAGTTCGTGTTGTAGATACTACAATATTATCTGGGAGCAAAAATGAGATGTCTAGCTCTGGCAGCATAGATAACAGTGATAAAGGTTTTTTTATAAATATTTATGTACAGAAAATGCCATAAAAAGATATCAGCATGATCTAAAGATGTGGTTTGAGTTCCAATGAGACAACACCCCATCTAAGTCACAATTTGTAGAATCAATTAGATCAGCAATATCTAAGAAAATACAGAGTAAATTTAGCAGTTTGTTTATGTTTACATTGTTGTTTTTATTATTTATTAATAAACAAACAGTTATCGATTTTGTCGTAGATATAAACAAAATACAATTTTGTTTGAAATCATCACATCAAATGTATGTTTGTAACCTAATGTATTTAAGATTTACATACACATGTATTCACACCATCATTTAGTGTATTTGATATTTTAATTTTACATGGAGATCAGTATGTTTGTTCATTTACTATGCTTTACGACAATAAGTAAACCACGATGAATAACCTGATTTTCGATAATTGAAATCAATCTTATAATACGCCCGTCACAATTTTGACGGGACGTATTATGGTATACAAATGTCCGGTGTCCGTCTGTCCGTCTGTCTGTCCGTCTGTCTCTCCGGCGTAATCATGTCGCACCGTAACTTGAGAACCGCTTATCCAAATTTCATGAAACTTTATATAGTTGTTTCTTAGGATGATCAAATGATCTGTACATTTTTTGGTGAAAATAAGATGTAAACTTTTTGAGCTACGGCACTTTGTAACTAAAACAGGGGTGATTTTTGTACATGTCGCACCGTATCTCAAAAACGATTCTTGATTATGGCTTCAAACTTTTAACACTTCTTAGTCATATTAATCTTAATATCTGTATACTTTTTGATGATGTTTCAAAACTTCATTTTTGAGTTATTGAGTATTTTGTAAAAAAGGGAAAGGTGCTTTTTACATGTCGCGCCATATCTCAAAAACGATTTATGATTATTGCTTAAAACTGTACACATTTCTTGTTACATTAATCTATAAATCTGTATACATTTTGGTAAGTATTTTGTTAAAAAGGGGGAGTGTTTTTTTACAAGTTATGCCGTATCTCAAAAACAATTTATAATTTTTGCTTAAAACTATACACTTATCTTTGTTATATTAATCTCAAGATCTCTATACTTTTTGGTGATGAAACAGCATTTTATTTTTGAGTTATTGAGTATTTTGTTAAACAGTGCATGTTTATTGCTTAAAACTTTCTCAAAAACTATTTATGATTGTTGCATAAAAGTTTTACACAAGACGACGGGCGTATCAGGCGTTCATGGCGCAGCTGTTTATTGTTTTATCTAGGATATATCATATCATCTGTCGTACTAACTTTTACAGTGGTGATTATAACAACATAAACAAGATTACAATTTTCTGGTTTACAGGAATATGATTATTTGCTGTTCAGTGATGTCAATTATTAAGTGTTGAACTTTTCTAAAATTAAATAGTGAAAAAATCTTATCTGCATTTTCAGGATTGGTGAATACAGAAGAAATTCTTTACTACATAGTATCCGTTATAGTGTTAAATATGGGTGTGTTTGTATGCTTCATTTTCTACAAATATAAGTTATCGGCAAAAAAGAAGAAACCTACAATCATCTAGTCACCAATTACTCCAAATAAACACAGTACGGAAATGAAGGTTATTTTCATATGACATTATCTATGACCTTTATCAGTCTTATGTCTTTGGTATCCTACATGCACAACAAAAAGAAATGCTGTGCTGTTGTCATGCAAAAAGTGTTGTAAAGGCAATGACACAAAAACACAACACATAAGATTGTATTTTATTGGCAAATATTGATGAAACATCATGTTTTGTTATATTATTTGAAATAACTCAATAGTATTCAAATATTTTTTGTTTGCATTCATAAGAATAGAGAACACAAAAGCTAGTTAACTAGATTTCATTGTTAGTGCAATGAAGGGTAATTGATATATACTAAGGCACCATGTTGACATGGAGACGTACGCTTTTGCTCTTTTATATCAGTAAGAGAAAATCAATACATGGATCTGATGTTCCGCAATTGCATAACAATGTCATAATACGCCCTCATTTTAGAAAACGTATTTATAAACATATGCTATAAATGTAAACTTGCTTTAAATTCTAATATACTGTTTGTAGATAGTAATTAGCATAAACAAAGAGATCAGACGTCTATTTAGTTCCGTCCTGTAAAGTTATGTATAGCTACCGCCTCTTATTTAACTTTTACATTTAACCATCAATTACCGAAAACGGGATTGAGGTTGATAAAAGCTTTGTTTAAAAATACGTTTTGGTCATCAAAATTGACAAACAGTGAATATTTGTAGAAAAAGACAACTTTAACTGACTAAACATTCTAACACAATTTAGATATTAAACAAAAAGTAAAAGTGTATCACACATGTTGGCAAAGGAAACAATTGTTATAATAAGGTTAATCATTTTTTTTTAGCAAATTTATATATTGTATCTTCAAACGGAGGTATTGCAAAGGTTGAAGTCGCTTCTTTTTCAAAAGTTGCTTTGTGTCGCCGGCATATAACTTGAGAATGTATGTAGTTTGTTTTGTAAGATATTTTTCTAAGTTAATATGTTTCTATATATTTTCAAATATGCATTTCCTTTACATTAATTTGTATTAAGTTACATGTTTTGATAACAATGTCTATTTCACAAATGCCCTGAGTTTGGTTTTGTTGTATTCAAAACAGATTGTATAAATACTTAAACACATTAAACACTGATTTGTACAATTCATGTTTTTGCATTTTTCAATAACAAACAAAACACTAACAATAGTTTTGACTTAAAACAGTCTGTTTATTATGACCTTAAAAATAAAGGAATGCATCTCTGCTATACATAGCTTTGAACTATTGTCTGAGTTTGGCATTACTTTTTGATCATTTAAGTTTGATCAGCTATTGATTGTGCGTACATGTATACAGTTATTGATTTTATTTACACGAAACTGTTAGCATCGTTAGGACGTATATGATGCAGTTGAAAACACCCTTCGTAAATTTTAAGAACGCGCTCACTAGTTGGTTGACCGTAATGGAATAACCGTTTCACAGATGATATCGGATATGTTACGTTCCGTACGTCGTAATCCCCTTCCATTTTCACGAATGCGATCTACTGATTTAGACTATTACATGGGATTGTAATAACATGAGAAACACAGTTGGCACGTGTGGAACAGGATCTGTTTATCCTTCTGGACCTAGTGGATTGGGTTCCTGTTGCATAGTCTTAAATGTTCTATGATGTGTTCTATTAACTGTCTGTTTCTTTTTTTTTTTTAGAAATTGAGTTTTTGATTTTGATATATGAGTTTGAATGTCCCTTTGGTATCATTCGTTCCTCTTTTTCAGATATTTCGTCGAACATTTGTAATCTATTATATATAAAATCATTGTTGTGAGGTAATTCTGTTGTTAAACACCTTTTTTTTCAAAATATAAATTGTTATGAATTAAGGAATGTAGCTCCCTCATGCAAAGCTCTGATTCCTTTCACGGATTTGGCTATACTTTTTGGACCTTTTGGATTAAAGCTCTTCATCTTTTATATAAGCTTTAGATTTCAAAAATTTTGGCCACGAGCATCACTGAAGAGACATGTATTTTCGAAATGCGCATCTGTTGCAAGAAAATTGGTACCGTTAATTTTATTCATACCACTAGGTCGATGCATCTGCTGGTGGACTATTAGTCCCCGAGGGTATCACCAGCCCAGTAGCCAGTACTTCGGTACCCGATTTTTTGTATTATTAAAATTTGCTGTTTCAAAATATAAGAAATTTTTAGACAATCATTTACTAGAAAGAACCATAATGTTACTTTTAACTGTCCATTCCAATCGATTCCGACAATGTTTTTTCTTCATGTAAAAAAAAAAAAATAAAAAAAATAAAAATAAATAAATTATTTCAATTTTTTTTTTAAATAAGTCACCTTCACATACAATAATTTCGTCCTTCTTTAAATATCAAAGCCGACCTCTGATGTTGCTATCGTTCATGTTTTCACCATTTTCAGCTTCAATTTAAATGAAAAATAAATAAAACAATGATTCCAGCGTTTGATAAATTAAACCACAGTTCAAGGACTATAAGTGAAATAAATGTATTATAATAAAAATCAAGAGAAAATCGTTAACTTGAAGTAGACATTTTACAAAGTGTTAGTGTGCAGGACAAATATTGTTCGTTTGACAAGAATTAGTAAACAACCTAAAACTTATCAGATGAATACAAATACATATAACAAAGTGGATGTTGCCGGGTACTCACAATATCCCAACAACAAAGGACACTTAGAACAGATCAGAGAGTACTCACTGTTACTCACTGGCGTCAACATGATGATCGTTACTGCAATTACGATCATCCCAATATGGCGGACACAAATATAGGGATAATTTAGAAGGCTGATTTCTCTACTTTAACAGCTTATTTTCAGATTTGTTTTATATCAAGAAAAATCTTTATAAGCATTGCCCTTGAACGTGTTTTTCATAAATTATAGAAAAAAACAACCAGAAGAACGAAAAACGAGATTAAAAAAATCACGATGATGATCGTAACTTCGTCTACAGATGATCGTAACTTTGACTTGTTTTTATAAAAAGACGATCGTAACTCAAAATTGCGAATGTTTCTTTCCGCTAAATGAACACCCTATTTAGCAGTCAGGATAAAAGAAATATTATTTCAAAATCAAACAAAGAATAAATGAAAATCGCCATTCTGAAAAGAAATGATATAAGGGGGATTAGCAGACTTGCAAATGCAAATGTCCTCAATATTATTTTCTTATGAGTTATTTAGTTAATATTCAAAATGGATTTACGTGGATATTAAGTTGATATAAATATCATTCTCATGATACAGTTTAAAAATACAGGCCAAAACTTTCACTGATTAAAGTAAACGAGGGCATAAAGTTACATTATTTTGATGACTTTCTATCGGTTTTAAATTGTTGCCTGGTCTTGGTTTTTCTAATCAAACTATGACTATTTAAAATTGATAGACTACAGAGGCGGACTTCGAGGGAGGGTCAAGGTGCTCGCATCACCTTTTTGTGTGGGAAACTTGGTTGATTGTATAGGGAATATATGAAGCATGACTGTAGCGGGCCTACTCTTAGACAGCCAGTCCCCAATCCCTTTTTTAAATCTCTGGCTAGGCCACTGAACTACTGTGGCCTATAAAAGCTGGAAAAGTTGAAATTGATGGTATACACGTTCATATTAGATTTTTCAAGCTACAAATTCTTACATTTAAACGGTATATTACATGTACTATTGAAGTTGGTCGAAGAAGTTGTGTTAAGCAAAACATATCAATAAGGGATCTACCATTTGATATTTATAAGGCGGGATGACATTTGGAAAAGGGCAGGACAGGAGATTTGAGTGGAAAAAGGCCGGATGAACATCTTGGCCAAACAAAAAGGCAGGATGACAATGTATGTAAAAAAAAAAATCAGGATGAAAAAAAGCAGGACCGAATAGAGATAAAAAACACGGATAGAGAGTTCTACATAAAAAATGCAGGACAAAATTATTCATCCTAGCCCATCCCTCAAATAAAAATCAAATAGTAGCTCTCTGTATTGATGGTTTCATTGTTGTTAATGTTTTTTATTCAACAGATATGATTTCACTTCTTAATGCTTTATTTTTTCAACCTCTCCCTTAAAAATCGTAATGTTGATAAAAGAAACTATAAAGTCTGAATTCCCCAAAAATACAAGATCCTCGAAAGGTACTATTGTTCCTATAAATTGTAGGGAAAAAATGAATATTTTTTTTCAATTTTAACAAACTGGTCAAACTAATGGATTTAGCGCAAGACGTCAAAAACAGTCAGAGTAGCAAAGTGTATGGTCAAACCATACGGGTATAAAATCGTTTGGTTATAAACGGGCGAGACCATATGATTATTTCGACCATATACATATGTTTTCAAATATGCATCAGTAACGTTTTAATAATACAATAAAATTTATCCAAAACAAGACCATACATGATATGACTTGAAGTCAAATACATGTATTTCGATTGCTCAACAAAAGACTATAGAGATAAGACTATAAAATAGTGAATCTTTTATAATAAAAAGACGAATAAAGGTGGGGGTATACATGGTATAGTGACTATGGACAAAGATCAATTACAAGAAATGGTACTAAATCAACCTGAAGACGATGTCTTCTACCAAAAAAATCAGTGGAAATAGAGACAAAAGCACCATGTCGAAAAAAAACAAAAAAAAAAATAATAAACCTGAAAAAGGAATATATTAACAACTTTACTTATAAGGAAATAGATTATCTTGAAAAAAATTAGGTTAAAAGCAGCAATTTTACGGCCTTCCAACAATGCACAAATCCAAGGAAATTTAAGATCATATACAAATCAACAGACCTTCTGATCTAAAACTAAGATTGAATATTGAAGGACCGAAGCAAATGCTTATTTTGTCCCTTTTGTGTGGTTTCGTATAACCTTGGGGTGAGATTGTGCAACAACTAACGGTAAACCAACAAAGATTTCTGCTTACTATGAATAAAATAACTATGGATTATGTTTATGTTTCTATTTTTTTTCGGCAAAAAGTGCAGCTTCTTGTTTGAAATGCATACATTCTCTTTATTGCTGTCCGGTATATGTATGCATGAAGTGTTTGCAAGTAGACGTTTAGCAAATTCTTATCTACTCTAAAATAACAATATATTTTTTTTAATTTGAGATATTATTGTGCTCCCGCTGATGTAAATTTTATTTGAAATCAAAACACCTTCAAAATTGTATAAGAAAAACACATAAATCATAATTTCATGACGATATGCACATCTACATATTATGTCCTTATTATCTACTATTCCACATGCACACCTTCAGTGTATATGTTTAAATAGTCATAAAAGTCAAACTGTAGGAGGAGTTATCCATCCGGAAATGATATGAATCTTTTATTTAGGCATATACTCCAATACTGACAGGTTCAACTATCTCCCAAAGGAACAAATATTAATGAAAATTAAATTACTGACCACATGCACACCTTCAATATGTGTACAAACAGACAGCCGAGTTAAAACTGTACATGCTGTATGAGGAGTTATGTGGAATAACTATATACCTATAATAGGATGGAAAGACGGACGAACGGAAAGATGAACGGACAGGGGACCCCCTCCCCACTATAAAACATTCAATATTTACAAAGGTCAGAGGCTCTTGACATGAGACAAGGGCAAAAAGGCGTTGGAGTTGAATAAGGTTTAAGTGTTCTCAATTCTCCTCCTTTACCTCTAGCCAACTTCAACAAGAGCAAAGCCCATATCGCATGCTCAGCTATAAAAGACACTGAAAAATTAATGTAAAATCATGTTAACAAGAAAACTTATAGTCTAATACAAGTTGAACAAGTTGAGAACAGCTGTGTAAGGGTCTTTCTAGGGTTAATTGAATAGGGGATTGGGGATAGAAAGGCACCTTATTAAAATTTGATAATTTCTCAGATAATTTTGGTGACAAATGCATAGGAGCTTTCTGGAATCGATGAAATACATTACTTTAAATTCATGATACAAAAAGTGTGGGAATATATACTGTGGATTCATAATTATTCGTTGGATACCAATTTTCGTGGATTTCAGTGGCACAGTTAAAACACGAAATTTAATGTTCCACGAATGATAAATTTTCTATAGGTTTGTATGCAGACTTCAGCAAATCCACGAAATTAAATATCCACAAATATGCAAGTTTTTCGTAATCCACGAAAATTGGTACCCACGAAAATAAATGAATCCACAGTAGTAATTCTTCATATTTTTAGAAATATAAATATTCCTTTTGGAAAAATTTAAATTTTGATCTTCTCCCTTCCAAATGCCTTTGAAAATTTGTCTTATTGTCTCGATAGTTACACTAGCTGTTAAATCATACAACTACGATACATATTGGATTTTCTGTCGTGTTTAACCTTAAATTGCGATTTAAACAAAACAGATGGAATAATTGTGGGAATATGTGCTTATTATTATATTCGACACTTATTTTGTCCATGCACATTATTCATTTTAATTTCACTGTTTATATTGCAATTAGATATGACACGTTATTGTCAGTATAATAATAGCCTTGGACATAGCTAGATTAAGGAGATATAAATTAAGTCATAACATCGATCTACATGATCAAAGAAAACAAACATGGCACTTAATCACGATGTAAGTTTTGACAATACCTATGTAGATGTAAGTTTTGACAATACCTATGCATAGTAGTGTTGTCCGAATATCAATGAAATGATATTATTTAATATTTATCAAGCAGATCTCGAATGGATATAAACCGAGGTAAAATAAATCTAGTTTTCAATTTGCTTTAAATTATCCGTCAGGTAACCAGTAAATTTCACATAATCCTAATTGAACCAGTAACATGCAGAGTTATCGAACGTTATTATGACTGTAATAGTTGCATATGTAAACAAAGCTTCAATTGTCGTGATGTGGTTTGTTTCTTAACCAAATTTGTTGTAAGACATGCTTGTCCAGTGTACATGTATCTATCTCACCTTGAACTAAAATTAAAGATTAATGATAAGAGTGCTAATTTAATGTATATCATTTAGTGTAATATAATTTTTTTTAGGTTCAATATAAGTCAAAACTGAACTTTGAAAAAGGTATGACAGTAAACAAACATAAACAAAAGTGCAGTAGAACTAAATAGGAAAATATGCATGCTATCAGACAATTGAGGGATTCAACCCAAGCTTAATGCTGGACATCAACATAAACAAAAGTTGAATTGCCATGGTACACATACAATGTACATGTATGATCATGTAGCATGAACCATCAATGGCTGTTAAACTTGTCACATTGACACAGACACTGCCACAACTCTTATTAATTGATACATGTATATACTAGCATGACTATAGTAATATATTTGAAAATATCAATCTAAAAATCATCTAATAATTTAATCAGTATTTGATCAAAAGTCAAATGCCCATGTACATGATGAAGGATACAAAGAAACATAAACGAAGAGCAAACAAACAATTGACCGTTCACATATATCTATGGTATTTTTTTTCTGTTTAATTTATATGAATGTAAGAAGAAGTTGATACTTTACATGTACAAAACAATGTACATACTTGTATTTCCCTTTTTTATATGTTATTCATACTATACTTATTTTTGTATATAGAATAACTAGTTGAAAATTGTAATTTTCATTAACAAATACACATTTTTTTTTGTATTCAGATTGATAGCAATTTTGTTAAATGATAAATGATTGAAACAAATGGTTGTACCTAAATATATTTGAAACATGTCTGAACTTAACTTAAATAGATACAATTTACATTGTATAACCAATTTTTATTTACATTTGTATATCTACATGTACATGATCAATGTATCAATGAAAGGAACTTTCTAAATTTCAGAGATTCTTACCTAGTTAATGACTCTAGAGAACTTATGCTACATTTACCTAATGCACAGACAAACACAGATGAGCAAAGGTAATAAAAAGAACAGTTATGTAAGATACATGTTCATGTTAATTATTATATTTATGCTTTGACTTTAAAAAATATAGATTTGAAACATGAACACATATGTTCATGTTTCATGTTTATGTGTATTAGAGAGTTATCTTACCTGTTTAAAAGCTGATAACTACTAAGTACTATCCAGTGATTTTCCAACCCTCTTATTTGGGTCCGAGTATTGGCCCTCCGGTATCCATGATAAAGATACTGTTTTTTCACAATTTTCAGCTCTAAAATTCCAAACTGTACATAGACCTCATTGTAAGGATTTGTTGGTGTCGTAATATGGTATTTTGTTTAAAAAGCTACTGAATTTGGGTGTTCACGATTTATGCAATTATAACTTATTCCTTCCGAGAATGTAGAATTTGGCTCTTAATTTTAAAAATAATTTTTAGGGACCAAGTTGCACGGGGCTGGTTGGAAGTAATATATTTACCGCCAATCCAACATTCACGAACTTTTCTTCCCAATTGCATTGGCCCTGGGCCCCTTCCCTAAACACTAGAAAAATCAATGCTATCCGAATTTTAGTCTATTTGTTTCTCTATTTGTCGATGATTTATCTTACACTGGATAGAACTTGAAAAGTTGGATAAAATATTCATAATGCATGCATTGGTACAAAACCATTTTGAAAATAAGAAGATGTAATATGACCGCCAATATGAAAACTCTACCCAATACATGTACTTCACATGACATATAAAGGAACCACTTTAAATCACCATACAACCTTACACAATTAGACAAAGCCATACTACATAATCAGTTATAAAAGGCCATTAAATGACAAATTTTAAAGAATTCAAAGGAGAAGAATAAAATACAATTACTGAATTATTGTTTATACAGCATTAAAATAACAACTACTGAATTACTGGTTCCTGACTTGAGACAGGAGCATATAGAATGCGGCACGGTTCAACTGGATTCAACCTTATTAAAAATTTACCCATTATCAAACTAGAAATGCCTATTACTAAGTGAACTCAGATTACTCTGCTGCTTACATATTTGTTAAACTATAATTTGCCTCTTGTAGAAATTAGCCTGCGAGATCAAGATGCACATATCCACCACATACCAAATGCCACACCAAAGCAGACATTTTCAAATAATTACATTCGATGTATGTTTCATTGTAATACTTTATTATGATTGGCTAACTGCACATCACTTGTTACTCCTTCAGCAATTGCATTACTCAATAAAACTTTTCATTTATGATAACACGTGTTTCCACAATAAAGTGCACAGGTGAATTAAACTAAACAATTATAAAATTCGTGTTTTCATGATCATAACTAAAAAAAGTAATTATAAGTATTGAATGCTTCTTTTTGTAACTTCACAGAGTTGTAAAAGTGTTGAAGCGGTGAATACATATACATCCTTCATTGAAATGGACTTAGAAACAACTTATTGAGTATGTTAGCTAACATTTAATCAATTAGGTTTGAACAGCGCTCTATTTGAAAGTCAATGACTTCAATGATAAAAAAATCTAGAACTTTACCTTTTTTTTAATACCCCTATTTATATACAATGAAGATGCCATATGATTGCCAAAGAGATAGCTGTCCACAAGAAACCAAGTGACATAGAAACTAACAGATACAGGTCATTGTAAGGCCTTCAACAATGAGCATAGCCCTTACCACATATTCAGCTATAAAATGCACTGAAATGACAAATAAAAAATTATGCATGGTAGGAGTGAAATAAAAAAATGTCTTTTGACCCCCTCTCCCCTACATTTATTTTTGGAACATCCCTCAGTGTTGTAACACATAAACATATTTGATAGTAAGATTGCTTTCAACTATATACTATAGTGATATTTTTATTCTTAAGAATGCTAAATTTAAAAGTTTTAATCAAGTTGTGATGGATTTTCTTTTTTACTTCCAGTTATGCAAGATGTTATCTCTCATATGAAATAGATAGAATATGAAACTGGCAGCCAGTATTGATATAAAGTTGTACTAAAAGCTCCAATACCATCAGAGGCTGAAGACATAACAGGAATTGTGAGGGATTTGACCAACCTTAGACTAAGAGAAAAGTTGTTGCTGCATTACAGATATTTTGAACTCAGCAGTTTTTATTAATATTTTTAATGTTAATTCTCTCTCTTATGAATACTATGATATCTGTTTTTGCAATGAGGATGAATTGACAGTTCCTCATGTCTGTAAAACTGTTTTCACTTGACATTGATCACATTTCATGGATCGGTGAAAAAAGTTATAGACTCATGGTTAAGTCCATATATCAGATTAAAAAAGCAATAGGTCTGCTTACTTTGGTATACTGTATGATTGATCCTGATCTCTTTGTGATGGTTTATTGATCAATGCTAATATTCAAAAGTTTTAATATTGATTGTAGATTGTATATATAGATACGATCATATTTATTTGTATCCTCTGAATCATCATGACCATGTTAGACTTTCATGATAATATACAAATAAATATTGAAATGTGATAGAGTGTATTAATATCATTGAGGAAGATTATTTGTATTATTTATTATGTGCATGAAGTAGGATAAACACTTTCTGAAATATTTCGTGGGAGATAATTAACCTCACTGAGTTCAATGTTGAACAGGAATGACGGGGTATTCTTTAATGAGGTCTACTTAATGATGGTATACAATATAAGAAAATGCGACTCTGCATTCAATAAAGCCTGAGCCCAAATGCTGTCATCTGAATTCTGGTGTTGCACATTGGACACAATCGGAAACATGTAGCCAAACCATAAATATTGTCTAACATGTGTAAACCCGCCACATTACAAATATATGCATGTTTGTGTCTGTCCCAAGTCAGGAGCCTGTTATTCAGTGGTTGTGGTTTGGTTGTGTGTAAAATATTTGTTTTTCGATCTTTTTTTATATAAACAAGGCCGTGAGTTTTCTTTTTTGAATTGTTTTATATTGTCATTATTGGCCTTTTATAGCTGACCATGCATTATAAGCTTTGCTCATTGTTGCATGCCAGACATTTACCTATAATATCTTTTTTGAAGTGTTACACACATGTATTTTTCGTTCAGTTATTTGTACATAAATTAGAATGTTAGTTTTCTCGTTTGAATTGTTTTCCGATTATCATTTCGGGGCCTTTTATAGCTGACTATGCAGTATAAGCTATCCATATTGTTGAAGGTCGTCTGGTGACATATAAGTTTAATTTCTATGTCATTTTGGTCTCTTGTGGAGAGTTGTCTCATTGGCAGTCATACCACATCTTCTTTTTATAATATATATGATTACATTTATCAAACATTAACAAATGACTGTCAATACACAAACACATACATACATGTATATAAACATGGCATATATCAAGACATGTTTTTTCCCAGGTTGATAAAATATATGTTCTTAACAACAGGTCCCATTCGATGATAGTCAATAGATGAAGGATAGGCTTCTTAAGACAAAAGGTCAAACTCCAAGGGCTTACATGAATGAAAATATATAGAAAAGCTATTTTTTTCAATTTATCCTACATTTGACATGTTTCAATTAAATACTTTTGAAATATAAACAAAAAGGAGAGAATTTTCATATTTCAGGTCCTAAAATTACCTTGACCTTTGACCTTTTGACCTCAAGGTTGAAGATAATCCCTTATCTAATGCATATCATGAAGTTATCATAATTAACACATGTAATGAAAGATTACAGTACATATAGGTAAGTTTACTAAAGAAAATTTAGCAAAAAAGGAGGTCATTGTCTACTTTTAGCTCCTAATTGTACTTCACTTTTTGACCTGTGGGCCTCTAAAGGTTGAAACCAAACCATGATCTTTTAAAAGCAATTCAAAGTCAAAGTTTATGAAGATTATGGAACCAATAGGTATATATACGTATTTTAGCTCCAAAAATGACCTTGACCTTTGACCTTTTGAACTTTACAAGTCATAAATATCAGAGTTTATTCTTATTATAACATTATATAAAGTACGGTTAGTTTTGCTTAAGATTTACATAAATTCTAAATAAAAAAAATTCGAAATTGGTACGTTAAAAGTTTTTAAAAATGTTTTTTAGGATGGAACAATATGTAAAATTTATTAAAATGTAATTTTTTATGCTCTGCTAAAATATTCACTTTTGAACTGGTGAAGATATAAAAATGACAAATTTAAGACTTTTCTCCTTTTTTCATTATTAGTTACAATAACGCAGTTCTAAAAATAGAATAGCAAAAAAAAATAACAATTTATATTTATGTTTAATTTTACAAGGTTACATGTAAGGTCCCTTTTAAAAAATAGATCAGTTAATTGTACCATATAGATTTCTTAAAATTACATACTATTTAAACCCCTTATTTGGCATTTGAGGACAAAAAAAGGGGGCACTATATCCCAGCTCTGTTGTTATTTTTTTATATATTTTGCGGATCTTTATTTATAGTAAGAACTCTTAGACCCCCTACTAACAATCATTGATAAAAATGTAAATTATTTTGCTTGTTGTATATTGGCTAATTATGGGATGAATACCTTAATTTGACAAGGTTAAATGTGAGGCTCCTTTTGTAAGATGGATTGATTATTTATTCTATATAGGTTTCTTAAACTTACCTACAATTTGAACCCCCTAATTTAGCATTTGAGGACAAAACAAGAGGGGAACTGTTACCCAGCTCTGTTGTTAACATAAAATATTTGCAGGTTTTTATTTCATAGTAAAAAGTCTAAGACCGCCTTACAATCAATGATAAAAATGTAAATTATTTTGTTTGCAGTTTATATTTAATTTATATATGACATGAATTATCAAAGATGTTACTTAATATTAAGAAATTTAAAACCTAATTTTTAATTGTAAAATAGCCTACGGAAAACAGGTTTTTTTAAATAATATGAAAATGCTGTAAAGTTATCGTTCACTATTAAGACGAATAATGTATGTACGTTCATTTAAATAACAAAGATCAGTATCAACAATGACACAATAGTTTAAATTACACAGCTATTTAAAATAACTGAAACATGAATATCTTATTATATGGCAAGGAGCCAATATTAACTAAAAACCCTGTATTTAAATAATTTTTTTTGGTTAACTTGATTATGTGTACCTTTTGAATAATCTTGGTTTTCACATTAAATGGACGATAAGATTGCCACATTTAAACAAAAACGATTGCGTAAAATCTTGTTATAGATCAAGGATTATCTTGAAATTTTCACAGAAAAGTGTATTCTATACTAGTTAAAACAAAAAAGGAAACGCATCATAAAGGAATGCTTGCGTTATTCTTATTAGAAAAGACTTTCATAAAATATAAAGGATTGATTATAATGAAAAAGTGTTTCAAAATGGTCGACATGGCAAACAAATAAATTTGATGTGTAGGGATACCATAGAAACCAGAAGAAAGAGAAGTGACATACAGGAAAAAAACGTGGTACGTACGAAAATATTTATAACTGCAAATAACCATTCCATTTTATATCAACTGTTATAAACCATGTATTGATGTCATTATTGGTTCATTTGATATAATCCAACAAACCATTTTTTTTATATGTTCGTAAACTAATAAGCAACATTTTTGCTGTTTACCTATGCGAAAAATATATATTTAAGAGAGGACAAAAGATACAAGAAAGACATTCAAACTCACAATCGAAAAAAAAACAACCCTGAAAACGCCATGGCAAAAAAAAAGAAAAAAGACAAACAGACAAATAATAGCACACAAGACACAACATAGACAAAATACAAAAGCAACACGAACCCCACAAAAAGAAAGATAGCAGGTGCTCTGGAAGGGTGAGCAGGTCCTGTTCTACATGTGAAATCCGTCGTGTATATGTAGAAAACCCGGTATAAAGTCAAGGAAGTTTATTAACCAAGAGTTCCAATTGGTGAAGTTGAAATCATCATTTCGTAAATTTTACGGACGCCATCACGAGTTGGTCGTCTCTTCGAAATTTTTAGTAGAAACTGCATGATTTGATGTACCGTCTGAAAAATGTGTTTAAAGATTCCCTTTAATGTCGTACTTGTCGTTATCACAATCACATTTTAATTTCCTCTGTTGTGAAATAGGATTTGATTTTTGAATTTTTGTGTGTTTAACGCCACTTTTAAGAACTGCAATTTGGCTTTTTGGTGGCTGTCAGTTTTTAATGTTGGAGGAAGCAGGAGTGCTCGGAGAAAACCAACGGCCTTCGATAGGAAAACTGTCAATCCTAGTCAACTAAGATAAGAAACGAATTATAACTGCTTGATAATATTAATATGATGTTTGCTTCCAGTGAAAGTTATATAACGTTTTTGTTCAATGAAGCAACATTCCAGTAACATCTGCATACGAAATTTTTATTAAGAAGTTGAAACGAGATTTTTTGGCGCATGCGTTTCTTCACTAAGTTAATTTTCATTCATTTTGCTGCTGAAAACTTTATGTTGCCTAATCAGTAATTCGGTCAAAAGCAAACAGCTTTGCAAATTTTTTATTTGATATGAAGTTAAAAGGTTGTACGAATAGTGGGTAATCGTACATAATTTACCTATAAATTATGTGTTTTCTTCCAAC
The DNA here is from genome assembly GCA_019925275.1 of Mytilus edulis. Taxonomy (NCBI): domain Eukaryota; kingdom Metazoa; phylum Mollusca; class Bivalvia; order Mytilida; family Mytilidae; genus Mytilus; species Mytilus edulis. Next base: position 24,363,783 of record CM034354.1, read on the forward strand.
AATCAGAATTGCTGAACACATATGATATTGTAACGGAAACGTTAATTTTAGTGATTCAATTACCAGAAACATGTACATAGTTGTCTCAGTGGCACTCACACAGCATCGTTCTATATCTACAGTGTACCACATATACACTAAACGTTTTATCTTGTGAAGAGTTTTTTTTTAATAGATCGAGTAAAACATATCAATTGAATACAGATCAACCCGTGAATGTTTTTAGAAGTATTCGGTACAAAAACGTTTTAAATAAAGATTAATATTTATTCTGCACTTTGAAGATCATTGAGAGCGAGGCATAATCTCACAAATATATAACTTCATCAAATATTATAACTATCTCCTGAACATGCTGAATGTACATAATATACAAATTTGGTACCCCAAACTACACAGAAAATCAGATCAAATAGCTACATGTAAGTTTCAGATTTATAGAATCACCAAAAACATGTGAAGGTTAGAATGTCTTTGTTTACTAGCTTTGATATACTTATATGCCTATATGGAGTTAGTTTCTTTCAGAACGACAGGTCATTCTTTTTCAGAATCAACCCGGACGATACCATGTTTCAATGATATATGATCCAAGGCATAAAATAATGACCTGTGTGAGGTCATTATTTTTCTTGATAAACATGCAATCTATGATTTACTTCAAAACTTTATTTGTCTAATAGTTTTTTGTTGCCGATTATATGGAAATTTATTTTTTAAAGTTCAATTAATAATGTGTGTAAAAGAAACCGTCATTTTAGTCCCGCATTTTAATTTTAGAAACACATAACGTGAAGTACGTGAAGTTTTGTTAATGTATCGCTACAATAAAGAAACATTATCATATATATCAGATGAATTTAAATGTAGACTTTCATAAAATAAATCCAGATTTAACATATTCGTGTGTTAGATTTTGAAATTCTTATTGAGTCAAACTGTATAGGTTGATTGATTTTTGGTTGCTTGCTTAACGTCCAGTGGCAAATACTTCATGCATGTTCAGAACGATACATACTTAATAGGAAATCATACTGTGACCTACATATATTTATTTTCGCCTTCGTGCCAGTTCTTAACTTTTGTTTTAATTTATGTATACTTTTTACTCTATCAAATGATCAATTAATAAGATAATCTTATATTTTTTTGAATAACATTAACGTAACTCACGAAAGGGTCGGGTGCGGATGGTATATAATTATATCCGGATTATCTTTTAATAAAATGTATTGCTAGTCAAAAGACAATCTTTCTGAATTTTTCGTTCGATTCAAGTAAAATTGTTTTAAAAAATAACTACTTATTCGCGATAGAAATAACATAACAAATAGAAAAAACATACCCCTCCCCCTTTTGCATAAGCTAAGTGTTACAATAAAATACTTACAATGTGTCTTGTATTTGTCATACACCGTTATCGGATCGTAACAATACATTTGTGTCTTACTTCATGCAGTTACAATAATATTTTTATTGTGTATGGATAATAATTTTTAAAAGGTTTATATCTAAATGATTTAGTGAGTTTTATTTCAAATTCTAAATGAGCCGCAGGGCGTATTAAAACATGAACGCTTTAGAAAGGAATATCCCACTTAAGTGTTGTGGGTAAAATAGGATACTAAATTTTACAAATCTTTATAAAATTAATATTTTTTGACGGTATATAAGTCAGATAATGCATATTTTAAGGTTTTTCTTGTTGTAGAACACACCTCGGGTTGCCAGGATTGTTCAAAGGAAGACCTCCCTCCGGTTGGTATTTCATTTTATCAATCCTGACAACCCTCGGTGTGTTCGACGACAAGAAAAACCTTAAAATATCCATTATCTATAACATATACACGTTAACTGACATATTTCTCTTATTTTAAAGGAATACATCCGAATTTTTGAAAATCAAGTTAAACATATACAAACAAATGACAAAGGCATTATAGTTAAACGTTTATGTATAAAGCCTATTGTGTAAAATAATATCGTGTTACCTTGAAATATGACACGAATAGTGAACAGATCTTTACTTTAAAAAAATTTAATTTGTTTCCAAGAATGAGAGTACAATACAACTTTACGATAGTTTAAACATTTTAGATTTTTAACTACACCTCACGTACATGTACAGTTTGATATTTCTTATCTTAACCATGACAACTGTTTTGATTTTCTTCGTAAGAGGTGCAAAATCTGATAAAACTAGAAAGAATTTAAAGAGAATACTGATTTGATGAATATTCGGTAAAATAAAGATGTCGTTTAAGGTGGTACCCAACACTTTAACTAAAATTAATTCGGCTCTTTTAATTTTCTGAAAATTTTGACAAAGTATTAACTTTGACCCTTTGACAAATATTTGACAAAAATATAAAAAAAACTGAAAAAAACTGAAACAACCGTGTTATCAGAAAAATTACACTGGTTATATATAGCAGTTTGACAAACACTTATTTTGATCATTGAGAAGCTTAATATTCTCTTAACAACACAACGTAATTAAAACATTTAGCTAATTTTACTGATCTCCCTGTAGTGTTAGGTACCACGTTAAGTAACATAAAAAGGTATAGAGGGGTGTTTCGTGTTTTTATCTTCCAAATATTGCAAGTTCATTCAAGATAAAACTTATTGTTGTATGAATTAAAAAAACATTGATCACATACGTGAATTTACCAAACTCTGTTAAATGAAGGGTATTTCAATGTTGTATTTTAGTTAACATTTTCATTATATTTCTTAATGAAATGTATTATTTAAATTGATGTTAAAAAAAAAACCAGAAAAATTATACCGAAATTTTAAACATGCCTGTGAAACATTTATTGATTTGTGATTTCGATCGGACGTTAAACATAAAGTAATAAAACATAATATGACTAATCACAGTTTTAAACAAAATTGTAAGACAGATTGTAAATGCAGATTATACGTTTTGATGAAAATTCATGCAAGTCATTTTCTCAAAGAATCCCTCAAAATCTGTTCTACCAAATCTAACACTTAAAAAAATGTTCTTAGTCAGCATTCATATACAAAAACATATGAAGATTGTATTTAATATTTTTCTAATGTACTAACATTACACAATTCTTTGTGTGGATAAATAAGTTCTTCAGAAATAGTTAACAAAGTGTGGTCAACAAGCGGCTGTCCATCATTTCAGGTTAAATTAGAAATCCTCAAAGTCAATCATGGCAGTATTTCAGTACTATTAGCAATATTGTGATACTTTAACTCTTTTCACCTCTTGTCCCCTTGATCAATTATAAAATATGATACAAAAGCAGAGATTTTTCAACTCGTAAATTCTTAATTTCGGACTTTTTCTTATCAAAGACATACTTGTTGAATTTGATTGATATCTAGAGAAACCGTTTATATACTTATCATGCCAGGTACTGACCGAACTGTTCTTATGTCAATAGATAGTTTAAGCAGAATTTGTACAAAATATTGCAGTAAGTTACTGCTTATATACTACTACTTAAACAAACAGGTATGTCTAAAATATTTTTATCAATATTCGAACAGATGGACCACTTACAGGAACTGCTGCTGTTTTAATTTGATTTTTATAAATTGGCTATACTGGAACGAAAAGTTGATATGCACTTCTATTTTATTCCAATGTTAAAACGTAGATATTTGTGGCATCTTTTAAACATAAACATAAATATGCCCAATCTTCTAAGTGTTCAAATTCACACAAAAAATGTTGTTTTACCCATACACTAAATTTAGTTCTTCTAATGAAATGCCAAATGACGTGGCTAATAGAATTTACAAAGTGCCACCTGTAATCTATGACAACAAATGAGTCGCGTAGGATAGAAATTGACCTTATGAAAAAAAAACCACCTAAATTTGAGTTGTGTGCATATTAATTCTGCTGATAGTGTGAATACAAAAAAACCCGTTTTACTCTATTTTCTTCTTTAAAAACTTCGCCTTTCAAATTTTTGGCGGATCAATATATTTTACTTCAGAATCTCAGGACATTGTCGAGAATTAAACGTTATCGTCTTGTAAGAGAGACATGAAAACATGCATTTTTATGCAATTTCGATTTAAATAGAAGATTGTTAGATCTTCAATGAAAACACAAAAGATTCGTAAGAGTTAAATCAAACTTTAACTAGTACATTTAAAATGAAGCACGAGGACAAAATTCGTCCCGGAAATCCAAATTAACAAAGGGAGATGGACTTCATTATACAGATAACGCCTCCTCTCCTCTGTCAGCCTTGCTGGCTTAATAACAACTAGAAGTGTCGTAAGTAACTCCGGTACGTTTGTGCTTTTCATTAGGAGGACCAGTCTTTTCTCCGATCGTTCAAGAGTTTCTCTCAAAAATATGAGTCCTACTTTATCACTAGTAAATCTGAAATGATCGAAATTTTCAGTGAACAAATAAACCCATCTGTGTTCCACTTAAGGCTGGTTTTGTCATCGCCATTTTCATTAAAAACTTCTGACCCATTGATTTGGCAAAGTTGTCAACAATTTTAACCAGATGTGATACAGTGTTTACGCTCCACATTCTAAATTGTTGTGTGCCCAGCAATCATTAAATGCAAATTAATAGTCCGTGATTTGATGTTCTTCCTCTAAGACCATTTCATTTAAGTGGCTTTAAACTTTTTAAATCGCTCCTCCCATCGTTATAAACCTTTCTCCATGTGAATTTTCAAATCTCAATTCCTTAAAAATAATATTGGTATCGTTTTCATTCTCTTCTTCCGACTCTGAAAACCGAGTCTGTTATTTTTAAGTTTTTTGATTTTAAAAGCAAGTATATGTCACACTCTGCGTTTGTAAAATCACAGACAGATAACGATATGTCTGTTCTCTGAACGTTGAAAGCTTTGTTAAACTTTTTTTGGTGCAATTAAAGTCGTTAGCAAATAGAGCATTTCTTCCAAGTCAGGAAGGACCCTCAAATTTATCATTTTGATAAAGAGTTCATGTATTTTCAGATTGATCTTGGGTGATGGAAGTGGACCAATTTCCGGGCCCTAGCTTTGATTGCGCCACATGTATTTTCAATATCAGATTTGTCATTTTCAATATCGGAATCGCCGTTATCAGACACATTCAGTTCATTACTGCTTGACGCCAAAAATCTGATGTTGACCCCATATAATGTTCAAAACCTTCGCATCCTTTTTGAATCAGTCGATTTCAGGATTTTACTACAACATTAGAAAGAAATGGAATTAGAAACAAATTGAACCAAAAGATTTTTTCGACACGAAAGGTTGTCGCAATTTGTGCCATGATAATAGTGCTCCAATGATTTAAGTTATGTAGATCAAAATCTCAAATAATTTATATTCAAATTTCAGAAGTTTAACGTAACGTTCAAAATGGATTTAAAAAAAAAATGTTTGATATTTATCACCCCAACATCACAGTTTACATCTTAAAATTGTTACATCAATCACGCATACAGACGGACGGACACGAAAAATGCGAGAACCACAGATGCATTGATCGGGAATTGTATTGCCCTACTGCTAAATATAAAGTTGTCGGGATATGAAAAATAGGTTTAAAATGTGTTATCTTAATAGTTGTTAGTTGTACAAATATATGTATACATGTATTTTGCAAATGTTTCCCTTTTTTCAAATTATAAATACATATACAGAAATTACATGCAAAATTTCTTAATTTGTTAATAGATATCAACATAATTGTACGCAAACAGTACGAACTCCACCTTGAACACGCACAACAGTCTTGTTTCTCTTTTATACGGATATTTATGCAACGGTACAATGATATGCTTACTTTTTAACTTCCTTTTTTTTGGAAGTCACGGCCGTCACTGCCACTGTAGAAAAGTATTGCAATACATCACAAATGTCGTTAGAAACCACCTGATATAGTTTTTCTGCCAATAACCTTTTTCAAATAACGCTTAGGATTTGTATACAATTATTTTTATGAGAGATATTATGCGACTAAACGAAATTAAAATACATTTTACAAAAAAAGAAAGTACTTTCACTTTTCATGAAACGCCAAAAAACATCGTGGATGTAAAATTATAACTGTAGTTCACTTCACGTATTTTGAACATATTAAGAAGGGTTTCCGCTGGCATTTTCGTAATTTGTGAAAACATGATAATTGTGGCTATAAAAATTCGTCATTTGCGAAAGAATTTGTCGAAAGAATTATATTTAACGATTTATTCTTCTCCATCTTGTTTATTTACTTTTTTCGAGTTTCTCGGACTTTACCTGATCAGTAAATACTCTGAATTCATATTGACCTCAATAAGATTTTTGACAGAAAACCAATATAATCAGCTGGTTGTATTTTATAGCCATCGAAAACAAAGGACTGATTAATTAAGGTGTTGATTGAATTGTTTGACAAAATGATATGGTTAAATGACGCTGAATGTCACATAAAGGATTTATTTACTACTTTGCGACGCACGTGTTTGAAGCAAACTGTTGACGTCTCCTCTCCTGTTAAAGATAGCTTAGAAAAGAAAGCTGTCATTTTGACGAAAATTCTTCAAAAGCAAGAAAAATCTCTGATTTAAAACTATAATTATCCTTTGACTTCAATATAACCAATAAAGTAAGGGAGACTTCTTTAAAGCACGTGTTTTAAGGATAGTTATACGTCTCAACTTAATCTTTTACAATCATGGTCAAGAAAAGAAAACTGTCGTTAGGAAGAAATCTATCCAAAAGGTTGGAAAACAACCCCTTGAATGAGAGTTACCCTTCAATGTAAAAACTACACATGAAATGAGAGATAATTTTTATGTGATAAAAGCTTTTGTTTTCTTTTAAAAACTACTTCTTAGTACAAAAGGGCACATCAATATTTTTCTTTAAAAAAAACCTTTCCCAACGAACTATACTGGTATTATATGATCAAAACATGTCCTTGGATGTAAATTGTTGGACTTATACCTTCTTTATCAATAAAAGTATAGTGGCCTCTCGTTAAGAAAAGTAAAAAAAAGATGAATTTTCATATTTAAGGGGAAAGGGGGGGGGGTGTAAAGAAAGTTAAATTTTAACCGAAAAATATATTAATGTCATTTAGCGAAAGAAAATGATAAAGTGGCGAAAAAAATGTATCGTTTTGGCGAAAGAGGTGGCGAACAAAATAATTTATCCAGGAGAAACCATGTATTTGGGAATACTTACCTAAGCAAAACGATCTATTCTTGTTAGCCAAAACTGAAACTTAAGATTGAGAAATATGTTTGTTAGAAACGAACAAGATGCAGGAGAAGAAACATTTGTTATTTTATTAAAACATACGAAACGCAACTTAAGCAGGTGAAATTTCCTGGATAATTTGAAAATGATAAGCCGGTTTCCGTGACAGATTATCGACATTCATGAGCAGAAATTATTTACTAGTATGGCCATATGCCCTATTAACTTCGATTTAAATGGTATTGTTTCCTCTAGAGTTAAGCATTATATAAACAGTACATGACCAAAAGTCGTTTTTTTCTCATATATATAACTCAACTTTTAAAAATAACTATTTTATGATGGATGTTTACAAATAGAAAATTTGAAGAAGCAGAATTATCTAAAGTATATTTGTTTTATTCTTTTCTCATGTTATGAACATGTAGGCTATACTATTTTTTTTACAATTCAATTCCTTTAACACATTAATTTCCAAACAAAGAAAACATATTTTTGGTTATATTATAACAAATTGAAAACGTTTTACATTTAAAAAAAAATTATAACCAGACAAACAAATATTTTTGTGACAATCATGCTTCTATTGGTACAAAGAACCTTACAATCCGACCAGATCTCACCCTACAATATTTGTTTGAATAAAAGTTTTTGTTTTTGCATGAACAGACCTCAGTTTTTTTTCTAATGTCATTGACTACATGTATGAAAACGATGCGAAACTTTATCGTAACGTAACTCGGTTTGACGTCGAACTGCACAAGGGCGATTTTTATCCGCCGCGGCTCAAATTCTTTGATCTTTTCCTTCCGCGATTTCCAATTTGTCAGCCGCAATACACTGCTTCATTGTTTGACGTTTGTATATCTCAAATGATAATTGAGGATTTTAAAGATCGGTAAGCTATTTTGTCTCAAATAAAAAGATTTTATTGTTCGGCATCATTATTCATGCAATGAACGATTTGTCTAATTCTGGACTGTATGATTTTCTCATTAATGTATTTTTATCTTATGAAGACAGCTGGTCATATTCGATGATCACAATTGCAGTTATGAAAGACGCCGTTCCAGTTAGTACTATCTTCCTTGCATTATTGGTGTTCCAAGTAAGTATAAAAATAACTGTAACCAATAATCAATGAAAGCAGTATGCAGTACATATAGTCGTCGTTCTTGATATTCGGCCACGCGTTTCACTTTGAATTCCAATTAATTGTAACAGAACATCATAATGCATTGATTAAAGTTAGCCATCAAATATTTTGAAATGTTTATTTAAATGAAATTAATATAAAGAGAGGCTCTGCAAGTCATGTGTTGTTCACCTTGGTTTATGTGCATATATTTAAGAACACTTCCCATCATTGAAATTCATCAGAAAAACATCTGTTTTGTTGATTTTATAAAAAAGAAGATGTGGTATGATTGCCAGTGAGACAACTATCCACAAAAAGACAAACATGACAAAAACATTAACAACTATAGGTCACCTTACGGCCTTCAACAACGAGCAAATCCCATACCGCATAGTTAGCTATAAAAGGCCCCGATAAGACAATGTAAAACAATTCAAACTAGAAAACTAATCATTGCTGATCACTTAGTCTGTTTAGGTTCTGTCCATCTTTTTTTAGTTATAGCCCAAAACACAAAATAGTGCTAAAATCCTTATTCAACAACGGTCTGTGAACTAACTCCCAGAAATATCAACAGCCTACTATTTTTGTCAGCTTGTACATAAATTAGACTGTTAGTTTTCTCGTTTGAATTGATTTACAAATATCATTTCGTGGCCTTTTATAGCTGACTATGCAGTATGAGCAATCCACATTGTTGAAGGCCGTCTGATGACCTATAATTTTTAATTTCTATGCTATTTGGTCTCTTGTGGAAAATTGTCTCATTGTCTGTCACACCACATCTTTTTCCATCAATAATGACAATGAATAGTAGAATTTGTCATTTAATGTCTATAACTTCTAAGGGAGTCGTCTGACAATTTTAAAGTAAATGAACAGTTGGCAGACCTCAATATTATGTTCATGTTTGCACTGGTTAGATTTTCTGTATTCAGAACTGTTTTCAAAATATTGGACAAATAAAGGCAACAATAGTATACCGCTGTTCGAAACTCATAAATCGATGGCAAAAACAAATTCGGGTTACAAACTAAAACTGAGGGAAACTCATTAAATATAAAAGAAGATCAACGACACACCATTTAAATGTAACAAAACTTACATTTTATCTTTTTTTCTTTTTTTTTTCATGTTGACCATCTTGTAAAACTTGTCTTAGTTGTTTCAAAGGAAAACATTTTTGTACAGTCGAAAACAAAATAACGAAAAAATGTGAAAAAATTTACTTCAAGAGTAATTATTTATTATTGAACCCAATGACAATTTGTTTGTCATTTGACTTAGTTGTACATTTTGCAAAATGTACAACTTAGTCATATGACATTTTTTTTGTTCACAGTTTATCGCTCTCTTTTTTTATATATAATATGCATAATATTTAAGATAGTTACCAAAAACTGCAAAAGTTCACTTCAATGTTCAATCCAGGCAGCAACTCAACAACGGGTTGTCTCATGCGTCGGAATAATCATGGCAACTTTATCTAATCCTGTGAAATATTGTTGCCTTATTAGATGTGCTTTAAATTCTTTGCTTTCAGAAACATAAGCCTAAACCTGCATGTTATCTTTATGTTCTATTTTTAGCCATGGCGGCTTTATTGGTTGATAAGCGGGGTCATCGGCTTCATTTTCTAAACTAGATACCATAATTATAATGATTAAAGCCATGTTTTGTTTCATGTGTCCCATCCATTTCAGAAGAGAAGTTTCACAAGAAAACAGGCAAATTCCTGAAATAGTCTTTTATAAGAATGTAGTTATGTGATATATCTATCATTATATGGCACAAGAACATTATTACAAAATTAATGTAATATATTCGTCTTCCAAAATTTGCACTTTTTGTTAAAGTTACTGCTTATTTTCTGCTTTTCAACAATCCACCATCATGGCAGAACAAAAACCTTACTTGTATACAGACGACTTTATGATGATTTTTTATAATCATTCGTATTTTTGAATTGCTTGAGATATATACATATATATATTATTTATTGATTTTATAAACACGAAGTACACTTGTTGTAACAGTAATAACTGTTGAAGGATTGACAATACAAAACAACTAGTCTTTATGTGTGAAAGTATATTTGAAACGGGCAAAGTTAACATCTTAGAATGTCTCAAAGCCCTTGAACATTTACGTAAAATGTTCTTAACTAAACAACCTTAAATCATATGTCAAATGTTAATTAATGATAACAAATGAATCTATGCATATTTGAGTAAAAACTTGATGAAAAAGATAAATAGTCATTGGACAAAATTGTTAAATATGCACTATTTTGAATTTTGATTTAAGAATTGTTTAAAACAAAAAACAAGGAAACGAATTGAAGAAATTATAGTAATAAAAAGTACAATGTAAAGTCTTTTGTTCCTTCAGATAACCTTTACTTTTAATACAAACAAAGAAACAAATTGAAGACAAACATTATACAATACCATGAACATAAAGGCTTATGTTAAGTTCGAGGACATTTACTATAGTAGTATGTATTACAGATTTGTATAGCACAGGTTGAATTATACAACTTCAAATGTCCTTCACAAGCCAATTGGAAAATTCGAGCAGAAGTCACTTGTAATAGTATATCAATGTACTTTTGCTTGTACAACACCGTGGAAAGGACTTATGTTGAGGGATGTAAGGGTCCAGATTGGGATCGAAAAGGTAAATATTCAATTCAGATATAAGAACATGTCGGATTACAGTACAAACAACTGGCGTCCACGTCGACGAGCAGTTTATAGGACGACTATTTGGGAGATTTAGTCCCCAACATCAAATGAAGATACAAACAGTCCCGAGTTGATGAAAGATTACATGCAGGTGTGAACAGTCTAGGTTATACGTCATCGACTTCTGCTAAAAGATATTTGTTTTTTGCTTGCTATTTTAAATATTCATTGTTAGACTATATTGTATATTCTTGATGAATACTAGTAGTCAAATTAAAAAACAGGAACATGAGATACTAAATCACGTCTAAACTCTTAAAACAAATTGACAATATCATGGAAAAAATATAAAGACACAAGTAATAACAACTATCTGAAATACACAACATAGAAAACTAAAGACGTTACAACAGTAAGTATGGAAATGGGGAATGTGTCAAAGAAACAACAACCCGACCATAGAACAGACAACAGCAGAAGATCACCAACAGGTCTCAAATGAAGCCATAAATTCCCGCACCCGGAGGCGTCCTTCAGCTGGCCCCTTAACAAATATATATACTAGCTCATTAATAATGAAGGCCATACTATACTCCAAATTGTACACAAGAAACTAAAGTAAAATATGTACACAAGAAACGGAAGTAAAATATGTACACAAGAAACTAAAGTAAAATATGTACCGAAGAAACTAAAGTAAAATATGTACACAAGAAACTAAAGTACAATATGTACACAAGAAACTAAAGTTAAAAATAATACAAGAATAAATATAAAACAAAATGCAGAGTCACTTGACTTTGGACAGGCGCAAAAATGCGGCGGGTTAAGCATGTTTATGAGATCTCAACCCCACCCCTATAACTCTAGCCTATGTGATAAAGTAAACGAGTTTGAGGTTAAATAATTATTTGGTAACATCAATTAGAACATTTTCTTTTTTTAAATCAGTCAATCAAAAGCAACTTTCTGTTCGTAATATTTTGAAGTGATAGTTTAATCTTTAACACTTCGAATATCATCATTGAAGGGAGAAAATCACTACCAAAACAATGATTGGAAAATGGTATTCAAAATATCTTAGTTCCCGGTGGATATATACCATTTATACAAGAACTGTTGGGAAAATGCTTTAAAAGTAGGTTTTTAAAATTGGAATGTTAACATCATTTTTTTGTCATTAAATTTTTGCTCAAAAGTTATGTTAAAAGAAACCTTATTACTTAGTTGTATATAGTATTAGATTAACGTCGTTGCATTACTATCAGGGATGGGGTAAACGTAATCTGTAATCGTAATCGATTGTTATTGATTACATTTTTTCAAGTAATCGACAGTCTGTAATCGAAGACATTTTCGATTACATATAATCGTAATTTAATCGATTACAGCAAAAATTTGGATGTAATCATCGATTACTTTTCGATTACATTTCGATTACTTTAGTTAAATAGTTTGATGAAAAATAACCTATTTCAGAAGAAAATATGTATGTTATCACTTTGTAGTACAGATGAAAAAGGTATGCATCAACATTACTTGAGTGATAAGCAACTGCCTTATTTCTATTTATTGTCTCAAGCTGCATTATGAGAAACCAGATTCCCTACCTAAATTTACTTTATATCTCGCTTTTGAAACAAATGGATGTATGTGCTTGTCAATAATTTAAGAGCTTTAATATTTAAATAAGAAAATAGATTTGAAATAATAAAATAGATCTTAAAAAAGAAATGTGTCTGTCTTTCATTAAGTTCTATACTACATTTTTCAAAAGGAGTAAGCTTATTTGTATCAAATTTCCTGAAAACATCATTTTCAACAGAGTTGAAATTAAAGCTTAGTATAGATAAACATTTGATTTCTTAAATGTTATGATATACATGTATATAAGTTAGATTAAAAAAGGACATAAAATCCTTTTAACATGAAACAATGGCAATGCATAGCAATTCTTTTAGAAATAGATACGTGTATCCCTTTGACACTATGAATATATTTTGCATATAATTTGATTGGAGAAGTTAACAAATCTTAACAACATTCTTGCATTTACTAATGAGATGATCAAAGTCTTCTAAACAATTAAAAACATACTTTGTTTTTATTTCAATTATCTTATATCTTATTTGTAAGGAAATTTACAATATTTAGCTCCAGGTTATAAATTGTACTCCAGTGGCAGTTAAATAATCTGTTATTAGGGTGTTATCAAAACAAAAGGTTTAAATTATGCATGTCATTATAAAAATAAATTTTGATCTTAAAAATGAACTGAAAAACTATTTTTTATATTTCCTTAAACATTATAATTACTATGCTAAAATATGTTTTTTTTTTAGAGTAAAACCAAAAAAGCTAACGTAATTCAGTAAGAAAGCTTAATTTTTTAAAAACAACTAGCTATGAATTAGTGATTATTGCAGTGCGATGACATCTTTCGTTTACGTTGAAAGTCAAAATTTCAAGATTTTTTTTTAAATATTTCTAATCTTCATCAAGAGATTTGATCTAAAAAACAGCTATTAACTTATGATTTAGAAACAATGCTTTGAATGATGCATTTTGTTGAGATCTTAATTTCCACTATACAAATGTTGAGCAATATAATTGTGTTTTACTCATGTTATTTTTTGTTGAAATGTTGAAGTATGTAATTGACAGTAATCGAAAGGTATTGTAATTACTTTTGATAAAGTAATCGATTGTAATCGATTGCATATTAAAATTTGAGTAATCGATTATTAATTGATTGCACAAAAATCCTTCATGTAATCAATTATTAATCGATTACATTTGTCAGTAATCGTGTCCGTCCCTGATTACTATTATATAATTATACTTAAGATGCAATATTGTTTATCAAGTTACGTTGATTTTTAAACTGATCGACTTACACACTGTTAAGTCTATCCTAAATATACCGATCTAAATGTATAGAGGACTTTATAACCGGGAATATTTATAATAAATTTCAACTACCATGTTCGATTTTCAATTTCATTTTGCCATTCGATAAGGGACTTTCCGTTTTGAATTATTATAGGAGTTTAGTATTTTTGTTATTTTACTTTTTTATGTCATTTATAAAAGATAAGAAATCAACTGTAAGTTAACACTGTACATAATAAATATCCTGATTTTGATTCCGTAGAGTCAGAAATAATTGTAATGTAAATTTCACTTTTATCGTTGTTGTTCTTCGATATTTGTGTTTCGTTTCGTTTTTATGCGTCATCTTGTGTTACAATTTAAATTGACATCTATGACATCTATATTGTGTCCTTAATTATTGAAGTTCTATGTGTTTTTTTCATTTGAAAAGCTGTATTAGGAATGTACAACTCGTGCTCAGAATTAAACTTTTATTTCTTAGAATCATATTTGCATTTATATATATGGCTGTAAAAAATATATGTAAAGAAAAAAACATTTGTTGGTGCAATTCTTTTTACTTGGTTACAGCCATTTGAAAGTACACAATTCTGATGATGGTCACATTTTTCAACATTTGTCACCCATTTGTTTTATGGTTACTACCATGAATAAGGTCTTACATGTACAACTTACTTTTTTCATTCTTTCAATGAAAATGACGTGAACCATTCTGCATATAGTTATCTTTAATAAAAACTATAGGTATGTGTTAAAATAAGAAAGTTTTATCAATTTTTGGTGTGTCTTTTTTCGAGTCTAAGTTTTATTCCATTTACAACATACGAAAATGCCTGTACCAAGTCAGCATTTTGGCAGTTGATATCGCTTGATTTGGTGTGTCTGAACTTTAAGTTTTGCAATTTGGTTTATGACTTTTTGTTTCGAATTTAACTTAGAATTCGGTATTTTTGTGATTTTACTATTTACCATACTGTGTATTCTGTAACTGATGTGTTTTTCTTTTTTTTCTAGAACAAAAAGCATATAATCTCAACTTCTTTGATATAAATAATTGAAGAAAATACATATCTTAAAAATTTACAAAAAAAACTAGTAGTAAATGTACATGTTTCTGGTAAGATAATGTCTTGTACATTTGGCTGATGAGATTGAATTAATTGGTTATAAATTTGTAAAATTAAAAAAAATAAACTGTTCTTTCAGGGTACCCATTTTTTTAACGTAGTTAAATTTGGATACTTTCACCTTGTATTTCATGCTTTGGAAATAATTCCAGAGCAAATTCAATGAGACTGACACGTCCAAGTAATACATCTTTAAGTGTACATGATTAATATTTGATGAGTCTAATATGTCTGTAACCATGAAATAAATACGTAAAGATGAGACCAAATGAAACAAATAGTACAATCTTCCAACAATAAGCCACTTAAACAGCATGTTTCACAACTTCCAAGTGAACAGACCTAGATGCATAAGGTCCATTACATTATTTATGTAACTGTTCCATTTTGGTTTTCCTACACAATTTTTCATCCAAAAACACTTTGATGGTCTGAAATTGTACATAATGGTTTTTAATTTTGTCCTTTGTCGGACATCCCGATTTTCGGAGGGCGTGTCCAACTAGTAATGCACGATTGACTTTTAGTAAATGAAAACTGCATCTTAAAGACCTACTTTTGATATGGGTATATAAGTTCGAAGTACGATAAGTACCTAAAAGTAATATTTAATGTCATGAGATCGTATCAGGTATCTTAGATAATTATTTTGCTTTGATCAAAAATTCAAAAAACGCACGAGCAGGTTTGTTAATTGTGCCTTTCAGATATGCGTTGAATTGATTAGCCTTGATTTTTGGTTCTATTGTTAAATTCCAGGAAGTAAGCGCATATTTTCCGGATCGTTTACTAGAGGAAACTGTTCACATAATCGTTACCAGCCCTTTAATTTCCAAACCAATGAAAGCATGAGTGATTGTATATATGCAAAGTCAATCTGCAGTGAGGAAGGACAAATTGTGAATAAAGACGATTCATCACAGAAAGACAGAACATGCTATTGTGATCATACAAAGAACTTTTCATTTATCAAACCTCCAAGAAACCCTTGCTATTGTATTCCGACAGAAGAAGACTGTTCTTGTTATAGTAGATTAAGTGGAGTAGGTTATACAGGTACAGTTCTTAATTTAAAAAAACACACAACAATGTTTTTGCTTTCATTATTCTTCATAAAACTCCTACAATAATACTTTTTGTATCGTTCAGTGTATAATTATGTATATTTATGTGTTGTTTTACATTAACAAGACTCAGTGTTTCAATCAATAAATTTTAATAGAATATTTCTACCAAATCACTGTCAATAGAAGTGACTGAAACACCAAACTTGTAGCTTCTAGATATACAAATGAATACCATGTGATGAAAAAAGCTTTTTCTACTTGTTTTTATTTTAAAACACACATTTTGTTTTCTACATCCAGATAGTATAGTAGCCGGTTAAGGCCATTTCGCGTTTTCGTTTTTTCGATTTTCATCTTCTTTAGGGCGAAAACGCAAAGTCAAAAACGCTAAATCGGAAAGAAAAATATATTTCGCCCACTTCGCATTTCCGCGTTTTGGACTTCGCGATTTCGCGTTTTCGCCCTGTAGAATATGTAACGCAAAAAACGCGAAATGGACTTAACCGGCCACCATAAGATACAGTAAAAGTGTAGTTCGTGTTTTTGTTTTGTGTGTGTGTGTGGGGGGGGGGGGGATCGGAAACAAAATCTGGAATTGATAAATCAGACCAGCATCCGTTAAGGTACGGCAGGAACACGTTGTATCATACTTTTGCCGTAAACGATTGGTAGTGGACATTCTTTTAAACAAACTTATTATATACTTCAGATTATGACTGTATTCAAAGGGGCTACCAGGAAAAATCAAGATATAAAGATAACAAGTAAGATTTGTAAAAATCAAATACAGGTATAACAGGAAGATAATTTTTTTGTCTGAATTTATCGCATTTATTTGTCGAGGAATACGACATAATTTAGTTATTCCGTCATCAAACATTTTATTATTTTGTTTCCCCTTATTTCGTTAACATACATTTTTGAATCAGTGCATAAAATGTGTACAGATTAATGCTTCCATGGCGAGTATTTCTTATTAAATTGTTCTAGAACTGCCAAAATCAAACAAAAAAAATATGCTTACATGTGAAGGGGTTTATAAGGAATTGGTATTTAAAGGTTCTGAAGTATTAAT
Source organism: Mytilus edulis (assembly GCA_019925275.1). Lineage (NCBI taxonomy): Eukaryota > Metazoa > Mollusca > Bivalvia > Mytilida > Mytilidae > Mytilus > Mytilus edulis. The sequence goes on from CM034354.1 coordinate 24,380,965, forward strand.
CTATTCCGTTTTTATCAGCTAAATTTATATCCGTACTTTTCGCTTTTTACAAACAAAATATAGTATTAATCTTAGTCAGTTCGACTCATTTCTTAACACACATTGCATTTGTTTAAATATTTACGTAACATGCAAATCTTTTGAAGACAAAATGAAACAACATTTGAAGAAAAACAGCCAGTCAACTCTCATAGTTTTTGGTTTTATTCACGTAAGTAAAAAGATACTATGTAAATATTTCTAAAGAGTATAGATGTTCTGTCATATATAAAGTTATCAAAAGTACCAGGATTATAATTTTATACGCCAGACGCGCGTTTCGTCTACATAAGACTCATCAGTGACGCTCAGATCAAAATAGTAAAAAAGCCAAATAAATACAAAGTTGAAGAGCATTGAGGATCCAAAATTCCAAAAAGTTGTGCCAAATACGGTTAAGGTAATCTACTCCTAGGGTGAGAAAATCCTTAGAATTTCGAAAAATTCAAAGTTTTGTTAACAGAAAATTTATAAAAATGACCATATAATTGATATTCATGTCAACACCGAAATGCTGACTACTGGGCTGGTGATACCCTCGGGGACGAAACGTCCACCAGCAGTGGCATCGACCCAGTGGTGTAAATAGTTATCAAAAGTACCAGGATTATAATTTTATACGCCAGACGCGCGTTTCGTCTACATAAGACTCATATATGTAGGACTCTAAAGTGCGATGGTCACGCTAAAGTGCGATGGTCTACGCTAAACAACGATGATGGCGTCTATACTTTCGCGGACCATCGTACTTAAGCGTATGGAGGCATCGATTTCTAACGTATACCATCGTACTGTAGCGTGACCATCATACTTTAACGTCCCCACCGCACTCTAGCCTGACCATCATACTTTAACGTCCCCACCGCACTCTAGCGTGACCATCATACTTTAGAGTCTCCATTGCACTTCAGAGTCCTCCTTATGTAACCCGGGACAAAGAGTTTTTATAAATCCGAACATCCAATAAACTAACAAATAAGTAAACCTATTTGCACCACCATTTTTAACCACACTGACATTCTGTATTTATTTCATCGACGTGTTTATTTAACACTTTGAATTGAATGCATTCAAGCTTATACACGTTTTAGATAACGTAACATTTAAAAAAGATATTTGTCTGCACAAAATGAGAAGAACTGTCATTTGAATTCCTGTTAGTTTGGTCAATATATTCAAAGAATGTATGATTCAAGTTATTGAACTTAACCATGTTTTTTTTCTGGTTTTCTGGTTTTTATATTGTTTCCTCTAAGTTATCAAGTTTTGATCATGATACCTATTATAGAAAAAGATAAATCGTTAAGATGTATCTTGAATGTCAATTATAGACTGCTGAATGTTTACAAGAAAGTGTTTTTTTGTGCTGCGTTCAATGAAAACTTTTTCTTTTCTGTTATTATGTTATGTTATCAATATATGATTGCTTGTATATGTTTTTAGCTTTAAAGCTCGAATCGAAATCCCGATTAACAGCAACTGTTGTATTTGGTCCTTGCCTTATACTTATGATTGGTAAGTGATAATAAACGTGTTATTCTGATAAAACTTTTAAGTAATATTGTTGAAGTCAATGCAAATACTATGATTACAACAAAAAAAAAGATACACGTATTGGGGTAAATCAAAATGCAGGTAAGTTTACTCCAATATTTGCAAGCGTATGACTAACAATGATAAAGAAAACAAGAATGTGTCCTCAGTACACGAATGCCCCACTTGGTCTGTCATTTTCTATGTTCAGTGGACCGTAAAATTGGGGTAAAATCTCTAATTTGGCATTTAAATTAGAAAGATCATATCATAGGGAACATGTGTACCAAGTTTGAAGTCGATTGGACTTCAACTTCATCAAAAACTACATTGACCAAAAACTTTAACCTGAAGCGGGACAGACGGACGGACGGACGGACGAACGGACGAACGAACGAACGGACGAATGGACGAACGGACGCACAGACCAGAAAACAGAATGCACCTCTACTATCGTAGGTGGGGCATAATAACGATGCAACATTTAGTGTGTGTAAGACGTGCGGCTAATGACAGTAATACATTTGTAATCAACCATATGTATATTTTGCGTATGGTTCGGATCATATTAGTACATTCTCATATGATTGCTATCGTGTCGGACCATGTGATCATTTAGAATATATAGGTAATAAAATCAAATTTTCTAAACAGACAATCCTCTGAACTAGTCCGGCGAAGCTTGTAACTGAAATCCTGAATACTAGTTTGTTTATTGTCTTGTATACAAAATGTGTAGCACCTTTATCGTGTGAATAGATTTGTTCGTATATAAACCACAAGTGTTCCGGGCATAGACATTTTGTCCACCGTTTAGTTTAAAAATCATTCTGTGTGACTTCCACTTATTTTCACTTACTGGATGTGTTTATAGTCAATTTCTACAAAATTATAATAACGTTCAAATTGGTTTTTACAAATACAAAAATAGGCAGCACTGTGAGCATTTTCTAAGGTGGTATTTTACATATTGACGAATGTTAGGAATCATTTCTCTGACACGCAACGTTCCTGTTTATAAGATATGAGGACATTCATCATTGAAGTTTATTTGTTACTGGACCTGACAACAAATATTCGAGTTTAAAACTTACATCAGTAGGACCAATTCCATGTATTACTTTATATTGCCATATATTGCAATAAAAGTCTGTTCTAATTAGAAGAGAAAACTCGAAATAATGTCTGTTACAGGATTTGCAAGAGGTAATCCAATTAGACACTGTAGTCCATTTGTGATTTTTCAACTCTGGTTCTGAAGCGATGATGCTATGGTGGGTACCATCAGTACTTTGATAGGTATACTTTCTCCATTATTAGCTTTCAAATATACCGTGGTTTCGTCTAGATTTCTAAAACCGCTAGTTTTATTAAAATTCAAGACCTCTGATGTATGCCTCGAACTCATCATTAAGTGTTTTCAAACTCTTAAAACGTTCACCAGGCACCGGCATATCCAAAAGTGATCTTATATATGCATTGTTTATCATGTGGGTTTGACCACAACGATTCTTAAAAGTTCAATACCCTTATAGTAATTTGAGTAAGTCATGGTGAGGTAGGAAACTACGTTTGCGGCATCTGATTGCAAAAAGGACTTCAAATATGAGAACATGGAGAATTTATGAATGTCGGGAAGTGTGCTGTTATGAAGAATTGTCGAAAAAAATGAATTCCAGAAATATTGCCATTCTAACATATCTCCGCTGAAATTTGGTAGCGTTAACTTGGGAAGGCGTTGAATTTGGCTTGAGGTTGAATTTGTTTGTGATAGGTACCGACTGGAATGCGTAAAAAGGTTTTAATGTGGTATAAACTTTTGGGCGTTGCTATGTAGAATTGAATATGTGGCGATGGCGACGGGTTTTAAAATTTTTTAGTATTGTCTTATCTTGCTTTCTAACTCCAAATAGTACTCATCTGTTTCTATTACTTCATTTTTTATTTTCTTTGAGTCCACTGTATTTAAAATCGGTTCGTCAATCTTGTCTAAAGTGTTCTTTTTTTAACTACTTCAAATAATGTAGATGTTTAATCCGGATCGAAAGGCGTATCAACGATGGCGTCCTCCATTTTGTTAAAAACTTTCGTTACCGCTGCTCTGTTCCCCGCCCTCAACGATTTTAATCTGCTTATGTCCATTATCTCTCTCCGTTAGTCACGGCATCAATGTAGGGTTTGAGGTGTATACTTCGCGTTGTGTTTGATGAGGTTTGACTCTCAATAAAATACAAGTGTAGGGTTCAATATTATTTAAACATCAGCATATAATTAGTTACAAATATACATAGAAACCCCACGTCACATCGTTAGTGACGACGGCACATATAAGAGCGCACAACGTTCCCGCAATCCTCGACAGTCACGTTGATTATGAACCATACGCGTAGATGCACATAAACGTGTGTCATGAAAATTTCACAGTGGAAGTACATAAGTGTAGCTTTCCAAAAGAAATGAATTAAAATGTTGAGGGTCTTCCTACTTACTTATCCTGTCGATCTTGCTATTCCAGATTGTTCTTAAGTGAACAAAGGTTTAAACCAACTATGTTATCTGTTTTTGTTTGATACGCTTCTTTTTTTATCTAAAAAAGAATTACCTATCATATTTTGTTTTCAAATCTAAATACCCAACACGATAAAAGACTCAAATGAAGAAAACGATGACACTACACATTTTAGGGACGACCGGTTTGTTCATGTTATTATATCTATGTTTTATTCTGACGCATTTTTGCGTCTGTTCAAAGTCAGGAACTTTTATCCTTTGTTTACTAGGACCTGGTGGTTTTTATTTATCTTATTTGAGTGTTTTGGTAAAAAAAGAATAAGGTCATCTTCATTCATATTTTTTTTTTATGTAGAACGTATGAAATAGGTAGGTTGTGAATAGAATGTTGGATAATTAAAAATAAAAAATACAGGAAATCTTGAAAATTGTTACATAATCTCAGGTTTATTTGGACTGCAGCAGATTTCCCTATTTTTCTGTTTTTCATACTATTTCGTCCTATAGCTCTTTCAATACAAAGTTCGGTAAACATTGTTGGCAGTTGTATATTTCAGCATCTTGCTTCTTGTTGATGATATCAAATTTATCTTAAGTAGAATTATGCTCCCTTAAAAGGAAGGAAAATAAAACAAAATAATTGAAATACTTACCAAGATCACTTTTTTATTTCATTCATAAATGCGTTGACGTTTGGTTTTGCAATTACTATATTAATTTGCATAATTTTTCAACATAATTAGGGTCATAAGCAATGTCCAATGTTGTTTTTTCTATTAATCAAGTAAAACCAAAGCTGACAGTTGTTCAAACGTTGCTGAATTGTATGGCAGTTAAAACTTTAATCTGTATTGACACTACAAATTATGAAATTTAATATCGGATATGTTCCTTACGTCGTAACTACAATCCCATTCCCTTTCATGAATGTGAACTACCGAGTTAGACTATTTACCGGATTTGTAATCACATAAGCAACACGATGGGTGCCACATGTGGAGCAGGATCTGTTTACCCTTCCGGAGCACCTGAGATCACCACTAGTTTTTGGTGGGGTTCGTGTTGTTTATTCTTTAGTTTTCTATGTTGTGTCATGTGTACTATTGTTTTTCTGTTTGTCTTTTTTCATTTTTAGCCATGGCGTTGTCAGTTTGTTTTAAATTTATGAGTTTGATTGTCCCTTTGGTATCTTTCGTCCCTCTTTTGGTACAGTCATTTGCTGATATAGAAAATGGTGGATTGAACCTGGTTTTATAGCTAGCTAAACCTTTCACTTGTATGACAGTCTCACTTGTATAATACGTTATTCCTTTATAAATGTTATACAGATATGTTATAGTGCAGTCCTAACCTGTACACTACTTTACTTAAAGCAGTTCTTACGCACTCTATATGTAAACTTGGGAACATTTTAGCAGACCTGTAAGTTAACTTAACCTTAGCAGACCAGACATCATGTCTGTTTTTTTAGGCCTGTTGGAGACCAGACATGAGGACAAGTTTGCTAGAGCAGGCCAGGTCTGCTTGACCGGACCAGACCAGACCTGTTAGGTCTGATTGAACTTCTGTTTGACCAGACAAGACCTGTGCACAGTTCTACTTGGCCGGATCAGACAAGACCAGACCTGTCGAAATGTTTTACTATTTAAAAGAGCAGTCCTGTCAGTCATGAGGGCAGGTATGCTTTTTAATAGATCCTATTGATATTCTTCACCACGTTTATGCATACAATAAAAGCAGCCCAGTTAGCAAGTTAACTTTGGATCATGTAAACTTTGGAACATGTTAATTTTTTTCTTGGAAAAGCTGCCCTGACCAAAGTTAAATTTGGATCAATTTAACTTTCAGGAGCAGACCAGACCAAAGTTAACTTTGAATCATAATAACTTTATTATGGACCAATCCAAAGTTTACTTGTATACGAACAGGTATGGTTTGTTTTTTTGATAGCAGACCTGGTCATGAGTAAATTTATGTGTAGGACTGCTTGTTGCAAGGATCATGTTAATTTTAGCATGGGCTTAACCAAAGTCAACTTTTATAAGAAGATGTCTGGTTTGCATTTCGATAGCAGCCCTAGTTTAGGACTTCTGGCCATGTACCTGTTTACTTTTAGGGCAATTAAAAAACAGTTCTATGACCAAGTCTGCTTTTTAAGTTAACACAAATTTTGTCCCATGACCGGTCGCAGCAGTCATCCAACCAGTCCTAAGTTACATTTGACCAGTCTTAAAGTATAAGGGGAACTAGCTGTATAGGTTAAGACTGCACCCATTTGTAATATCAGTACAATCAACAATACGCATACAAATATTTTTTATCTGATATTGTTAAATGTCACTCAAGATTAATGAAGATTCTAAAATGTCACTAATTTCTTTGTATTCTACTTAAGGACACATATACTGATATTATTCTTTACGATTTGGTTGCAGTTTGTGTTTTCTTGGCTGTTGTATTTGACAAAATGTCAAGTAGCAAATTACACTGTTTAAAGATACTCTTTCACAGAAGAAATTCAGGTAGCTACATGTATATTGTTAAAAGTTACTTAATGCGTAGTGAGAGTGCAATATTCGTGATCATTTTTATGAAAATACTTTTAAACAGAAGCTGACTGATATGATAATCAGAAGACGCCTTACATCCAAAATTCAATTATTTTTTTGAGAGATCAAAATATAACTTTATATGTGCTATGCTTTATCAAACAAACTGAAGGTCCACCTTATCCCTACGATTCATTTTACAAACATATAATGTCTTTATGAACCATTATTTCGTACAAAACAATTAAATAAATGCAAGGATAATGTTACAAGGTTGATACCTAAATCGTATTGAATAAGTACTTTGATATCTAGTTATAGTCCCTTTGATTAAATTTATCAAATTTTAAAGGAAAAATGTGTTAGCATTTCAAAATATTTTCATGCAAATCCAACTCTAAGGAGTGTTCCAAACAGGGTAATTCTCGTAAAGATTTTTACTGTTATCCTGTAATGAAAGAAAAGCTTGAACCACACTCATTATTAAAAATGTCATTAGTTATTGCTTTTAACAAAGACTTATTTTGATTATTGAGAAGCTTAGTATTCCTTAACAATAGAACATCATGATAGCATTCAGCTGATGTTACTCAGTTATCACTGCAATGTTATGTACCACCACAATCATTACCGATCATAATTAAAATCAATCTGAAGTTAGGGAAATAAGGGTGAAATTTAATAAATCAAGAATTAAAGATTGATACTATTAGCTGGAAGAGTAATAGTTAATGATCAAAATAGGTTTTGAAATGATGAATACTAGGTCATGGGACTCCTTTTTGAGAAGGCCGACTCGGACTTCTACCTTACATTATAGTTGCATTCGTATTATTAAAATCAAGAATCTGATAAAATTTAGTCAAGTAACCTGTTATAAGCTATTAAGATTTATATTAAAAGACAAAATAGGTGTCATGGGGCAAAATATTTTACTTTGTATCGTATGGACAAACAACAAGGAGTTCGAACTTTTGACACAATTTTCAAAACCGCACCTAAGTGCATTCTTAAGGTTACGGTTTCGTTTCTACCAGTTATTCACTTCAACAGAGGATATGAGCATTTAGTCGACCTAACTATTCGAAACGATATTGAAATACATAGGTTTAGATAGTTTTCAAAAGTTCAAAAAGTGAAAACACGGAAATACACTCAACCTTAAACATGTTAAAGGTGTCATATGACAAATTAAAAGTCCCTATCTGTTCAACCAATTTTTACAATTTTCAAAGCTTTCAAAATATTTTAACTTAAGTTTAACTTCATATAAACCAGGTATATCCTGAATCCTAAATGTATCAGCTTTCTACATGCCAATTTTTAACAGGTGTTTAAAATCATATAAAAAAGAAAAGGTGTTCCGAATAGAGGTACCACTAAAAATAACCCCTGGTTTTCTGGAAATCTTAAATTAGTATACTATGGAGTGCATTAATCCTCAATTTTGAATTCAAACTCATAAACAAGTAAATTTTAGCTCAAAATGGTCTTAATATATTTCTCTTTCACCAAAAGCTTCATTTTTGCCAATTTGTGAGTTACTTTAAGTAAAAAATGACATCAAATGCACTGTTTTTTGTCCGAGTAGGCCTACTTTCACATACGTTCTAAATTTGAGGGAGTAATTGGTGGTATGACACCCAAAGAGACCCAAAATCTTTTATTTTGCTTTATTCTAATTCCTTAGTCAACTAGTAGTAAAAAAACAGCTTATCTGAGCATCATACAACTCATATTGAAAATTTCAAAGCTCAATTTAGACTGACTGTAATGTATGACTTTGATAGAAAATACTTGAAAATTTCATTTTGGGCTACAGGAACATAAACTCTCAATATCAAGATCAGTTTTTGCTGATTTTTCCTTGTTTGTTCTACTTCTTTAAAAACTTTCCACAATTTTTGCAATGAATTTAGTAAAAAAATCCAATATATTGAAGGGTCAAGGAATATTGACCCCCCTTTTTTTTCATCTGGTGTCAGTAAAGTACTACAAATTGATCAATAGTGCAGTCATGGTTATTTAACTGTGCTTATTTACATCAGTTAATAAAATATAAGATATAAAAATTTCATTTGGACAAATAAATGATACTTTTGTGAGTTTCTGCAGTGTTTACATTTGGCTATGCTACCTTCCAAGTACATAGTATGACGCAATGATTTAAGGGGTAAAAATCAAATAATTTCATTAAATCTGCATGACAATATTTGTTTGGGGGTAGTAAACAACCTATGTTTCAATGTTTAACACCACAGAATAACTTTTTGTGCATTTGTAATAAAATTGAGAATGGAAATGGGGAATGTGTCAAAGAGACAACAACCCGACCAGATAAAAAAACAACAGCAGAAGGTCACCAACAGGTCTTAAATTTAGCGAGAAATTCCCGCACCCGGAGGCGTCCTTCAGCTGGCCCCTAAACAAATATATACTAGTTCAGTGATAATGAACGCCATACTAATTTCCAAATTGTACACAAGAAACTAAAATTTAAATAATACAAGACTAACAAAGGCCAGAGGCTCCTGACTTGGGACAGGCGCAAAAATGCGGCGGGGTTAAACATGTTTGTGAGATCTCAACCCTCCCCCTATACCTCTAACCAATGTAGAAAAGTAAAAGCATACCAATACGCACATTAAAATTCAGTTCAAGAAAAGTCCGAGTCTGATGTCAGAAGATGTAACCAAAGAAAATATAACATTATTTAGGACATTTTTTTTTTATATAAGAGCATATTGTCAGGATGGGAAAAGCTAAAAATAGCACGAACTCAAATTTTAGGCCCTAAAATTGCAATATGTGCCATTTTGCTCCAAAAAAGATTGAAATGTGGCTACTATTATCTCAAATTATCAGTTAAGACAACAAAAAAAACAAATGTTTTCTGATTTTGATGTTTCACCGCATTTTGCTTAAAGGTGGCATACCACCAATTAAAAGTCCATTTCTGTTCAACCAAATTTTACAATTTTCACAGCTTTATAAATATTTTATCTTAAGTTTAACTTCATAGAAACCAGGTATATCCTGAATCCTACATGTATCGGCTTTCTACATGCCAATTTTAAACAGGTGTTTAAAATCATATAAAAAAGAAAAGGTGTTCCGAATAGAGGTACCACTAAAAATAACCCCTGGTTTTCTGGAAATCTTAAATGTGTATACCATGGAGTGCTTTAATCCTCAATTTGAATGCAAACTCATAAAGAAGTAAATTTTATCTCAAAATGGTCTCAATATATTTTTCTTTCACCAAAAGTTTCATTTCTGCCAATTTGTCAGTTACTTTAAGTAAAAAATGACATCAAATGCACTATTTTTTGTCCGAGTAGTCCTACTTTCACTTACGTTCTAAATTTGAGGGAGTAATTGGTGGTATGACACCTAATACAGTCAGGTTTATTGTTTCGTTTTATTGTGTATTAAAACAAAAGAAAAATAGGTGTCAATTTCCTAAAACAATCGTGTAACTCACTATTAGCGTGATAGTATAATGGAAGGTTTGAATTCATAAACACTTCCACTCACTGAAATATTAAATGTAAAGGGTCAATTTAATGTATCATTGCTTTGTTATGTAACAAATTTGACCTTAATAACCTTTGACATGATGCAGTATTTAAATCTTATTTTGTTAACATGTTAAATGTCTTAATTAAATTGTAAATTATTTTAGATGATGTTAAAATACGGCGCATGAGTCATCTTCTTTTTAGAGTAGCATGCCCAGTTATTCGGATGACATTTAATAATGCAATTAAACCTAACCAGTTACGAGAAAAACTTGATGAGAAAAGATCAGAAATGGAAACTCAATACAGAACAAACGAAACTAGCATTGACGATAATCAATGGGATTTATTATATGATTCCAAGAAAGGTACAAAATAAACATAGTATTACATTAGTTAAACTAATACATATTTTAAATACTTGGGTGTCTAATCATGACAACCTTGCCGAATTTACATTTCCAGCTTTGCATTGATCATTCTTTATTTTTTAGATACTCAGAAACATATTACATATTAATTCGAACATACCAAACATGTTCACTGATACTGAATTTATAGACAATTGCGGAAGGTTTGTGACTCATTGACATTAACAAAAGACCAATTGAATATGAATGTGAAATAATAAATCAAACTAGATTGTACCTTACACAATAGACCTATATTTAATAAAACTCAGAAGTCAGTTCCCTGCGTTCAGATATTATTGTTAGAAACTGTTTGTGAAAGGAGATGGTAAAGTAAGACACCTTTTTGACCCCAAATTATAGTAGTTTCACAATATTGTTAAAATATAAACTTGTAGTTATTTATTGAACAGTAGAATGCTTCTGCTACATACATATGTGTTTGACAATACAGTGCACATATATCGGGTACTAGCCCCATTAAGTAATGCTAAGTGAACTAAATCTTCACTATTCTAACATTTTAGTTAAATTAGACGGTTTTCGTGTTGAACGAAAGTAGCTGCATTCGTGTTCATCCGTAATATTGAAATGTAAGTTGTATTTGAAGATGAAACATAACATATATACAGGTTGAGAATGTACACGGATGCGACCACTTTCATTTTGACAAAAACCATCTGAAAATTTACATTTTCCGGCATATTTGGTAGATTTTTCATATTTGAGCTTGAATCGGCTCGGTTTAAATACTTAATTAGTTAAAATCTTTCACATAATCTAATTGAGTAAAATGAAATAGAATAGACACTAAATCTTTCATCACCTGAAATTTGTGGCCAAACTCGGTTCTTACCGGAACTACTCCTTTGCTATTCTTCCATTATAATCATACTTTAAATGTGTTTCATTTTCGTTTATGTTGTTTCAAAGTTTGTCATGTAGGACTCGTATATCTTTTTATTCTATTGCACATTGTTTAACGTCATGTAAGTTGCACTTTGTAGAACAGCTGTTTCACAAACCACGCATCAGTTTATGACTTACACACTATTCATAGATATAGTATTTGTTTAAGTTCTGGTTCCCAGATATTACTTCTATATTTTATCTCATAATGACATAACTTGTAAATGTAACTAGTATAAATACAACCAATATAGCAACATCCTTGAATTCTAAAATTGAAGGTAAGAGTACTTCACAATTTTGATACAAGTTTTTGAAGTTTGGGGCATATAAAAGTTGAAAATATGCCGCACAGCACATTTTATGACCGTTGAAAAAAAGTAGTGCATTTAAGCTGTCTGTTCTAGGATATGATTTATTTTCGAAATTTCAAATTGTTTAGTTTTAGCCGTAAAATGAGCTCCTTTGGGAAAATATATGGTCTTTATTTATAGAAATACAACCTATGATAGGGACGAATGGCTGCTTATTTTTTGGTTCTTAGTTATCCTATTACCAATCATAACATGTATAAAGGTCTGATGCTTCTAGACTTATATTATTAATTGATATCGTATGTGCAAATATGATATACTGGCATAGCATGCATGCATATCAGGAGATGGTTATCTCATACAATGACATGTAAAGTGCCTCTTTAAGCACAGGTTTAACATGTACATATTTGTACATCACTTCAAAACACGTTTATGTTATTATTCATATTTCAACTTATTTCCTAGATAGTAGTTAACAGATTTAAATAGTCTTATATGCATGAATATTGTTTGCAAATGACAAAGTGTGTACGACATTATTTAAATTTAACTTTAAATTTAAAACAAAAAGTGACATGTTTGGAAATTCTATAGCATATGATTTAAAAATTATACTGTTGCCTTCAATTTTAGTTTATCTCCAATAGTTTTCGTTGATGAAAATATATACATGTACTTTGGTACTCTATGAGATTAATATCAAAGAAAGACCAAAATGACACAGATATTTGCAGGTTTGTGTAGTGTGGAATCGGTTGTATTTATGTATAACACAACCCTTACAAATCAAAGATAGCATCGTCTTATTGACAACAGGTATTGCATTGAAAAGAGTTCAATAAGCCGCTAACATTTTGTAACAAGCAACTGCAGATGTACTGTATTATAATTTTGACGTTATATTATGTATGTTATAATTGATGGTTTTTAAATAAAATACATATTTATGTCGTGTACAAGCTTTAATTTTGTACAGGTTATGCTAGTTACAAAAATATTGTACATATATTTGAATCCCGACCAAAGAAGAAAAAACATTTGATACTACAAATTTAGACCAAATACGACGCTTGATCAAAACTGACGAGGAGAGATAACACCCGGTCACCGAAATCGTGATTTTTATCGAGCATAAGTGGTCGAGTGGTCAAGTGCGCCTAGCACATGGCAAAGCGAATAGGTTCCACGATATATTAGTATTTCCGCACACTCATACAACATTGTTGTGCCGTTATTTAGACAAGTTATAAATGCATAATGTGTTATTAGTTTTGAATCATTATCATGGGTGATCCCGTGTTCAAAATCTGTCATAGAGTTGTCACAAGTTCATGAATACTTATTTTATATAGCCATTACAGAGTAACGTAAGATAAAACTGACGAGGAAAGGTAATACACGGCAACCGAAACCTTGATTTTGTTCGAGCCTAGGGTTTCGAATGGTCACACGCGCCGGTCATAGTTCATGGTGATAAGGTATCACGATATTTTAGTTGCATGAATTTTTTTGATAAAGTATCAACACAATATATGTGAAGAAGAAAAAAACTCGTCTTCTGCACTTATATGTAAACGTTTAAGCATTTCTAAAGTAGTGCACACATTACAAATCCATTAACGTCATAAATTTGTGACTACGACTCGCATGTATTATTATCATTTAACACATTTCTCCTAGGGAATGAGGTTAAATCAGACGATTTTGATATTGGACTCATAATGAACCTCTTCCGAACACTTGCAAATATTGATATAGACAAAGAATATCCAGAGTCATCAGACAAAAGTCACAGTGCAATGCTTTCCAAAATTGAATATATAAGAAAAGAAACAACACAGAGATTTTTAGCAGATCTTTCAAACGATCAGTTTAATCACTATTGGGAAGAAATTATAGAGGTAATCTATCGTTTCATACCATCAAAATAACATTCACCTTGAATTGTTTTGTTATGGTTAGTACAAGGTGACCAACTTTTATCACACGATATTATGCACAAATATATATCATGTAAGTTAGGAATATTTGCGAAAAATACCAGTCAATTAACTGTGAAATTTCCCTAGCCGCTTGGCAGAGACAATTTGGTCCCACACTGATATTGTTTCAAAAATACCCATTCAAACATCTGGTTAATTACACCGAATGGGTCTGGTTGAAGCTGTTTGTAAAGATGGAGGAAAATCGTAGTACTGCAGTAAAATTCGTGAAAATTGCCATATTTCGTGATTATTTGATTTCGTGGTTTGCTAACCTCTACAAACAAAAACCTATTATACATTTTTAATTCGTTGAACATTTAAATTCTTGGTTCACCTGTTTACGAAAATTGGTATCCAACGAATAATTATGAACCCACAGTACGTATTTTACGTAAATACTGCATACTTAGTTTTTGCTATACAGATGTCAAATGTTCTATGAAAGCTGTAAAGACACCCGGGTCATTTTCTTAACAACAAACATATCAATTTTATAGAGTCGACCCAGAAGGAAAACTTAATGACCTTTCATTTTCACCTTATAATAAGCAAACCTTTCCTCCCACTTCCAAATTCTATCACCACATTTCATTTTTGTCTTTTTTCGTTTTTATGTGTTGATATTTGCATTCGTTATCATATTCAATGATTTACATAAACATGAGAGAATACTTCGTATTATAGGTATGGATGAAAAAAATATTTATTGTTAATTTGATAAGCCTTTATACTAAATAATGTATTTAAATATTCATCGTGCACATACAATGGGTCACGAAAAACAATCCGTTTTGAGAATTATAATGTGTAATTATAAAACTCATAATTTTCTACCTATGGAAAAAATGAAACATGATTTCAATATAGATCGTGACTAGTATAAGTAGAATAATACAATATTTTAGTATCTTATATTGATAAATAGTTTTCACAGATTTTTCTTCTTTCTTAAACAGGCTGTATTTACATTGGTGTCTGATCTTGACATTAAGAATGACACAGACATTCCACGACTTATTGGTAAGACGAAAATGTTGCAACCGGCTGTTACTTTTCAAATCTTATTTTGTGTTACAACATTTTTTGTTTTAGAAGGTGCATCTTTTTACATCTTTATATGAACTTATGTGTAAAAAAATTTATCACAGTCTGCACAAAGAAAACAAAACAACAATCATAAACATTCAATCTAAAGACAAAAATTTACAAATACACCACGATTAGGGAAACTGAAATTTGCGGGATTTGAAGTTGGTTATCGTCGACAAAAAATATTGATATCAAAAAATTGATATAACCATAAGGAAAATCATTAATTTCTTAACACACTTAAGAGTTAAGTTAATAGATCTACTGTATCTTTTATAAATATAAACGTTATTGTTACGAACCTGTTATGATCGCCGAAAAGCCATGTATTAATTGATTGATTAGAGGACTAAAAATGCTCGACACATGTGGATTGATTGCCATTGAGACAACTGTCTACAAAAGACAAACATGACACACACAATTACAATTATAGTTTATTGTAAGGCCTTAAAAATTAGCAAAGCCCATACCGAAGACGCAGCTATAAAAGGTACCGAAATAACATTGTAAAACAATTCCAACGAGAAAACTAACGGCCTTATTTATATAAAAAAAGTTAACGAAAAACAAAAATGTAACACATGCACAAACGCCAACCACTGAATTACAGGCTCCTGACCAGGATATTGACCAGCAATGCTATCTCCACAAACAAACGTATCTAGAGCGGTAATTTAATGTTTATAAACATACTAAAATCCAAAAGGTGTTGTTATGTAATTGTTAATATGATTGAATTGTATCTGGATGCAATCAAGATAATAGAGAGAAATGCGTTACAGATACCAATTTTAAATGGCTTTTATGATTTATCGATAAAAGACGAATAAAAGTGTTACGTATGTCACGATATCATATAGTTGTCTATTATTGTTGAACGCATTATAAAATGCACATCTTGCAAAGGAGTATTCGAGGGTACCGACAACTTTAACTATACTCATACAGATATAAGTGCATAATAAGCAAGCTCTGAAACAAAATGTGTATATGTCTTTTTAACTAGGTATTCAAGTTTTATATATAATCTCATCGATCAGTTTTATATATAAAAAAAAATATTTTTTAACCCGTTCAAAAATGATTTTACTTAAAGTAGGAGGAGGAGGAGGGGAAGGGGGGGGGGGGGGGGTTGTAGTATGTTAAATTGTGTCCTGCATTTTTTGAGTGTAATCTCTGTCCTTTTAATTTTTCACTCTATACGGTTCTGCCTTTTCACATAAATTTGTCCTGCCTTTTTTTACATCAATAGTCATCTGCCTTTTCTTATTCCACATTCATGTCCTGCCTTTTTCGACCCCCCCCCCCTCTCACGCACCACCAACCCACCACTGCGTAAGAAAATGACATCAGATTTGGCAAGGGAGACGTACATGCAGTATGTAGATAGCATAGAAAGATATAATAAGCTAGAAGAAAAGCTTGATTGCTTAACGGACAAGTTTTTGTCAGAAAAAAATGTACAAAAAATAGAATACCCATGGAAATTGTTTTTTAGTTTTCCTTTCACAAGTGCAAATAAAGTATGTCCGTTAGCGCTTCAATATTTAAAAATGACCTTTAGAATGTTTGCTTGTTTTAAGTGCAAACGAACCAATGTCACCACTGGGCGTCTTTCGTCTGTAAGGTTGTTCGTTGTCCGTCCGTCCGTCTGTTAAATTTTAAATTTTTATCAAATCACCAATCAATGAAATTCAAACATTGGTGGAATGTTTCTTGAGGTTTCTTATGAATTGTCCTTATGTTGAATGACCCTGGTTTCGATCTCATATAACAGTCGATTGCATTGAGCGTGTAGGTAAATATAATATGTTTGGTCTTGCTAGCTGAACTGTGAAGTCATTTTCAGTTATCTAGACTAGTCCGAGAGATAACCAGTGTGTATGTCTGTAGGAGATGTAACAAAATTGATCTTAATATAAATGTTGTTGCCACGATGTTATTTTATGCAATTTTTATACGTGTGCATGTGAAACAAGATTCGTTGTAGAGGGGTCAAAAAACAGCACAAACAACATTTTACAAAAGACGAAAAAAGTGAAAAAAGTAAATTTAAACAAAACGCATTTGACTAACAAGTCGAACAACTGATGTTCTTAAACCCTGCTGACTGCCATTGGCGATTGCCGAATAAAATCTATCACAAGATGTAACAAAATTGATCTTGAGAAAAATGTAATACTAATCCACCATTTTCTACATTTGAAAATGCCGGTACCAAGTCACGAATATGACAGTTCTTGTCCATTCGTTTTGATGCGTTTTGTTTTTTGATTTTGCCATGTGATTATAGACTTTCCAAATTGATTTTCCTCTGAGTTCAGTATTTTTGTGATTTTACTTTATACAGAAAACAAATTTTAACTTGTGTCCACGATGTTATGCCACAAACATACAGACAATAAATGTCTCTTCAGTTCTGTTAGAGATCGAAATGGTATTTGGAAGGCCATATAAAAGGTACCCTCATTCTTAGAAAAAAATACCCTCATTTTTTTAACCTGACTCTTGAATTTTAAGAGTCAAACCTCTGCTTGCGTTGGATAAAAACCGCAATTTTTATACGTGTGCATGTAAAACAAATTCCGTGTAGAAGGGTCTAAAACAAAGCACAAACAACATTTTTCAAAATACCAAAAAAGTGAACCTAGAAGCTCAAAAGAGCCTGTATTGCTCACATTGGTCTACGTGAATATTAAACAAAGGACGCAGATGGATTCATGACTAAATTGTGTTTTGGTGATGGTGATGTGTTTGTACATCTTACTTTACTGAACATTCTTGCTGCTAACAATTATTTCTATCTATAATGAACTTGGCCCAGTAGTTTCAGTGGAAAATGCTAGTGAAAATTTACAAATTTTATAAAAATTGTTATAAATTGACTATACAGGGCAGTAACTCCTTAGGGGGTCAACTGGCCATTTTGGTCCTGTTGACTTTTTTATAGGTTTTACTTTGTTGTACATTATTGCTGTTTACAGTTTATCTCTATTTATTTTAGTTATATTCAGGATAATAAAAAAGAACGTAAAAAATTCCTTAAAATAACCTTTTCAGATGGATCAGCAACCTGACAACAGGTTGTCTGATCCATCTGAAAATTTCAGGGCAGATAGATCTTCACCTGATAAATAATTTTATCCCATGTCAGATTTGCTCTAAACGCCTTGTTTTTTTAGTTATAAGCCAAACACAACATTTTACCCCTATCATCTCTTTTTAACTGTCCCAGTCATCTTGGTTGGTTGGCCGGGTCAAGCCACACACTTTTAAAACTAGATACCTTAAAGGTGATTGCAGCCAAGTTTGGAATAATTTAACACAGCAGTTTCAGAGGAGAATATTTTGGTTAAGCTACTAAGATTTACGATAATGGTTAAACATTTACTATAAAGGGCAAAAACTCCTACAGGGATCAACTGACCATTTTGGTCATGTTGACTTATTGGTAAATCTTACTTTGTTGAACATTATTGCTGTTCACAGTTTATCTCTATTTATGATAAAATTCAAGATAATCACCAAAAACAGCAAAATTTCCCTAAAATTACCAATTCAGGGGCAGCAATCCAACAACGGGTTGTCAGATTCACATGAAAATTTCAGGGCAGATAAATATTGCCCTGATAAACATTTTTACAACTTGTCAGATTGCTCTAAATGCTTCGGTTTTTGAGCTATAAGCCAAAAACTGCTTTTTACCCCTTTGTTCTATTTTTAGCCATGGCGGCCATCTTGGTTGGTTGGCCGGGTAATATTTAAACTAGATACCCACGTAATAATTGTGACCAAGTTTGGTTTAATTTGGCCCAGCAGTTTCAGAGGAGAAGATTTTTGTAAAAGTTAACGACGTCGGACCAAATTTCGTTGTACCAAAGGAGTAGGTCTAGTAAGACCTCTTTTTGGCCCCAAAATATAGCAGTTTTACAAAATTGTTAAAATGTAAAATTTTAAATAGTTATTTGTTAGTAGAATTGTTCTGCTACATAAATATGGGCTGTTTTTGACAATACAATGCACATTTATTGGGTACTAGTACCATGAAGTCGTGCCAAATTACTAAAATCTTCACAATTCCAGCATTTTAGTTAAAATTTAGACGGTTTCCGGGTAAAACGAACGTGGCCACATTCGTGTTCATCCAAAATATTGAAATGGAAGAAGTATTTAATGATAATACATAACATATGTAAAGATGGAGGATGAACACGGATGCGGCCACTTTTGTTTTTGACCAAAAAAATCTGAAAAGTGACATTTTTTCTCATATTTGGTAGATTTGTCATAATTGAGCTTGAATCCGATCGTTTTAATGACTTAATGAGTTAAAATCTTGCACATTAATTAATTGAATCATATGAAATAGACACTTAAGTGTTTAAAAAGTGGTCAAAATCTGTTGTCAGATGAAACTGAAATTTGAGGCCAAAATCGGTCCTTACCGGACCTACTCCTTTGAGAACAGATGTACATATTTAGCAGTTTATGTTGAAATAACTACTTTTTGTCAATCAATTCAAAAGCTGTGAATGTCAATAATTTATACGTTTTAATTCGAACTACAACTAAAATTGACCGTTTAAATATAACAGGTTTTTAGTAAAAACATATCATTGCATTATTAGATAATTCAAAATGTATGCAGAAGAATAAGGATGGTCACTTACGTTACAGAGAGTAAGTACACAATAGTTCATCTTTTATAAGACAGCACAATGGGAAAAGTAAACAATTAACAAGTGTTTGGAAAACTCAAAATAACGTATTGTTCTAAACAAATACGTTGTTAACAGATTTATTTTCTGCATAGCTGAATATTTGATACACTAAAAAAAAGAAAATGTGTAAATTTTAAAAAAACTACAATGTCTTGCTTTTTTGTTTTGTTTTGTATTTGTGTGTTTGTTTGTGTATGTGACTATTGTTTGGTTCTTATTATTTGGAAAAACATACATAATCATTTCATCATTTTCCTTAAGTATTAAACACACAAAAATATGCATTTCCTTTAATTATGTTCTGTTCTGTTCCATTATGTTTTTTTTTTTATGTTTTATATTGTTTATTTGAAACTTGTATTGCTTAACATCTAGCTTTCTAGTTCTTTTACTGAAAACATACCACTATCATGACTAATTATGATATATAAAACATTTATTATTTTATTTTCTTTTTAGTTATAAAATCGCTGATCTATCCTTTGAAGAAAATAACTTCTTGATCGTTTGTTATGTCCTAGCAAAAAACGTTTATCCAGTTATACAGAAGGAATTTTATATAGAATTTCCTGACTATTTGAACAGTGTAGATGCCCCCAAAAAACAGCAAACACAGAAAGGAAATGATAATGTAATCTACATCGAGCCAGAGATCTCCTGTATACAAGAACTAAAAGGCATATTTTTATCAAAAAGTGAGTTTATTATTGTAAACAAACAATTCATCCGGGTGTACTTTTGATAACCAAGAGTCTATGAAGCCATAAGTACTATTTACATTTGCATAAACCATGTAACAGAAGATACACTGGCAGATGATTATACTTCTTCACTGTCATATGTCATGTTGGTGACTGAATTTCCTTACATCAAGATTCAACAAATACAATTACGTTCATTAAGTTCGCAAAATTTAATTATTGAGTTCAACAATGTTTTTTTTCAAACAAGGAACTGTTTACATGGTAGGAAATCTGAAAACAAAATGCAACGCATATTTAGAATAATTAGTGTTAAGAGAAAATCTATAAAAGAAATGAAAAAAGGAAATTGCAAAAAGACAAAAAGACACGTTTTGTCTACGAAGCTTGTTGTTCTATTTAAACCTAATCTGCGGTTGTTTGCTCTATGGTCAGATTGTTGTCTCTTTGACACATTCCCTATTTCCATTCTCAATTTTACATAGACTAACAAAAAACTTACTTAAATATTTGCCTTTTAAATCTGACTATCAGTCATCTGATGTTCTTATTGCTGAAGGCGGAATGGAGACCCATATATTATATGCCATATTGGAAGTTTTCAATAAGAAATTAGACCACAGTTATTTATTTTTAATTCCGTCATTTTCATGTTTGTAAAATAGAAACAGAACACACATGTTGGACTTTGACGTTATCACCAATTGTTATAATAAAGCGAAACAAGCATTAAAGTGCAGTTTACATATATAAAAGTTTTGTCTAGAGGTTTGAAGTTTTGCCTCACGTCCAGTAATATAGATAAAATGAGACTGGAAGATGACCTGAATAATTTTTCCGGGTCCCTCAGAATTAAAGAATAATTTCGTGATACGGACAATGAGGAGGATAATCAGTAAGATTCAGAACTCTGCGCTTCAAAAATTAAAGTTCATGGTTACCAAAACCAAGCAAGTCTGCTACGCTGGAAGACGTTATAGACAAAACCAAATCGGCTGTGGTTAATCAAGCTTACAACAAGTACTCGTCGTATCATAACACCTCTTCGGATTAGAACAAAGCCAAACATTAACCGAGAAAAAGAAATTATATTGTGATAAAATCAGTAGACAAGGGCGGTGTTTTTGTAATAATGAACTAAGGTAACTACATCGGTAAGGCAGAAAGTCAGCTCTCTGATGAGAGATTTTATGATGAGTTTGATCATGATCCTACTTCCTAAGTCAGTTAAAGAAGTAAACCTGCTTTACATACCATGTACAATGACGGTCACATAGACATGATAGCTGATGATACAATCGGATATTTGAAAGCAGAGACGGCAAAGCTAGGTCGCATGTATATTCTTCCCAAAATACACAAGGCTAACAATCCTGGTATCCGCAGACGGCCACCCGACTTAACATATCCTGGAATTCGTAAAATGTTTTGGAAGACTTCATGTAAAAAAAAACCCTCAATGCTCACAGTCTAGTCACCCCAGATAGCATTCGTAAAATAGAATCCATGAACCCTCTTTCTCCAGAAACTCTCCTTGTCACTTTAGATTTTCCCTCATTGTATCCCAACATACCTCATGGTGACGTAACACAACAGTTTAGACGCAACATATCAGAACCACCTTCTGAATGTTTAATCCAGGTGCTTACTCTGGTTCTGAAAGGTATTTCACTTTCACCTTAAATGGAGACCATTACCTTCATATAAACGGGACCGCTGTGGGGACAAAAAAAACCAATGTCTTTCGACAGATCTAGATTTCCATTGTTGAATTGGAAAACAAATTATTCCAACATCTTTAATCTAAACCTATCTCTCATCTCATCACCATCTATAAAGGACGTTGTCGTATAATCAGATCAAACATTATTTGGCTCAACATCTTTAATTGTTTTTCCATAAGCGGTAATGGTAACGTTTTCTCCTGTAGCTCAGTCCATATCGTAAACTTGGATATGTATGATAGCTCGTTTTGAAGATGTGACATTTACACATATGTAGTTAAATTTTCGGGGTACTAAGTGAGATTACTTTTTCATTAAATTAGCAAACCCCGAACATCCTGTTGTGATGCAGCTCCATGTGGTAAAATATCCCCTTTTTAACACAATAAGTTCTTTGAAAATTTAATACTTTTAACACATTCAATAGCTCCATAGTTTTTACATATTTATTCTATGTTCCTCTACTTTCCTAATCACCACAAATAATAAATTTCAGTCATTTGTTAAGAATAGAAACATGTCCAATATCACTACACAGTGATTTTTTCTTTACACGTGACTTTTGAGTTCCTCATTTCAAGGCGCATTAGGGATGTTGTCTCATTTATGTGCCTTGTCCATGTCTTGAGACTGTGTTCACTTGTTGTCATTGATTCATATCTGTAATATTTGTTTTTCGTAAATTGGTTTATTTTAAATCGTGCCGATAGTTTGCCCAATTTCAATAGCACCATTTATAGTCGAGTATACATTGATACGTACGGTTGCCTATTATTGCTAACATCAACTTTATTTCTTATTTGCAACCATTCAATTTCGCCCTATCTTTAACTAAATACGTTGAATATTCAAAGGTAATAAAACATCTACGATTTAGCTTTCAGTACCTGGGGGAACTTTAAGATTGGTACTCTTTGTATTTAAAAAAAAAAATGTGACTTATTTTGGCTTAATTCAAATTTGATTAGTTTAGCCACTTGAAAATGGATTTTACAGTTTTTTTTCTTATATTTTGCTTACAGTGTTATTTCGTTTAACCACGCCACATTATGTATGGATAAGAATGTCCCAAGTCATGAACCTGTTATTCAGAGGTTATCGTTTGTCCTGTGCTTTCGTAAACTTAGTTTGGACTTTGCTCATTATTGAAGGCCAAATAATGGCATATTGTGTTCACATCTCCGTATGTTTGACTCTTCTGAAAAGATTTGTCTCAGTGGTAATCATCTTACATTTTCTTTGTTTTTAACTTCTCACAAATTAAGAATGAATAGTTCGTATTAAACAGTCTAGAAAAGAAATACCCTATGTCATGTCAAAAGCATAGAGTGTCCGTAGGACCATCAGTCTTTATAACTGTATAGCAGATTATATGTTCTAGTATATAGATTTAATCAAATGCAATTTATCAGTAAAAGATACTCGAAAATTTATCAGTTGAATTAAATATAACTAAATAAATAAATATCTATATTAAAAGAAACATCAAAAACAAGAATATGTTTTTATAAGCTCACACGACAATCTCACATTTCCCTGGTTAGTGAGCTCTAAATCTAGAAAACAATACAATTCAGTATGTAGCCTTAAATTTAAAATTCTCATGTTGAAATATTGTTGTTTTTAAAACGTCCAAGTCAAAAGACAACCATTTTTTTTTGGTGCTTAACAATTTGTAGTTTTGACCGCATCCAAGATATTTGATAGCGGCCGAAGTTCCCGATATTTGAATATATACTGCCGAGCGGAGCAAAGCCAAAAATTTTGGACGGTTTATACAAAAAATATTGTAAAGATACCGTGGAAAAATTGTGTATTTGGCGATCAAAAGAGGAGAAGACAAACAAACAAACAATAGTACACATACCACAACATAGAAAACCGAAGACTAAGCAACACGAAACCCACCAAAAACTAGAGGTGATCTCAGGTGCTCCTAAAGGGAAATACGATTCTGCTCTACATGTTGCAGACGTCCTGTTGTTTCTGTGAAAACAAATCCAGTAAATAGTATAATTCGGTAGGTCACATTCATGAAAAGGGAAGGGGATTGTAGTTACGACGTAAAGAACATATTCCGATATCATTTGTGAAACGGTTAGTTCATAACGGTCAACCAACTTGTGATGGCGTCCGTAACATTTACGAAGGGATGATTTGAACTTAAACATTTGGAGCCCTTGCTTTAATAGCTTCCTTAAGCTTGTTAGCAGCAACTCTCTGTCAAGAAAATCATATTTGGAAATGCAAGCACGGGTCTGTGTTCGTTATATTTTGCAATGTACATGTATCTCGCAAAACCGAGAATGTTGTAAACCTAGTTCGATATCGATGTGGCTTTAAGTGAGACAGAACAGCCGTTCAAATACATCATGAATTGTCATCGAAGTGACTACACACCCTAGCGCTACCCCCGTTAGTCGTCATTTGAGATCACATGGGCATTTCCGATCTCAAAATCCTTACCATCACTATCAAAGATATCAACGAGGTTTGGTCAGGAGCCAACAGATTTGCCTGGGAAAGGTTTTGGATAAGGTTTTGGATAAGAAAGTTAAGAACAGTCTCCTAACATTTGGACATTAATCTAAAGGAGTAGAATGAGTCAATCATTTTCCCTACCATCGCTACTGGTTATTGTGCGATAAGACCATTTCGGAGACCTTCGCTAACGAACAGACACACAGTTTCCCGTATCCAATGTAGTGCAGTGCTCGCCAAAATTTGGAAATTACCATCGTGGAGGAAGATCCATTTGTCAAATGGAATTCGGTTCATCTTCCTTGGCCCGATCGTAGCCCGGCTTTGAACCATATCGAGCATATTTGGGACACTATTGGACGGAAAGTGCACGAAATTACACCCCAGTTCAAACACATCATGAATTAAACAATGCCCTTCATCAGAAATGGTTGCTGCTACATTAGCAACACATCAGTCGATTTTTGGCAGGAATCAGAATACGTTGAGATGCGGTTATCCGTTTGAAAGGCTGCGCACAAAGTACTTGTTCTTTGGCGTATAACGATCAACCATGATGTGAATAGTCATCTGAAGATTAATTTTGAAATTTCAGACATTTTAAAGTTCGACTACAGTAAAAGTTGTAAAATGCATTTTTTTTTTTACAAAAAACACTTCATTTTGTTATTGAGATTGTGGATACATAAATCATTTTTTCTCAAACATTTTTTGTTCGTTTCAATGCCAATGTAATCATAAACCATGTTTCAATAATATTATACACCAATTTCATTATATTTCATCCAAAAAAAAGAGGCTGATTTTTCAAGTTTTTAAAAAATCAAGGTGTTGCAATACTTTTTTCCATGTGTATATATTCCTCAATTTAACATATTTAACAATGGTTTTTGAACGAATTATATATTAAACAGAATAGTTTTTCAGCCTTGTATCACCATCACTGAAACATACACTATTTTTAAAGTTTCTCTACGTTTCAGCTTCTAGTAATCTGTAATATTCCATCTTCACTAAGCACTAAGCCTGTCCATTATATGATATGTGTTTAAGATTGTTACATGAGTTACTGCGGACCGTCATAACATTTTTTTGCGGTATATGAAAATATGTAATAGAAATAAATACCTTTTTTTTTAATAAATTTTGATATGAAAAGAAAATGCAAAATATATATAACAATGAATGGTCAATGTTTTATTAAACACTCGTATTTGTGGATTTTCCAAACCAGTTTTTTTTTTAGAAATGTAAACAAAGTACCATGTACTTTCAACAACTCGTCGTCGGGACATAGAAGATAATTTATAGTTGTTTTTTTTCGTTTCATATTTTTATTATAGTATATACAGTTTTTATCATTTGGAAAAATATCCACAATAAAGATATTTTTACTTTCAAGGTAAACGATCTCAATTTTCCCTTGACAAATATATTAAATGAATAAATTAATGTCGAAAAGAAAGAATATGTTTTCCATTTACCAATGCAAGTATAAGGTAAAAGTCCAAGTCAGCCTTTTCCTGCCATATTTCATAAATAAAATATCTCGAAAAGGAGCTTCCTGACCTATCAATATGTTTAGCTTATTTTGATCATTAATAAATACTCTTTCAGCCTAAAGTATCAATTTTCAATTGTTGATTTATTTATTTCTGCCTTAGCTCACCTAAGTACATCCTTAACATAAACGTGATAGTAAAATGATGGCCATTAGAGTAAAATTCTCTTCTGTTTTATTCTTTAATAAACCATTTATATTGGATCTTGTTATGGGAGTTTGTATTAGTAGCATGTTCAGTAGCTGAACGTGAATTTCAAACCTCTCATATGTACATGTACACTTGGTGTTTGTTAATAACGTTGCCATTTTACTGCAACAAAACAGATTGAAATGAAAATGTTTTGTCAAGAATTTTTTAGTTGATAGGAAAAGAATAATTTGGTATATTGTCTGAAGCTTCCTGATTTTGAGTTGAAGTACGAAACAGTTTTTAAGTCTGTTTTATACCCAATGAAAATATGAAGGAGATATGGAGTAAATGAACACGAAAATTTTTTCATATCAATACATGGTAAATCCCGAATATGGAACATTTTACATGTAATTGTTGTCCTTCGTCTTCATGTCAACATGAGGCATTCAACAATGACTCAGTGAATATGTCTCGTAACTGTCGTACTTTCAAGTTGACCCTTCACATTGATGTGAGCAGAATTCATGGTTAGATATTATATAAAGGTGCATTCCTATCTTTATGACGGTTTGTTAATACTTTTAACTTTCACCAAAAGCGATAAGAAATAAAAACATTATGTCTAGGATTTCTCAAACTTTACTGACAGGAAAGGTTTGATATTTGTTTGCTTAACGATTTTTATATCTTTTGTAAAACGAAGATAGGGAAGGAATTCAGTGTTTCATCTGTTCATCATAAAGTTGAAGTCCATCTATCTAGTTTAAACATATATATTTATAGTGAAGTTGGGAACCAGTTATTGCAACTTATTTTAATCCCTATCCACTTTGCGGATTCGAGTGCAGCCTTTAAGCGGAATGAACCTTCTTTTTTTCTACGAGGGTGTCTTTTACGTGCAAGAGATATGCCCCTCTTTCAAATGAGTGGGGAACGGGGATCGAACCAGGAACCTATGTGTTAGTAGTCCGATGCATACACCACTAAACAACGACTCCCCATATTTCTGTGTTATAGTTATATATTATGATATTTTGTTCATGACATTTTGTTCATTTTGTTCATGAGCATTTGTTCATGAGATTTTGTTCATGAGATTTTGTTCATGAAATTTGGTTCATAGATGTATCTAGAAATGCCACGAGTTCCTTATAAAAATAAGGTTGTCACACTGCATGAAATGATGCATTTATTAGAAAATTATATCCATATAAAAGCTAATATATATTTAAAATTTCAAAATATATCATTAGTATAATCCATTTGAAAATATCTTATTTACACCGTATTTACTTTAAGTTTAATATAACCAATAAACTTTTGAGAATAAACCCAATTTACATATATTTTTAAAGTTGTATAAATCTAAAATTTATTTTCTTTTAAAATTGCAGTAAACCTATTTAAATGAGAAATTTAAATTAGGGAAAATTTAAGTAAATTTAATAAAATTAGAAATTTAAAGCAGAACAAATGTCTTTATTTTTCTGATTTAAACCATTTACTGTGAATTAAATTTCAAGTTTACAAATGCAATAATGAAAATAAACTTATTATATACTAAATTAAATATTGTTAAATTTTCGTAAATTTGAAAATTATTCATATGTAATTGCCAGTAAATCTAATATTTAATATCAATTTATTACCCGCAATAAACTGTTTTAAATGTTCAAAAGTAACTTCTTTCTTCCTTTTTTGTTTGTTTGTTTGTTTGTTCGTTTGTTGTTTTTTTACGATTGTTATAAGCGTTTAAAAGGGGAAGGGGTGTGTACAAATATGTTGATAGTTTGATTATTTACAAATCTACAAGATTCACAATTAACAAGAGTGTTTGTATTTTTATAAAGATGGTTAAGTGAGACTTAGGCCATAACCTCTTGCACACATTTGCTGTACTATATGGCTGTAAAAGTTTCAAGCTTCATGTGTATCTTGACTTGCTAAACGCCTTTATGTCATTTATCGTTTTTTGTTCAGGAATGAGGTAAAAAAAGAAAAAAAAAGAGTTGCATTCTGCGTCATATGTTGTAAACGTTAAAATCGTTAAAAAAAAGACACCTACACTTTGACTCAGCAAAAGGTAATTCGATCAATCAGTAATCAGAAGACTCTGGACTATGAATCTTAGAAAAGACTGCACAGAGAACATTTTCACATCAAACAATTAGAATCACGAAATTGCAACGATAAACACCAAAATCGAGCAGCACACCTATATCAAAGTCCCGATACTCAAGAAGTACATTTTGCAATATAAAACTCTGAAATTATATTTTTCTTATTTACACAAGAAGCCCCGGAACAAGCTATTTACAAGTATAACTAATAAAGTAAATACATTTTATGTGGTCATATTCTTTATTATACACATTCAAATGGCTACATGTTTGAAGAAGTGTTACATATTTGGCATCACATTCTGATCAAACCTTATTTTGATAAATATAAATCTAAACAAACTGAAAACGTGTTCATTATATTTCTATATTCATTTTTTACATTAAATTTATGATTTCTTTTTTTCGAGAAGTCAGCGTATTTATAAAAACCATAAAAATAAATGTAATGAATTTTGTGAATTGATTAATAGTTTTAGTGGACAAAAATGATAAGACAAAACAAATGAATAACACATCATAATCAATGACATACACATGATACATTTCATTTAAAAATAAACATTTACATTATTGAAAGAATAGATCCAAGCGAACAAAATTTTACAAAAAATAAACAATTGTGTACACAAGTGAAAATATGTTTGTGTGCAGCGCGTGTGTGTCAATCCGCCGCTTCCCTTTCCCACCAAGCATATCAAATGGTTTTACGTTAAGGGAGAATGACCCGTGGTTCTTTTCATGTTTAGCTGAAACTGAATATAAACACAACTTAATAAAAAGAAACGAGACGGCAACATAAGTTCAAATTAATTCGTCGTAATAAGTTAAACAAGACCATGTATGCATGCCAAAATGTTTATTAGTACATGTACATGTATCTGAAATGACTGATGGTCAAAACTCCATATCATCTTAGCCAAACATCCACTCCAGTCCCTTGGGCTTTTTGGGACACGGTCTATCTGAAGGCTCCCGACTGTTCTTTTGGATTTTAATCTCTTCCCCTGAGCATTTAACATACGATCGTATTTTCTATCCAAACGCTGTATCAGCTGTTTAAACTCTGTCGACACCCACGACAGAGGACGTGTAACGAAGATAGAATCGTCCTCAGAATCGGAATCTTCTGAGGACATGGTTTCAATCTCCAATGCTTTCATGAACCTTTCCTCCTCCTTTGGATCAATTTTTCTTTCTTTTAGGGTTCTTCTTCGGTTGATAAGTTTCTGAAAAACGATACATATGTACAGTATACCTTAAATGTTAAACTCAGAAGATGGTGAAATAAAAATTTAAGTAAATACCACTTGATGTATAATTTGGATTAATTCCCTTGCATCACTATCAACAAACGAAATTGAAATCGCTATAAATAACGAATTATTAAGTATTGGTACATTGTACAGGTGTTTTCGTATATAGCATAGGCGTATCATCGGGGACACTTAACTCGGATTAAATTAAACAGTGTGATTTTAGGGTAAAATGGGTCCCCCTCTTTTACAGATTTTAAACAAGGCGCTCTCCTTTTATTCAGAAAAATCCGGACCCGTCTCTGAGTAAGCAATTTGTTAAAATGGTAATTTTCTCATTTACAAAAAAATATTTACCTATGAAAACCATGAATTAACCATAATATACGGAAATGATCCCCTACAACAAATTGATTACGTTTAATTCATTTGAACTCATCAAAAGCATCAAACATCTCCTTACTGCTATATAAGTTTCAATGTGTCTTTAATCAATCTTTATTGAAATTCCTATCTTAAGAATAATTATCGCCGATGTTTATTCCTTATCCAGATGACTTAAACTGTCTCAAGTGTTTATTTAGTACATACCCTGTGTTTTCGGCCATAGAGAACCATTTTTCTATTATGTTCTTCCTTTTTCCCTGTTAACGCCATTATCTCCTTCTGTTTAACAGAATTGAAATACGTTTCAATCCCACCTGCAGAAAAAAAAGAACTATGTGAAAATATCAAACCTAAAATTAATACTTCAGTGCCAAAGCCTAATTGAAATAATAAAAAAAAAACAGAATAACGCCTCGAACACCAGTACAGTTTGACTTAAAGGTCCATACATGTTACACGCATTGATAAACAAACTGAGGAGGGTTGGGATCCCGCCAATATTTCAGGAGCCAGTGATTCATTGGTTTTCGTTTGTGTATATGTTACATTTTTGTTTTTCGTTCATTTTCTGTACGTAAATTAGGCTGTTTTTTAGGCCTTTTATAGCTGATTATGCGGTATGGGCTTTGCTCATTGTTTAAGTCCGTACGGTAACCTATAGTTGTTAATATCTGTGTAATTTTGGTCTCTAGTGGAAAGTTGTCTCATTTGCATTACCACATCTTCTTTTTTATATAAAAAGTTAATTATAAAAGTTGAGGGATTTTAGAGCATGTGTATTCTGTTGCCATAGTTAACCGTCCTTAAGTTCAAAGGACAAAAACCGAAACTATACCGACTACGTCGGAAAAAAGCGATGTAGTAATGACAATTAATCACTTAGGGTAAAGAAAGAAATCGGATACTGTCGTAAATTGACGGCCATTTGATATTCATGGAGGAATTTGGGGATGATCGAATCATTCTTTTCACTTTTTACTAAGCGCGTTTATTTGATATTGTTTTTGTTGTTTTGTTTGTTTTGGTGTTTGGTTGGATTTTTTTTTGTTGGGGGGGGGGGGGGGTCGTTTGAAAAAAAGTAATTCCCAATCCACCATACAATCATAATTTTAGGAAACAAGTGATAAAACGCATTGGATAGGTAACTTTGATCGTCTATAACGACTGTTACAAAATATTATAAGTATAAGTGCTGCAGCTATAGATGTACTTACACCTGATCACGCCCTCTTCAACAGTTTGATGCTGACCCTTCACATAGATCAAAATCGCCTCTGTCATTGCTTTATTTTCTTCAGAATTGCATCTTTGAATATAAGAATATGTTCATCATCAATTTCCTTATTTTGAAATTAAACTCATATAGTTCGTTTATTGATACTTTAAACATACTTGTAACAGAAAGAAAAAATGTGGACTAGCCTTCCTTGTCCTTTATATTAAAAAAAAAAGAATTGTCACTATACATGTAGGTGCATTTACGTTGCATACAGGGGACACTTAATTAAAAGGCGGGCTATACAGTTCATAAAAGGCAGAAACGTTTTGATTTGATAACAAAATATTTTAGAAAAAAAAAAAAAAAAAAAAATAACATCCATCCGTACATTGCTATACTTTTGTTTGGCAACATATAGGTACAGCGACTCCTTGGACGCAATAGAACGACCATAATCCACATCATTGAATGAGGAATCGGATGGTATATGATTGCTTTAATTTTTAATAAATATACCGCGTTAAGTCTAAGCCAGCAATTTCTCTGTTTTCTATAAGGAGTGTGCTCTTCCGTCCCACTGCCCAAGCAAGTTCTTTTAAAGGTCTTCAGATGTCAAAGTCATCTCGGACTAGGTATTCGATTGCTGTTTTAAGATACATGTTATACTCACTTAAGTACTGTACCGGCTGCAGTTTTTGTGTTCCACTTTAACCCATTTGCTCTCTTATTATGTTTAAATCCGTCACGTACAGATTGCTGTAAAAAGTTTAAAGTAAACATTATTATATTTCGAATGATGAGTAATGTATAAAAAAAAATGAAAACAAGTATGTTAATTGACTACACTGTATCATCATGACTGTATGCATACATGTATATTGATAACTGAATATTTGATTCGTTAAGGGACGACATCAAAAGATGGAATAAACTAGTAGCCTTTCAAGGCTACTAGCTATATATATATAGTGTATTCCAAGTGACATTAAATAAAACAACAGTAAGCAATGAAATACCTTTATATATGCAGGCACGTGAATCTCATTTTTACTTTTATTCAGCTGCTTTCCATTTTCTGGTCTTTTTTCCAAAGTTTTTAACATGGAAAGGCATTCTCCAACAAGAGCATTTTGTTTGACAAACTGTTCTTGGAGAAATGTCCTTTGATTGTCAAATAACTTCTCAAGTGTCTGAAAATACAAATATGTTGATATATTTAAACTATCATTGGTATTATTAATAATACTAGCACTTAAGATAATACATTTTTTAATCTTCAGGTTGTACGTACCCAACACCTTGACTAATATAAATATTAATTTGGCTCGTTTAATTTTTATAAAATTTTGACAAAATGTTTACTTTGACCCTTTGACAAAAATTTAAAAAAAAATCAAAAATTTGAATCAACCACTTTATAAGAAAAATTTCATTGGTTATAAAGCAGTTTGACTAAGAAGCCTAATATTTCAAAAAAAAGTGATTAAAACGTTTAACTGAATTTCGGAGTTATCTCCCTGTAGTATTAGGTACAACCTTAACCAAAGCATTCATTCAAGCAACCGTAAAAGCTGTCACATCAATCAAAATGAAATATCATTAAACTGATAAAAGTATCCTTATAAAATATAAAATGGAAATGACCACGCCACAAAATGATAAAATTATAATATCGCCTCATTCAGGCCTATCAATTCCTAATCGTCATTATATACACAGGCACTTGTTTCTGTCAATATAGGGTTTACTATCCATACCAGTACTAAAAAAACACAAGGTAGCTAACGGAAATTTTCAATGTGTTCGCTTCAACCAATATTTTATTACTTTCCCTTGCCCCTTTCACGAATAAAAGTACACCAGTCTCTCGGTAATTGATTTATCTTTACAATGAAACAACTCTCACGTACCTTGAGAATACCCCTCAAACAGTTTAACACACTTGAGATGAGAATTATTGACCTTTTTCCAGACCTTTGAATTTGGACGGACTTAACTTCCGTATAATACCGGATATGGGAAAAGAACCAAGTCTACAAACATTCTATTCCTTGACCCTCTTATAGATGAACTCAAAAGTGTATGGTTTTTCGTCGAATTCTTTTCAAAGTAAAAAGGATAAACAGAATTTCAAGTTAGCATTGATGTGTGTCGGCTGCGATATTCCTGCAACAAGGAAATTGTGTGGATTTTTGGGCCATGGCGCTACCTTAGGATGCTCGAAATGCATGAAAACATTTCCTGGTGATATCGGTAGGAAAATATATGGTGGTTTTGACGTTGAAAATTGGATACCCCGGGATTTAATTCATCAGCGACAGTTGGTTCATCTCATAAGACAAGCAAAAACACAAACAGAAAAAGACAGTCTAGAAAGCAAATACGGTCTCAGATAGTCTTCTCTATGGGATCTGGAGTACTTTGATCCAATCAGGATGTCAATTATAGACCCGATGCATAATCTGTACCAGGGAACAGCGAAGAAATTAATTAAAATTTGGTTGGAATTGAAAATTTTGCTACCAGAAGAATTGAAAACGGTACAGGAAAGGGTAGACTCTGTAAATGCTGCTAGCAACATCGGTGCTATACCAAGAAAAATATCCTCCTCTTTCGGTGGATTTACTGCAGAGCAATGGAAGAATTGGACAAATGTTTTTTTCCATATTTTCACTAAAGGATGTCTTACCTAATGCAGATTTGGATATTTGGCGGAAATTCGTACTTGCAAGTCATACAATCGCTTCTAAGTATGTTACAGAGGCAGATATAAGGCAATATGAGGATAGCATCCTACAGTTTTGCAAAGACTTTGAAGCTAAGTATGGCAAGGATCGAGTAACACCGAACATGCATTTGCACTATCATTTATGCGATTGTATAAGAGACTATGGGCCAGTTTATTCGTTTTGGCTTTTTAGCTTCGAACGATATAATGGTCATCTTGGTTCACTGCCGAAAAACAATCGATCGGTTGAATTGCAGATGATGCGACTCTTCCTTTGTAAAATCTGTAAAACTACCACAAAAATACGAAATTACTCTAATAAAACACTTTCAACAGATGGATACCCTTGGAGCAGTAGCAGACATAGCTGATGAAGAGGTTAGACATCTTCTCTACTTAGCAAAACGAAGTGCCCCAATTTTAAACCAGGACTGGTCACACATTGGTGCATATCAATACTCAAAGGCATCACGACACTGTCTTACATATGACGAACACCGTATTATTTCTCGTACTTACAGTGTCCCAATTTTAAACCAGGACTGGTCACACATTGGTGCATATCAATACTCAAAGGCATCACGACACTGTCTTACATATGACGAACACCGTATTATTTCTCGTACTTACAGTGTCATGTATCCAGATTTGTCGGAAGCTGTTATTCCAGAATCTTGTAGAAAATGCACAGCAGTTAGTTTAGGCAATGAGGTATATGGTTCGTGGGACTCTAGACACAAGCGTTCATCATTTGTAATGGCTTATTGGCATACAAAAGACGGGGAAATCATTACTGAGACCGGCACTGGGGATCTTACACCCGGCATTATCCAGACTTATTACTTACATAACCTGTTGGTCAGAGGTGATAACAACATTCACTTATTTGCAAGGGTAAAGTGGTTACGTGCTCTACCAGCTAGATACAGGTATCACTATGGGAGACCAGTAGAAGTGTGGAGCCAAGAAATGTTTGAACCTTTTTGGCCATCTGCATTTATACCTGTTGCACGAATTTATTGTAAATTTGTACGAGCGGATGGTGAGCTTTCAGGAAGGAAAGTTTCCTTTATTTGTCCATTTAATACTGGAACGAATATATAAACATTATTTCACTATTGATTATTAAAATGTATAAAATTTAAGGCACATATTATATGATATTGATTTGAATATGTTGAAAGAAATATTGATTCTTGAATTTTTTTGTCGTTGGGGCCGTCATTTTTTTTTTAAATAAGTACGTACGTTCCAACTATAAAGTTTACTTTAATCACTTGTGGTAGTAAAAGTCAATTTAAATGTTAAGTTATTGCATTCGAGCCCCGTTTTCAATTGCAGATATTTCTGTTTTTTTATGGTTTCACAAAGATAAAAGATTTAAATAGCAAGTTTCATTTCGGTTTGGGGGGGAGGGGGTGTCTGTCTGGCAACTCCAGTGCAACAACATTGCCGAATTTTCAAGGGAAGATAAACTTCTTTCGATACCTTGCGTATGTAAATACATGTATATACATGTATCATTTATCTTCATATTATCCATTTGGAAACTATTTTCTTTTAAATGTATAGTACTTGGATCGTTTTATATAAAATATTGCAGAAGAATCTTGGTCTTTATAAAATCTTTGTAATAGACATACAGACTTATTTTAACAAATGCATAATTTCATTGAATTCTCAAATTTTCTTAATCACAAACAAACTTACATTTATATATACAATAGATACACATTTATTTTCTCTTTGACGTCTTTCAACTTCTAAGAAATGATTACTTAATATAGCATTTCCAGCTCATATTTTGTTTTGATTCGGCTGTTCAAGAACATTTTATTTTTTTCATCAGTTAATGTTAACTTACTTTCAATGTTGTTTTTTTAGTCTTTTATTGGTTCTAACATTGGTTAGAGGTATAGGGGGAGGGTTGAGATCTCACAAACATGTTTAACCTCCGCCGCATTTTTGCGCCTGTCCAAAGTCTGGAGCCTCTGGTCTTTGTTAGTCTTGCATTATTTTAATTTTAGTTTCTTGTGTACAATTTGTAAATCAGTATGGACGTTCATTATCACTGGACTAGTAAAAATTTGTTTAGGGGCCAGCTGAAGGACGCCTCCGGGTGCGGGAATTTCTCGCTACATTGAAGACCTGTTGGTGACCTTCTGCTGTTGTTTTTTATTTGGTCGGGTTGTTGTCTTTTTGACACATTCCCAATTTCCATTCTCAATTTTATTTTATACTCTCAGAATGAACTTTTCTCTTGTTAAAAGTTTGTTCCCTGTATTTTATTTATAAATATAGGAAGCTGTGGTGTGAGTGCCAATGAGACACATCTCCATCTTCATAACATTTTATAAAGGTAAACCATTATAAATAGGTCAATGTACGACGTTCAACACAGAGCCTTGGCTTTATATCTGTTTTATTTTGTATTTTTTGTATGAGAACCATGAACATGCTACAATTTTATGCTGAGCCATTTAGATTAACTAATTAAGTAAGCATTGCAATTGTAATAAAACATACAAATTGAATATTATTATAATTGTTGTATATATTAAAAAAAAATGTGTTATATTTGTGTGTGCTTTGTATTATGAAAAGACTTTATAATATTCTAACGAGGAAATGTAAACCTAAATGACCTATCTGAAATCTCGTATTTCCAAAAAATCAATTCCAACTGATCATTTCAGCTTATCAGGTCAATTTATTATTTCAACAAAGAGATGACCGGATATCGTTGCCTTTACCAATTATCACACTCAATTTACTATGATTTTAACAAATATTTTATACTGAAGCGTTGATAATGTGCACAATATGTGGTTTCTTTATAGTAAAAGTAATAGGTCATTGGATAAAAATCAAAACAAATATACAACAAAACAAACGATTTACGTCTTCGGTAGACAAATCTTCAAACTATACTGATTAAAGAAGTTATTTTCTTTAAAAAAAAAAAAAAGAAAAAGAGTAAAACAACACGTGAACCTGATGCCCTTTTGCAAATTCATTAATTTAATCTTTATTGCAAAATGACACCCACATGGCCCATAAGGGTCAAGCAATAAACACAAACAATGATTCAATTAGATAAAATACAATGCAATGATATGCAATACAATAAAACATATTCTAAGAAAGAGTTCAATTTACAAATATATAGCCGACACAAAAATTATGTGAAATTACACATTTTTTATATGAAATGTAGTAAACTGATATGAATTATATATAATACATTTGGCTTAGATGCTGAGAGTACAAACGCGTATTGCCAATCCAGGAAAAGTTAATTATCGTCCCCTTAAAGCGGTCAGTTTGAAAACAGTTTATCTTATATTTTTGTTCCTGAATCCATTAAACAGAAACAAAGTAGTTGTTATACAAACTAGTCTAATGGAAGCAGGTCGCGGGTATGATTGCAAATGAGACAACTATCATCCAAAAAAAAAATCAAATAACTTATAATTATGTAAACAACTATATGAGATACCATATGGCCTTTAACAATAAGCAAAATGAACAGCGTGATATTATATACATCATAAATGTTAAACAATTCAATGAGAAAGTGAGCGTTCCGATTTATGGAAACGTAGGAAAGGGTAAACTATTATGACAGAAAGCGTTCAAAGCTAGCCAATAAATTATAAACTGCTGACATAGGATATAGAGATGTTTTGAATGGTTGGCTTTACTGTGTTTGCAAGCTTTAAATCCCTTCGAGAGAGTTGCTGTATTTATACCACATGTCTAGTTAGACAGTCTGCATGTTAAAGATTTCTCAAATAAAAACTATAAAATGTGTAAAGATAGTAAACATGATGCTAACATGGCAAAACTTGGACTTTTTCACCATATTTTATTTTCTTTTCCGTTGTGTCGTTTCAATTTTAAAGCTCCTGGTTCTCATCGAAAAGGGTAGGGTTTGTGATATACACAGTGACATACGACAACCACTGATAGAAAAGATACTGACTTTAGACAGGGACGTACACAATTTAACGGAATACATAGTATATACATGTATGAGTTTGCTGGAACCAATCCCATCCCCTTATTGTTCGTCATAGGACATGTTTTTGTGATAATCATGTATGGGCGGTGTGATATAACTTTTATATTTTGTGAACGGGATGATAATTGGAAAACGATAGTAGAGGGCATTATGTTTTCTGGTCTGTGTGTTCGTTCGTTCGTTCGTTATTCCGTCTGTCCCGCTTCAGGTTAAAGTTTTTGGTCGAGGTAAATTTTGATGAAGTTCAAGTCCAATCAATTTGAAACTTAGTACATATGTTCCTTATGATATGCTCCTTCTAATATTAATGCCAAATTTGAGTTCTGACTCCAATTTTATTGTCCAATCAACATAGAAAAACAAAAGTGGGAGTGGGGCATCCGTGTACTAGGTACACATTCTTGTTGGACATATATTATAAGTTTTATATTCACATTCACCCTTTAAAATTGAACACATCAGTTTATTTAAAATTACAGATAAGTTTTCATCTTATAACCCAACCCCTTTTTTCTCTTTTATAGCTTGTATTGTAAAGAAAAGATCTGATTCAGAATTAACATCTAGTTTTATCTCATGTTCATTGAATGAAGCTGTGTACCTAGCTGCATGGGGTTAATCTAAATGACATGTTAATTTGAAGTTATGTAGTTAACTGATAAAAATAAGACTAGAGCGTTGTAAATGTGCCCAACTTTTGTTAATTTTTTAATTATAAAATGTACAAGTCAATAGCAAAGACGTTACGCACGGATTCGTTCCATTTAGCGTTACACGACATTCCTAATAAAACGTCGATTTTTTACGTTGTTCCACGAAAAGTTTCAAACGTTGACCTTATATTCCACTCGTGTCAAATTGCCGTTTAAAGTACAGAGCACAAGAGACCAAATTGACACAGAAATAAACAACTATAGATCACTGTATTGTCTTCAACAATGAGCAAAGCCCATACTGCATATTAGTGCTGTATCACTCATATTTTCAATTCGAATACACACAACTATTTTAAAATTTACGATTTATCGAGTGCAACTTTATTTGATAATTACTGAGACCCCCCCCCCTCCCAAAAAAAAAATCCTTTTAAAACAAATAAATATATATAGCGGTGTTAAAACCTTTTTCATCTATTCCTGCATACACCGTAATGGACATTTCTAGCGCTTGAGAGTACAACTACAGTGGTAGACGTCAGATCTACAGAGATTGACCTTAGATCTACTGCGCGAGACTTTTAAATTACATATACATCACTTGGCGTTAGATCTGTAACACTGAACATCAACTCTGCATCTGCATGTGACCAACAGGGCTCATTACATTTACAATAAAAGTATATAGTTGGCACATTGATCAAATTGTCAGCCGCGAGCCAT
Organism: Mytilus edulis; assembly: GCA_019925275.1. Lineage (NCBI taxonomy): Eukaryota > Metazoa > Mollusca > Bivalvia > Mytilida > Mytilidae > Mytilus > Mytilus edulis. The sequence continues at coordinate 24,420,268 of CM034354.1, forward strand.
AAAAACAAGAAACTATAATAAAATGTCACGAATAAAATTGAAAATGAAGATGGAGACAACAACCCTATCAATTCACTGTCACAGAGCAGAAAACAGCCGATGGGTCTTAAACACAGCGAGAAAATCTCGCACCCGAATGTGTGCTTCATTTAAACCAAAATGTGTGCTAGTTCAGTGATAATGGTCGTGTTGTTTTTCATTTTTGGAAACAAAGATTGTAACCGAAATTTGAAAAATCTATTTTTTGTCTCATACTTTCCGAAAGAATCTTGTTATCCCTTTTAAAGATAAAATATATTTTGAAAATCCTTCAACATTGAAATAAATACCTTTTTCACGTCACAACAAAATTAATGTACCTTCTTGGCAATCAATTATTCTGTTTGGTTAATCATTATCAGTCCTGTATATTTACATTTTCATTATTCAATAAAGCAGAACATAGACCTTAGATTTAACTACAGAAAAGAGAAGACACCAAAATTCATACCGAATCAGGCTACTCTTACACTCTCTTGAAAATTAACATCATATATCTGTGTTTTTGTCAGATTATTTAGTATTTTTATTTATATCCATCTGATCAGTTAAGCCTTCATCAACTGATTTGTGTAGTTTGTTCTCATGTTGTAGTGTCACAAACTGTACCTGTTACAAGTGAGGAGACTAATTCAGTGGTTGTCGTTTGTTGGTTTGTTAACTTTTTTTCGTTCATTTTTTGTTCATAGATGAAGCCGGTATTTTCGTATTTCTATTGTTTTACAATACCCAGTTCGGGGTCTTTTAAAAGTCTATGCGGTATGCACTTTGCTCATTTTCGAAGGCCGTACAGTGACCTTTAGTTGTTAATTGTTGTGTCATTTGGTCTGTTGTGGAGAGTTGTCTCATTGAAAATCATACCATATCTTTTATTTTTTTCAATTTATACAACTCAAACCTTGACTGCTTCAATCTGTGTAAACTGAACACCTAATAAATTCAAACAAATTCATCATTTACAAACGATCCTACTATTTATTTTTATCTAAAAAGCGGACAAACAAAACAAAACAAAGAGATTTTGTATTAATCAATCATACTAGAACCATTTTACATAGACAAAAAAATTTCCATACACTTCGACATTTTACGGCCTTCAACACGGAGCCTTGGCTCACACCGAACAACAAGCTATAAAGGGCCCCAAAATTACAAGTGTTACTGTAGAACTATTCAAACGGGAAAACCAACGGTCTAATCTATATAAAAAAAACGAGAAACCAGAAACAATTTCTTTTTAAATGGGTAAGGGAGATAAATCAAACGCATATATTTGACATGTAAACAAACGAATACGTAACATTCAACAACAGAAAATCAATCAGAACACTTATCTTGAACCACAACAATAAAATGCAAGATTGCAAAAAGAGTATATAATTGTTTATTGTTGTCTTTAAACATTCTACAATATCGTTGGAAATATTTTACTCCACACAATGACTGCTCCATAACGATACGTTCGTCGAGTTTCGTCCGTTCGTAAGATGTTGAGAAACCTCTAATATGATTTACGAAAAAGTCAGGAGCAAATACAACCGGAATACAGAAAAATCCCGTTTACTTCGTGAATATTCAAAAATTTGCGCTTAAAACAGCTCTCACTTTTTTTTTGTGTCCTTTTATACTAGTGTGCGGCAAATTTTGTTAAATTTATAAAGAATTATCCAACCATTCTTAAACTTGTATTAAATATGAAGAGGAAGACAGATTTCATATGTATTGTTTTAAGCTTTGCCAATGCAATGTTAGGGGAGATACTTAATTTTTTTTTTAAATTCCTCTGAAACAGATATTGTTGACAAAAAGATAAGAGTGTATCCCATTATAAATATTACTAAAGTAATACGATATTTACGAAATACTTGAGACAGTACACTGTTGCGGGAAAAAAATAGTATATATATGATTATTATAAATATTATCAATTGTAATTAAAATGTTATAAATGTCAAAATATATTTAGTTTATTACAAGGGGGATAATCAAAACTGCTTGTTTTCAAAAAAAATAAATTCTAATTGTGTATTGTATTGTACATATGTAATTCAATAAATTTATATGTTGAAACTTATCAGAACTGAATAATTTCTAAAAAAAAACACGATAAAAACAAACGATGAAATCAAGCAAATATTTAAGCTCTTGTCATTTGCTTTGTCAGTTTTGTATTTTCTGTTATAGAGAAAAATAACCAGAAATATCTATGGAAATCCGAGAACGACCTTTACCTTGGTTTAACTATACCCCTCATTGGTTGTCATTGTGAAAAGGTTTGGGATATCAAAATTTGAATATTTCCTTACGTAAGTTGTTGATATATTTGCAACGAAACTTTCTATTTTTTTCTGTTTGGACAATTTTAATAAGCCGGATTGTAATGTTGTCTTTTTCTTCTTCTTAATAACGCTCGGTTTTACTTTGAACACCATGTATTCGTCAGTATTGAAGCCTTGTTGGCACAAAGAAGAAGAAGGAGAAGTAGTCCTGTGTAATAAAACAAGATATAAACACGCTACGAAAACTGGCATTAAATTTCAAATTTATTGAAAAAAATACATTTGTATAATCTTGTTACTTAATCTAATTTAAATTCAATTAAATTGTCTTATATTAGTACTTTTGTTAAAATATAAACCTATCTGTAAACTAAAAGTTTAATGAGGGTAAACTAGATTTAAATCTTTTAAATAACAAATTTAAACTTGTATTATTTTTCAAATAATTAACAAATTTAAAATCCCATAAATCGGAATTGAACTCAAGAAAATTTGAAATTTAACAAAAGCATTAAATTTTCATAAACTACTTAAATAATTCTTCGTAAATCAGAAGTTAAATTTAAAACTAGAAATTTGATATGAGAATAAATTTTGTAAACGTATCATTTCATGCAGTGTCATGACCTACCTTTCACACATGAGTGACTGATTAAAGTTTGCGGTGGAGGCCATATCTGAGATACAACTCGTGGAGAAATAATATTTTGTCAGTAGATGAGTCTGTTATGTATCATCTTGACATAAAGTTCATTGATGAGGAAATAAGGTACAAAATGTAGGAGACAGATTGGGAAAACACACATGTTGTGTCAGTAGATGCATCTTTGATAGTAACAAGTTTTTTCAAGTCTTGAAAATGAATTACTTGTTAAGTATGTTCCATTTAATCACCTGTACTTATAAAAGATATTGGATTTCATCATCTGCACAGTTAAGTTCTATTTCATTGCACTATCATAACTACTAGTAATTAGACTGGACCTGTTCTGTCAATAGAGGATTAAAGTCAACTCAATATAAATATTGTTTATATAATATTTTGCATTTTTTTTACACCAAAAACCTCCATATCTACGTCCAAAAAATTTGTTGCGTGCACCAATTACCTCTTTTGTATATCATGTTTTGTGTTACGACGCGTAATAAAACTGACGAGGAAATGTTACACCGGTACACCAAAAGTTTGATTTTGGTCGATACTATGTGTTCGAGTGATCTTGTGCAACGATATCCCAGTAGTGTGAGTACTAATCCCGCCAGTGAAGAATAAAAAATGTGCTTTCGCAATTTTACAGATCCAACATTCTTTTGATGTTATTTAGACGAATTACATATACAGAATGTATATTCAGTTCGTATCTTCATCACGGATGATCTGATGGATAAAACACGTTGTACAATTGTCACTAGTTCAGACGTACTTATAGAATATTTCTAAAACCCATTGATGCGTTACACTCATGTCAAAAGTTAACATTTTTTTTTAAGGAAAAAAAACAGAGAACTTAAAATTGAATTTGATGCTTGGCAAGTTGATTCAAAAAGCCGAGACGGAAGATAAAAAAGACTATACCGATCAATTATGTGTCATCAGTAAATACCACAGTAAAATCGTACAGAGTAGTAATGGTGTTTTAAGCAATGCAAGTTTGGATGAAACCCTTAAATGCATGAAACAGGTATGTACCAAAAAAAAAACCCACATAAATACAGAAATGCAACAGTAGTATGTTGGTGTTCAAAAGTCATAAATCGATTGAGAGTAAACTTATCCCGATAACAAACTTAACTTGAGGGAAACACACCTACTATAAGACGAACACAAAGGAAGAACAACAATAAAACGGACTTTTTAATAACAACTGCCTTGTGACTAACTTGGTACTGGAATCTGGAACTGGTTTTAGGTCTGAATAAACCTCCCGCTTTGTGATATCGTCAAAAAAATATCACTAAATTGTCAATATTACGTGACAGAAATACAACACAGACCAACATACAAGAAAAGCGCACAAACAAAATATATTAGAAATGTCAAACTTAAATAATAGTTATGCCAGACACATATGTATATCCACAGAATGTTTCAGTGGCGTGTTAATGCAGTCTGACTTTGGACGGAAATAGCAAATATTACGATAAAAAATATTAGGCCAAAAATGATATATGATATATGAAGTCCGTATAGTGTGAACAAGCACGTGAAAAACGTATCAATTGTGATATGTTAACACCTTACGAAGGTGCAGAGGGTATGTTACTGCTGAGAAATGGGAAATTGATAATTGGGAAGTTGAAATCGTCCCGTTTATCATAGATTTTCGTGTGAAGTCGTCCATCTACGTCAATATTGAGGAAAAGATCAAGGTATGAAGCAGTCCTTCTTGTATCAGTAGTATCCTTAATTTCAAGTTCACTAGGGTAAATGAGATGTAAGTATTGGCTGAAGTGTGGGTTGTTCAATGATAAAACATCGGAAAGTAAAATTATAGAATTTCGCAAGGTGTTTTTTCTTTTTGTCTTTAGAAGGTTCTGAATAAATTCTGCTTCGTACGAGTACAAAAACAAATCAACCAGCAGAGGTTCACAATTAGTACCCATTGGAATACCGACTGTCTGTTGATATATAAATCCTCCAAAATCAACAAATATATTGTCGATCAAAAAGTTCAGCATTTTCATAATATCATCTTCAGTATATTTTCTGGAAGATTCAGTGTGATTCTTCACAAAAAATGAATTATTGTATCCCAAAACAAGAAATTTGTTTCTACGATTCCCATTTTTATAGAAAAAGCTCTGTTTTATGAGATGGTGAAGTTGATCTTTTAACTGAGCATGGGGAATAGTAGTATATAGCGTAGAAAAATCAAAAGTTTTTATGTTGCTGCAAAATTGCAAAGATTGTAATCGAAGGTTAAGCAGTAGATCTTTCGAATTTTTGAGAATCCACATCTGGTTAACACCACTGGTAGAATATATCTCTTCACAATATTTTTCAAGCCCACTTTAACTGTAGAAAGAATAGTAGTCAGTACTTTAGAAAGATGTTTAGTCGAACATTTTGAAGACCCAGCTATGTATCGTTCTTTATATGGAGTTTTGTGTAATTTAGGTATCCAGTATAATGAGGGCAAGTTTTCTTCGTTTTCTTTGATGTTGATACCAAAAGAAAAAAGGACAGATTTATGATTTTGTAAAATTTCATCCTTGGTAAATGATGTTAAAGAATATGTAGGATTACCAGTAGTTTTATCAATTCCAAATTCTGTAGTGAGACATTGCAAATAATGTTTTTTTACATTTGAAGACAATATTATTGGAGGCTTTATCTGCCAGAATAACGACATTTTTGTCATGCAAAGAAGATAAAGCATCCACAACCTCCGGATTCTTAAAAATTCAGGATGTTTTACGAAAACTTACAAATGTTTTAACATATATATATGTTACAGTAAATAGATGAAAATAGGAATTACACGTAATTACTAAACGTTTCAGTAAATACCTGTAATTACTAGCCATGTATTACTGGTAATCACTGATTTTTTTGTCATTTTTACAGCTATTTACTAACTTGATGTTTTTGTTTTAAAATTAAAAACATAATTCAAGATACCAAATAAGAAAGTAAAGGGATAGGGATTTTAAGGGAGCTTACTTAAGGATGTAGGAATATAAGGCACATCAAAAGTGCATACTCTTTAGTGTTTGTGAATTTAAACTGGAAAATGGTTGTTTTATAGGTTTTGAAACTCTGTAAATATATGCATGCAGGATAATGATACCTATCTCAAATTGATTTTCATAATTTGGTTAAACTAAAATCTCCATCATGCACTGTGTTTTAAAACTTTAAAATAACTTTCTCCAAATATCCTGGATTTCTACAGAAGCAAAATTTTTAAGAGTAAAAAGTTAATATCCAAAAGTAGAGTTTGTAAAAAGAATCCTTTTTTATTTGTATATTACTTACACGATTGATCGTTTATATAAATATACAGTGTTAATTTCCTTTGTTTAACCCAAGCGTACATTTCAGATAAATAAATTGAATGAAAACTACGGTTCCTAATTTGTGCATTGGGATTAAAAATTCGATATGTATCATTACTTATTTTTGTTTACAACTCTGTCTTGTATTGTTCTGGTCGTACTATTTCAAATATTCAATTTCATGACTGTATCATGTTTTTCAATAAGTTAATTTACCTTAGTACTATCATATGGTTGGGTTAAAAATTAATGGTAAACCCTAGTTTTTAGTGTTTTAATGTCTAATCTTACCGTTTTAATTTATTGACATAACTGCACGACTCGATTCTCAGTTTTATGTGGTAAGATAATCGTTGCAAAGAATCGTGCTCAAACTTTGGTGAAAGACGGGTTTAACTTTGCATTGTTGCGCGAGTTTTTATTCTTTGTTGAAGGCAATTGTAGTGACCTGCAATACAAGTACCATTCATTTGAGTTTAGTTATATGTTCTTGTGTTTCTGTCTCTGGCCTAGGTTTTCTATATTTTGCATGTGTAGTGCATCATGACATAAGACATTGTTTCGTGTACCATGATGAGCTTTCGTACAAGACTGCTGTGTGTATTTTTTACATGGACCATTTGATCAGACTTTGACTTTTTGAATCCTGACCTACATGTATGCACGTTGGGTGTGTCGTCATATTGCAATGTGTTCCTCGGTATATTACCTTGACTTCAAAAATAATTTTCAATTGACCTTGCTTCTGAATATGTGGCATGTAGATGTATTGTCATAAGATGATAAATCTATTGGCACGAGAAACTTCATGTGAGCTTGACATTTGCCCTCAATGTAAAACTTGTATATTTTGTTTGAATTATATGGAGAATTAACTGTATGATTGGCACTCGTACCACTTCTTCTAAGATATATTGTTAGTTTTGTGTACCACGATGACCCTTTTCTCAAAATCCGCTTTGTGGTTTTTTTTGACACGGATCTTTTGACCAGACTATGACTTTTTGACTCTTGACCTTTGCATATTGGATGTGTCTTTTGGTATGATTTCCTTGACGTCAAGTCAGGAGTCTCTGGTTTTTTGTTAGTCTTGTATGTTTTTAATTGTAAGTTTATTTTATGATTTGGAGTTTAAACTGGTACACATTTTGTCAAGGGCCATCTGAAGCCCGCCTCTAGGCGAGGGATTTTCTCGCTTTGTTGAAGATATAAAAAAGAAGATGTGGTATGATTGCCAATGAGACAACTATCCACAAAAGACCAAAATGACACAGACATTAACAACTTAAGGTCATCGTACGGCCTTCAACAATGAGCAAATTCAATACCGCATAGTCAGCTATAAGTACCCATTAGTGGTCTTTGACAGTTTTCTGCTTTTTTGAAATGATTATTGTCTCTTTTACACATTCCACATATCCATTCTCAATTTTTAAGATTGTTTGGTACAGATGAAACTAAATCCTTTAATTTCCGTGAATATCAAGTAAGAACATTTACTGCTTCAGTAGCATCGTGTGCTGCCAGTTGTGATAGATCAAGCAAAATGTTTCAATCATTTTACCTTAGATTTCATTTCATGGACATGTAGGTATGGATAGTCTGCTTTTACATCATAAAAATTCACACAGAAGGTATACGCATATCAATAAACTGAACTCAATGCTAAGAACCTTTTAAGTACACTTAGACAGAGAGCTCAATCTAGTGAAACACTTTGTTAAGTTGATCACATTTAACTTGAAATATCACTGTCTTTCACCAAACTGCACCGAGATCCTGAAAAAAATGTGTAAGTTCAGTCTATTTTAAGAAGAATTCAAAGGAAGTAAATAAGCTGATTACTGAAATAAATGTAGAATATGTCTATTAACCACAGATGCCCCTGCTTGTGAAAAAAGTGAGTAAGCTTCCACATATAGATGCAGGATTCGCGTAATTTTGACCGTTTTGTGACCATGAGCATTGTGAATAAGTTTCAAAACATTTGGTTGAGGCATATTAAAGTTAAAGAACGGACAATAGAGTTAGCAGTTTTCCTATCTCAAGGCTCCGGGTTGACATTTGTATCATTGGTACTCGTACCACAACTTTTTACATCTAAAACTCATGAACAGTGACGCCATCGGGGCCCAATATCGAACTTGAGAGATCTGTGTATACAGTATAGGGTAATGTGAATCGCGTATAAGGTTCCTAACATTTGATTGAGTCAGACTTATTTAAGAGAAAGGACACGAAAGAGTCAGCACTTCTTATGTTTTTAAAGGGACATGATAACTCTTGAACGGTAAAAGTGACACTTAAAAATTTCAAATTTGATTTTGTGTTGAGGTGGGGATCTCGCTTACATGTTCAACCTCGCCTTATTTGGTATGTATGTGTCTGTGGTAAGTCAGGAGCCTGTAATTCATTGAATGTCGTATTTATGTGTTACATACTTGTTTTTCGTTCATTTTTTGTACATAAATTTGTTCGTTTATTTTCTTGTTTGAATATTGTTTTACAATGTCATTTCAGTGCCTTTTATTGCTGACTATATGCAGTATTGACTTTGCTCATTGTTGAAAGCTGTTCATGACCTATAGTTGTTATTGTTTGTGTCATCTGGTCTTTTGTGGATAGTTCTCATTGGCACTCATGCCACATAAGGGGGAGGGTTGGGATCCCGCTAACATGTTTAACCCCGCCTTATTTTATATGCACGTGCCTATCTTGTTTTTCGTTTATTTTTTTGTACATAAATTATACCGTTTGTTTTCTCGTTTGAATTGTTTTACATTGTCATGTCGGTGCCTTTCATAGCTGACTTTGCGGTATGAACCTTGCTCATTGTTGAAGACCGTGTGGGGACCTAGGCTACATTGAATAATTGTTAATTTCTGTGTCATTTAGTCTCTTGTGGAGAGTTCTCATTGGCACTCATGCACCAGCTTCTTTTATATATTGCGTATAAGTTTTGTAGTATTTGGTTGAGGCAAACTAAAGTTAGGGGAGCGAAACCCGTTTTTATGGGACGTTCCGGACAGACGGACTAGTGTAACTCTTTATGCCCCTAAATCATGGCGCCAACACAGAAGTTCTGACTATTGTGCTGGTGATACACATCCCACTAGGCAGCACTGTCATTTACACATGTACACATGATTTTATTATACCAATATTCAATCTTAATTTTGATTTCTTTATTTTTGGCCGAATGATTATATGCATGTCCTTCACAATGACTATGAATGAGTATCAAATTTGACAAATTTATTGTACATAATTATACATTTTTATTATATATGTAGGACTCAAATCTATGGCGGGTTCCAAATCTGTGGCAGATTCCTAATCTATGGCAAATGTGACGTTACAAACGCCAAACAACTGAAATCTATGGCAGATTTTTGTTTACTCCAAATCTATGGCAGATCTTGTGGAAAGGGTACCGTATAACGTCACAATTGAATATACCGCCATATTACATCTTCGCCGCAGATAACGATGGCGGAACCCATAGATTTGAACACCATTCAAGATAAAGATATTACCCTGGCAACAATTTGCGGGTGGTTCAAAGGAAGATGTGACATATTATCCCGAAGATGGACCAAATGCGCTGTACTGGCCGAGTCCCGCGATGAATTTTGGCGCCGCTATTTTGAGTAACGCATATTTTAGAAAAAGGATTTTTAGAGCCCTTTATAGTTTGCTGTTCAGTGTGAGCAAAGGCTTCGTGTTGAAGGCCGTACCTTGACCTATACTGGTTTACTTATAAATTGTAACTTGCATGGACAGTTGTCTCATTGGCACTCATACCCCATCTTCCTATATTTAGTTTGTAGTAGTTTACTGTCTACGGCTGGCAAAGTTTCTATGATATATAAAATTACCGGATACAAATTTGATTTAAATCGTCTGCAAATAAAAAAAAAAGATGTATTAAAGATATCGCTGAAATAATATTATTTGAAAAATTCAAACTGGTTATTTTTCTTGGCCGTTACTTTTTTTTTTTTTTTTTTATAATTAGCGGCCTCCTGGTTTGTTATAATCTGACTTTGTTTTATTAGTTTGTTTAATGAATTCGTTAAACAGGTACCATGCACAGATTAAAGAATGTTTATTTTTTTACAGAGCACATCATTTTAATCTTGAAGTCTGTATTAAGGCATATGCTTTTATCATTTATGATTTTTTTTTGGTTGACCATTATGAAATGTTTATTTCACAAATATTTATAGAAATGCTCCCGTTGTCGTATTTTTTCCACTTGCTTATGACAAGTCATTGGTAAACAATGTACTGCATTGTTTTTCATTTGCACAAAACTTGCCATAAATTTGGAAACAACATAAATCCGCCATAGATTAGGAAATTACAAAACTTGCCATAGATTTGGGATGGCATGGCGTCACATTTACCATAGATTAGGAATCTGCCATAGATTTGGAACCCACCATAGATTTGAGTCCTACATATTTTATAACTTTTTTTCCAACTAATTAAAGCTTACAAACTTATTGGTCATCAGTTTCCTTTATATGTCTTTAAACATTCTGTTTTGAACAAAAAGATTTGCTTCACATGTATTTCTTTCATATCTGACATTATTAAAAAGCCATTAAATAAAGTTCAGTCGAACTTGATAATTAATATGTGCAATCAAATACAAATATATATGCAAGTCGTCAACTGGTCAAGTGGCTAGATGCACATTTCGTTAGCCATATACACAGCATGTCCTAATTGGATGGTTTTAAAACTTCTAGCACAGGCGCCCCCCCCCCCTTTTTCGTGGGAAAAATTTGGTTGATTATATAGGGAATCATTGAAGCATGACTGGAGCGGGCCCCCCTTAGGAAAAGTATTGGATCCGCCACTGTTTAGACATACCTACGTAAATAAGGGATGAGTAAAGGGAAAAAAACAAAAAAAACCCGACTGAATTAAATAAATAAAGGAATGTTCGATGTACTGTATACTTCGGTTTGTTTTAAAAATATATACGATGCTTTAGTTTTATCTAGTTTCCTTATCAAAATAATTAAAACGAGAAGATAAATACCTTAATTATAGCTTCCGTTACCGACGATGCTAAAATGTTTTATGTTATAAAATAATTTTAGCGTCTTTGACCTACTTTACCTTTTTATTCGGAGACTTGCGGTAATCATCTGTTATGTTCAACGGGAACATTAGAATGATCTAGAATAGAACCCAGATGGAACCAAGAAGTTGGGTTGCCTTAACCAAACAACCCGGATGTTGAACCAGTTACCATGGTTTCGAACCAAAGAACCAAGGTTCAGAACCAGAAAACCCAGATGGAACCAAGGTTTAGAACCAGAGTGCCCGGATATAACCTAATTAATTCGGAATTCTCATGACTTTTTATACCTTCAATGTATTTTCCAAATCATTTATTTATTTAGTATATTTATATATAATAAATGTAATAGTCTGAGAGTTTTTTCCCAGTTAACGTTTCATACACTATGAAGTTAAAGTTTTTTAAACATTAGGTTTAATAAACCATCCTGGATTTTTACCTTATTTTGACAGAAGCTTCTTACAGTACTAGTCTAAGATAGTATCTAGAGGAAAATTTTAATATTTTTTCCTCATTTTTGTTGAGCCTGCGATTAACAGCAAAAGTAGGCTATTTGTGCTGCAAAACCCTTACAACTTTAATAGCTTAATACACCATACTGGCGCATCTTCAGCTAGAGGTTGAATTGCAGGTCACATGAATACGTATTCAATGAGGTCCAAATATTCACTCGCAAGTACATAACTCATCAATCTTGTTTCTCAGCTATTTTAACAAATTATAACCAAATTGGCTGCTAACAGTGAATTATAATTTCACTATATCATTGTTATTACTGATTTAACAACAAAACATATATATTATTTTTTTTATATCTCGAAGCTTATGCACATAACAGTTCATATCAGTTCTTAAACTACATAACGTTGTCTTATCTGTATAAGGTAGTAAGTCTAAATATTCTTAAAATTCTAGTTTTTTTTCAAAAAATTTAAACATTATGCTTTAGGAGAATTTTCCATTTCTGATTTCCATGTCTGCTGAAATTGGTCAAAAAATATCTGTTTTATGCTCAACTTGAACCATTTTGGATTAAAACTAAAGTTACTCGGATTCAACCAAATATTTGAGTCCATATCTATTCAAGATATTTTTTATAGATATCAACCATTCGAAATTTACTGTACTGTACTATAGCTGCTGTTTTAGTTAGTATAACTATAACTTTTGATCACCTGACCATAATACAACATTGTTTTAGCAGTCAGTAAATAGTTGTAAAAATTCATTTTAAAATTAGTAATTACTGGTAATAACTGGGCCGTTTCAGGAATTACTTGTATTAACTAAGTGTATCAGGGATTACCTGTAATTCCTAAATTTTAGTAATTACATGTAATTCCTAATTTCACCTATTTACTGTAACATATATATATCTAAAATATTTTCCTTTTTTTGCAATATTTTTTTTTGTCCTTAAACAAAGTCTACTTGTAAGAAAGGAAAGTTAGAACAGTGGAATAAGGCAGTAGAAATTAAAAGAAAATCAAGTGCCGATAAAATGTCCCTCAATTGTTTTTCGAATTTTAAAATTAGCTGAACATTGACTAGAATTAGCTTGAAAGTCCTCTTTCAAAGGTCTTTTATCGCAAGCTTTAAAAAAGATTTATGCATATCGATTATATATCCTGTTTTAAATTTAATTACTCCAAACCGTGGTTAGTTTTAATAATATGTTTTATATAGTCTGGGTGTCTTATTTTGATTAAACTGACAACTCACGTCAACTCGAGAATGTAATGAATTGAAGCATAATCCTTTTCATCGTTTGTCGAGTAGCCTCCATCATAAATATTTGTACAAATCGCATAGCTGCTTAAAAACTTACACGTATGTCTATTGGTATTTTGTTAACATGTGGTTAATTCTAGTCATTTTAGTTTTTTTTTAAATATCAAAACCACTAGAAAATATAACTCAAACGCGTTTTGTTTTTCTATACGTTTATCGTCAATTCAATATTATAATTGATACATGCAATGTGCCAACATAACATTTCATAATCTTTTCAGGCCGTTTTGCATTTTGGAGGAACATGGAACGAGCAAGAAGTAATGTGTCTCCGGCATAAAAAAATACTATAAAGGAAACTATGATATATATCTGCATTTATTTGGACATTTATACATATAAACACTAAATGTATGTTGAAGAGAATTGTAATATGACTACTTAGATCGCCAACATGTATACTGTATAAACTTGTAGTGCAAATAGATTGATACACCAATTTGATGGTTCCTTGTTATGCCCACCTTAAATATCATTATCAAAATCCGTCAATATTGTTGTCTCTGTCATTTTTGAATATACAAACTGCATTTCACCAGTCCAAAAATATCTGTACGATACTTGTCCGTTTCGTTCCTGTTTTGCATCCGTTACGTGTCCGTTATGCATCCGTTGGTAGGCTGGAAGATAAATTCACCAACGGACTTCTACCGGACGTTTAACTGATAAAACGGATGTTGAACGAATGAGAAACGGACTTCTACCGGACGGATAACGGATAAAACGGATGATGAACGGATCTAGACGGATACATGCCAATTGAAAAGTTCGCGTTATAAATCCCATTTATTGGAATGTCAGATTTCTTAAGGTTCGAGAATTCTTATTATTCATTATCGACCTTAGAGCAAGGACGATTCTTCACAATCAAGCAGCTCTTATTCAGGTCAGACACTGACCTTTTGTGGTATTTTGAAGAATAATTCAAAACCAGTTTCACCTAAACATTTTGAATATTTATGCGATGTACATGCTTTATTATTGTATCCTTTAATTTTTCCGAATATACTGTGCATCCGTTTTATCCGGTACGCTTCTGTTAGGTGTCCGTTTTATGCGTTACTCGTCCGTTGGATGTACGTTAGACATCCGTTTTTCCGGTACATTTCCGTTTCTTGTACGTTGGATATCCGGCGTGTGTCCGTTATGCATCCGTTACACGTACGTTTTATTCGCTCAGTACACAAATGGACTCCCAACGGATAACTTTTATTTTCATCCGTTAGGCGTCTGTTCGTGAAATCCGGTAAGGTGTGACGGAGGCTTTATGTTATCTCCTTTTGCTTTCTAAATGTTCTTCACATTTTTATGAAGGATTTAAATTTCAGATTTTGTTCATATGAATAATTGAAAGCTCATTCGATAATTTGATTTAATTTAAATTGGTTTCAATATTTTCTTAATTATACTGATTCGGAAGAAGACCCATTTACGCAAACGTCACTAAGATTTAGTCAGTCAAACACATGGGTGACGTAGACCATATTTGTTTTTCGTTCATTTTTTTAAATAAATAAGGCCGTTAGTTTTATCGTTTGAATTGTTTTACATTGTCTTATCGCAGCTTTTTATAGCTGACTATGAGGCATGGGCTTTGCTCATTGTTGAAGGCCGTATGGTGTCCGATAGATATCAATGTCTGTGTCATTTTGGTCTTTTGTGGATAGTTGTCGCATTGGCAATCCTACCACATCTTCTTTTTATATACAAGCTAAAAAAACTCACGGTTATCTCGGTTATGAAACTAGAAACATCTTACTTATAATTTCGGTGTAAAATTTCATCAAGCGAATTTGTTTGATCGTGTTGCGTGCATCAATGGTCAAATGATACCACTGGTCGTGTTCATGTATATTTTACTCCTCGATAAAAATAGAATAAAACAAATAGTTGAAAGGTTAATTTTGAGTATTTTTTTATTTAATAATATGATATCATCTTTGTTATAACATGACAAAAACCAGTACCGTGTTAGGGGCTTTCACCGGTGACAATATTACCGTTCTTGTCTTGTGAAAATCAATGTTTCATTTGAAGCCGTATACTTGTTTTGTATTTAACCATAAGTATGACATTAATATTCGTTTCTACCCCTGGTATTTGATTGAAATAAATAATCCATCAAAAATGCGCAACCCAATGTTAAGTGACATCAAATATACGGCTGCCACAAATGACAATTTAAAAAAAAAAAATGTTGTAAATTAAATAAACATACAAATGCCACTATTTCACTTTTATTGGATAATACGTCGTAAAATGATTTCGGAAAATGCTTTCGAGAAATGTGATACACCTACAAATAAGAATATTGACATAGACATTGAGCAGAACTACTACTGACAATCTTTATTTTTGACGAAAGAGAGCCTAATTTCTCATGATAATGTGTCTTAACTCTACTGAGCTGTCTTGCAGAGGATGCGTTGAATCTTCTAAAATAAGTACTTTAGACATTTCTATGTATATGATGTTGTGACTTGTCCAATGTATACTAAACACAAAGATATCTATGTTATGCTTGTACAATGTAAACACATATTGAAGAAACTTACCCTTGTTCAACGCTCAGACAATACTGTATACTTCTAACCAATTTCAGTCGTAAGTGCATTGTGAAATTGACTCCTGATTCTTTGTAGTCAGGCTTTGTATATACTATTGCTTTTCAGCTTTTGTATTCTGTTTTTAATAGTTTACACTAATTTTACTGACTTCCTTGTGCACATTTTGTGTTTTACAATTCATGTGGTATTTTGAATTCTAATTACGTGAATTCCCCCCAATATGGCTATCGTGTATGACTCAACTCCGTTTGTAATTGTTTCGAATTTGAACTACCGAATAAGACTTATTACCTGTATAACCACTGGTATTAAAGATATAATAGTAACTGCAATTACGATTATCCCAATATGGCGACGGTAGATATAGGTAAAATCTTTACACTAATTTTTCTTAAATGTAGCATGCTTTTGTCAATAGTTACTCAGCTGCAAGGTTTATCTATACCATAACATCATATTTGAATCGTAAAGGTGCACTGGATTTGTCTAAGCGCTTTGAAAATTGCCGTCGAAAAATTCGGGATGATAATCGTAACTCGGAAAAAAAGATAATCGTAATTATGTTATTTAAAAATGGAAAGATAATCGTAACTGGAAAGTGTTTTATTGATATTGACACTAAAAACATATTATATCTGATAGCATATAATGAAGTTATGTCGATGAATTATTTACGAAACGTTCCAACATCTTATGACATTTCTTTTTATGCATATATTATTAACTGTTCTTAGGAAAACAGCTACATATGTGTATTAATTTATGTTTTTTGATTGAGTTAAGTCTGCCAATTGATATTTTAACGTGTGTTTTTCTATATTGTGATGTTATGCTATTGTTTTTTTACACTAGTAATTTTGGGGCCCTTTATAGCTTGTTGTTAGGTGTGAGCCAAGGCTCCGTGTTGAAGGCCGTACATTGACCTATAATGGTTTACCTTTTCAGCTCACCTGGCCCGAAGGGCCAAGTGAGCTTTTCTCATCACTTGGCGTCCGTCGTCGTCGTCGTCGGCGTCGTCGTCGTAAGCTTTTACAAAAATCTTCTCCAAAACTACTGGGCCAAATTAAATCAAACTTGGACACAATCATCATTGGGGTATCTAGTTTAAAAAATGTGTGGCGTGACTCGTCAAACCAACCAAGATGGCCGCCATGGCTAAAAATAGAACACACGGGTAAAATGCAGTTTTGGGCTTATAACTCAAAAACCAAAGCATTTAGAGCAAATCTGACATGGGGGTAAAATTGTTAATCAGGTCAAGATCTATCTGCCCAGAAATTTTCAGATGAATCCGACACCCCGTTGTTGGGTTGCTGCCCCTGAATTGGTAATTTTAGGGAAATTTTGCTGTTTTTGGTTATTTTCTTGAAAATTATTATAGATAGAGATAAACTGAAAGCAGCAATAATGTTCAGCAAAGTAAGATCTACAAATAAGTCAACATAACCAAAATGGTCAGTTGACCCCTTTAGGAGTTATTGCCCTTTATTGTCAATTTTTAACCATTTTTCGTTAATCTTAGTAATCTTTTACAAAAATCTTCTCCTCTGAAACTACTGGGCCAAAATAATCCAAACTTGACCACAATCATCTTGGGGGTATCTAGTTTAAAAAAAGTGTGGCGTGACCTGGTCAATCAACCAAGATTGCTGCCATGGCTAAAAATAGAACATAGGGGTAAAATGCAGTTTTTGGCTTATAACTCAAAACCAAAGCATTTAGTCCAAATCTGACAAGTAGTAAAACTGTTTATCTAGGCAAGATATAACTGCCTTGAAATTTTCAGATGAATCCTACAACCCGTTGTTGGGTTGCTGCCCCTGAATTGGTAATTTTAGGGAAATTTTGCTGTTTTGGTTATTATCTTGAATATTATTATCGATAGAGATAAACTGTAAACAGCAATAATGTTCAGCAAAGTAAGATCTACAAATAAATCAACATGACCAAAATGTTCAAATGACCCCTTAAGGAGTTATTGCCCTTTATAGTCAATTTTTAGCAAACAAAATACCATTGAAATGCTGAAAGACACATTTATTATGTTTCAGTTACCATTATCCGATAAAGAAAATTACGATTATCAAAGAAGAAAAATACCATAGAGTTACGATTATCATACCGAATTTTTCAACGGCAATTTTTAAAGCGCTCACACGATTCCAGTGCACTGTTACGATTCAAATATGATGTAATGGTATAGATAAACCTTGCAGCTGAGTAACTATTGACAAAAGCATGCTACATTTAAGA
The DNA here is from genome assembly GCA_019925275.1 of Mytilus edulis. Lineage (NCBI taxonomy): Eukaryota > Metazoa > Mollusca > Bivalvia > Mytilida > Mytilidae > Mytilus > Mytilus edulis. The sequence goes on from CM034354.1 coordinate 24,438,294, forward strand.
AAAATGAGTGTAAAGATTTTACCTATATCTACCGTCGCCATATTGGGATAATCGTAATTGCAGTTACTATTATCTCTTTAATACCAGTGATAACACGGACAACAATGCTGCTATCACATGTAGACCTTATACTTTACCGGAGCAATTACGGTCACACCTATGTTTATTGCTTAAGTTTATTAATTAAAAGGTTAAACCCTTATTTTCAATGCATATTATTATATTTTGTATACATATTGTGTTTAATTAACAGTAAATTGTAAATGAATATACATCATTATAATTATTATGCTATACTTTTTTTTACATATTAAGCACATTGCATTTGTTAACTTTCAAACTGAGAACATGTAGGCCTTTTCACTTTTCCGTAGAACTGTTTTCCTTTTCTTCATATTATCATTTTTTTCCGTCAAATTATTTTCTGCACTGTTTCACGAGATGTCACTTTTTTTTAGGTTTATACAATAAACCAGGGTATACAGTTTTAAAACTAACACAGTAAAATAAAACACGTTTATGTCAAAAAAACTATGTTAACTACTGCTTAGCAACCGTAACAAATAACGACAAAATTGTCTCGTGTTTTCTCGTTATATCCAAAGAATATGTCAAACAATTTGACCGCAGGAATTTGCATACTCCATATGACAATTCTGTCCTTTTATGTGTTTGATATAAGTGATATGCATATGTTATTGGTGAATCATAAGTAATAGATCTAATCATAGGTTCATAGGATTTGAATTCCCTTGGTCATGAACAAAAGGAAAAGGTCGAGGTCATATTCATAATTTCGCTTGAAAAAAGATATCGACAATATTTTTTTATTCTATTGTCAATTGTGAGACAAAAAAATAATACATTTTAGTTAATAGGGTTCGTGGACATAGAATGGGAGTTTTCAATCTTCTTAGAATTATGCATACAGTGATATAACCATTACTATTAACCATGTACATAATTTATATATTTGCTTGTCCCAAATCAGGAGCCTGCAAATTCAGTGGTTGTCGTTTCTTTATGTGATGCATATTTGTTTTTAGTTTATTTTTTTTACGTAAATAAGGCTGTTTGTTTTCTTGTCTGAATAGTTTTACATTGTCTTATTGGGCCTTTTTATAGCCGATCTGCGGGATGGGATTTGCTCATTGTTGAAGGCCGCACTCGTTTGGTCAATCAATTTTGAACAAAATAGGGTATTAAAGATATATATGTATATGTATATTGGATGTTAATACATAAAACGTTCCTCTTATGCAGAGAAAGAGGAATGACATTTTAGATATCGTTAATTATAACACAAAATTACAATTGTTACAATCTTGCGTAAATCATTAAACATAAGCTATAAACAAATTGAGAGGTAAAATTTAGGTTATTAATAGTCAATTAATATGTAAATTTTAAAAGAAAGAAATACTAGAGGCTATAAAGAGCCTGTGTCGCTCAACTTGGTCTATGTGAATATTAAACAAAGGACGCAGATGGATTCATGACAAAATTGTGTTTTGGTGAAGATGATGTGTTTGTAAATCTTAATTTACTAAACATTCTAGCTGCTTACAATTATCTCTATCTATAATTAACATGGCCACGTAGTATCAGAGGAGAAGATTTTTGTAAAAGATTACTAAGATTTACGAAAAATTGTTAAAACTTGACTATAAAGGGCAATAACTCATAAAGGGGTCAACTGAAAATTTCGGTCATGTTGACTTATTTATAGATCTCACTTTGCCAACATTTATTGTATTTTAAAGTTTATCTCTATCTATAATAATATTCAAGATAATAACCAAAAGCAGCAAAATTTCCTTAAAATTACCAGTTCAGGGGCAGCAACCCAATAACGGGTTGTCCGATTCATCGGAAAATTTCAGGGCAGATAGGTTTTGACCTGATAAACAAATTATTTTCAGTCAGATTTGCTTTAAATGCCTTGGTTTTTGAGTTATAAGCAAAAAACTGAATTTTACCCCTATGTTCTATTTTTAGCAGTGGCGGCCATCTTGGTTGGTTCACCGGGTCACGCCACACATTTTTAAAACTAAATACCCAAATGATGATTGTGGCCAAGTTGGGTTTAATTTGGCCACGTAGTATCAGAGGAGAAGATTTTTGTAAAAGATTACTAAGATTTACGAAAAATTGTTAAAAATTGACTATAAAGGGCAATAACTCCTAAGGGGGTCAACTGACCATTTCGGTCTTGTTGACTTATTTGTAAATCTTACTTTGCTGAACATTATTGCTGTTTACAGTTTATCTCTATCTTTAATAATATTAAAGATAATAACCAAAAACAGCAAAATTTCCTTAAAATTACCAATTCAGGGGCAGCAACCCAACAACGGGTTGTTCGATTCATCTGAAAATTTTAGGGCAGATAGATCTTGACCTGATGAACAATTTAACTCCGTCAAATTTGCTCTGAATGCTATGGTTTTTGAGTTATAAGCCAAACACTGCATTTACCCCTATGTTCTATTTTTAGCCGTGGCCGCCATCTTAGTTGGTTGGCCAGGTCACGCCACACAAATTTTAAACTAGATACACAAATGATAGTTGTGGCCAAGTTTGGTTTAATTTGGCCCAGTTGTTTCAGATGAGAAGATTTTTGTAAAAGATTACTAAGATTTATGAACTAGAGGCTCTAAAGAGCCTGTGTCGCTCACCTTGGTCTATGTGTATATTAAACATAGGAAGCAGATGGACTCATGACAAAATTGTGTTTTGGTGATGGTGATGTGTTTGTACATGTTAGGGGGTCAATTGACTATTTCTGTCATATTATTTGTCAATCTTACTTTGCTGAACAGTATTGCTGTTACAGTTTATCTCGATCTATAATAATATTCAAGATAATAACCAGAAACAGCAAAATTTCCCTAAAATAACCGTTTCAGGGCAGCAGCCCAACAACGGGTTGACCGATTCATCTGAAAATTTCAGGGCAAATAGATCTTGACCTACTAAACAATTAAACCCATGTAAGATTTGCTCTAAATGCTTTGGTTTTTGAGTTAAAAGCCAAAAACTGCATTTTACCCCTATGTTCTATTTTTACCCTTTGCAGCCATTTTGATTTGATGGCCGGGTCACCGGACACATTTTTTGCACTAGATATCCCAAAGATGATTGTGGGGAAGTTTGGATTAATTTGGCTAAGTAGTTTCAGAGGAGAACATTTTTGAAAAAGATTATTTGGTTGTTGATGACTTATTTGTAAATCTTAGGCCGTGTTCACACCAAACGCCGTGTAGAGTAAACATGTTTACAATTAGTTTAGTGTAGTGTACACTGGTTTCACATTACATTTGTTCACATCTATACATCTTGTTTAGCTACCTGTACATAAGATTTGTTCCCACTTGTAAACTATATGTCATTTAAATGTTCATTACGTAGAACTGAATTCAAAATTTTTGGAAAATTTTTCTAGCGGCAAGGGAACAACCATTTGACTTCAAAAGAGGGGTGGGGGATGGGAATGGAAATATTCCGATCCCCAATTTGATAAAAAAAAAATGGTCATACAAATGATTTTTTTTTAATTCTAAATCAAGAGCTTCCCCATACATTAAAGTGTTAAATATTGAGAAAAAAAAGTATTTGATCACCAGCATCGAAAAAAAGGAATAAAAACGTACGCGCGAAAAAAAATCTGACTCAGATAAAAAAAATAACCCTTCCCCTTCTTTTTAGTTAAGTGGTTGCTACTTTATGAAAGCCATTTTTATAATTTACAGTAGTTTGAATATACTAGAGATGTCTCGATAACGCATTAGAAAACGTTAGCTGCAACAGCGTGCTTACAGCGGGAAAAAAAAAGGATTGAGATATTAGGGATCACTACATTTTTATCTTTTCTGTTCGTTTCAAATGGTATTTCTTCTCCAAGGAGTATTTGGTAAAGGAATAGGGTAACGTTTTTTTTATTTATTTTACGTGTTATTAACGGATCTGAGATACTAGACAAACATATCATTTACCTCACATTTTTTTTAGTCACACATTTATGCGTGAATCGTTTTTAGAGTAAAGACCAGTGGCGAATATTTCTGTGTACGTCAAGTCGATTCGGGAAGACCTTTTCAAATGAATTAGGCAGCAACTATTAACTTCATTTTTTGTGGAGGGGGAGGGGGCGTGAGCTATTGATTTTTTTTTCAGGACAAAATTTGGTGACAAGTCGAAATCAATTTTAGCATTATATATAGTGGCAGCTGAGGGTGAAATAAACAAATTATTTTTCAGGGCCAAAAACTGGAAACATTTTTTGTTTCCAAAACAAAATCCATAGCTCGCCACCACGACCCCCTTGCCTTTATGTTTTATACTCAACTATAAAAGCCCCCCCCAAAAAAAAAAAATCAAAAAAAAAATCAATTGGTTGCTGCCTTATGGGTTCGGCAATGATGCTGCTTTGAGTCTTGATTAGGGGTTAATTAAGTACGTTAATTTTTTTAACAAACAAAAATCTGTAAAATTTATACAACTAGTAATTATCAAAAATATCAATTTTACTCAAAAATAGTTTCCTCCTTAAATATATACACGATTAAACTTATGTCCTAAATGCCTAGTGTTGTGTACACTTTACCTACACAAGGCCTACATCGACTGTGTGTAGGTAAAACATGATTTAAACTACATGTAAACATTGAGTTTTATCAATGGGAACGCAATTGTGTTTAGTTTACGTGTGAGTTACACTAACACAACACCGAATTTAGGTCAATGTGAACACGGCCTTACTTTTCTGAACATTGTACAGTTTAATTTCTCTCTAATAATATTAAAGATAATAACCAAAAACAGCAAACATTACTTAAAATTACCGAATCAGGGGCAGCCACCTAACAACGGGTTGTCCAATTCATTTGAAAATTTCAGGGCAGATGAATCTTGAACTGATAAACAATCTTACCCTGTCAGATTTGCTCTTAATGCTTTGGTTTTTAAGTTATAAGCTAATATCTACATTTTACCCCTATGTTCTATTTTTAGCCGAGGCGACCATATTGGTTTGTTGGCCGGGTCACCGGACACAATTGTTTTACTAGATACCCATATGATGATTTTGGCTATGTTTGGTTAAATTACCTAGTAGTTTCAGAGGAGAAGATTTTTGTAAAAGATAACCAAGATTTACAAAAAATGGTTAAAAATTGACTGTAAAGGGTAATAACTCCTTAAGGGACCAACAGATCATTTTGGACCTGTTGACTTGTTTGTAGATCTTACTCAGCTGAACATTTTTTTGTTTACAGTTTATCTCTATCTATAATAATATTCAAGATAATAACCAAAAACAGCAAAATTTCCTTAAAATTACTTATTCAGGGGCAGCAAACCAACAAGGGGTTGATTGATTCATCTCAAAATTTCAGGGCAGATAGATCTTGTTCTGATTAACAATTTTACCCCTGTCAGATTTGCTCTTAATTCTCAAATTTTTTAGTTATAAGCCAAAAACTGCATTTTACCCCTATGTTCTCTTTTTAGCCATCGTTGCCATCTTGGTTGGTTGGCCGGGTCACCGGACACAATTTATTAACTAGATACCCTAATGATGATTTTGGCCATTTTTGGGTAAATATGACCCAGCAGTTTCAGAGGAGAAGATTTTTGTAAAACTCGGACGACGGACGCAGAACGACGGACGCCGGACGTCAAGTGATGGGAAAAGCTCACTTGGACCTTCGGACCAGGTGAGCTAAAAACTATAGTACACGTATTATGGAATTGTTAAAATGTCCTAAAATTTATAGAGGAAATAAATATATGGTTGTTTTAATATGGTTTAAGTATCTCTCAACCAAAAATATATGTATGTTTTGGTGATGTCTCACGTCTATACAAGGGCCTCAATTCTGTGTAATAAACAATATATTTAAAATACAAAGTATTTTCAAACCGATTTATCTAATCCTTCTGTTAAAAGAATTTTATAATCAAGAGAAGCGTATAGCAGTAAAAAAAACAACAACTTGAGAGTTTTTACAAATTGTGGATTCAATTTGCTCATTTGTTATTCTAATTTAATGTAGTCCTTTATTGAAATTAACTATTTTCCTATTTTGTACCTTTTAAAGCAAATGTATGCTTACAAACTTTATGTGATATTATTTAAAATTTGTATACGCCCGTCTAAGACGGAACATTTTTATAGGTGCCGGTGTCCATCTGTATGTCCTTCCGTCTGTCTGTTCGTCGTTCACACTACGGATAATTATGAAGAAGAAATGCGTCCATCAACGTTGATGAAACTTTGTTGAATTGTTTCTATCTATTGACATAAGCTTCCCTTCGATTTTTGTCAATTTCAGGTTTTTAGTTTCCATGTTATGAAGCTTTATTTTTAAAAAGGGGTGGTTTCTCGAACAATAACATTCATCTTTAATGAAACGTTTGTGAATTGTTTATATCTATTGACGTAAGCTACTCTTCGATTTTTATAAAGGAGTAGGTTCAGTAAGACCCCTTTTTGGCCCCAAAATATAGCAGTTTTACAAAATTATGATAATGTAATCATGAAGCTATGTATTGGAAAGTAAAATGATTCTGCTACATAAATATGGGCTGTTTTTGTCAATACAATGCACATATATCGGGTACTAGCATCATAAAGTCATGCTAAATTACTGAAATCTTCACAAAATTAACATTTTAGTTAAATTTTAGACGGTTTATGTCAAAAATGAAAGTGGCCGCATTCGTGTTCATTCATTATATTGAAATGCAAGTTGTATTTTACGATAATACATAATATATATAAAGGTTGAGGATGAACACGTATGCGGCCAATTTTATTTTTGACAAAAACCATCTGAAAAGTGACGATTATTGGCAAATTTGATAGATTTTTCATAATTAAGCTTCAATTGGATCGTTTTTAATGACTTAATTAGTTCAAATCTTTCACAAAAACTAATTAAATCAATTGAAATAGACACTTAAGTGTTTAAAATGTGTCCAAAATATTTCGTCAGATGAATTTGAAAATTGAGGCCAAAATCGGCCCTTACCGGACCTACTCCTTTCAAATATTACTTTCCCGTGTTATGAATTTTTATGCTTATAAATGGAGAGATTTTCCAGTTTTCGGACAATCAGTCATAAACCCATTTCACAAAATTTTAATAAACTTTGGTGAATAGATTATATCTATTGACTCAAGCTAACTTTCAAAATTTTAAACAACATTACAACTATAGTTCACCGTATGGCCTTCAACAATGAGCAAAGCCAATACCACATAGTCAGCTATAAAAGACTATGGAATGACAAATTCAAAAGAGAAAACTAACAGCCTAGTTAATGTACAAAACAATGCTTTAAAGCATAAAGACAAGCTAAAAGAGCAACAGGCGTAAGTACAAATGAACGCGTCTTTCAACGTTGCGTATGCGTTTAAAGCGCTGCTCTTTATTCCAGATGATACAATATTTTGTATAATGAACTAACAAAAACCATCAGATGTATATTTAAATGTTTTATTGCTTACATTACCTATGCTGGTATAAGGTACCGACTTTTAATGTTTTCCATACAACCAAATGTACAAATTTTGATAAAAAATGAAAACAAAAATAATAAAAGAAACTATGAAAAATTCGGACATGCTTGTTTTATTCGGTCCTGTTCTGTTAAAAAATCAGATTTTTATGCAGTGACAGCTTATTCAATTGCTCTTTTTCCATAAATAACAACACACGCAGTCAAAATGATTTATATTCGACTGCGTTCAATGTTGTGTTCGGCTTTGGATGGGCTCTTTCTTGATTAATCTATGTCAAGGAAACCCAACAAAGAATCATTTTTTTGAATGAATGACAATTGGTCTTATGTTTTTGATCCTGAACCTTTTTTTAAAGAAATACTCCCAACAAATGATCTCATTTTGAGCACATCATAGATCTAAAAAAAACACTTTTGGATGAGGGGGTTGGATAGTTATCAAAGGTACCAGGATTATAATTTAGTACGCCAGACGCGCGTTTCGTCTACATAAGACTCATAAGTGACGCTCATATCTAAATATTTATAAATCCAATTAAGTACAAAGTTGAAGAGCATTGAGGATCCAAAATTCCAAAAAGGTTGTGCCAAACACGGATAAGCTAATCTATTCTATTCCTGGGTTTGGAAAATCTTTAGTTTTTCGAAAAATTCAAAGTTTTGTAAACAGGAAATTTATAAAAATGACCACATTATTGATATTCATGTCAACACCGAAGTGTTGACTACTGGGCTGGTGATACCCTCGGGGACGAAACGTCCACCAGCAGTGGCAGACACCCAGTGGTGTAAATAGTTATGGAAACAGCCATTTCCGATGGATACGATGACAACTTTGATGGTTTTTTTATTTGTCGCAGGTGTAATACTGTCAATACATTACAAGTATGTAACACTTCTGCTCGACAAAATAGAAGTCGTGGTCACATAAACATGTAGTATAACTACCATCTGTTCACACCGCAACACTTGATAGTTTGCTATCACCTGTTAAAAAATATTTAGGAATTCACCATTTCAGAATTAAATTATACTCCATTCCATTATGTAAATTTTATTTGCTATTTTAAGAGGCTGAACATTAATCCGTATTGATTTTTATTCTGTCTGTATAGATTTGTTGCAATAATCATGGATAATTCTAACCATGTGTTATTTTATCAGATGTTCATCTACGATGTGATGATATACTATTGTTTCAGTAAATAAGGTTCGGTATCATTCAAACGTTTCATCTCGCTACAATTATTTGCACCTGTCCTAAATGAGAAATGTGACGTCAAGTTGTTGTGGTCTGTTATGTGGTTCATAAGTGTTTCTAGTTTCTCTTTTTATATAGATTAGACTGTTGGTTTCCCGTTTGAATGGTTTAAGACAATTATTTTTTTGGGCCCTTTATAGCTTGCTTATTGGCTGTGGTTGTGGCTGTTTTATCCTCTTTGTATAAGGAATATATCATAATGCCAGCCGATAAAGCCTTCACATATATTGTATTCGTTGTTAACATCCATAATTTGCTACATCTCACAAAAGTGCTTGGCATAAACATGATAAACCGTATATCTGGTAATTTAGTCTAGTCAATTTAGAAAAAAAACCAAGTCTTTTACTAGTAATGAACAACACACTAAACCTATACAAACATATATTTTGCGGAAAGTGGTTTAATTCATGTAACTATTTTGTAGTAAAAGTCAGGTAACATGAAAACAGTAAAATCACAAAATTACTTAACTCCGAGGAAAGTCTCTAGCCAAATAGCAAAATCAAATGATAAATGATAAATTCGAGATTGTGTTCTGCTATTATACAATCCAAGAATCTAATTTCCCATCCCAGTTTTGGCTGTGTTACATTTAAGTGTTATGTCTCCTCTTATATTTAATGCGTTTCCCTCGGTTTTGGTTTGTTGCACCGATTTTGTTTTTTTGTCCATGGATTTATGAGTTTTGAACAGCGGTATACTACTGTTGCCTTTATTTAGTTGTGCTAATCATGCTAATTGGTTATATCCTCTTTTTTTTGCGTCGACCACTTAACCCTTGAGTTTTACAATTTATTCTTATGTTGTCTGCTATTTCAAAACTGTTCCTGGTTATGGGAGGGCAAACATGGAAAAACCCGTACATTATGAATATTAATGCATCATTAGTAAGTGGATCTTTACGACTTGGTGGTTGTTTTCTGTCGGCCATGTATGTTTGTCTTAATAGTTTTATAATTTAAACGATGCGATTAGCTATTAACGTTGTTAATATCCACAATCACATTATTGTGGAAAGTTTTCTCATTGACAATCATACAATATCTTCTGGTGTGTTTAGAGTTGAGGAGATTTTACAATAAATATTGTTCCACTAGCAAATGATCAAACATGCTACCAAAATAACACTAAATGATTTTAGTGAACCTTAAAGGTTTAACACTTCTATTATGTAAGCATGAAGTGTATTTCTTTAAATATTGTTTTAGTTTTCCTCAAATGAGTTGTATACAGTATATCACATTACAACACAGAAAACCACGTCTTTTATATTCAATTTGATATTAATACCTGTAACAGAATATGATTATGAATAAAGAGAGATTTGGTGTGTTTTTAAAGAGCAACCCAGGCGACTAACAAAAACCAACAGACATAACTAATGATGAGATATAACTACCTGGTCGCTATCTCCAAACCTTACTCGACCACTTTTTACAGTTCTTAGGCTTAAACTGGTTAATTTTTATTAGATTAATTCAATGAGATATCTTTAAAGAGGAACTTGGTCATGCTTTTTTTATTTATATATATCATGAATATCTTTATCCTTTAATATTTTCATATATAATACGACCCATGTTAGTTCTTTGTCATTACAATTTGGGTTATATTTGAGACCACTATATAAATGTTTACATGAAACACACATAAGGCTCTGTCACTCTTAGTAACTACTCTAGGATGTGATCCCATCAATTCGTTCAACAGTGCTTATCTTATTATTACCATTCAAAGTCTTTCTTAAAATGTGTATTTTGTTTTATCTTGGTTACAAATAAGAAAAAAGTTGGCATGAGTGAAGTTTTGTCTTGTTCAGTAGTATTAACAAAATTCCACATAACATTTCATTGCATATATTTGGAATAAACTATATGGGCAAGTTAACCAATCACCCTTCTTTTACCTGCGTACACGCTTTAGTCACTATATAACCTCAAGTTTTCAAAATATTTCAAAGACACCCTAAAAAAAGACAATGGTGCTTTGAAATACCCAAGATAAATGTTAGAACTAAAAAATGATTTACTGCAATGTAATGAATAAATTCAGCTGTCAAATGCAGGGACATATATGTAGGACTCGGAGGTGCGATGGGGACGTGGAAGTGCGATGGTCACGCTGAAGTGCGATGGTTCACGCCGAAGTGCGATGGGTTATATTAATAGAAAACTCGGAGATGCGATGGTTCATTCGCTGAAGTGCGATGGTCATGTTGGATCATTATATAATATTATAATAAGAAGCATGAAGAATAAAATTTAAAACAAAAACGCATAAATGCATTAATTAAAACAATAATTAAAATTTTTGTGAATAATTGTAAATGCTAAACTATAGCTATTCCTAAAATATTACAAAAGTTTGCATAAGGTAACTTATATATTCGCGTGTTTTAAAACTAGTTACAATGACGTTAAATATTATGACGCTTTGAAAAACAACGTTTCTTATTAAACAGTATGAAACTGCAGGAAGGAAAAGAAGATTTTGTTGACGAAGGCTTTGTTATAACAAACGAACGTAAAAAAAGGTTACAAACGATCCAAGTCCGGAACAGTTTTGGGCAGTGCAGGATGAATTTTTCTCAACATGCAAGGCAAAATATACAAATAAATCATGGGGAGCAAACAGAATAAAGGATGCACTAGGTCTTCAGATGGGAGAAACTAGTATGAGAAAATATGCGTCATTTTTTTTATACGACACAGACTTGAACAGTATATTCTACAGGAGCACGACTGTTACTGAATTTCACAGAAAGGTCTTGTCAAAAGCTGAACTTTTGAAAGAAATTAAAAAAAAAAAATCACAAAACTGTTCACAGAAAAAGAGATACGGTATACGAAACTCTGAGGAAGTCTTTTTTCCTAGTAGTTCGGAAAATGTTCGTTTAAGCTGAACATTAAATGCTAGCAGTGTATTTCGGCAGTTGATATGCCTAAAACTCAAAGAACAAGAAGGCCAATTCCAGCAACCTAATTCCTAACAATAGATGGCAATTGACCCTCAAGAAGATGCCTCCGTCAAATGGTTACAACTATATTATGCAATATTGTAGATTGCTACAGCAGATTCGCATTTGGTATGAGCATTATGCATAAAACAGCAAAAGAAGTAGCTACAGTGATTTTAAGATTTATATAAATTTTAGGACCACCTAGAAATTTACACACTGACAACGGAAAGGAGTTTTATACTGAAGACTTAACAAAAGTTGTGGCAAAATTAGATACAAGAAAAATTAATGGAAGGCCTTACCATTCCCAATCACAAGGTAATGTTCTGCATTTATTTTCAAGAGGAATTAAAAATATTTGCTTAATAAAAAGTGATAGATGGGTAATTTCAAAATTAAAAGATTAATTTTAGTTTTTTTTAATAGATGAATTAGTTTAACATAGCTTAATATAAACTCAAAATAATGTACACATATGACTTGATATCAAATACATTAAAAACATCCGTATTACTTTGTTCAATAATTATGCTATAAATCTTTCAATATTAGGTACCAATATGCATTTTGACATCAGAAGAAAAACGCATTTTTGAATAGTGCACACCTGGATGTAGAAAATAATGTTGAGACGGAAGAATAAGCAGTAGAAAATACAGTAGTCAAAGAAAATAGTCAGGTTTTATTTTATTTTGTTTCTGTTATAACAATGTTTTATACCTGGTGATATTATAAAAACGGACATTGATATGTTTTACCAATATAATCAAAAAGCATAATGCAAAGTTAAAATAAAACTTTTATAGTTAATCCGTATTTCAATATCAATAAACAAAATGGAGATAATTTTAAGAGGTAAAATGCAATTCAGACCAATTCAAACAAACGGAGCTTTTCTGATTTCATTATTTACACTGAGGTAATTTTATAAAATAAAGTATTATTTTAAGTCTGTTTAAAAGAGCAAACACATAAGATGAGTTTAACATAGTGTACTATACATACAGTGTAGATATTCAGTTGATGCAAACATAATACTGTTTACACACAAAATGCAAAAATATATATATTATAAACAAACAAATAAGAATGATTGATGTAAATATAAGGAGATGGGGGTATGAGTGAGAATTAAACAACTGTTCATCTAAGCTGCAATCTCTCAAAGTAAACCATTTCAAGTGAATTACGACCTTCAACCTACAGTTGTGTAATCATATACAAATATATTGAGCTTTTTGGTCATTGTTACAGGCATACCATTGCACTTCAGCAAAGCAATAATTCTTTTTTAGGGTATTTGTTATTAATGAATTTAAAAATGTGACTATCGCATTTTAGCGTGGACCATTGCTCTTCAGCGTTACCACCATCGCAATTCAGCGTAGCTATGAACAAGTTAACGTCACAATGTGACCATCGCACTTCGTCGTGTTAACCATCGCACTTCAGCGTAACCACCATCGCACTTCAGCGTAGCTATCAACAAGTTAAAGTCACAATGTGACCATCGCAATTCGGCGTGTTAACCATCGCACTTCAGGGTGGACCATCGCACTTCAACGTGACTATTGCGGTTCGGAGTACCTGTATATTTGTTTCGACCTATTTCGTATGCAACCGGATGTATCGTACCATGATTCGTGATATTACACATCCAATATATTTTGAACACATATTTTAAAGCGTAGATTCCATTACTAGTATAACATTTTAGAATATATATAGTGCATTTTGGATAATTTTACAAAAACTTATAAAATATTGAATTCTACCTCATAAAAAGTTCTATTGGGCCAAACATTTAAGAGCATGATTCTTAAATAAATATATAGCAAAAAATCATCCAATAAATCGAAAAATTTGTTTTTCTTTTCAAATATGCTAATAATCAAAGACTCTTTTAAATTCAACGTATACAACAAAATAAATGCTGTCATTATATTGAACACGTTTGTTTTTATACACATCAACTTTTAAAAATAGCTCGCAAAGCTTTACGTTAGGCATTAATTATTTCAACTTAATTGTAATTATTTCCCTGATTTTAACATGCATTAAAACCTAATTAGGTCGAACTTCCTAGCATAGAATAAATAGGACAAAACTATTATTTCCTTCGTCAGTTTCATATCTATCATGATTAGATCATCAAAATGGCAAGAGCATGCATTTGTTTTGTATTTTTTGTTTTAATCTTTTCACGAATTCATTGCGAAATGTGCATTCTTAGGACTGAAAGGTACGTCTGTTTATATGCAAACGTCAACATAACGGATAAACATTATTTATCAAATTTTAAAACATACAGTACATAAGTATCACGAGTAAGGCATAAGTTACGAACACAATAAACACTTTTCTTTATGCAGTAAAATTCTAGATATATGTACACACGATATATCTTCTGATATGTACATGTACGTTACCCGACTATATCATATTCCCTTTTGTAAAATGATGACTTATAAGAGGGGGGGGTACACTAACCTGCATTTTAACGGTTGATTTAGGTATTCATACAACTCTTACATGTTCTGTTTTGTCTTGATATAAAATATGTAAAATCTAAATTGGTTAAATACTATATAGTATTTAGACTTATATCGACACTAATCATTTTACTGTAACGAATTGAGCTTTTATAACATATATGTATGTTATATGTATTTCACAAGCATGTAATTCAGTGGTTGTCGTATGTTTATGTGTTACATATTTGTTTTTCGTTCATTTTTTTACATAAATAAGGCCGTTAGTTTTCTCGTTTGAATTGTTTTACATTGTCTTATCGGGGCTTTTTATAGCTGACTATGCGGTATGGGATTTGCTCATTGTTGAAGGCCAAACGGTGACCTATAGTTGATAATGTTTGTGTCATTTTGGTCTTATGTGGATAGTTGTCTCATTGGCAATAATACCACATCTTCTTTTTTTATAATTAAATAAAGAAAATGTTTTGAAATGCTCTACAAAAAGGCTTATAGCATAAGGTTCAACGTCTGATTATGAATATGTTTTCACATCTCACTCAAATTCCCGCCTGGTTCAATACATACGTTACTCGCATTTCTATCACATACAAAGGAAAATAAACTGATAATTTTCAATATAATCACAAACACATACATTGACATATATATGGAATAATCAATGATTTCCTTTAAGTTAAAATGACATTTTTTTGTGTTATTTAACAGTTTAGTAATGCATCAACAAAGGTAAATCCGGAAGAACGTTTGCAAAAGTCAACAAATACACTTTAGACTCAACTGAAATTTTAATAACAAGACAAAAGCAATTATAAATTGTTAAAAGGTTTAAAAAACACTTGAAGGTTAATAGATGTAAAGATATTTTGATATCTTTTAGTGGTGAATTTGTACCTGCTTGTTGTGCTGATTTTGAAGCAAATGGAAAAAATTGCATTGGTAAGTTGTTAATTGTTATTCATATTTCTAAAATCTTGTAGAATTTGATCCAAATAGCAAAACGCGATCTCAAAATGTTTTTCGATATGTAAAAGGTCAACATAAGTGATGACTCTATTAGCGTGAATTGGTGTAGCATAAAGTTATTTGTTTCTGCAACCCCAATACCAGAAACTCAACCGAAGCAATTACAATTGAATTGTAGTCAAGTTGATTTTCAAATACCGGATATTTGAGGCTTGTATAACTTAAACATTTATAGATGATAGCTTTCAGATTTTTGAGTTTAAGTGTTCCTCGGCAGTTATATAATTCCTTATGGATATAGCTTTGAACGTACGGAAATGATAACGTTTTCTTTTATTTAAATCTATATAGAAAGAAAATAAAAACATTATCGATCATTAATCCAGTATAGGTCTAATTGCAACTAGATCTACACTATAAGACAAGGATGTTGACACTAAATAATTTATTTTTAAAAGGTTTATTGTAACTGAAGTCATAATTTGTGTTGCATTTAGTAAGAATAGAATAGCAATTTATATATTTAAATTTTGTTTAAATCGGTTTCTCTTTTCTAAAATTTAATTCATGACGTCGATTTATTTATTCTATTTTTAAAATGTTTTTCTTATCATTGTTTATTATAATGATTTTAATCCAATTACTTTTTCATGTTTTGCATATGCAACGGAACAGTTCTAGCGCTTTTAAATCACCTTGTTGCAACACACATCATTTATAACTAATCTAATACAAACACCTTCTTTTTGCTATCTTGTCAAAAAAAAAAAAAAAAAAAACCAAACACTATTGACAAATTTATTTATTCCAAGTTAATTACTTTGTAGCTACTCCTAAATATACATTACGGATATATAAAGAAAAGGGGTATTTTTTGGAAAATTTATTTTCTTATAATTTAAATGAAATACAAGTTTCAAAATGGTACGGTGAGCTTAGTGCCAATGACCAAGGGTAAACCGAAAGTAATCAGTGTATGCACATACTTCATAGCTGTACTCAACATTTCTATTTGAATCAGACAGAGTAAATCTAATATGGTGTACTTTCATTTTAACTCTTTTTTTTTGACAATACGTTTTCATAAAATAATCAATGATTAAATCGAATTGCAGCTGTTATTTGATCAATAGATTTATATATATATATATTGACTTTCTGGTAGCATTCTTAAATAGTGTCCATAATAAAAATATATATGTTAACAAATATTGAAAATCTATCAACTGTAACTAACAATATATTTCACAGCTTGTTCCAGAGGATACACATCAATTGCAGGTCAAAACTGCAGACCATGCCCGAACAACACGTATGGTGAAAGATGTAGATATGATTGTTATTGCACAGATTTTCAAATGTACATATAATCTATGTTTAAATATCTGAATGATAAACCTTCTGATATGGCAAGGGAATTTTTTTTATCTTAGCACATTGCTTGTATTGGTGCTCAGTTGGGTGATCTATCTGACTAAAACGATGAATGGTCCAATAAAACAAACAGATTAGACAATTGAATTATAGTCATGTATGTACTACGATATTTTATCTGAACAACCTAATATGTGTAATGGTGGAGCTTGCCATCTGAAATTATGTTAAAGAATGGTGTGCGACATTCAAAACTATGCAAAATATTGTTAAGAACTGATTTTTAATTGTATACATATAGATTCTTACATTGATACCAGTGGATTATCGGATTTATCCAATCGAGATAGTTAAATTATCAATTTTAAAGTTCGAGCCGCCTCGGCGAGTACTTTAAAATTTATAATTTAACTATCGAGATTGGATAATTCCGATAATCCACGAGTAACTTTGTAAGAATCTGTTTCTCTAAAGATTAAAAATACATTTTCTTTTTTTGTTTACCGAAAATCCCCTTCGAGTGCCTTTCACATTGCACGAAGTTGTCAATTTCATTAACACCTGTTATCATATTTTGGTTCATCCAGTCAGCCAAAAAGGTCATGACCCTTAAAATCATACAATGATCTTCTGAGATCACCAGCAACCACACGTTGATTAAATTTTTTTAAACAATGGGTTCGAAAAGGGATAAATTTTCATAGAATTAGAGAAATTATTTTACAATATTGAGATCAAAATTCGATTTTAAAATAAATAAATAATGTTGTGGTCGCACGCTGTCTTAGAAATTAAATTGCATTATGGTGTAGTGTGTAAGGTGTACGGTGTAAAAGTGTAACGAGTATTGTGTTATGGCAGAGGGTGTACGGTGTACTGGTGTAATGTGAATAGTGTAATGGTGTATGGTTTTAGTGGGTAGTTTACAACATCTAAGGACTGAATTCATGTATAAGTAGTCGTCGAACAAAATTTTGATTGATAATAATTTGATACCAGTTATTAAACAAAGATGTTCAATGCTGGTATAACGATACATGCATGTTGATATTATTGACAAAAAAGAAGAAAAATAGTAAGGTAAATGTATTCGTAAATGTTTTGATGTCTTTCATGAACATACAATGTATTGCAGATGTAATATCGTTGAAGGCTGTGTTGAAGTTATAACAACAACTAGAATTTTAGTTCCTGGAACGTCAGGTAAGTATTATGATTTACAATATAATCTAATTCAAATTAAATGGAACAGAAACAAAAGTACTGCACAATATTTGCAGTATTGAACGATAACAGATAATCAAAATTTGATAGGATCGTTGGAAAACAAACTGAATAAAGGCAACTGTAGTAATTCGCTGTTTATAGTTTTCTCTTCTGGTAATTATGATGTTAGCCTAAAACTTGTAAAACCTTCGGGGACAATTATGTCCACGGTAAATAGCAGTACACGACCAAAGATTTTGGCAGTCCCTAATACGGGATAAGAGCTACGTTCATGCCTGAATAAACTCCCTAAAACTGTAAGTCCTGAACCGTAGCATGTGTTACAGGAAAAAAAGTGGTGCTAGCAAATTAAGTGATTGAAGTGAAAACGAGGGACTCATTATTTCCGCAGTGGAAACTGCCCTATACCTTTTATTGACAAATTTTCTCGAGCAAGTCTGTCGGCCATTGACCAATCTCGTCGTGGTCTATGATAGTGATTGAGATCAGCTTTGAAGTATACAGGTGATCTGTGATAACGACTTTTGGAAAGTTCAGGCTTGTAGGTGTAATCACATCGATGACAATACATGCGTTTGTTGAATGACTATTCTGTCTTACCAACAAACATCATGCAACATCAATACTCACTACTAACCATTAAAAGTCTGTAATGGCTAAATTAGTTCTCGACTGTACTGATTTTTCACAACCAGTCTAAACTGGTCTAAACTATACTCGACATTACTCGACCGTAGTCCTCACCATACTCGACTGTGCTGAGTTGTACTTGACCCTTATCTTTGCCATTTAATTATTACTCGACCAGTATGAAACAATACTAACTCATTCTTGACCAGTACCAGCCCTTTTTTTGTTTAGTTTAAACCATACTCAACCAAATGTCTAACACTATTGACCAGGCTGATGCGTACTTGACCAAATAACCTGTTTTTGTTTTTGTTAGCTGTTTAAATACATTTAATTTTAACTTTAATGACAACATGCACAATGAAATAAAGATAGAGTCCGATTTTTACATCCTCGCATGATTCTCAGATTTATCAAATAGAGATAGTTATAGTTAAATCAAATAATTTAATGACATGTATATTAAATTTCAAATCTTAGAGTTTTGTTAAAAAACTTAATTTTTACAGTTTGGTGCAGACCAATTATTACTTATTAAACACACGTAAACGCAGCGTGCTCATATTTCATTATTTAACTTCAATTTTCAAGTTTACTAGTAAACGCTTGTTATTATGGACTTTCCAAATTGATTTTCCTCTAAGTTCTATATTTTTGTGATTTTACTTTGTACTATAATTACGTTAACACGGTCAAAATAAAAATTATGAATGTTACCAAAAAACGACGAAGAAATTGACTTTGAACAGATAATACTCAGTTCAAATTGCTCGACATATAGCTTTCACTGTATTTATTTATGGGTTGTTGTTTGTCATTTAGTACAATTCAAAATTTGGTGACTATGCGGATCGCATCTATCCCATCGAATAGGAGATAAAGGATACTACAGATACAGTTAAGTCAGCTTCATATCTTGACTTACATCTAGAAATTGACAATGAGGGTCGGTTGAAGACAAAACAATACCACAAAAGAGATGATTTCAGCTTTCCAATTGTGAACTTTCCATGTCTAAGTAGCAACATTCCAGCAGCACCTGCATACGGGGTATATATCTCCCAATTGATACGATATTCCCGTGCTTGCATTTCCTATCATGATTTTTTTGATAGAGGGTTACTGCTCACAAGGAAGCTATTAAACCAAGAGTTCCAAATTGTGAAGTTGAAATCATCCCTTCGTAAATTTTACGGACGCCATCACGAGTTGGTTGACCGTTATGGAATAACCGTTTCACAAATGATATCGGATATGTTCCTCACGTCGTAACTACAATTCCCTTCCCATTCATGAATTTGACCTACCGAATTCTACCTTACCCTTCCGGAGCACCTGAGATCACCCCTAGTTTTTGGTGGGGCTCGTGTTGTTTATTCTTTAGTTTTCTATGTTGTGTCATGTGTACTATTGTTTTTTTGTTTTTCTTTTCATTTTTAGCCATGGCGTTGTCAGTTTGTTTTAGATTTACGAGTTTGACTGTCCCTTTGGTATCTTTCGTCCCTCTTTTAGTATGCTATTTTGAACATGCTTTTCTTTGGATTTCTTTGATTTGATTTTTGTTATTTCGTTCACAGCATCTTCTTGTCATAACTGATAATTATTACATATTACACAATTGCGATATTACAATGCTAAAACAAGCCTTTTGAGAAATAGCGACTACAAACTTAAATACTTTCAATAATGGCATAACTACGGTACTTACACTGTGGGAACACTTGTTCGAACTTTGTCAAAATTGTTGAAATGAATCTGTTTTAATTAATCAATCTGCTCTTAATTGATTTTATAATACGGAAAATATCGATATCAGAGAACTTTTTGCTATATTTATCATATACACAGTCGCCGAAGAATTAACGATATCAGAGCATATTTGGTTTAATTTATCATATACACGGTCGCTTTACTATGCTTGTTTTATTCACTGCAATAAACACACACACACACACACACGTGTGTGTATCCTACATATAGTTACCATAGTAACTATAACACTATATTTAGTAATTAGTATAGGCTCACGGTAATCATCTCTAAAACTCACGTGGTGTATTTTATAGATGATATGACAACACATATGGTTCACGACGAAAGTTCGAATGGGAATAGCTTCGATGACAGCGTTCAGGGTATGCATTTATCATTTCACAATGTTCTATAGTAATGCAATCGATTTTATATGATCTAAAGTTGTTTGCCGCTGATAAAAAATTGCAATATTCGTTCACAAAAAACATTTGATGTTTTGTTATTTGCCTTATCCTTCGTGTCAAATATATAATATGTCTATACATGAAATATAATTTACACAAATTTAACCAGCCAATTTTCAGTTCTGAAAAATAATCTTTCGGATGGATGTAGATATGTGATGGAATGATTGAACCCTGGTAAAAGAGATTTACACTCATCTTATATTTAGATGTAATCGTTCGTGATAATTGTGTTTTTTTTCTTTAATCAGCAATTTCTTTATATGGTTGCAACACTATAATGTTTTGTGGTAGATGTACCGTATTGGAAAATATTAATTATATACACTTCATACTGAAAATCAGCCATTTTGTTTATTACAAGTACATGAATATTATTCAATTGATGTTGTTTCATAAAGTTTTGTGAAACTAATAGACAGTAAATAATTTGTAAATACATCTTAACTTTATATTTCAGTACGTCTGTCAACAGAAATGATTTTTAACATTACATTATCAGTTGTAGTGGTACTCTTCGGGGTATGTTTATGTTTCATTTTCTACAACTATGGTTTAGCAGCAAAATGGAAAAGACCAACATTCTTGCAATCTGCAATTCCTCAAAATTCTCAACTTAATCATACCATCGAAATAGAAGATCGTTTATATCATGAATATACTATCATTAATGACGCAGATATTCTCGATGACCACCACCTTCAACAAAATCAAATGCAAATGTCGTCAGAATATCTCGACGTAATACGTTCGTCAAATAGCACAATGAGTAGTAAAAGCAAAGTTGAAGTTAATAATGATTTTCAATACCAGGATCCTCAATCTACTGGGACGAAAAAATATAGAACCAATGATACTTCAAGTTCTAGGACTAGTGACGATACTTCCTCCTTGTCTGGTGAAGAAAATAAAGACACGACCAATGATTACTTAAATCCATATCAACCACTTATTAAAGTATCCCCATCGAAAAAAGAAGAGTACCTCACAATAGCTACTGTAGAGCGAGTAGACATTAATTCGCCTTATAGCAAAATAGATATGGCAATTGCAAATGAAGATGTACAGCATACCATACGCCTGGAGATGAATGCATTCCGTCAGCTCTATGAACATGAAAATTCTCCAATCAAATTTCTTTCTAGAAATGCTCAACTATGTTTGTCATTTAAAAAAGGAAGCGTATCCATGTCATGCGACAATTTGAACATGAACAGTCCGCGAACAAAAATATCTTTGGAAAAAGAAGAATTAGATATAAACTCAACTGACACTAACAGGCTCAAATGTAAATCAGAGAGTAATCTTCTTTCTAAGTACCTTTTAAAGAAATACTAGATTGATTCTAGCAGACAATGTTCTATTCCAAGCCATGGCGGGCATGTTGATTGAATGCTCTATTGAAAATTGTAACTGATTGTATTTTTATTTGTACAAATGATTAAAAGATATTAATAAAAAATGACACTTAATGTACAATGTTATGGGGAAAAAAATTTATTGTATCGCATACTCATTTTCTCAACATTTTTTTGAACTGACTTAATTTCAGCTTTCCAATTGTGAACTTTTCATTTCTAAGTAGCAACATTCCAGCAGCACCTGCATATTGGGTATATATATATATCTCCAAATTGATACGATATTCCCTTGCTTGCATTTCCTACTATGATTTTCTTGATAGAGGGTTGCTGCTCACAAGGAAGCTTTTAAACCAAGAGTTCCAAATGGTGAAGTTGAAATCAGCCTTTCGTAAATTTTACGGACTCCTTCACGAGTTGACTGTTATGGCATAACCGTTTCACAAATGTTATTAGATATATTTCTTATGTCGTAAGGCGCTGATCTCATCTCTTTTGTGGTAAAGTTCTGTTTTCGACCAACCCTCATGGTCAAGTTCGTTTGGATAGATGCGTTCAACATAGTCACACAATTTTTTATTGAAAGATCATCATCTATGTAGGAGAAAGTAGAGTTAAAGGATATTGATTACTTCTTATCTTTCTCCCCAAGAAGTTCCTGTATGAAGTCAGCCTCATAATAATAAAGAAATAAGTTGGCAAGAAGAGGGGCACAATTTGTTTCCTTTGGAATGCCGACAGTCTGTTGAAAAACACGTCCTCCGAATGTAATAAATATGTTGTCAACCAAGAAATCAAGCATCTTGATAATGTCAGTTTCAATAAAAATTTTGTTTGAATCAGAGTGATCCTTTACAAAGTTGGATGTATCCCTCCCGAAGACAAGATACTTCTGTCTACGTTGGTCATTCTTTTTTAGCTCACCTGGCCCGAAGGGCCAAGTGAGCTTTTCTCACCACTTGGCGTCCGTCGTCCGTCGTCGTCGTCCGTCGTCGTCCGTCGTCGTCGTCGTCGTTAACTTTTTACATTTTGAACTTCTTCTAGAGAACCACTGAATGGAATGGAACCAAACATGGCATGAATGTTCCTTATGAGGTGCTGACCAAGTGTTGTTACTTTGTAGCCGATCCATCATCCAAGATGGCCGCCAGCGGGGGACTTAGTTTAACATAGGACCCTATGGGAAATGCATACAAATGACTTCTTTTAGAGAACCACTGAATGGAATGAAACCAAACATGGCATGAATGTTCCTTATGAGGTACTGACCAAGTGTTGTTACTTTGTTGCCGATCCATCATCCAAGATGGCTGCTAGCCGGGGACTTAGTTTAACATAGGACCCTATGGGAAATGCATACAAATGACTTCTTTTAGAGAACCACTGAATTGAATGAAACCAAACATGGCATGAATGTTCCTTATGAGGTGCTGACCAAGTGTTGTTACTTTGTTGCCGATCCATCATCCAAGATGGCCGCCAGCCGGGAACTTAGTTTAACATAGGACCCTATGGGAAATGCATACAAATGACTTCTTTTAGAGAACCACTGAATGGAATAAAACCAAACATAGCATGAATGTTCCTTATGGGGTGCTGACCAAGTGTTGTTACTTTGTAGCCGATCCATCATCCAAGATGGCCGCCAGCGGGGGACTTAGTTTAACATAGGACCCTATGGGAAATGCATACAAATGACTTCTTCTAGAGAACCACTAAATGGAATGAAACCAAACATAGCATGAATGTTCCTTATGGAGTGCTGACCAAGTGTTGTTACTTTGTAGCCGATCCATCATCCAAGATGGCCGCCAGCGGGGGACTTAGTTTAACATAGGACCCTATGGGAAATGCATACACATGACTTCTTCTAGAGAACCACTAAATGGAATGAAACCAAACATAGCATGAATGTTCCTTATGGAGTGCTGACCAAGTGTTGTTACTTTGTAGCCAATCCATCATCCAAGATGGCCGCCAGCGGGGGACTTAGTTTAACATAGGACCCTATGGGAAATGCATACAAATGACTTCTTTTAGAGAACCACTGAATGGAATGAAATCAAACATGGCATGAATGTTCCTAATGTGGTGCTGACCAAGTGTTGTTACTTTGTAGCCAATCCATTATCCAAGATGGACGCCAGCGGGGGACTTAGTTTAACATAGGACCCTATGGGAAATGCATACAAATGACTTCTTTTAGAGAACAACTGAATGGAATGAAACCAAACATTGCATGAATGTTCCTTATGCCGTGCTGACCATGTGTTGTTACTTTGTAGCCCATCCATCATCCAAGATGGCCGCCAGCATGGGACTTAGTTTAACATAGGACCCTATGGGAAATGCATACAAATGACTTCTTTTAGAGAACCACTGAATGGAATGAAATCAAACATGGCATGAATGTTCCTAATGTGGTGCTGACCAAGTGTTGTTACTTTGTAGCCGATCCATTATCCAAGATGGCCGCCAGCAGGGACTTAGTTTAACATAGGACCCTATTGGAAATGCATACAAATGACTTCTTTTAGAGAACCACTGAATGGAATAAAACTAAACATTGCATGAATGTTCCTTATGAGGTGCTGACCAAGTGTTGTTACTTTGTAGCAGATCCATCATCCAAGATGGCCGCCAGCAGGGGACTTAGTTTAACATAGGACCCTATGGGAAATGCATACAAATGACTTCTTTTAGAGAGCCACTGAATGGAATAAAACCAAACATGGCATGAATGTTCCTTATGAGGTGCTGACCAAGTGTTGTTACTTTGTAGCCGATCCGCCATCCAAGATGGCCACCAGTGGGGGACTTTTGAATGAAATTAAACATGTTCCTTTCCTTATCAATGAGGTTGTGTTGTCACTTTTAGCCAAATTTTATATTTTTTCATATGATTTCAAAAACCCAAGTAGAATCAGGTGAGCGATACAGGCTCTTGAGAGCCTCTAGTTTATGAAACAAAGCAATACCAACTCTTTCAATTTGTCTTTTAGTTTGAAATGTGGAATACTTGTGTAAAGTGTAGAAAAGTCAAATGTTTTAATAGAGATTTCCAATAAAATAACTTTACTCGACATAGCCGACCTTACTCAACGTATTTCGCCCTATTGCATTTAATCATGAAGAGGGGAAAATACACGGGATGCATGTTTTGATTTTTGGAACACGCATTGTTTGCTGGAATAAACTTTATGTTTAAATCAATAACAACTAATTTTTTGTAATATTTACACATTTTTTCATCAAACTTTGAATAATTTATTGACACAAATATAATAATGGAATAAGTAATTTACCAACTTGTAATCAAAAACACCCATCATGTCTTGTCATTTAACTTGACCTATATTTCAGTTCTTCTCAAATTATTATTTTCATCGCTTCGCTCGTCAGTATAAATCCGATTAGCCGAAAGTAAAGCCTCTTCCAAGTATTTTGAATCCGATCATATTCATAATGTTGTATTGCATGAAACAAAAATGTAAATGAATGTCGTCTGACTTTGATAAATACCTTATTAAAAACAACAATGTCTGAATATTAGACATCTCGCATGAGATTGGAAAGTTTAAGACTACATACTGAACTGGATTTTCCGCCGTGATTCAGTAGATCACTTAACACAGAATGTGATACTGATGTGTATTCTAAAGGAAACTTTGAAACTACATACTATCTACTATACAATTATGACCACTAATGATGCTCCAGAAACTTTGTGCTTTTAACATGACAAAAGGTCTGGCTTTTCAAGACTGTCTATGAATTTCGTATCATCGTATCATCAATACTTCAATGTGTGGTATGTACAAAAAACAAGGTGTAGTATGATTGTCAAGTTTGGTACGATTAAAACATTAAATCCCGCTGCAAATGTTTGCACCTGTCCTTAGTCAGGTATAAAATGTACAGTAGTTGTCGTTTGTTTATGTTACTTATACGTGTTTCTTTTTTCTCGTTTTTTATATAGACTAGACCGTTGGTTTTCCCGTTTGAATGATTTTACACTAGAAATTTTAGGGCCCTTTGTAGGTTTTTGTTCAGTGTGAGCAAAGGCTCCGTGTTGAAGGCCGAACATTGACCTATAAGGGCTTACTTTCATAACTTGTTATTTGTATAGAGAGTTGTCTCATTGGCACTCACACCACATCTTCCTATAGAAGTATTAAATCACAGGCATACCCATATATACTTGGGCAGTGGTGTAACAGTACTATATAATTGATAAATATTATAAACTGGATAATTATTCTCTATTCATTAGTTGAAGTTACTTTTAAGAAAGTGCTTAGCAGCTGTGAATACTATTTGATAGGTACATCGAGTTTATTTGGAAATACTAAACATTGCTGTTTGTATGCTTCGTTTTAGTCTCACGAGTCAATCCCTTTCTTTCTGATTTAATTGTGACATGCTCATTTGATAAACATACTTCTATGATCTTTATCGGCTTGAATTGGACATTGGTAATACAAATATGTAGCATCTATATATGCAGGCGTAACATAAGTTCTCGACATCCATAAGCTCAAATATCAGATAAGAATTATGCCTCAAGTGAGAACATATACGACGAAGAAGCCGCAAGCTATATATAATGCATGTACTTACGACGGGATATTAGCCTCAATCTGTATTACTTATGATGATGATGATACTGATGTATGTCTTATATCCAGCGACAAATATAACATATATATATATATATATATATATCAGTCTAAAGATTTGCACAAGGGTACTGATATATGGTGTTATGAAACGAAAATGTTGTTATAAAATCGTGTTGACAAATATTTCGGCTCAACAAATGGCCTTCTTCTTGTGTCACAAGTTTTAACAATACTGATACATGTATCAGTATTGTTAAAACTTGTATATCAGTACCGTTGTGCAAATCTTTAGACTGATATAATTTTTTCCTTATCTGCATAGTATCGCCTATTCTAGACGATCCGGTACATAGTAAATTTGCTGGTTGGTCCTTTTTATAGACTTTTATATATATATATATATATATAAGTACGTCTGAGTCAGTGACAACCGTACAACAGATGTATCCATCGGATCGCCATCAATGATGGTGATACATGGCTGTGTACATAATGTATATACAACTCGTCTAAACATCAACCTAACAATGTTAGACCTGTAAATTGCTTTCGCAAATTTTTGGTACTTCCCTCGCCGGGATATATATACAACTCGTCTAAACATCAACCCAACAATGTTAGACCTGTAAATTTGCTTCCGCAAATTTTTGGTTCTTCCCTCGCCGGGATTCGAACCCATGCTACTGTGATATCGGGACACCAAATCGCCTGCACTGCAGCCGTCCCGCTAGACCACACGACCACCTGGGCTCTCAAAAAAAGAGCTTCCGGTGGGCATGTGTTACCTATCTACGTCAGTTTTAATCTAGCGGCGTACTACAGTACATGATATATAAGGCATGAAGATGTTATTGTTACAGATCAGCTAAATTATCTATAGTAAAGGATCCTACAAATAAATGTACGATACAGTCACAGAAAATAATTATATTCATAAGTACGTCTGAGTCAGTGACAACCCTACAACAGATGTATCCATCGGATCGCCATCAATGATGGTGATACATGGATGTGTACATAATGTATATACAACTCGTCTAAACATCAACCCAACAATGTTAGATCTGTAAATTTGCTTATATATATATTGGATTAAGAGATTTTAGGATAAATGCATATACATTTTTGAACATATGCAAAACTTAAAATCGCATTTACATATGTTAGGTAACAAGAGAGTCTAGCCACAATAAAGGCACACTTGTCTTTGCTATGTATATATATCACGCCTTTTACGAGTTAACTTATTTCATTTTCGAAAAGCGTACACGAGTAAACCAATACTTTTTTTTTCTCATGAATGCACTATGCTTGCTGGAGAAGCTGAACATTACAGTCTAAAGAGCTTGTCTCACAGAAAACCACGCAAGAGTGTTCAAGAGTGAATTTTGCGGAATATCTTTAATTTTGATATACACAAAAAAGTCAATGCCAATATCACTTGCATAATATTTTGTTTAAATTTTATCGAATAGACGAGTTTTGTAGCGCCATCTATTTTCATCCGTTTTTTACGGGAAAATTGCCAAATTCAAGGTTTTTTTATTGATTTTTACCACCAAATAATTAGTTCTAATATATTTTTCGTTCAATGCATATGATAAAGCATTATTTAGAAAACCAAAAAATGTAAGTACTAAATATATATTGGATTTTTTATAGTAGGATCTCTATGTTTATTAAACATGTGTTTGAGGAATTGGCTATTTTACCAAATTTAGGACCAGAAGAAATGTTTAAATATAGAAAATGTGAAACTGTAATTAAAAGATGAATATATCAAAATGTACTACTATGACATCTTAAAGAAAAATAAAAATCCACCTACGACAAATATTTAGAAATATCTTTTTTATATATCACTGTACGGCTACTTCTTATAGTATTTGTATAAAAAAAAGATCATGTTTCTAAATCTTTTTCTTAACACAAAACCACAAATTATCGTGCAATTCTTATCAAAATGAATGATTTTATACTTCAACTGCTGTTTCTTATTGATTCAAAGCAAACCATAGTGAAAACAATAATCAAAGTACTAAAAGCTCTCACGGAAAGCTCCATTTCCCAAATGAAAAAAAAAATGGTTTAATTCAAAAGTCAAGTCCTCAAATTTGAAACTGCTTATCACGCTTGTTGCATGTTTAGTCTTCAAACTGTTTCCATGATTATATCTGGCACTTGCTTTTATATGCACTTTTATATTCAAAATGAAATATAAGCACGGACATAAGCTGGATCTGCATATTGCTACTCATGAACATTTATTTGTTTGTAAGAATGCCTGTTACTAAGTAATTTGGTCCAATAGTACCTGATATGGAGGCTGTAAAATTAGAAAAAAAACACAAATCCTAGTCATAACGAAAAATATTAATTACATTTAGGTCAGGTTTGAAAGGTGATGTCAGAATAACTTGTTATAAATTTTTAACAAAAAAAAAACCCATCGTGATCTTATTTTCAAGTGTAAATTACACAAAATTTTAGCCTTCTTGGTTTGTTTTAATGCAATAAGACACTGAATCCTTTATATCTCTTTTTTATAGTTCATAAAATCATTGATACTAGTTGACTCAGCAAGAACATATCAACTTTCAGTTTACAGCAAAAATAGCCATGTCATTGTCCTTGTTCTATTCTATTAATGGTCACTTCCATTCTGGCTCATAATTCTCATTGTATATTTACGAAAACAAGATAAACACATCTAATATCTACCATAACAATAGCATAATTCCTATTTTTTGTAGGTTCCCTTTATCGTCACTTATTCACTATCATTATCAGAAACTGAAACTTTGGTGATTGAGGTCTCTGATTTTGTCTTACAGAAAACATGCATTGGTTCTTTTAAGTCTGTTATGTTGTTAATCGGTTTCCTTTTTAACAAAGTATCCAACTTAAGTAACTATTGTAGTTTATGTAATTTGGATCTTCATTCTGACTTATTACCATGCTAACATAAAAAATGGAATTTTTCCAGCCTCACAGATACATGTATATGTAGCTTAGGACATGCAGTGTGAGTGCATCTTAATAATTTTCTGTTACTGCGATGCACCATTTTCAACGCCATTTGTTATGCATTTCGCTGACATTTTATTCAGTATCTTACATGTATGTAACTACAAGTTCAATATGATAGAAAGAAACAAAAAACATCTTACATATAATCAAAACCAATTTAAAAATAATTTTAATACAATCAACAATAATGTTGGGATGCTGTCCCATTGGAATATAATCCACACCACCTTTTACTAATGTGCATGATGTTTGCAAAACAATGACGTAACTATGCATGTACATGTATGTACATACTAACATGATAACTTTAAATTAGATTTTCCAATTTCAAGACTAAAAACAAATGTATTCCGGCCCTGAGAACAATTTCTATTTTGTTTGCATTATTAAAATTGGAATGTAAACAACATTAATTCATTTTAACTTAATTTACTTTTCTCATTTTCAAAATAACGAATTTAAATCATCAGAATAGTTATGAGAGTGACGGACTATAGTATCCTTCATAGAAATACATAGTCCCCTCTTGCTGAAAATTTCTCCAAACTGGAACAAAATTCTATACTTGAAATAATCTATAGCTTGGCATGGTGTATTGGTATACATATCAATTCAATATCTTTAAGCATGATAAATAATTATATATATAAAAGGTGTGAAAAATGAGTATTATACATGTTTGATAGAATCAGACGTAACAAAACTTGTAACCTGTCATTATAAAAATACATACACGTACTTGTACCAATCATAAAAAAGGTGGAAAACTGATTGTTTGTTTGAATTTTAAGACAGAAAGACAGACGTATATATATATCACCAATGAATGTTTTGATTTGATAAACTTTTATCATTAGCTTGACTTCCATATGCCCCATTTATGTATTTGATAGTAAATAACTTGAGCCCTTATTATTCCAAATAATCTTGCAACATTATTAATTAAAAATTCGACTGAAATATAATATTGAGTTTTGGTACATATATTTGTACATTGTATGTAATGTAGTTTGCAATGGAGGAGACAATTGATCAGCTCCATTGCTGTTTTAAATTTGAAAGTTCAATAACCTCTAAATGCCATATCTGACAGAATGATAGACCTACCGACAAATTTATACCATCAACGGGCATAACAAGTATTAACTATAGATATATATGTTCAAAGTAAATTTACATCATATATCTTGCCAATATTTTTTTTTATATACATTCTCGTTTTTATGTAGATCAGACCGTTCCAGGTTTTCCCGTTATAATGTTTTTACTTTTTTTTTTAAAACGTAATAATATCTTTATTTCATATTTGCTTTAACAATTTACTAAGTTTACAGCTTGTAACTTAGTATCCCTCATGTGAGTTTACCCAATAGTTTAGGGAAAAACTATTTGGTAAGATATCACTTATTCATAATATAAGTAGCTATAGTGTAATTGATTTCACAATTATATAAAATAAATATTGCGAATACACATACAGATCTTTGTTAAAAGTTTCTTGTCTTTTTCTTTTACATTAAATTTTCCGGAATTTTTTCCGTTATCGATTTTATCAAATGATCCGTGTTCCATTGAAAGACATTGGGCTTAGTGTTGGTTCGGCAAGCATGTGCGTTATCGCATTATCGAGTGTGTCTAAATTCTAAAGTGTCTTGAATGTTTTTACACTAGTAATTTTTGGAATCCTTTGGCCACGAGCATCACTGAAGAGACATGTATTGTCGAAATGCGCATCTGGTGCAAAAAAATTGGTACCGTTAATTTAATTACAGCTTGCTGCTTTGATGTTCGTGTTGAAGGCTGTACCTTAACCTATATGTATAATGATTT
Organism: Mytilus edulis; assembly: GCA_019925275.1. Lineage (NCBI taxonomy): Eukaryota > Metazoa > Mollusca > Bivalvia > Mytilida > Mytilidae > Mytilus > Mytilus edulis. The sequence continues at coordinate 24,469,795 of CM034354.1, forward strand.
ACTTTTACAAATTGTTACATGGATGGAGAGTTGTCTCTGACATTGGCACTCTTACCACATTTTTCTATATCTACATGTATATGTCAGATGGTATAATATGTGTTTGTGACGGCAGGTTTTTTCTATACAACAAAGTACAGACTGTTCCTGGTGACTTACCTAGAAAATCACCTCCTCGTCCTAGTAGTAATTTTCTTATAAATAAGGTTCGTCACAGACACTTGACATGTAAACTGTAAAAGGATGCAGTTAAATTTCTTTATAATTATAGACATTGTACATGTTATATCACAGGTTTCGGCCCTTGACAAAAATTTCCACTTGGAGGTAACCTGGACTCACGATACAGTCATCCAGGTGGAATGGGATGGGGTTACTTTTATATGAACTGACACCCGCCTTTTGCAACCCCCTCGCTATGGTGGTGTGTATGGGCTGACCCTTCTTTAGTTCTTACTAAAAGATTCATTTGTTGTATTTTATATATTATTATTATTTACCTGATGTAAATGCTGTCTGTTCAGTTTTCTGTACGGAAGTATAAAACCTGCTTTAAACTTGACTTTCATTGTGATCAGCAAGCTTAATTCCTTCTCCACTTAGCCTCATCTCTTATCTCTTGGTGTCAGCGCTACGTTTCTGTAATATCTCATTATTTTACACGCAGTGACAGGACATTTTCGTGCAACCATTGCAAAGATCTTGACTTGTCTCTTCACATTGCAGCATTGACATCAATACAAAGTGTGATGTATCTTTATGCCTCTCAAGCAGCTTATGTAAGGTCACAAAAAGGCTTAGTTGCTAGTTTTAGGGAAGTCTGCATCTCATGATCTGGGCAGTTACCTTCTTTATAGTAGTGTGGAGAACAATATAAAGGGAGATAACTCTTGATAACAATCATTCAGTGAAAGCTACAAATTGAATATCTTATTTTTTTTTTAGATGTTATACCTTTGCAAATTGTTTTATATGAATAAATTTTTTAAAAATGTTTAAAATTGAACATTTAAATTGATAATAACATCATGTTTTGTTTGATATATGCCTAAAATTGGTATAGTAAAAAATGTGGGAAAAGGTTTGAGGTGGAGTTTTATGAGTTTTATAACAAAAAATATGGAGGCTTGAGGTGGAGTTTTATAACAAAAATTAAGGATATTTCGACTAATTTGCCATGTGTGGATTTTTTATAATTTTTTAATCCAATAAAATATGTGTAAAGAAATTTGTTTCGTGAACTTTTTTATTTACCTTTTCGAAAACCAGTGACTTGAACTTTGCTAGTTAATAACATATTCAAAATAAGGCATTAAAGAGAGCACACTTCCAGTTTGCTAAAAAAAAGAAAATGCTTTATAAATGCTAGAAACCCAAAAGAACTAGTTTGATTACTTTTGAAGTACTTTGAAATAAACATATATTTGGAGGAATTTTTTGCATATTTTATTCAACTATGCAAATTAGCTTGTTACTAAAAGTAGACACAATTCAGAGAAGTCATAACTATATTTTCTGGTTTCCATTGAACCTAAAATATGAAAACTTCATTAACTGTAAAACTATTTTCAAATTTTTCCTGGTTTTCTGTGAGACAAGCTCTTTATGTCATTCGATCGGGGGTTCAACAAAATAATTGAACCCCTATTCGAGGCTATCAGTTGCTAATCAATTACAATCTATATAATGAATTTATTGTACACATTTTTTACATACATTATTATCAATTACAATATTCTCTTGTTTAATCTTCGTTAACTTTCATTTGAAAGAAAAGCGTATGTCAACTATAAAAATTTAAAGAAGTACAAGACCTGTTTTAATTTTTTTCTAAATATTCAAATCCCGTTGTCGTATGTTTTCCCAGTTGAAAAAATAATCGGAGATTGCAATTTTAGGTGGTTAACCGCCAAAGAAGAAAACATTTGGAATGATGCTCAATAAGGTATGATGCTATCTAAGTTATCAACTTTAACAGAGATACATTCTGATTCACACTTTGAGTTACTTTTTTCCAAAATTTCTAAAACAAAATATTTTTAAAACATTCCAAAAAACGAAAAGAAGAAGGGATACCAATCTAATAACGACAAACAAAAATAACAAAATTATCAAATATTAAAAGGTTCATTAAATTTTACAAAGAAGATCGGAAAAAGTCATGGTCAAAGCACGATAGACAACTCAAATGAATCGTATGATAGGTAAAGATATGTATGAACACGTAGTCTTATGAAAGTGAAGTTAAGGCGGGAATCTCAATTATCACGTGATATATAAAAGTCATGATTTGTTTCGTTTTCCATCATCTTAAAAATACTTGATATTGAACAAATGTATTTTGAATGGGTTAATGATTGAAGAAAACTTAGTTAAAATTTGAGTGACGCATGTTAGCAATAACCGGTCCCGTTACGTCGAGTTAGGTACGTATGTCATTTTATTGGATATTTCTAATACTATTACAAGTTGAAAGAGAGTCAGATTGTATGTACTCTAAACGATCATTGGAATGTTTAAGTATCACCATTTGATTCACAGCACCTCTTGAATAGGCAGTTTCACATTAACTTTAACCCGTCTTCGACTGCTAATAAAATAGATGTTAATAATTTAGAAAGAGGTTTCTTGTAATATTTGGAATACCCAGCAATACACCGCTGTTTGTAAGGACACTTATGTAGTTTAGGTATCTACTACCGTGATGGAAGATCCAGTTTTTCATCTTTGGTGGAAATTCCAATGAAACATAGAACAGATCTACGAGTATCCAAGATTTTCTCTTCGGTAAGTGTTGTGATGGTATATGTTGAGTTTCGATGATTGGACTCTATTTACGGGGACAACAACATAGTTGTCATGAAGGTAAGATATGTGTTTTGCATCATTTAGGTTTTTCAAGATTAACGTAGCATGAACATTGATGGACCCATTCAATTTCTTAAGTCTAATTTGTATCAACGACCTCACTGTCCTAATCCATTCGGAAAGAGTGTCTAGCACTTATCCTATTGCCTGGCATAATCCTCGACTTAATTCATCAAAATTTGAAAGTTGTATTTCCAATTGATGGATTTAGGCTCACGATATTTCGGACCTTTCGATAACACATTTCGTAGAGAAGTGTTATTAACAATGTTAAGGTCACCGGTAATAACGTCGCCAGCAGGATTATATGTGAATATGTGACTGAATCCATCAAAACTTAAAGTTGTATTTCCAATTGATGGATTTTGGCCCACAATATTTTGGACCTTTCGATAACATACTTCGTACATGTCGGGGGGAAGAGTTATAAATAATGTTGAGGTCACCGATAATAATGTGGCAAGCCGGATTATATTTGAATTGGGAACAAGCACAAATGCAATCAGGAGGTTTAGATTTGAAGTCGTCAATATTGAGATCCTGCAAAACGTGTTTGTAAATTGAAAATTTTCGTTTCAATAGGTTTGGTATGGTATAAGAAATTAACTTGCAAGTGAATGGTTTGACCTCATTGAAACCATATTCACGTGAACTATGTCGACTCATGTTTTGGGCAAAAATTTAGCATACTCCTGGTTTATCACAACTAATAAAGTAACAAATGGTTGGTTGGATACATCAAACATCCAACTATTCACCAATATTGGAATTGATAGGTGATGAAAGGCATACAGTGTATAACGTCTTCTTGCACTGACCCTTTTAGATTTATTCTCTGGGAGCGAAGAATTGTCTGCTGATTTCGTTTCTCTATATTCATCAGCCCAAATTTGTCCAGTGACGTTAAACAATGGCGCAGAGCCTAAGAACGGAAAAGTTGCAAAATATTATATTCACGATGGTTTAACTGGATATTGAACCACTAATTTCTCGTCATAAACAATAACCAGATTAATGCATATAACCTGCAACTTACCTTGCTATTTATTCATTCACTTAATCCTTCAATACATCTTTTAAGAAAATTGAATTAATTTGTATCTATATGAGTTTATTGTCACATGTATTGTAAAACATATTCTTTATTTGTAGAAGAACGCATTTCAATCATCGCTTTAGGCTGTATAAGAATGTCGATATTCTCTTTGATTGTCTTGAAGCTCTAGTTCATGCGTAATTAGAAAATGAATTGAAGGTCACACTAATACGAATTCAATGAAATCGAATTATAAACTTTAAAACATAGAATTGGACTAAATTGTCACCCTCTTACTTTCATTAATAACTGACATATATCTTGTCTGAAAAAGAAGTTTCAAATTTATTATCAAAATAATCTGTTGTATGTACGACATTTGATTTACTACAGATGCATACAAAAATACACTGTGAACCAGCAGACATTTTTTTTCCGTATAAATAGTTTCAACATACACAAATCTTTAATCATAAAATGTAAGCTATCTTTTTGCAATTGTTTGTCTATAAATCTATCTTGGCTGATTATTTCGTCAAACGATGCTTTAGATTTAGATGAAATATTACGTTTTTAAAAGGCCTACTTTGTTGAATATTACAAGAATATATAGATAGGTAAACTTGTAGATTCGTCACCGTCCATGTTTACAACAAATCAAAATAATTTTGCAGAAATAGTTTAAATACCGTTATTAACGAAGGAGATATATTTATTTTAGCTCTAATAACACGTCTTATTTAATACAATCATCAATACCAGAAAGACAAAAACATCAAAACTCAAGACAACACCATTGTCAATAATAGAAATCTGAAAAGACCACTTTTTTGTCATTTGAATTTGGCATATGTGTCCGACAAAAATACACCATGTCCCTTCGAACGTGTTACAGAAACAAATATACTCTTCGCTGAGGTTCACAAACTATATTTTGAATATGTGTATTGCTCATGAGTATGGGTCGGATAACATGAACATTTGTGAACATTTGTGTTTGTGTTGGTGTGATAAATGTTGGTATTTAAAAAGCAAGTATTTTCGTCAAATTAGATACAATTAATATAGTAAGCTATTTCAGATGATTTAAAATCTTTTTTTTGGCTGAAGTTTAAAGAGGGACGAAAGATACCAAAGGGACAGTCAAACTTATAAATCTAAAACAAACTGACAACGCCATGGCTAAAAATGAAAAAAGACAAACAGAAAAACAGTGGTACACATGACACAACATAGAAAACTAAAGATTAAACAACACGAACCCCACCAAAAAATAGGGGTGATCTCAGGTGCTCCTGAAGGGTAAGCAGATCCTGCTACACATGTGGCACCCATCGTGTTGCTTATGTGATTACAAATCCGGTAAATAGTCTAATTCGGTAGGTCACATCCATGAAAGGGAAGGAGATTGTTTTTACGACGTAAGGAACATATCCGATATCATTTGTGAAACGGTTATTTCATAACGGTCACCAACTCGTGATGGCGTCCGTAAAATTTACGAAGGGATGATTTCAACTTCTCAATTTGGAACTCTTCGTTTAATAGCTTCCTTGTAAGCAGTTACCCTCTATCAAGAAAATCATGATAGGAAATGAGAGCACGGGAATATCGTATCAATTGGGAGATATATACCCCGTATGCAGGTGCTGCTGGAATGTTGCTACTTAGAAAAGAACGGTTCACAATTGAAAAGCTGAAATCATCTCTTTTGTCGTAAAATTTTGTCTTCAACCGAGCCTTATTGTCTAGATTCCTAGATGTAAGTCAAGATATGGAGCCGACTTTACTGTATCTGTAGTATCCTTTATCTCAAATTCGATGGGATATATGCGTTCCACATAGTCACCAAATTTTGAATTGTTTAGTGAAAGAACGTCATCTTTATAGCGGAAAGTAGAGTTAAAGGATATTGCTAACTTCTTATCTTTCTTCCAAAGAAGTTCCTGCATGAAGTCAGCCTCATAATGATAAAGAAACAAGTCGGCAAGTAGAAGGGCAAAGTTTGTTCCCATTGGAATGCCGACAGTCTGCTGAAAAACACGTCCTCGGAATGTAACAAATATGTTGTCAATCAAGAAATCAAGCATCTTGATAATATCGGTTTCAGAGAATTTTTTGTTTGAATCAGAATGATTTTTTACAAAGTAGGATTTACCCATCCCTAAGACAAGATACTTGTATCTACGTTGGCCATTCTTTTTTATGAAGCAAAGTAATACCAACTCTTTTAATTTGTCTTTTAGTTTGGAATGTGGAATGCTCAAAGTCAAATGTTTGAATACTGTTACAAGATGAAAGAGAGTTAGATTGTATGTACTCTAAAAGATCTTTGGAATTTTTAAAATCAATGTTAATAATTTAGAAAGAGGTTTCGTTGAGCTCTTTGAAGACCCAACAATATACCGTTGTTTGTAAGGACACTGATGTAGTTTAGGTATCACATACAGTGATGGAAGATCCAGTTCTTTGGTTGAAATACCAAAGGAACAAAGAACAGACCTTTGATTATCCTGGATTTCCTCTTTGGTAAGTGTCGTGAGGGTATAAGTTGAGTTTCCAAGTGAATTGTCTATACCGAATTCGTTTATCATGCAATTTATGTAATGACTTTTACAGACAAAAACGATGTTATTCGGGGCTTTGTCTGCGGGGACAACAACATATTTATCATGGAGGTCGGATAGGTGTTTAGCAACATTTGGGTCTTTAAAGATTGACGTAGCATGGGCATTGATGGACCCATTCAGTTTCTTAATTCTGATTTGTATTAACGACCTCACTGCCTTAATCTATTCGGATAGAGTGTCTACGTCTTCCTTCTCGCGCTTAGCACATTGCCTGGCATAATCCTCGACTGAATCCATCAAAACTTAAAGTTGTATTTCCAATTGATGGATTAAGGCCCACAATATTTTGGACCTTTCGATAACATACTTCGTAGGGAAGTGTAATTAACAATGTTAAGGTCACCGGTAATAACGTGGCCAGCAGGATTATATGTAAATTGGGAACTAGCACAAGTGCAATCAGGAGGTTTAGACTTGAGGTCGTCAATATCGAGATCCTGCAAAACGTGTTTGTAATTGAAAATTTTAGTTGCAATAGGTTTGGTATAGGTATAAGAAATTATTGGTACAGACTGGTTTTTAAAATAAGGATGTGTTTTCGATTGAACTAATTTATGATGAAGAATATTGCCTAGGTTGACGCCATCTGGACCTTTGTTGGCAAAGGAAAGATTTAGAAAATATCTTTTCCAATGCGAACTGGCTTGAAAAGTCTGTGACTAGCAATATCCGAAATTATAGCTTGAAGTTTGTATTGGTTTGAATGATGGTTTGTAACAGTGGATTCCAAACATAAATTGAACAGAGAATGAAGTTTTGAAAGGGGTAATGAATAATGTTTTGTGCGAATGTGATGAATACCTAACGGTTTTTGTATGAATGGCAGCTAGTCATTAATAGAGACATCATGCAGCGAAGGTGATGTATAATAACGATGACCATGACTGCGTCTACGTCGAGGAGTCGAGTTAAAAAAAATATTCCTCAAATCCACCGAGTTACACGAAGGACTAGATAGAATAACTTTACCATAAATTTTGTCATTGCAGCCATACAATAAACTATCACTCTACTATGGCATCATACATGTATTTGTTTTCTTTTGAGAACGTGTTTTTCATCATGCTGATGGGGACCAATTGTGTCCCTCTTCGTGAGAACTTGTTCCTTTATTCTTTTAAAGCTGATCTCATCCATGAAAAAATAAAAGAAGTTAGAAATATCCTTGTACTTTACTTTCCATTATATAAACGATGTTCTCTCATTTAAAAATACAAAATTTGGTGACTATGTTGAACGCATCTATCCTATTGAACTAGCAAAAAGGGATACACAAATACATTTAAGTTTGCCTTATATCTTGACTTATATCAAGAGATGATTCAAACGGAGTATATACTTCTCAATCGCAACGATATTTTAGGGATTGTATTTCATATATTGATTTCCGTGAAAGCAGGTTGCTGCTAACAAGAAAGAGTTTAAACGAAAAGTTCCAGATGATGAAGTTGAAATCATTCAGTCGTAAATTTCATGTACACCATCACAAGTTGGTTGTCCGTTATAAGATATATGTTTCACAGATGATGTCGGATTTATTCCTCATGACATAACAACAATATTGTTCCCTTTTTACGAATGCGACCTACCTATGTACCCGGTTTGAGAGTTGTACAGAAGCCATACTTACTTATGTGACCCTACGTATTGTATGCGCTAAAGACTACATGTATCTTTCCCCTGACATTACGGTAAATCAATTTATTTTCTTGATTGTAATCTCATCTATGCGACTAATCATAGTATTTGTAATTGAATAATACGGTAGCTACTTTCAGTGAAACTAAAACTCGTTATCTAACTGGTGTATTTCAGTGCACCTCGGTAATGGCAAACAATGTGCCAATATCTTGGACAAAATTAACTTTACATAAATTTTGCTATTTATAGTTCATGGTCCGGCAAATATTAAGCATATAATCACTAATTCAATGATATTCGAAAGACCTCTGAGTGAATAATTCTTTTTATTTTTTGTTAACTCATTGACACTATTGACACTAAAGAATGAACAAAATGAAAAACCAAATTATTAAGAAAACCGCCATGGCAAAGGACGAACATATAAACCTTTTAGATGAATCATTTTCTTTCTATTCATTCAGGACATCAGATGTCCATTTTCCGTTTCGAATATTAAAATTTACGTTTCATATCTATATAGATAACAGAGTGAAAAAAAGTATTTGTATTAATGCACGCAACAATAAATCTCACACAGTGAAATGTTATTATTTTTCATCACCAGGGGCCTCACCTAATTTAAAAATAAAGACACCTAATTCAAAAAAAAAGACACCAATTTCAAAAGTAAAGACCACTTATTCATACATAAAGACACCTTATTCAAAAATAAAGACAGATGCACTCTCACTCGTGTTCTTTGTGGTATATGGTATTTAATTTTCATATCCTTTATCTAAGTGTGTAGTGCATATTCAAACTTGTCTATAGTATATGAATGTTTATGTTATAATTATAGATTATCGTTGATCATCTCAACGAGATTGATTTTCTCGCCTGAGCTGGTACAGAGAAAGTGAGAAAAGCAATCGAGTTAAGATGACCAATGATAATCTGTTTATCGCTATTTTAATGTTAATTTCGTTTGCAACTCCATGTGGCCTCCTTAGTTTCTAGCGATAATTTTTCGATCTCAAGCGAGAAGCATGATATGAAAATTATTACAAAAAAGATCAAAGGAAAAATGCACAAAATAGCGATAATATATGATACACCTTTCAAGTTTTATCGACATTTGTTTTTATTTAACTACGACTTTTGTTTGCATGAAGGCACAATTACAACATTAACAAGAATCTATTTTGGTATTGAAACATTTAAAGTGTGTAACTGACTGAAATGAAAACTATACCTTTGCTTTTGTCATAAATAGATTTATTGATAACAATCTGTAGTATATGTATAAATTAAAGATTTAAATAGTTTCGATTATCCAGAAGCATATTTAAATATAGCGTCTGGGGTGATTAACCGGACTGGTCAAAAATTTATAGGGGGCGTAACAAATAATTAAATATAGAAAATATCTATAAATAGCACTTCCGTTATCCAAAATATATATTAAAAAAACAACAGTAAACAGTGTAGTAGTACTATGTACATGACATTCTTGTAGCTCACTCTATGTAGGCCAACTTGCTGATGGGAAATTTTAATACAAACGTGAATTAAGATAAATAAAACGGCTTAAAAACAATTTCATACGTATTTCTGTTAGACAGAGTTCTTGGATGAGTGATGTATAAACTAGAGTCAAAATTAAGCTTAATTGCCCATACTTTATTTTCAGATTTCGGATATTTTTTTCGTTGATAAAAAGTACTTCATTTAAGTTTTACTCTTTTTTTGTTATGGTTTTTAACCAAGACTTGATTATTTACTACTGTTCTAGTAATCGGCCGGTTGTGTCACCCGTGATTCCACTATTACCTGGGTACCGCAGACGTTTTATTCTTAGGCCTAGTTACGGCCCTGTGTACATATTATAGCACTCGTCATAGGTAGATCCACCCCACCGGCATTTTTTTCGTATGAAAAATGTGGTTGATAATGTAGAGAAACTCTGTAGCATGCGTGAGCGTAGTTCCTCTCCCTAATAACAAGTTTTGCATCCGCCACTGTTCCTGTATAGAGGATACCACGCTCTCCGCACGCTTAAGGTATCCGACCCATAATTAGAAAATAAACAACATGCAAGATAGTTCACATTTTTATCAAGGAATGTAAGAAGGGGGGTCTAAGAGTTCTTACTATAAAAAAAAAATCCGCAAAATATTTGTGGTTAACAACAGATCTGGGTTACAGTGCCCCCCCTTTTTTGTCCTCAAATGCCAAATTAGGGGTATAAAAAGTATGTAACTTTAAAAAACCTATGTAGTATAATTTACTAATCTATCTTTCAAAAGGAACCTTACATTTAAGCTTGTCAAATAAAACAAAAAAAATAATTTGTATTTTTGCAATTCTATTTTTAGAACTATGTTATTGTTACTAATAATAGAAAAAGGAGAAAAGTCTAAAATTTGTCAATCTTATATCTTTACCAATTCAAAAATAAATATATTAACTGAGCATTCAAAATTGACACTAAAATTAACTTTACATATTGTTCCAGCCTAAAAAAAATTTTTAGAAACTTTTACCGTACCAATTTAGAGAAATTTTGATTTATAGTGTCAAGGTCATAGTTTCTAAATGGATACTGGATTTCAGAGTTCTGCTGTTTTTTTGGTATAATTCATGTAAATCTTTATTAAAAGTCACCATACTTCATATTTACTTATAATTAGAATAAATTCTGATGTTTATGGTATGTAAAGTTCTAAAGGTCAAAGGTCAAGGTCATTTTTTAAAGCAAAAATAAGTCAACAATCTCCTTTTTTGGTAAATTTTCAAAAGTATATCAACCTATTGGTGCCATAATCTTCATTATCTTTGTTAATAATGACCATTTGATGATATTCTAAACATCAAGGATTGATTTCAACCTTTAGGGGTCAACAGGTCAACGGTCAAGGTAATTTTAGGAGCTAAAATTAGACAGTGACCTCCTTTTTTGTTAAATTTTCAAAAAGTAAACCTACCTTTAAGTACTGTAACCTTGTATTACATTTGTTAATTATGATAATTTTATTATATGCAACAGATAAAGAATTACCTTCAACCTTGAGGTCAAAAGGTCAAAGGTCAAGGTAATTTCAGGACTAGAAATTAGACAATTCCCTCCGTTTGCTAATTTCTTTGAGAGTAGGTAATTGAAACATGTTAAAAGTAGGATGAATTAAAAGTATAGTACTTAGTATACATATTTATTTTATTTCATTTCTTTATGCCCGTGAAATTTGACCCTTTGAGCTAAGGGTTGAAGCCTGTCCTTCATCTATTGAATGAATATCATCGAATAGGACCTATTGGTAAAACATTTATTTTAGCAACATGGTAAAAATACATGCATGGATATATTTCATATTTGTATATGTATGTGAAAAATGAATATTGTGTTTTGTAGTGGTAAAGTCATTTGTTTATGTTTTTTGAAGAATGTAATCATAGACAATATTTATGGTTTTGCTACATATTTCCGATTTTGTCAAATGTGTAACACCAGAAATCACATAAACAGCATCAGGCTTTATTGAATGCAGAGGATGCCTATTCTTTGATTTCATACCAGCATTAACTAGAGCTCACTAAAGGATACCCATCATTCCTTTCCAACATTGAACTCAGATAGGTCAATTATCTCCCTTGAAATATTTTTGATCTGGTTTATACTCCTTCATGCACAAAGTAAAACATAGATATCTTCTATAATGAAATTCAATAAACTCAATCCCATTTCAATATTTATTAGCACATTATCATGATTTTTTTAAAAAGAAAGTATACATGGTATAACATGGTCATGATGGTTCAGAAGATACAAATAAATATGGTCATTTTTAAACAATCAATATTAAGACTTTTATCATGAAATATGTCAGTAAAGGAAATTCTGATTGAATACAAATAAATCTTCAGTTAAGAAAAATAAAGAAAGAAAGTTTACAAGAGAGGACGCACTGAAATGTCATACCTTATGTTGAAGTTAAAAAAGAATATTACAGAAAAAGTAAAACATTGAATAAGCATTCCAAGGATCAATGTATAATTTGAGATCAAGGTGAGATAGATACATGTAGGCTTGACAATCATTTCATACAAGAAATTTGGTTTAGAAAAAAACACATCACCAAAACTGATCTTTCTTTTACTAATGAACCACACAATGAGATCAAGACAGACCAATATGTCACTACACTATCACTAATATTATCTGAGAAATTAGCCAAACTTTAAATACAATACAATACAATATGCTTTATTTTCAAAAACACTCCAGCACATTGACACGCGAAACAAGAGGTAAATACATACTAAATACTAAAGATTAACAAGGATAACTTATCTGTGAAAATCAGGTCAAGATAAGAATACACTTGCCAAAATGGACATACACACTTTACCACACTTATTACATACAACAGATATGGTTCACATTGAACAATGAACCATTAAAATAAAGTCAAGGTCAGATCAGATATATACACCTTACAAACAACATGTAAACAAATTAAATATAGTTTACCTAATTAGCTATTACCAACTAGTAATTGAAAGAAAAAAAACCATGAAAAAATTAACATTGATCAATAAACCATGAAAATGAGATCATGATCAATCCTGTAATATACCAAATATTGCATTTTGTATCTGATATATGGACTTGATCATTAATGATTAAATAAGTTAACTGATCCATGAAATTTGGTCAATGTCAAGTAACAACTATTTCATAGACATGAGGAACTTGCAATGCATGCTCATATACCAAATCCTATCCAAAGATATCCTATTATTCATTCATATATAAGAGAGAATTAATATTACAAAACGTTTTTAAAATTGTCACTAGTCAAGATAAATTAGTTGAAACTTTCGTAAAATACAGCATTTACAATCTTTTTTGCAAAAATAATTTATATTTTGTCTTAATTGTCACATTATTCCCAAAATGGCATAACATTATTTTGACTTCTTTTTCTATAGAGATATGTCACTTGAAAAAATGGAACTACATGTATAACATCAATTTTGTGTTTAAAAGTATATAAATTAGTCAAATGATGTGTCTGCAAAAAGCTGAGACAGCTTCTGAACAAATGAGCATACAAGTTTTTTGTCGCTAGAAACTCTTGGTTTACCAATACTGTTTTTGGCAGATAAAACATTTGAAAGTCCATCCTCACCTTCACGTTTCCAGATAAGTTTCAAGTGTTCAAAATTTAAACCAGATCCTGAAATATTTTCTGCAGTGGTCATTTTCACCAAACCCTGACCAATTAAAAAATGCAGGCTGGGTAAATTCTTAAGCTTATTCATATTAAAGTTTTCTTGTAGCAAATGATCACCAGGTGAGTATGTATGCTTTAAGAGGTCAACTGAAGAAACCTTTGCTGCTTTTAATATTTCATTTAACATTGACACGTCGTCCAGTGCATTATGTGCATTATAATTTTTATTGCAAACATGTTCTGCTAAGTAGGGTTGAGAATATTTTGGAAGTTTTGGAATCTTGGATTTCATAACAGCAATACTGTCAATACAGCCAAGTACAGATTGAATAATTTACATTTGTCAGCTGCATTTGACAAAATACGAAAGTCAAACTTTTTTCCATTATGGGCAATAAGAATAGCATTATTGAATTTCTGCAGCCATAAGAAAAAATTACTGAGCGCTTCAAATATTGGTAATGCAGCAACAACTTTGCCATTTAGTCTCAGGTTCGTCCCATCCCACATAATTCCTGTTATGTCTTCAGCTCCTGATGACATTGGAGCTTTTGGTACCACATAACAGGAAAACTGGCTGCCAGTATCATGTTCTACGGCGGCTATCTGAGTTATATGAGGAATAACATTTTGCCTAACTGTAAGAAAAAAAAAGAAAATTCATTTTACTTCGAAATTTAGCATGCTCAAGAAGAAGAAAAATCATTGTAGTATATTGATGTGAATAGCAGAATTTTAAGACTGTCATGCATTAAGAAAGTAATTGTGATATGATATATATGTCATTGATCTAGATAAATTATATAATTTGATTGTTATCTTGTGTGCATTTTCCCAACATTTCTGTATTTTATTATCTAGAATGCAATAAGTTCCAAATGTGTTTATGTGTTACAACACTTAAACAGATGTTCTGTAATAGCTAACTATGCTGTATGGGCTTTGCTCATTGTTGAAGGCCATACAGTGACCTATAGTTGTTAATTTCAGTGCCATCTGGTCTCTTGTGAGAAGTTGTCTCATTGGCATTCATACCACATTTCTTTTTTATATTAGGGATTTAATAATAATATTTAAAAGCTTTCTAGATTTATAGAAGTCATTGCTTTTCATATATATGTTCAAACATAATTTATTATGTCAGCTAACATACTCAAGTCAGTTGTTTCTAAGTCCATTATAATGAAGGATGTAGTAGTGTTTATAAGTCCCTCAACTTTTGAAAATGTTGGCTTTGGTGTGGCATTTGGTATCTGGTGGATATCTGCATCTTTATCTCCAAGGCTAATTTCTACAACAAGCAAATTATATTTACAAACATGTACACACCAGAATACACTCAGTAATTAGTATCAAAAGTTTGATAATGGGTCATTTTCTAATAAAATTCAAAATTTCAATTGAACATTTTCATCTGGAATGTGAAAAATGGTGCATGGTTTCAAGTAATCTCAATCAATGTACACTTTTTGTATGAGATGAAGTGTACAGAAATAGATTTCATACTTATTTCAGAACTGAATGCTTCTTTTTATAATTAATTATGGTAGACCGATTCACACCTTTCAATAAAATTTGATAAGCTTGAACAGTTCATGAGTAAATGGTAATAAATTAGGCCTCTAGTTATCTCATTTGAACTGTTCTACATTTCTTGATTCTTGGTCTTTTATAGCTGACTTTGCATTAAGGCTTTGGTCATTGTTGAAGGCCATAGGGTGACCTAGAATTATTTATTTCTGTGTCATTTGGTCTCTTGTGGAGAGTTGTTGCATTTGCAATCATACCACAACTTCGTTTTTATAATAAAACAAACCTGAGTCATAGGTTGCTCCTTCAGATGCTTCACATGCTCCTTTGGATGTCATTCTTTCTTCCTTGAGCTGAAGGCGTCTTAACTTTTTATCTAGTTGTGTTGCTTTCTGTTGACGACATTCTCTTTCCATATCTTTCTTTAAGTTGTATGGTACAGTGTAACTGCCTGGAGACAGACCATGTTCTTTAAAAGTCTGAAAAATTAACAAGGTAAATAATGACATAAAAATGTGTTATAACATGTATATGCATTATCAGTATGTATATAATATATGTAATTATAAAAGAACAGGCCAACAAGCAATTTTAAAGATATGCATCTATTTTAATCCTGATATTAAGGGCTGTTGTGTTAAAGATTTTTTTCAAACATCTCCAGTTAACACATAATTATGTTCATCAAAAGTTAAACATTTATAGTTTTCCCCATTGTAATCCAAAACTCCCAGGTACAATTAATTATTACAACTTGGTGCATTTTTCAATAAGTAAATAGTTCACTTTATAATAATACATTTCATTTTCCAATTGTCTTTTTTTTTATATATGAATCAAATGTTCAAAAAAGGAAAAACATTTTTGAATTTAAAAATTTTTTAAAACAATTCATGCATAGGAACAAACACACAAAATAGAACTAATGTATCCATAGGACCTTGTTGCCTCTGCCTTAAAATAACAAAAATACTCCAGTTCGAAAACTTCTTTGTCTCTATCAAAGCCCTATATGAGCATAAATGAATAATCATGCACATTAAGTAACTAAACAAAACTGGATAAAACTTTTTTGTCACGAATCATTAACCTCAGATAAGTAGCTTCGTCCTTCATTTATGCAAGCAGCTGTGGCTTTTAATCTGTAATCTAGACTTTCACTTTCACCATAATGTAAGTGTTTTGGAGCCCGAAGGGTTGCTGCTCTATGGGCAGCTTCACAAGCTTGGCTTGATCCAAGATCTGAATAAACAGTGGCATTTCCAACTATTGGCTCAAACAAACTGACTAACTTTTCACATAGGGCAGGGTTTTTCAAAGGAGCTTTATAAGGCAAACTTCTGTGAAGATACTTCACTCCTGGCTTCCGTTTGTATCCACAAAACCTAGCCTCACACTTACTGTGGTTTCCAAACTGGTGTGGGATAAATGCAGCTAAGTTCCTTTGAAGAGCTTCTGGCTGGCCTTGGTTTTTAGCAAATATATACTTAATTGTTTTGGATAAATGTTTAACAACATGGTTGGTCAGTTTCAAATCTTTCTGGTTTTTTTGGAGGTCATAAAGCTTTTTTACAATATTTTTGACTGAATGGTTCTTGTCAAGTTTCTTCTTTATATTCACACCAAGCTCTGATCTAATCCTTGCCATCAAAGTGTTGTCACCGTCACCCTCAATAGTCTTGATTGGAGTTCCTTGTTCCATCATCTCTCTGACTGCCTCAAGGCCTGCTTGGCTCTCCATCAACCTTGCTGATCCTCTATGGTTCCAGACACATCTATGAGGTTTAGGTTTCCTGCCTGGCCTGTTTCTCCTCCACCATTTGCAAGTTGCACAGGTTCTGTGTTTAACAACTGTCTTACAAACTTTATTTCCATACTTACGCTTAGTCATCAGAAAAGTATGACCTGCATATTCAAGGAACAAGGAAATGTTATATACTTGTACGGAAACAAATGTTAGCGTAAGTCTTTACTGACTAAATTCAAAATGTTTTAGATGATTAAGAGTTAAAAAAAAATCCAGCACAATCTAAGCCTGCTAAATTGCCTTGTACACCTTGAATAATAAAATTACCTTTAATTGGGTTATCTCCCCTCGCAAGCCTCCAACCCAAAAATCTTTGCTTTATTTGCAATTTACAATTGACATCAGGATGTAATCTTATATACTAAATAATATAGATGAAGTTAACTTACTTTAATGAATTTTACTTTAATAGTCCATGCCAATAAATTTGTCAAAAATAAGTGAACCTAACAACATTTAAACTAGATCTATAACCCATCAAGATTAATTTCCATACCAATTATTTGGGGATGAACAGAGGTTTAAGTAATTACCTGTTAAACTATCAAATCCTCTTTTCTGCCACCCATGATCTGCACACACTGTCATCCCAAATGGATTTCTGTCAAGTATTTCAACACTGTATAAAATAGAACAAATATTTTTTATATCTTTGTTTCTGCATTGAAACAAAACACTTAAAAGAGAAGATAACTATAAACGCTAAGCCTTCAAACTAGTTTATCACTGTCACATTCTGTATACATGCGCCAGTTCAAAGTCAGGAACCAGTAATTCAGTAGTTGAATTTTGTTGCTATATATATCATGCTCGTTTTTCATTAATTATTTTGTACATTTATCAGACAGTTAGTTTTCTCCTTTTAATTGTTTAATATAAGTCATATCAAGACCTTTTGTAGCCAAGTATGCAGTATTTTTTTTTTTGCATTGTTGAAGAACATGTGGTGACTTATAGTGATTCTTAAAGTGATTCATTTCTATCTTATTTGGTGTCTTGTGTAGAGTTGTCTCATTGGCAATCATACCCCATCTCCTTATTTTCAAATTGGCTCTGTACCATTGGAAGCATTAAATCATTTTATCCAACTTTATAGATTAAAATTTCAAACTCTATCCTGTACTTAATAAATTATGGACAAAAAGGGAAACAAATAGACTGCAGATCTGGTCCACTGGTAGTAGCTGTCATTTTTAAACAGGGTAGATAACTCTCTAATACTTGTAAATAAATTGTATATATATGTGTAAATGCTTCAAATCTATCTTTTTCAAGACAAAATATAATATAACAATTAACACATACATGTACATGTATCTTAGAAAATTGTTCTATTTATTACCTATTCCCATCTGTGTTTGTCTGTGTATTACTATTAGGTATCACAAATTCTCCAGAATCAATAACAAGGTTAGCATCTCTGAAATCAAAGAAATTATTTGTCTTCATTTATACCTTGATATACAAATGTAAATAAAATTTGGTTATAAATTGTATCTATATAAGTTGGAATCAGACAGATATATATGCACTAATAAAAGTGTGCTTAACACATAGTTCACAGTTTATTAGTGTTTTTTCATTTGACTTGTTTTACATTGTCAATTTGAGGCCTTTTATAGCTGACTATGTGGTTTTGCTCATTATTGAAGGCTGTCGGGTTACCAATAGTTGATATTATTTTGGTCTCCTATGGATAGTTGTCTCATTAGCAATCATACTTCATCTTCTTTTTTATATTCACCTGGTTTCAGACTGTGACACTGCTATTACATCTATCATTTCAGGATAAGAACATGTATTTTCAGATAACTCTTCATGACCAGTGCTGTGAATCATAAAAAAATATTATATAATATGTGCATGATGATGTTTCAAATAATTTTTGGTACAAAATCCATTTATTTCACTCATTTATCAAATACAATACAACAAAATTGCTATCAATCTGAACCCAAAAAAAAGCCTGTGAGCATCATGTTTTAATCATTTCCTGCACCATAAATGTACATGTACTTTAAAATTATTTTTTTGAAGAATGAGAAAATCATGTTCATCAATACATCATTTTCCATAACAGTACCCTTGGTTTAATATATACTGGAAGTTTCAAGTAATGCCTCTCACTAAACAAAGTTTGGATTTGTAATCATTACTTATAAATAATGATCAATAATACAGAATTTAAAAAAGAAATTTGGCATTTGGGAATGATTTAAAAAAAAAAAATATCATTCATTGCAACTTACCTAATCAATTGTGTGTTTTGTACATTTGGAGGGACCAATGTTACATCTTCTACAAGGTTGGAATCTCTGAAAAATTAAATATAAATTTCTGTTACAAAAATATACTTTTTCATTTTGAAAGCACATGTTTATCTGTACAATGTTCATGTATGTATATAATACAAAATTTCTTACCAAATACAATGAGGTGAAAAATGTTCTCAATTAAAAAAAATAGGTTGAAATTCTTTATAGAAATACATTATTTCAACTACATGTACATGTACCATACATTTTGTAGCTATTAATAGCCTGCAAATCAAGAATCACAACCCAACCTTAATATTAACTGACTAATTTTTATGTATTTATAAATCCAAACCTCATTTCTGCTGCAAAAGCTTCTCGCCCTCTTCTTTCCATACTCATGTTGGCAAAATCTTCAATCATGTCTCCTGCTCTTCTTTCCATGACTTTCAGGTTTTTATGGGAAATGGATGGCAAGTTAAGTGTAGTGAGAACATTGTTCACCCTCTGTGGACCTCCTAAAGAATCTATCATGGCTAAAAAAAAGTTAAGAATGTATTAAATCTTTGTATTGAGTATGGAGTGATGTATTTAATTTATATTGATAACAGTTACATTAATAATTAAAAAATAATATTAAAAGTATGGATATCAGATTGAAATGGGAAATAAATATAGAATATCAACTTTTTTTTTTACATTCATAAAAATTAAACAGAAACAACTCCAATAGATACAGTCGTTAGTTTTTTCACTCTTTATTTATGTTTCTTTGTATCCTACATGTACATGAGCTAATTCCAATATTTTTACAATTTAAAGTAAATTTTAAAATTATTAGACTGATGCAACAGCCTACAGGTCCTTGAATAAACTTGACTTCAATGATTTGATGTTTGTTTCTGAATTATTACAAAATTGAACTGACCTGGATTAAAAATAATCTAGCTTTTCATATCATCATATCATCATGTTCAGTGCAGGCATGTTGATATATCATTTATAGGGTTGTTCAATGTGTACATGAGGGTGGTAAAGGGGGGTGCTTGCACGGAAAAAACGTGAAATAAGACATAATTTCACGTTGAACGTGAAATAATTTCTGTAATGAACATTGCACGAAAAAATAAATACTTTTATGTGTACCTTTTGTGACTGAATCACTGTCTTTTTGTATATATTAACTCTTTGTTTTACTTGATATTCCCGATTTAGTATACACATTTACGATTTAATTGGTTTACGGCTTTTTAAAAAGTATTTCTTGACGATCCCTGCCAAGTGTTTGAATTTTATTTGAAAATACCGAGCGCACAAAATAACACTGAAAATCACGATGCATGTTAAATTAAATAAGCAGAACACATTGAACGAGGCACCCGTCTTGCACGACTGAACGTCAAATAAAAAAGTAAAAACATGTTGACTCCAATTTCACGATCCAGTGAACATAGAAAATTATAGATTATAGACCAGATTGAATTTTTTTTATCTCAAGACCTCAGGATTTCTCTTACTTTTGTTTAAAAGCCCAGGATTTTTGGATCAGGACCCACTTAATCCCTCTTAAAATACATGTATGGGGTACCCGTGTGTGAGCGGGTGAGTGAACTAAAACTTACATGTATTTATTTATCCTGTCTTGATATTATGACAATGAAATTGAAGGAAAACCAACCATTTTTCTGTTTCATGAAAATCAAACTGGAAATTGATAGATACAAATCTGGGTCTGTTCGCCCTGTTACACATTCGTCCTAGATCCATTCGCCTATTTTTTTTTTGGCATTGTTGTTAAATTGCAGAATATTCATTGGTCATGTTCAAAGTTTGTTGAAAAATCGCAGAATATTTGCATTATATAACTAATAACTAGTAACGAACTCAGGGTGGAAAAAACTAGGACGTACCAACCTACGGCAAGTATGTAATCAGGGTGAACATACCAGATACATGTACAATGTTAAATGATGAATCGGAATGAAGGATAGATACAAATAATAATTAATAATAAATAAATACTGAAAGGCATACTAAATTGTTTCTTACCTGCCCCAAGCTTAGTATTCACACAGAAACTTGGCATGCCCTTGGAACTTGGGTTTTCTTTGTGCGTTGATCCATATGGAACCCTGTTCAATTCCTGGCACGATGTGCACTGGATATAAAGATAGCCACCCAGTCCACACTTCATCTCTCCTTTTATAGTCTCGTGGCTTAATATAAGAGGGCCGTTATAACACCTCGAACAAAATTTAAGATGGTCCAGCAGTGTTCCCCATTCCACCAATCTTCTCCCCGAATGCCAGGAGGTACTGGTATTTATCTTTGTACTCCCCAGAAGTTTGTCAATGCCGGGGCAGCAAACGGCACAGCCTGTTGCTCCGGCTATACATAAGTGTCCCACACCATAATTGTGATCAATTTCAATGTTTTCTGCAACTGCAGGTTCACTTGTTTCTTGTAGTGTCTTTGAAAACCTCCCCCGTTTGTCGCGACAGACGACCGAGTCGGCCATTTTGTGTTATTGTTTACATTGGATATGATTATTACGTTACTTCCAAAACACATATTCGGACTTAAAATTAGATATTTCAACTAAATTAATCAATTTAAAATGGAAACTGAAAGAATATTTGTATTTGTCAAATTTTTTAAATGTGAAAAATAAAATTATGGAAATCGCCGGAAAATACCGAGGTGAAAAGATAAGATCGACCTCGGTAGACTTCGACTAATTTTAGTCACGTGGTCTATTATGGGTCGGATACCTTAAAGAGGTAAACATAGGTGGACTAGTTATACGGCTTAAATCTATATTTCCTCTTCTATGCAATATTATTATTGCCCTTTTTTTTTAGTGAGTCATAATTTCTCCAACCTGTATCCCAAACGGGCTATAAATTAGCATCTCCTTTTTATAATTATAATGGTTAATTTCTATTTGTCCTGAACATTACCATTATTTACCACAAGACGATGAAGTAGGAATCCAAGATCAAACTATTCTTATATGATTGCATACCTGTCCACTTTATCATCTTATCTTCATACTATGAAATACCGCTATTTTCTATTCTTTTTTTTTGTATCACATCGTCCTAAACTTGCATGCAATATTTGTCACTGGACGTTAAGCAACCAACCATCAGTATATTGTGTCACCGTTAGTCTCTGTTCTGTAATTTTTTATCCAATTTTCCCGTGTTTTGTCTCATTATTCTTATTTCTATAAATTCCTCTAATAATTTATGCTGTCCTATGTTTTTTTTTATATCTGATGCACTTACCTTACAAAAAGCACACATCAAATTACGTCTATGAATACTTAAGAAAAACATCTCATACAAATACTAAGATTATACATATGTAGAAAATCTTCATAAAACAAGTATAACTGCAGCTGGCAGTTTAGCGAGACCAGACAATGAGCCAACTCATTTTTCATTTACAAAATTATCTGATCTCCCTGAATAGTCTGAATGTTTCTTAGCTGTTGCACCAATAATTGCCTAATCTTTTGGGAGATTTTTTTTTAGGAACCAACCTTTACACAAAACCACTTTGCCAATGTAGCCCGTCTCCATGGAGAAATATAGAACCTAATCATGAAACTCAATACTCTTTGAATGCATGTTTGAATCATGCACATGGAAAAGATGGAATGGAATTTTCCCATACTGCATAGTTACTTGTAAAAAAACATAAAAACTCAAAAGTGAATTTTACTTCAACTCTCATAAATTCCATCATGTATTAGCATGAAATAAAGGACAGCTTCGCACGATCAATAACTTTTCCTGTGAACCTTTATTTTAAAAATAAGGAAATTGGTATGATTGGTTTGATTGCAGCATGTTGTAACGAGGCAACAACCAAGCAGGGTTCAAATGACATGGATATACGCAAATTTGATCACTGCATGGCCTTCGATATTAAGAAACTCCCTACCATATCGTAATGTCATTTCTTCCGAAGTCAATAACCAACTTCTTGGTTATCCGTCTTGTACATTATCTTTGACAACATGCTACAAAAGCCGATACTATTCCGAAGGTCATAAATTACCATTTTAATATCGCTTGTCATCCAGACGCTCTACTTTGAAAAATTAAGCGGCTGGATGATCGAGACTAAGATTTAAATTAAAATAATCAATACAAATTAAATGTAAGCACACTATTGAATTAGTACAGGTAAAATGCAGGTTTGAATAACTTCGCAGTAAAATAATCTCAAAATTATTGTGAAAAAAATAAAGGAAAAGAAAACGAAATGATATTGATGTTTTGGGCAGATTTTCAAGGATGTTATGAATAATGAAATGAACATATGAATGATGTGAACAAGAAGAAAGCCTTTTTTTAATCTAATGAATGACGACAGACACAAACTTTCAATCAAAATATTAACGTTATCTCATTGCAATATGTCTGGTCAAAAATTATCCTTGCATTTTATATTTTAAGTTGGTTTAAAAGGATTGCATATCAAAATTTATATTAAATAATATTGATTTATTTTTAGTGCTTGCTACTTAAAAACCACATATCAAGCTATTCACCATCCTTTATTCGTACAAATTTGATTAAAAACAAATAGTTTTACACGTTATATATGTATACCGTTGTAAACGAAGAAAGAAAGTTATATTTATATATGAATACCACTTCTGATTCAATACAATTGTCAACACCAAAGAGAGATAAATGTGCAATGAAATTCATATAGCTTCAAAAGCAATATGCAAGAAAAATTAAAACATCAAACAACACAATTGGCCAACACTACAATTGATTTGGTTCACTTACTCATAATTTTGGTCCTAAAAACCTGGTCATTTCTTTTAATTGAGTCGTGAAATTTATATGAAGTCATATGTTCAAATATTCATTTGTTTCAGATATGAACGATTAGTAACCAACTTCGTAGGTAAGTACCTCTGAACTCTCAAACGTCGCTGAAGTATTTATACGATACCACATTCTATACTTTACAACCACAATTTCAAAGGTTAGGGGTTATGCCATTTATGTAATCATGATATAGTTTAAAAAAGATGAGGAATTTCTAGGTAGGCATTAGATTCGTGTTATTTTAGCCCTCACTATCGATCGGTCAAAATTAATCACAAATATAATGCATATTCATGTTAAAACTACAATAAAGTATAGCTTGCATCAATTCTTTCTTAATTTTAGATTCTTGATTTATTTAAATTCACCTACATATAAATAAAAAGGTGATGTTTGATTGTCGATGAGACAACTCTCCACAAGAGACCAAATGACACAGAAATAAACAAGAATCGGTCATCGTACGGCCTTAAAAAATACGTTAGGCCCACACCGCAATGTCAGCTATAAGAATAGCAGAACTGACAATGTAAAAAAATTCAAACCAGAAAATCAACGGCCTAATGGAGGTACAAAATATCAACGAAAAAACATGTAACATGTAAACAAACGAAAACCACTGAATTACAGGCTCCTAACTAGGGACAGAAACAGAAAAGCAGATCCGGCGGGATTAAACATGTAAGCAAGATCCGAATCCTCCCCCGACCTTGAGAAACTATGCCGATTGTAGGCAAATACATGTACATGTATGTTAACTTTATTAAGACTACTATATGTATATCATATGAAGCAGATACTCATTTTGTTTTATGTTTTAAGAAATGAAGCATTCAGAAATACATACACAGTCATATTACTCTAATATAAGTCCCTTTTTATTATTCTAAGAACCTGCAAACAAACCATCGTTGTTTTCGCTCTACGTTTTAATTTTATTTTGCACATAATTGAATGTTCGATGTAACGCGATTGGCTGAAACTGATTTGTCTATCGGCTCATAGACATCATTAAGTCATGTGACCGCAACATTTTCAACGTTTTTCTGTACATGTTGTCTAGCAACTGCTGGTGGACATTTCGTCCCCGATGGTATCATCAGCCCAGTAGTCAGCACTTCAGTGTTGACATGAATATCAATTATATGGTAATTTTCATAAATGTTTTGTTTACAAAACTTTGAATTTAAAAAAAAACGAAGGATTTTCTTACCCCAGGAGTAGATTACCTTAGTCGTATTTGGCACAACTTTTTGGAATTTTGGATCCTCAATGCTCTTCAACTTTGTATTTGTTTGGCTTTTTAACTGTCTTGATCTGAGCGTCACTAATGAGTCTTATGTAGACGAAACGCGCGTCTGGCGTATAGAATTATAATCCTGGTACTTTTGATAATTTTTTACACCACTGGGTATAAAAATAGTTTCAACATACAAAAATCTTTGATCATAAAATGTAAGCTATCTTTTTGCAATTGTTTGTCTATAAATCTATCTTGGCTGATTATTTCGTCAAACGATGCTTTAAATTAAGATTAAATATTACGTTTCTAAAAGGCCTACTGTATTGAACATTACAAGAAGATATAAAAAGAAAAAACTTGTAGATTCGTCACCGTTCATGTTTAGAACAATAGTTTAAATACCATTATTAACAAAGGAGATATATTTATTTTAGCTCTAATAACACGTCTTATTTTATACAATCATCAATACCAGAAAGACAAAAACATCAAAATGGGTATTTAAACATTCATACTAAAAAAGAACTGATAAATCAAAACTCAAGACAGCACCATTGTCAATAATAGAAATCTGATAAGACCTCTTTTTTGTCATTTTAATTTGGCATATTAGTCCGACATAATTACACCATATCCCTTCAAACGTGTAACAGAAACAAATATACTCTTCGTTGAGGTTCACAAACTATAATTTGAATATGTGTACCGTGTGAAAACGTTGGTTATCGATTTATACCGGCTGTGAAATTTAAATCTTATGATTTGTGTTTACAAGCTATCCCACATTTGTTTTAATTTAACTTAGAACATCTTGTTTAACATCGAACATACATGATTTGTAAAGGTATTGCTCATGAGTATGGCTCGGATAACATGAACATTTGTGTTTGTGTCGGTGTGATGAATGTTGGTTTTTGAAAAGCAAGTATTTTCGTCAAATTAGATATAATTTATAAAGTAAGCTATTTCAGATAATTTAAAAAAAAAATTGCTTAAGTTTAAACTACCCTCTACTATGACATCATATTTGTTATCTTTTGAGAACGTGTTTTTCAACATTCTGATGGGGACCAATTGTATCCCTCTTTTTGTGAACTTGTTCCTTTATTTTTTAAAGCTGATCTCATACATGAAAAAATAAAAGAAGTTAGAAATATCCTTGTACTTTACTTTCCATTATATAAACGATGTTCTCTCATTTAAAAATACAAAATTTGGTGACTATGTTGAACGCATCTATTCTATTGAACTAGCAAAAAGGGATACAACAAATACATTTAAGTTTGCCTTATATCTTGACTTATATCAAGAGATGATTCAAACGGAGAATATATTTCTCAATTGCAACGATATTTTAGGGATTGTATTTTATATATTGATTTCCTTGAAATCAGGTTGCTGCAAAAAAGAAACAGTTTAAACAAAAAGGTCCAGATGATGAAGTTAAAATCATTCAGTCGTAAATTTTATGTACACCATCACAAGTTGGTTGTCCGTTATAAGATATATGTTTCACAGATGATGTCGCATTTATTCCTCATGGCATAACAACAATATTGTTCCCTTTTACGAATGCGACCTACCTATGTACCCGGTTTGAGAGTTGTACAGAAGCCATACTTACTTATGTGACCCTACGTATTATATGCGCTAAAGACTACATGTATCTTTCCCCTGACATTACGGTAAATCAATTTATTTTCTTGATTGTAATATCATTTATGCGACTAATCATAGTATTTGTAATTGAATAATACTGTAGCTGCTTTCAGTGAAACTAAAACTCGTTATCTAACTGGTGTATTTGATTGCACCTCGGTAATGGCAAACAATGTGCCAATATCTTGGACAAAATTAACTCTACATAAATTTTGCTATTTATAGTTCATGGTCCCGCAAATATTTAGCATATAATCATTAATTCAATGATATTCGAAAGACCTTTGAGTGAATTATTCTTTTTATTTTTTGTTAACTCATTGACACTATTGATATTGGAAAGAATGAACAAAATGAAAAACCAAAGTATTAAGAAAACCGCCATGGCAAAGGACGACCATATAAAACTTTAAGAGGAATCATTTTCTTTCTATTCATTCAAGACATCAGATGTCCATTTTCCGTTTCGAATATTAAAACTAACGTTTCATATCTATATAGATAACAGAGAGAAAAAAATATTTGTATTTTAAAATGCATGCAACAATAAATCTCACACAGTGAAATGTTATTATTTTTCATCACCAGGGGCCTCACCTAATTTAAAAATAAAAACACCTAATTCAAAAATAAAGACACCTAATTTAAAAATAAAGACACCTAATCCAGAAATAAAGACACCTGATTCAAAAATAAAGACACTTATCCAAAAATAAAGACAGAAGCACTCTCACTCGTGTTCTTTGTGGTATATGGTATTTAATTTTCATATTCTTTTTTTAAGTGTGTAGTGCATATTCAAACTTGTCTATAGTATATCAATGTTTATGTTATAATATATGATACACCTTTCAAGTTTTATCGACATTTGTTTTAGGTTACACGGATAAATAGCTATGACTATTGTATGCATGAAGGCACAATTACAACATTAACATTATCTTGGTATTGAAACATTTTAAGTGTATAACTGACCATGCTGACTGAAATTAAAACTTTACCTTTGCTTTTGTTAAAAAAAAATCAATAAATAGTTTTATTGATAATAATCTATAGTTTATGTATACATTGAATATCTAAATTTAAAGAATTATTACAAATTAAATGTAAGCACACTATTGAATTAGTACAGGTAAAATGCAGGTTTGAATAACTACGCAGTAGAATAATCTCCGAATTAGTTTAAAAAAAAGTAAAGGAAAAGAAATCGAAGTGAAATTGATATTTTGTGCAGATTTTCAAGGACGTTATGGATAATGCAATGGCATACTCTTAGTAAATTTGACTAATCATGTCACGTATATTATTCTTTTAACAAAACGTTATTGAGGAAAACAATATGTTAGACAAATGTGGTATGTATGACATTTTATTTTTACTTCAGATATATATATACATATGGTGTGAACAAGAAGAAAGTTTTTTTTTATCTAACGAATGACGACGAACACAAACTTTCAATCAAATTATTAACGTTATGTCTTTGAAATTTTTAATGTCGAAAATTATCTTTGCATCTTATATTTTATATTTTAACAGGATTGCACATTTAAATTTATTTTAATTAATATTGATTTATATTCATTGCTTGTTACTTAAAGACCACATATTAAGCTATTCACCAACCTTTATTCGTACTAATTTGATAAAAAAACGAATAGTTATACACTTTATATATGTACACCGTAGTAAATGAATGCAGAAACTTGTATTAAACTTGTATAACACTTCTTTTAAAATTATTACAATTGTCAACAACATAGAAAGATAAATGTGCAATAAAATTGATATGACCTCAAAAGCAATATACAAGAAAAATTAAAAATCAAACAACACAAATGGCCAACTTTACAACAGATTTGGTTCACCTACTCATAATTTTGGCCCTAAAAACCTGGTCATTTCTTTTAATTGAGTCGTGAAATTTATATGAAGTCATATGTTCAAATAATCATTTGTTTCAGATATGAACGAATAGTTACCAACTACGTAGGTAAGTACCTCTTACCTCTTAAATGAATTTGACGGCCCCCATGTCAGCAAATGTCGCTGAAGTATCCAAATGATACCACATTCTATACTTTACAACCAAAATTTCAAAAGTGAGGGGTAATGCCATTCATTTAATCATGATATAGGTTAAAAAGATGAGGAATTTCTAACAATGTGAACTCTACATACAAATAGAAAGGTGATGTATGATTGTCGATGAGACAACTCTCCACAACACGAACAAGTATCGGTCAATAATTTCAAGCGAAAAGAAAAAAAAGTGTAGAAAACTGATTTCCCGAGCTGACTAACTGACTGACAGACTGACAGACAGACAGATTGACAGATATACCGACCGACCGACCGACCGACCGACTGACGAACTGACCGACTGACTGACTAACCGACCGACCAACCGACTGCGCGACCAACCGACCGACAGACCGACCGACAGACAGACAGACAGACAGACAGACAGTGTAAATTTTGCCAATTGAAAACATAGGATTATTAGCAGACCGTTTTAAAAATATAAAGGAGACGTGGTATGATTACCAATGAGACAACTGTTCGCCAAATTTCAAATGAAGTGCATGTAAGCAATAATAGAAAACCGTTTGGCCTTCAACAATGAGAAAAACCCATACTCATGTACAGAAAAGTTATAACGCACTTTTCGACATGAAGAATTGATGTCAACTGGAATTGCACTGCCGTGGTGTAGTGGTTAATGCATCGGACTACTAACACAAAGGTTCCTGGTTCGATTCCCGTTTGGGATGAAAATTTCAGGAACTTAATTTTCGGCTCTCCCTTGACACCATTTGCGAGTATGGTCTTGAGGAAACGATGATAGTCCGTCGGACGGGGACGATAAATGGCTGACCCGTGTTAAGAGAGAGCCATATCTCTTGCACGTTAAAGACACCCTTGTAGATTTCGAAAAAGAGTAGGCAAATGCCGCTACAAGGCAGCACTCGCACCCGCAAAGTGGAAAGGGATTAATATAAGGTGCAAAACTTGTTTCCCAATCCACTATAAATAAATATGTTTAGACTAATTGCACTGCAGCCGTCCCGCTAGACCACACGACCAGCTGGGCTCTACACACGACCACCTGGGCTAACACACAGCCACCGAACTTTTTCTATTTTAGAGCCCAGGTGGTCGTGTGGTCTAGCGGGACGGCTACAGTGCAGGCGATTTGGTGTCATGATATCACAGTAGCATGGGTTCGAATCCCGGCGAGGGAAGAACCAAAAATTTGCGAAAGAAAATTTACAGATCTAACATTGTTGGGTTGATGTTAAGACGAGTTGTATATACATTATGTACACAGCCATGTATCACCATCATTGATGGCTATCCGATGGATACATCTGTTGTAGAGTTGTCACTGACTCAAACGTACATATATATATATATTTGCGAAAGCAAATTTACAGATCTAACATTGTTGGGGTGATGTTAAGACAGGTTATATTTTTTTCTGTTTAGTATTGAATTTATATTAAGATTCATTTTGTTACATCTTGTGATCAACTTTATTTGGCAATCGCCAGTGGCAGTCAGCAGGGTTAAAGAACATCAGTTGTTCGACCTGTTAGTCAAATGCGCTTTGTTTAAATATACTTTTTCACTTTTTTAGTCTTTTGGAAAATGTTGTTTATGCTGTTTTTAGACCCTTCTACAACGCAATTTGTTTGACATGCCCACGTATAAGAATTGCGGTTTTTATCCAACGCAATCATAGGATTGAACGTAGTTTTCAATTTAGACTCGTTTATATTTTTTGTTTGGGCATGTATCATATTTTCCCTCTAGTTTATATGATCCGTTCATCCTTTATTGACTCTTAAAATTCAAGATATTATTTAAAATGAGGGTACTTTTGTAAAAATGCGGGTACTTTTTATATGGCCTTCCAAATACCGTTTCGATCCCTAACATCACTGAAGAGACATTTATTGTCGAAATCCAGATCTGGTGTACTCAACAAATATTGACACCGTAAGTTTGTGGCACAACATCGTGGCCACAAGTTAACATTTTTTTTTTCTGTTTAGTATTAAATTTATATTAAGATGCATTTTTTTACATCTTGTGATCAATTGTATTTGGAAATTGCCAATGGCAGTCTGCAGGGTTAAAGAACATCAGTTGTTCGACCTGTTAGTCAAATGGTGTTTTGTTTAAATATACTTTTTCACTTTTTTTGGTCTTTTGGAAAATGTTGTTTGTGCTGTTTTTAGACCCTTCTACAACGCAATTTGTTTGACATGCACAAGTATAAGAATTGCGGTTTTTATCCAACGCAATCATAGGATTGAACGTAGTTTTCAATTTAGACTCGTTTATTTTTTTGTTTGGACATGTATTATATTTTCCCTCCGGTTTATATGATCCGTTCATCCTTTATTGATTCTTAAAATTCAAGAGTTTATTTAAAAATGAGGGTACTTTTTATATATCCTTCCAAATACCGTTTCGATCCCTAATATCACTGAAGAGACATTTATTGTCGAAATGCGGATCTTGTGTACTAAAGAAATATTGACACCGTAAGTTTATGGCACAACATCGTGGCCACAAGTTAACAATTTTGTTTTCTGTTTAGTATTAAATTTATATTAAGATTCATTTTGTTACATCATGTGATCAATTTTATTTCGCAATCGCCAATTGCAGTCAGCAGGTTTAAAGAACATCAGTTGTTTGACCTGTTGGTCAAATGCGTTTTGTTTAAATATACTTTTTCACTTTTTTGTTCTTTCGGGAAATGTTGTATGTGCTGTTTTAGACCTTTCTACAACGAAATTTGTTTGACATGCACACGTATAAGAATTGCGATTTTTATCCAAGACAATCATAGGATTTAACGTAGTTTTCAATTTAGACGAGTTGTATATACATTATGTACACAGCCATGTATCACCATCATTGATGGCGATCCGATGGATACATCTGTTGTAGGGTTGTCACTGACTCAGACGTACTTATGAATATAATTATTTTCTGTGACTGTATCTTACATTAATTTGTAGAATCCTTTAGTGTAGATAATTTAGCTGATCTGTAACAATAACATCTTCATGCCTTATATATCATGTACTGTAGTACGCCGCTAGATTAAAACTGAAGTGGAAATGTAACACATGCCCACCGGAAGCTCTTTTTTTGAGAGCCCAGGTGGTCTTATGGTCTAGCGGGACGGCTGCAGTGCAGGCGATTTTGTGTCACGATATCACAGTAGCATGGGTTCGAATCCCGGCGAGGGAAGAACCAAAAATTTGCGAAAGCAAATTTACAGATCTAACATTGTTGGGTTGATGTTTAGACGAGTTGTATATACATTATGTACACAGCCATGTATCACCATCATTGATGGCGATCCGACGGATACATCTGTTGTAGGGTTGTCACTGACTCAGACGTACTTATGTATATATATGTATATATATATCAGTCTAAAGATTTGCACAACGGTACTGATATAAGGTGTTATAAAACGAAAATGTTGTTATAAAATCGTTTTTATAACAACATTTTCGTTTTATAACACCTCATATCAGTACCGTTGTGCAAATCTTTAGACTGATATATTTTTTTCCTTATCTGCATAGTATCGCCTATTCTAGACGATCCGGTACATAGTAAATTTGCTGGTTGGTCCTTTTGATAGACTTTTATATATATATATATATATATATATATAGCCCAGGTGGTCGTGTGGTCTAGCGGGACGGCTGCAGTGCAGGCGATTTGGTGTCACGATATCACAGTATCATGGGTTCGAATCCCGGCGAGGGAAGAACCAAAAATTTGCGACAGCAAATTTACAGATCTAACATTGTTGGGTTCATGTTTAGACGAGTTGTATATATATATATAGACGTACTTATGAAATAATGATTTTCTGTGACTGTATCTCACATTAATTTGTAGGATCCTTTACTATATATAAGTTAGCTGATATGTAACAATAACATCTTCATGCCTTATATATCATGTACTGTAGTACGCCGCTAGATTAAAACTGACGTGGAAAGGTAACATATGGCCACCGAGAGCTCTTTATTGAGAGCCCAGGTGGTCGTGTGGTCTAGCGGGACGGCTGCAGTGCAGGCGATTTGGTGTCACGATATCACAGTAGCATGGGTTCGAATCCCGGCGAGGGAAGAACCAAAAATTTGCGAAAGCAAATTTACAGATCTAACATTGTTGGGTTGATGTTTAGACGAGTTGTATATATATATATATATAAACGAGTCTAAATTGAAAACTACGTTCAAACCTATGATTGCGTTGGATGAAAATCGCAATTTTTATACGTGTGCATGTAAATCAAGTTTCGTTGTAGAAGGGTCTAAAAACAGCACAAACAACATTTTCCAAAAGACCAAAAAAGTGAAAAAGTATATTTAAACAAAACGCATTTGACTAACAGGTCGAACAACTGATGTTCTTTAACCCTGTTGACTGCCATTGGCGATTGCCAAATAAAATTGATCACAAGATGTAACAAAATGGACCTGAATATAAATTTAATACTAAACAGAAAACAATATTAACTTGTGGCCACGATGTTATGCCACAAACATACGGTGTCAATATTTTTTTAATACACCAGATCCGGATTTCGACAATAAAAGTCTCTTCAGTGATGTTCGGGATCGAAACGGTATTTGGAAGGCCATATAATTTACTCTCAATTTAAGATTGACTCTTGAATTTTAAGAGACAATATAGGATGAACGGATCATATAAACCGGAGGGAAAATATGATACATGCCCAAACAAAAAATATAACCGAGTCTAAATTGAAAACTACGTTCAAACCTATGATTGCGTTGGATAAAAACCGCAATTTTTATACGTGTGCATGTCAAACAAATTTCGTTGTAGAAGGGTCTATAATCAGCACAAACAACATTTTCCAAAAGACCAAAAAAGTGAAAAAGTATATTTTGACAAAACGCATTTGACTAACAGGTCGAACAACTGGGGCAATATGCGCAATTGTTATTCCATAGGCCGTAATGGTAACGTTTTCTTCTGTTGCTCAGCCCATATCGTAAACTTGTATATGTATGATGGCTTGTTTCGAAGCTGAGACATTTTTACATATGTGGTTAAATTTTCGGGGTACGAAGTGTGATTCATTTTTCCGTAATTTAGCAAACCCCGAGTATCCTTTTGCGATGTCACTCCTCATGGTAAAAATTCCCAATTTTAACACAATAAGTTCTTTGAAATTTTAATACTTTGAACACATTTCATAGCTCCATGGTTTTTACACATTTATTCTGTGTTCCCTTATTTTCTAAATTAACACTAATGGTTCAGCTCAGTTATTTGTTTATCATAGAAATGTGTCAAATATACACAGAGATTTTTTGTTTACACGTGACTTTTGTGTTCCTCATTTCAAGGCGCAATAGGGGTATTGTCCCAACTGATGTTCTTTAACCCTGCTGACTGCCATTGGCGATTGCCAAATGAAATTGATCACAAGATGTAACAAAATGGATCTTAATATAAATTTAAAACGTCACAGAAAAAAAAATTGAAAACTATATATATATATATACTCGTTTAAACATCAACCCAACAGTGTTAGATCTGTTCATTTGCTTTCGTAATTTTTTTGTTTATATATATGTTACAGTAAATAGGTGAAATTAGGAGTTACACGTAATTACTAAACGTTTCAGTAAATACCTGTACTTCCTAGCCAATTTAGTGATTACATGTATTTACTAGTTGTTTCAGTGATCACTGGTAATCACTGATTTTTTTGGTAATTTTTACAGCTATTTACTGACTTGATGTTTTTGTTTTAAAATTAAAAACATAATTCAAGATACCAAATAAGAAAGTAAAGGGATAGGGATTTTAAGGGAGCTTACTTAAGGATGTAGGAATATAAGGCACATCAAAAGTGCATACTCTTTAGTGTTTGTGAATTGAAACTGGAAAATGGTTGTTTTATAGGTTTTGAAACTCTGTAAACATATGCATGCAAGACAATGATATCTATCTCAAATTGATTTTCATAATTTGGTTAAACTAAAATCTCCATCATGCACTATGGTTTAAAACTTTAAAATAACTGTCTCCAAATATCCTGGATTTCTACCAAACATGGACAGAAGCAAAATGTGTATGATCATTAGTTTATATCCAAAAGTAAATTTGTAAAAAGAATCCTTTCTTTTTCGTTTATTACTTAAAAATGGACTAGAGTTTGTTTCCCAGTTAACATTTTTCATACACAATGCAGTTAAAGTTTTTAAAACATAAGGTTTTATAAACCATCCTGGATT
Source organism: Mytilus edulis (assembly GCA_019925275.1). Classification (NCBI taxonomy): domain Eukaryota; kingdom Metazoa; phylum Mollusca; class Bivalvia; order Mytilida; family Mytilidae; genus Mytilus; species Mytilus edulis. The sequence goes on from CM034354.1 coordinate 24,504,854, forward strand.
TTTACCCAATTTTGACAGAAGCTTCTTACAGTACTAGTCAAAATATAGTATCTAAAGGAAAATTTTAATATTTTTTCCTCATTTTTGTTGAGCCTGCGATTTACAGCAAAAGTAGGGTATTTGTTTTGCAAAACCCTTACAATTTTAAAAGCTTAATACATCAAACTTGTTTCTCATCTATTTTAACAAAATATAACCAGATTGGCAGCTAACAGTGAATAATAATTTCACTACATCATTTTTATTAATGATTTATTTTTTTTATATATCGAAGCTAATGCACATAACAGTTCATTCCAGTTCTTAACCTACATAACGTTATCTTATCTGTATAAGGTAGTTAGTCTAAATATTCTTAAAATTCAAAGTTTTCCTTCAAAAATTAAAACATAATGCTTTAGGAGAATTTAGCATTTCTGATTTCCATGTCTGCTGTAATTGGTTAAAAATTATTTGTTTATACTCAATTTGAACATTTTGGATTGAAACTAAAGTTACTCGGATTTAACCAAATATTTGAAAGTCAATATTTATTCAAGATATTTTTTATAGAAATCAACCATTCAAAATTTACTGTACTGTACTAACTGATCTTTTAGTTAATATTACAATAACTTTTGTTCGCCTGACCTGAATACAACATTGTTTTAGCAGTCAGTAAATAGGTGTGAAAATCATTTTACAATTAGTAATTACTGGTAATAACTGGGCCGTATCAGGAATTACTTGTATTAACTAAGTGCATCGGGGATTATCTGTAATTCCTAAATTTTAGTAATTACATGTAATTCCTAATTTCACCTATTTACTGTAACATGTATATATATTAGCAATGTTTTTAATTAGGTCTTTCAACCTTTCGGATGAAAGACCTATTGTTTTTGTTCTGATTATTAGGTCTTTCCGCCTTTCCGTGGAAAGACCTATTGAATTTGTTCTGATTATTAGGTCTTTCCACCTTTCCGTGGAAAGACCTATTGAATTTGTTCTGATTATTAGGTCTTTCCACCTTTCCGTGGAAAGACCTATTGAATTTGTTCTGATTATTATTATTAGGTCTTTCCACCTTTCCGTGGAAAGACCTATTGAATTTGTTCTGATTATTATTAGGTCTTTCCACTTTTCTGTGGAAAGACCTATTGTTTTTCTTCTGATTATTATTTTTTTTTTTTTTTCTTCCGCCTAATTTTGTTCTTGCGATAAATATTTGTTTCGCAACATGTCGCTTAGATATTTGGTATATGATATCGAACAGTTTAAGCGCTTTTGAAATTTACCCTGCGTAAACGAATACTTTTCTTTGTTGGAGTTATCTACCCAAACACTGTTTTCCTTGTTAGCGCAACTCCTTCGCAACCGTAAAATATTATGACAAATTTATTTTACAAAATTGCTCGTTATATCCTTCGCATGATTTGTCCTATTTTGACCGAAGCGATATGAACGCTCCATATGAGAGTTATTTCCCCTTATGCATTTGTTATAAGTGATATGCATTTCTATCTTGTAAACCATTAGTGCTTGAGACCTAGGATCTTTTGATTTGAGGTCCTTGGTCCAAAAAAATGAAAATAAGGTCAAGGTCAAAGGTCAAGGTCAAATTCAAAATTTTGATTTTGGCTTATTTTCACTCTTTTTCATTAACTTTATAAGATTTCCACAAATTATTTTTACTAAATTGTTAGTTGCGACATGTCGTAACTTAAAACATTTGATTGGAAGGGTGCGTAGACAATAAATAGGAGTTTTTGCCCCTTTTATATTTAGAATTATGCGTAAAGGGATATTACTCATGAACCATACAGAATACAGACCTAGGGTCTTTTGATATGGAATCCTTGGTTTATGACCTTAAAATTGAGGTCAAGGTCATAGGTTAATTGGACGTTCTAGATTTTGACCTTTGCTTGAAATTCATATTTATACATCATTAAGCCATAGGAACTGACATTTTCAACTGAATTTTAATATTTTCATATCAAAATAGATACTTATTGGCGGAAAGACCATCAATTGTTCTTTGAATTTGTATTTTTTTTCTTCCGCCTAATTCTGTTCTTGCGATAAACATTTGTTTCGCAATATGTCACTTAGGTATTTTGGTATATAATATCGAACAGTTTATGCGCTTTTGAAATTTACCCTGCGTAAACGAATACTTTTCTTTGTAGGAGTTATCTCCCCAAACACTGTTTTCCTTGTGAGCGCAACTCCTTCGCAACCGTAAAATATTATGACAAATTTATTTTACAAAAATGCTCGTTATAATCCTTAGCGTGATTTATCCTATTTCGACTGAAGCGATATGAGCGCTCTATATGAGAGTAATTTCCCCTTATGCATTTGATATAAGTGATATGCATTTCTATCTTGTAAACCATAAGTGCTAGAGACCTAGGATCTTTTGATTTGAAGTCCTTGGTCCAAAAAAATGAAAATTAGGTCAAGGTCAAAGGTCAAGGTCATATTCTAATTTTTGAAATTGGCTTATTATCTCTTATTTCCAGAAACTGTATAAGATAACGACAAATTATTTCACCTAAATTGTTTGTTGCGACATGTCGTTACACGTAAATTTTGATTGCAAGGGTACATTGAACGTAAAAGGGAGTTTTCGCCCCTCTTGTATTAAAAAATATGCATATGGTGATATAACTCATTAACCAACTATAAATAAGACCTATAGTCTTTTGATTTGAGTTCCCTGGTTTGTGACCTTGAAATTGAGGTCAAGGTCATAGGTTAATAGGACGTTCTAGATTTTGACCTTTGCTTTAAATTCATATAAATACATCATAAAGCCATAGGAACTAAAATTATTAACTGATTTTTCCTATATCAATATCAAAATAGTTCTTTACTAGTGGAAAGACCTTCAATTGTTCTCTGAACAATTGGTTTTTAATTAGGTCTTTCCACCTTTCCGTGGAAAGACCTATTGAATTTGTTCTGATTATTAGGTCTTTCCACCTTTCCGTGGAAAGACCTATTGTATTTGTTCTGATTATTAGGTCTTTCCACCTTTCCGTGGAAAGACCTATTGAATTTGTTCTGATTATTATTATTATTTTTTTTTTTTCTTCCGCCTAAATTTTTTTCTTGCGTAGTATTGATGTTTCCAAAGATGTCGCTTAGATATTTGGAATATGATGTCGTATAGTTTATACGCTTTAAAAATTTACAACTGCGTAACAAAATACTTTACGTTGTAAGAGTTATCTCCCCAAACACTGTTATTCTTGTGGCCACTACTCCTTCGCAACCGTAAAAGATTACGACAAATTTATTTTGCCAAATTGCTTGTTACGTCTTCAGAATTAGAATAATCATTTGGACCGAAGCTATCCGGAGACTCCATATGAGAGTTATTTCCCCTTATGCATTTGATATAAGTGAAATGCGTTTCTTACTGGTAAACCATCAGTGTTATAAGCCGAGGGTCTTTAAATTTGAGGTCCTTGGTCCAAAAAAATGAAAATAAGTTCAAGGTCAAAGGTCAAGGTCATATTATAAATTTTGATTTTGGCTTATTTTCTCTTATTTTTAACAACCTTGAAAGATATTGACAAATTCTTTTTACTAAATTGTGAGTTGCGACATGTTGTAACTTATAAATTTGGGTTGGAAGGGTGCGTAAACAATAAATGAGAGTTTTCGCCCATCTTATATTTAAAATCATGCCTATAGTGATATAACTCATTAACCATACATATTTAAGACCTAGGGTATTTTTGTTTGAGGTCCTTGGTTGGTGACCTTGAAATTGACGTCAGGTCAAAGGTTAATAGGACGTTCTAGATTTTGACCTTTGCTATAAATTCATATTTATACATTATGAAGTCATAGGAACTGACATTTTAGATTGATTTTTAATATTTTGATAATAAAATAGATCTTTACTTGTGGAAAGACCTTCAATTGTTCTTTGAACAATTGGTTTTTAATTATTATTAGGTCTTTCCACCTTTCCGTGGAAAGACCTATTGAATTTGTTCTGATTATTATTATTATTATTATTTTTTTTTTTTTTTTCTTCCGCCTAATTTTTTTTCTTGCGTATTATTGATGTTTCAAAAGATGTCGCTTAGATATTTGGAATATGGTATCGTATAGTTTATACGCTTTAACAATTTACAACTGTGTAACAAAATACTTTACGTTGAAAGAGTTATCTCCCCAAACACTGTTTTTCTTGTGGCCACTACTCCTTCGCAACCGTTAAAGATTACGACAAATTTATTTTACCAAATTGCTCGTTACATCTTCAGGATTAGGATATTCATTTGGACCGAAGCTTTACGGAGACTCCATATGAGAGTTATTCCCCCTTTTCCCTTAAATTAGGTGATATGCATTTCTAAATGGTAAACCATAAGTGATAAAGACATAGGGTCTTTAGATTTGGGGTCCTTGGTCGAAAATAATAAAAATGAGGTCAAGGTCAAAGGTCAAGGTCATATTCTAAATTTTGATTTTGGCTTATTTTCATTTATTTTCAAATACCTTATGACATATCGACAAATAATTTTTCATAAATTGTTAGTTGCGACATGTCCTTACTTGTATATTTTGATTGAAAGGGTGCGCAGACAATAAATAGGAGTTTTTGCCCATCTTTCATTTAGAATTACGCGTAAAGTGATATTACTAATAAACCAAACATATTAAAGACCTTGGGTCTTTTGATTTAAGGTCATTGGTTTGTGAACTTGAAATTGAGGTCAAGGTCATAGGTTAATATGACGTTCTAGATTTTGACCTTTGCTTTAAATTCATATAAATACATCATACAGCCATAGGAACTAACATTTTAAACTGATTTTTAATATTTCAATATCAAAAAAGATCTTTTCTAGTGGAAAGACCTACAATTGTTCTCTGAACAATTGGTTTTTAATTATTATTAGGTCTTTCCACTTTTCCGTGGAAAGACCTATTGAATTTGTTCTGATTATTATTTTTTTTTTTTTTCTTCCGCCTAAATTTTTTTCTTGCGTAGTATTGATGTTTCAAAAGATGTCGCTCAGATATTTGGAATATGATGTCGTATAGTTTATACGCTTTAAAAATTTACAACTGCGTAACAAAATACTTTACGTTGTAAGAGTTATCTCCCCAAACACTGTTTTTCTTGTGGCCACTACTCCTTCGCAACTGTAAAAGATTACGACAATTTTTTTTTACCAAATTGCTCGTTACATCTTCAGGATTAGGATATTACTTTGAACCGAAGCTATCCGGAGACTCCATATGAGAGTTATTTCCCCTTATGCATTTGATATAAGTGATATGCGTTTCTTACTGGTAAACCATCAGTGATATAGGCCTAGAGTCTTTAGATTTGAGGTCCTTGGTCCAAAAAAATGAAAATAAGGTCAAGGTCAAAGGTCAAGGTCATATTCTAAATTTTGATTTTCTCTTATTTTCAACAACCATGAAAGATATTGACAAATTCTTTTTACTAAATTGTGAGTTGCGACATGTTGTAACTTATAAATTTTGGTTGGAAGGGTGCGTAAACAATAAATGAGAGTTTTTGCTCATCTTATGTTTTAAATCATGTCTATAGTGATATAACTCATTAACCCTACATATTACAGACCTAGGGTCTTTTTGTTTGAGGTCCTTGGTTGCTGACCTTGAAATTGAGGTCAAGGTCAAAGGTTAATAGGACGTTCTAGATTTTGACCTTTGCTTTAAATTCATATTTATACATTATAAAGTCATAGGAACTGACATTTTAGATTGATTTTTAATATTTTGATAATTAAATAGATCTTTACTTGTGGAAAGACCTTCAATTGTTCTTTGAACAATTGGTTTTTAATTATTATTATTTTTTTTTTTTTTTTTTCTTCCGCCTAAATTTTTTTCTTGCGTAGTATTGATATTTCAAAAGATGTAGCTTAGATATTTGGAATATGATGTCGTATAGTTTATACGCTTTAAAAAATTACAACTGCGTAACAAAATACTTTACGTTGTAAGAGTTATCTCCCCAAACACTGTTATTCTTGTGGCCACTACTCCTTCTCAACCGTAAAAGATTACGACAAATTTATTTTACCAAATTGCTCGTTACGTCTTCAGGATTAAATATTCATTTGGATCGAAGCTATCCGGAGACTCCATATGAGAGTTATTTCCCCTTATGCATTTGATATAAGTGATATGTGTTTCTTACTGGTAAAGCATCAGTGATATAGGCCTAGGGTCTTTAGATTTGAGGTCCTTGGTCCAAAAAAATGAAAATAAGGTCAAGGTCAAAGGTCAAGGTCATATTCTAAATTTTGATTTTGGCTTATTTTCTCTTATTTTCAACAACCGTGAAAGATATCGACAAATTCCTTTTACTAAATTGTGAGTTGCGACATGTTGTAACTTATAAATTTTGGTTGGAAGGGTGCGTAAACAATAAATGAGAGTTTTCGCATATCTTATAATTAAAATCATGCCTATAGTGATATAAACTCATTAACCATACATATTACAGACCTAGGGTCTTTTTGTTTGAGGTCCTTGGTTGGTGACCTTGAAAGTGAGGTCAAGGTCAAAGGTTAATAGGACGTTCTAGATTTTGACCTTTGCTTTAAATTCATATTTATACATTATAAAGTTATAGGAACTGACATTTTAGATTGATTTTTAATATTTTGATAATAAATTAGATCTTTACTTGTGGAAAGACCTTCAATTGTTCTTTGAACAATTGGTTTTTAATTATTAGGTCTTTCAACCTTTCTGTTGAAAGACCTATTGTATTTGTTCTGATTATTATTATTATTATTATTATTATTATTTTTATTTTTTTTCTTCCGCCAACTTTTTTTTTCCTTCGCTGTTTTTTTTTTCACAAGATGTCGCTTAGATATTTGGTATATTATATCGAACAGTTAATGCGCTTCTGAAACTGACACCGCGTAACAAATACCTTTACCTTGTAAGAGTTATCTCCCCGAACACTGTTTTTCTTGTGGCCACTAAGGCTTCGCAACCGTATAAGAAACCGACAAATTTATTTTTCCAAATTGCTCGTTATATCCTCAGGATGTTCTGTTTCATTTTGACCGAAGCTATCCGGAGACTCCATATGAGAGTTATCCCCCCTTTTATATATGATATAAGTGATATGCATTTCTAACTGGTAAACCATTAGTGATAGAGACCTAGGGTCTTTTGATTTAAGATCCTTGGTCCAAAAAAATGAAAATTAGGTCAAGTGAATTTTGATTTTTGCTTATTTTCACTTATTTTCAATTACTTAATAAGATTTCGACAAATTATTTTTACGAAATTGTTAGTTGCGACATGTCGTTACTTATAAATTTTGGTTACAAGGGTGCGTAGACAATAAATGGGAGTTTTTGCCCCTCTTATATTTAGAATTATGCGTAAAGTGATATTACTCATGAACCATACATAATACAGACCTAGGGTCTTTTAATTTGGGATCCTATGTTTATGACCTTGAAATTGAGGTCAAGGTCATAGGTAAATTGGACGTTCTAGATTTTGACCTTTGGTCGAAATTCATTTTTATACATCATAAAGCCATAGGAACTGACATTTTCAACTGATTCTTTATATTTTCATATCAAAATACATCCTTATTGGTTGAAAGACCTTCAATTGTTCTTTGAACAATTGGTTTTTAATTATTATTATTATTATTATTTTTTTTTTTTTTTTTTTCTTCCGCCTAAATTTTATTCTTGCGCAGTATTGATGTTTCAAAAGATGTCGCTTAGATATTTGAAATATGATGTCTTATAGTTTATACGCTTTAAAAAATTACAACTTCGTCACAAAATACTTTACGTTGTAAGAGTTATCTTCCCAAATACTGTTTTTCTTGTGGCCACTACTCCTTCGCAACCGTAAAAGATTACGACAAATTTATTTTACCAAATTGTTCGTTACTACTTCAGGATTAGGATATTCATTTGGACCGAAGTTATCCGGAGACTCCATATGAGAGTTGTTTCCCCTTATGCATTTGATATAAGTGATATGCGTTTCTAACTGTTAAACCATCAGTGATATAGGCCTAGGGTCTTTGGATTAAAGTTCCTTGTTTCAAAAAAATGAAAATAAGGTCAAGGTCAAAGGTCAAGGTCATATTCTAGATTTTGATTTTGGCTTATTTTCTCTATTTTCAACAACCGTGAAAGATATTGACAAATAATTTTAACTTAATTGTGAGTTGCAACATGTTGTAACTTATAAATTTTGGTTGGAAGGGTGCGTAAACAATAAATGAGAGTTTTCGCCCATCTTATATTTAAAATCATGCCTAAAGTGATATAACTCATTAACCATACATATTACAGACCTAGGATCTTTTTATTTGAGGTCCTTGGTTGGTGACCTTGAAATTGAGGTCAAGGTCAAAGGTTAATAGGACGTTATGGATTTTGACCTTTGCTTTAAATTCATATTTATACATTATAAAGTCATAGGAACTGACATTTTAGATTGATTTTTAATATTTTGAAAAAAAAATAGATCTTGACTTGTGGAAAGACCTTCAATTGTTCTCTGAACAATTGGTTTTTAATTATTATTATTATTATTTTTTTTTTCTTCCCCCTAATTTTTTTTCTTAAGTAGTATTGATGTTTCAAAAGATGTCGCTTAGATATTTGGAATATGGTATCGTATAGTTTATACGCTTTAAAATTTACAACTGCGTAACAAAATACTTAACATTGTAAGAGTTATCTCCCCAAACACTGTTTTTCTTGTGGCCACTACTCCTTCGCAACCGTAAAAGATTACGACAAATTTATTTTACCAAATTGCTCGTCATATCTTAAAGATTAGGATATTCATTTGGACCGAAGCTTTACGGAGACTCCATATGAGAGTTTATTCCCCCTTTTCCATTGAATTAAGTGATATGTATTTCTAAATGGTAAACCATAAGTGATAGAGACCTAGGGTCTTCAGATTTGAGGTCCTTGGTCCAAAAAAATGAAAATGAGGTCAAGGTCAAAGGTCAAGGTCATATTCTAAATTTTGATTTTGGCTTATTTTCACTTATTTCCAAAAACCGTATGACATATCGACAAATAATTTTTCATAAATTGTTAGTTGCGACATGTCCTTACTTGTATATTTTGGTTGAAAGGGTGCGCAGACAATAAATGGGAGTTTTTGCCCATCTTACATTTAGAATTATGCGTAAAGTGATATTACTCATTAACCAAACATATTAAAGACCTAGGGTCTTTTGATTTAAGGTCCTTGGTTTGTGACCTTGAAATTGAGGTCAAGGTCATAGGTTAATAGGACGTTCTAAATTTTCACCCTTGCTTTAAATTCATATAAATACATCATAAAGCCATAGGAATTAACATTTTAAACTGATTTTTCATATTTCAATATCAAAATAGATCTTTACTAGTGGAAAGACCTTCAATTGTTCTCTGAACAATTGGTTTTTAATTATTATTATTATTATTATTTTTTTATTTTTTTTTTCTTCCGCCTAAATTTTTTTCTTGCGTAGATTATATTTCAAAAGATGTCGCTTAGATATTTGGAATATAATGTCGTATAGTTTATACGCTTTAAAAATTTACAACTGCGTAACAAAATACTTTACGTTGTAAGAGTTATCTCCCCAAACACTGTTATTCTTGTGGCCACTACTCCTTCGCAACCGTAAAAGAATACGACAAAGTTATTTTACCAAATTGCTCGTTAGGTCTTCAGGATTAGAATATTCCTTTGGACTGAAGCTATCCGGAGACTCCATATGAGAGTTATTCCCCCTTATGCATTTGATATAAGTGATATGTGTTTTCTTACTGGTAAACCATCAGTGATATAGGCCTAGGGTCTTTAGATTTGAGGTCCTTGGTCCAAAAAAAATGAAAATAAGGTCAAGGTCAAAGGTCAAGGTCATATTCTAAATTTTGATTTTGGCTTATTTTCTCTTATTTTCAACAACCGTGAAAGATATCGACAAATTCCTTTTACTAAATTGTGAGTTGCGACATGTTGTAACTTATAAATTTTGGTTGGAAGGGTGCGTAAACAATAAATGAGAGTTTTCGCCCATCTTATATTTAAAATCATGCCTATAGTGATATAACTCATTAACCATACATATTACAGACCTAGGGTCTTTTTGTTTGAGGTCCTTGGTTGGTGACCTTGAAAGTGAGGTCAAGGTCAAAGGTTAATAGGACGTTCTAGATTTTGACCTTTGCTTTAAATTCATATTTATACATTATAAAATTATAGGAACTGACATTTTAGATTGATTTTTAATATTTTGATAATAAATTAGATCTTTACTTGTGGAAAGACCTTCAATTGTTCTTTGAACAATTGGTTTTTAATTATTATTATTATTTTTTTTTTTCTTCCGCCTAAATTTTTTTCTTGCGTATTATTGATGTTTCAAAAGATGTCGCTTAGATATTTGGAATATGATGTCGTATAGTTTATACGCTTTAAAAATTTACAACTGCGTAACAAAATACTTTACGTTGTAAGAGTTATCTCCCCAAACACTGTTATTCTTGTGGCCACAACTCCTTCGCAACCGTAAAAGATTACGACAAATTTATTTTACCAAATTGCTCGTTACGTCTTCAGGATAAGAATATTCATTTGGACCGAAGCTATCCGGAGACTCCATATGAGAGTTATTTCCCCTTATGCATTTGATATAAGTGATATGCGTTTCTTACTGGTAAACCATCAGTGATATAGGCCTAGTGTCTTTAGATTTGAGGTCCTTGGTCCAAAAAAATGAAATTAAGGTCAAGGTCAAAGGTCAAGGTCATATTCTAAATTTTGATTTTGGCTTATTTTCATTTATTTTCAAATATCGACAAATAATTTTCCATAAATTGTTAGTTGCGAAATGTCCTTACTTGTATATTTTGGTTGAAAGGGTGCGCAGACAATAAATGGGAGTTTTTGCCCATCTTACATTTAGAATTACGCGTAAAGTGATATTACTAATAAACCAAACATATTAAAGACCTAGGTCTTTTGATTAAAGGTCCTTGGTTTGTGAACTTGAAATTGAGGTCAAGGTCATAGGTTTATATGACGCTCTAGATTTTGACCTTGGCTTTAAATACATATAAATTCTTTATAAAGCCATAGGAACTAACATTTTAAACTGATTTTTCATATTTCAATATCAAAATAGATCTTTACTAGTGGAAAGACCTACAATTGTTCTCTGAACAATTGGTTTTTAATTATTTATTTTTTTCTTCCGCCTAAATTTATTTTCTTGCGTAGTGTTGATGTTTCAAAAGATGTCGCTTAGATATTTGGAATATGATGTCGTATAGTTTATACGCTTTAAAAATTTACAACTGCGTAACAAAATACTTAAGGTTGTTAGAGTTATCTCCCCAAACACTGTTTTTCTTGTGGCCACTACTCCTTCGCAACCGTAAAAGATTACGACAAATTTATTTTACTAAATTGCTCGTTACTTCTTCAGGATTAGGATATTCATTTGGACCGAAGCTATCCGGAGACTCCATATGAGAGTTGTTTCCCCTTATGCATTTGATATAAGTGATATGCGTTTCTTACTAATAAACCATCAGTGATATACTGTAGGCATGGGTCCAAAAAAATGAAAATAAGGTCAAGGTCAAAGGTCAAGGTCATATTCTAAATTTTCATTTTGACTTATTTTCTCTTATTTTCAACAACCGTGAAAGATATTGACAAATTTTGTTTACTAAATTGTGAGTTGCGACATGTTACTTATAAATTTTGGTTGGAAGGGTGCGTAAACAATAAATGAGAGTTTTCGCCCATCTTATATTTAAAATCATGCCTATAGAGATATAACTCATTAACCATATATATTACAGACCTAGGGTCTTTTGCTTGAGGTCCTTGGTTGGTGACCTTGAAATTGAGGCCAAGGTCAAAGGTTAATAGGACGTTCTAGATTTTGACCTTTGCTTTAGATTCATATTTATACATTATAAAGTCATAGGAACTGACATTTTAGATTGCTTTTTAATATTTTGATAATAAAATAGATCTTTACTTGTGGAAAGACCTTTAATTGTTCTTTGAACAATTGGTTTTTAATTAGGTCTTTCCACCTTTCCGTGGAAAGACCTATTGAATTTGTTCTGATAATTATTATTATTTTTTTTTTTCTTTCTCCTAAATTTTTTTTTTGCGTAGTATTGATGTTTCAAAAGATGTCTCTTAGATATTTGGAATCTTATGTCGTATAGTTTATACGCTTTAAATTTTTACAACTGCGTAACAAAATACTTTACGTTGTAAGAGTTATCTTCCCAAACACTGTTTTTCTTATGGCCACTACTCCTTCGCAACCGTAAAAGATTAAGACAAATGTATTTTACCAAAATGCTCGTTACTTCTTCAGGATTAGGATATTCATTTGGACCGAAGCTATCCGGAGACTCCATATGAGAGTTATTTGCCCTTATGCATTTGATTTAAGTGATATGCGTTTCTAACTGGTAAACCATCAGTGATATAGGCCTAGGGTCTTTGGATTTAAGTTCCTTGGTCCAGAAAAATGAAAATAAGGTCAAGGTCAAAGGTCAAGGTCATATTATAAATTTTGATTTTGGCTTATTTTCTCTTATTTTCAACAACCGTGAAAGATAATGACAAATTATTTTTACTAAATTGTGAGTTGCGACATGTTGTAACTTATAAATTTTGGTTGAAAGGGGTCGTAAACAATAAATGGGAGTTTTCGCCTATCTTATATTTAAAATCATGCCTAGAGTGATATAACTCATTAACCATACATATTACAGACCTAGGGTCTTTTGATTTGAGGTCCTTGGTTGGTGACCTTGAAATTGAGGTCAAGGTCAAAGGTTAATAGGACGTACTAGATTTTGACCTTTGCTCTAAATTCATATTTATACATTATAAAGTGATAGGAACTGACATCTTAGATTGATTTTTAATATGTTGATAATAAAATAGATCTTTACTTGTGGAAAGACCTTCAATTGTTCTTTGAACAATTGGTTTTTAATTAGGTCTTTCCACCTTTCCGTGGAAAGACCTATTGAATTTGTTTTGATTAGCTCTTTCCACCTTTCCGTGGAAAGACCTATTGTATTTGTTCTGATTATTATTATTAGGTCTTTCCACCTTTCCACGGAAAGACCTATTGTATTTGTTCTGATTATTAGGTCTTTCCACCTTTCCGTGGAAAGACCTATTGAATTTGTTCTGATTATTAGGTCTTTCCACCTTTCCGTGGAAAGACTTATTGTATTTGTTCTGATTATTATTATTATTATTAGGTCTTTCCACCTTTCCGTGGAAAGACCTATTGAATTTGTTCTGATTATTATTATTAGGTCTTTCCACTTTTCTGTGGAAAGCCTATTGTATTTGTTCTGATTATTATTATTATTATTTTTTTCTTCCGCCAAATTTTGTTCTTGCGCAAAATGTTTGTTTCGCAATGTGTCGCTTAGATATTTCTCATATTGTATCGTATAGTTTATGCGCTTTTAAATTTCACCCTGCTAAGACGAACAATTTTCTCTGTAAGAGTTATCTCCCTATTCACTGTTTATCATGTGTGTGCATCTCCTTCGTAACAAAAAAAGATAGCGACAAAATTCTTTTTACAAATTGTTCGTTACATCCTCAGAAAATTTTGGCTAATTTGGATCGAAGCGATTCGATGAAATTTTATAGGAGTTATCTATCTTTACGGAATAAATTTGTCGGTATGTTTTTTTAACTCATAAACCGTTAACCGTATAACCCTGGAATGTTTTTATTTGAGTCCCCTGATTCCTAACTTAGAAAATTAGGTCAAGGTCAAAGGTCAAGGTCATATTTTAGATTTTCATATGTCTTTGATTTCCCTATAATTCTTGAATGGTTATAGATACAGAAAATTTAAGCAGTGAAAAATGTTAAGTACTTCAAGGGGCAACTTTTTTACATTATGACTATATTGATTTTACCATCATGTAAGGGACATAACTCCCATCGATGGTTTTTAAAAAGCCATATTTAGGCAAAACTCTTAAACAAAGGTCCTTGACCCATAGGGTCTTTTGCAATGACCTTGTGGAGCAATGACCTTGACGAAGGTCACAAGGTCAAAGGTCAAGGTCATCAAATTATGTGGTTTTGGCACTATTTAAACAGTTTTATGTGTGTTTGAATTTCAACCAACCAACCAACCAACCAACCAACCAACCAACCAACCAATCAACCAACCAACCAACCAACCAACCAACCAACCAACCAACCAACCAATCAATCAATCAATCAATCAATCAATCAATCAATCAATCAATCAATGTTTCCGTTTCATGTGTTTGATACGGGATTCAAGGTCTCTTTTTTTTCGCTTGTTTTAATTGAGCCTATCAAACGTGTTTAACCAACATGTTTAACAAATATGTTTAACTAACGTGTTTAACCAACGTGTTTAACCAACCAACCAATCAATCAATCAATGCATGTTTCCGTTTCATGTGTTAAATACGGGATCCAAGATGGTTTTTTTTCGCTCGTTTAAATTGAGCCTATCTAACGTGTTTAACCAGCCAACGTGTTTAACCAACATGTTTAACCAACCAACCAACCAACCAACCAATCAACCACCCACCCAACCAATCAATCAATCAATCAATGCATGTTTCCGTTTCATGTGTTAAATACGGGATCCAAGATGGTTTTTTTCGCTCGTTTAAATTGAGCCTATCTAACGTGTTAACCAGCCAACGTGTTTAACCAACGTGTTTAACCAACATGTTTAACCAACGTGTTTAACCAACTTACCAACCAATCAATCAATCAATCAATGCATGTTTCCGTTTCATGTGTTAAATACGGGATCCAAGATGTTTTTTTTTCCGCTTGTTTAAATTGAGCCTATCCAACGTGTTTAACCAGCCAACGTGTTTAACCAATATGTTTAACCAAGGTGTTTAACCAACGTGTTTAACCAACATGTTTAACCAACGTGTTTAACCAACCAACCAACCAACCAATCAATCAATCAATCAATGCATGTTTCCGTTTCATGTGTTAAATACGGCATCCAATTTTGAGCCTATCCAATGTGTTTAACCAACGTGTTTAACCAACCAACCAACCAACCAACCAATCAATCAATCAATGCATGTTTCCGTTTCATGTGTTAAATACGGGATCCGAGATGTTTTTTTTTTCGTTTGTTAAAATTGAGCCTATCAAACGTGTTTAACCAGCCAACGTGTTTAAACTACGTGTTTAACCGACATGTTTAACCAACCAACCAACCAACCAACCAATAAATAAATCAATGCATGTTTCCGTTTCATGTGTTAAATACGGGATCCAAGATGGTTTTTTTTCGCTTGTTTAAATTGAGCCTATCAAACGTGTTTAACCAGCCAACGTGTTTAACCAACGTGTTAAACCAACATGTTTAACCAACGTGTTTAACCAACCAACCAATCAATCACTTAATGTATGTTTCCGTGTCATGCGTTTAATACGGGATGCAAGGTCTCTTGAGGTCTTTTTCCCCTTGTTCTAAGTGACCCTATCAAACGTGTTTAATCAACCAACCAACAAACCAACCAACCAACCAATCAATCAACCAACTAATCAATCAATCAATATGTATGACTGTTTATTTATGACAGTTTATTGAAGGAACAAACTCTCAATTATTCAAGAAAATTTTTATTTTATTATTGTTCTTACGTCTCTTCTGAAAAAAAAAATCCACAATTCTCTGAAACTACAAGTCCAATCGACCTGAAAATTTGCAGTCAGCAGGGCATACATGTACTGAAGGTTCATAAAAAAACTTTTTGCAGATATCTCTCAAGACTTTTCCTAGAAAAAAGAAATGGCAATGCAGTAAAAATCGCTTGCTAGGTCCGTCAATCTCAGTAAAAACCTACAATAAAATGTCCGCTCCGAGATTGAAATACTAATCTGTGTTACAAACAGGTGCTGAAAAATGGACATTATCAAAAAATAATCATTAAATGTGTTTTAAAGTTACACCGGATCGATTAAATCCAAAACATGCACTGCTGGTGAACTGTGATCAAAATGTCAATTTCCTACAATGACAAAAGAAATTACATTGTGTACATTCCATCTCTAGACTTGTTGTCTGTTCAACGTCCCCACCTAAAAAGAAATAAAAAGACTAAGTTTTTCTTAATATAAACCCGCGTCACGTGATGTCTCCTCAATCTTGCGCGCGCGCTGTATCTAAAATAAAAGAAAAACTTTCCAAACTAAACATGAAACTTCTCCGGTAACATAATAATATAGACCCTTTACAAAAACAAACAAACAAACAAACAAATACCGCCCCCCCCCCCTTTTCCAAATCAATAAATCAAAAAAATCAATTATCCATTCATCAGAGGGGAAAGACTGCCTAACAATTGTTTTCAAAACAATTGCTTTATATTTATTTTTTTTTTTCTTCCGCCTAAATTTTGTTCTTGCGTAGTATTGATGTTTCAAAAGATGTCGCTTAGATATTTGGAATATGATGTCGTATAAGTTATACGGTTTAAAAATTTACAACTGCGTAACAAAATACTCTACGTTGTAAGAGTTATCTCCCCAAACACTGTTATTCTTGTGGCCACTACTTCTTCGCAACTGTAAAAGATTACGACAAATTTATTTAACCCAATTGCTCGTTACGTCTTCAGGATTAGAATATTCATTTGGAACGAAGCTATCCGGAGACTCCATATGAGAGTTATTTCCCCTTATGCATTTGATATAGGTGATATGCGTTTCTTACTGGTAAACCATCAGTGATATAGGCCTAGGGTCTTTAGATTTGAGGTCCTTGGTCCAAAAAAATAAAAATGAGGTCAAGGTCAAAGGTCAAGGTCATATTCTAAATTTTGATTTTGGCTTATTTTCATTTATTTTCAAATACATTATGACATATCGACAAATAATTTTTCATAAATTGTTAGTTGCGACATGTCCTTACTTGTATATTTTGGTTGAAAGGGTGCGTAGACAATAAATGGGAGTTTTTGCCCATCTTATATTTAAATACGCTAAAGTGATATAACTAATAAACCAAACATATTTAAGACCTAGGTCTTTTGATTTAGGTCCTTGGTTTGGTGAACTTGAAATTGAGGTCAAGGTCATAGGTTAATATGGACGTTCTAATTTTGACCTTTGCTTTAAATTCATTAAATACATATATAAACCATAGGAACTACATTTTAAATGATTTTTCATATTTCCAAAAAAATAGATCTTTACTGTGGAAAGACCTACAATTGTTCTCTGAACAATTGGTTTTTAATTATTATTATTTTTTTTTTTTTTTTTTCTTCCGCCTCACTTTTATTCTTGCGCATATTGATGTTTCAAAAGATGTCGCTTAGATATTTGGAATATGATGTCGTATAGTTTATACGCTTTAAAAAATTTACAACTGCGTACAAAATACTTTACGTTGTAAGAGTTATCTCCCAAATACTGTTTTCTTGTGGCCACTACTCCTTCGCAACCGTAAAAGATTACGACAAATTTATTTTACCAAATTGCTCGTTACGTACTTCAGGATTAGATATTCATTTGGACCGAAGTTATCCGGAGACTCCATATGGAGTTATTTCCCCTTATGCATTTAATATAAGTGATATGCGTTTTCACTGGTAAACCATCAGTGATATAGGCCTAGGGTCTTTGGATTAAAGTTCCTGGTTCCAAAAAAATGAAAATAAGGTCAAGGTCAAAGGTCAAGGTCATATTCTAAATTTTGATTTGGCTTATTTCTCTATTTTCAACAACCGTGAAAGATATTGACAAATAATTTTAACTAAATTGTGAGTTGCGACATGTTGTAACTTATAAGTTTTGGTTGGAAGGGTGCGTAAACAATAAATGAGTGTTTTCGCCCATCTTATATTTAAAATCATGCCTAAAGTGATATAACTCATTAACCATACATATTACAGACCTAGGATCTTTTTATTTGAGGTCCTTGGTTGGTGACCTTGAAATTGAGGTCAAGGTCAAAGGTTAATAGGACGTTCTATATTTTGACCTTTGCTTTAAATTCATATTTATACATTATAAAGTCATAGGAACTGCAATTTTAGATTGATTTATAATATTTTGAAAAAAAATAGATCTTGACTTGTGGAAAGACCTTCAATTGTTCTCTGAACAATTGGTTTTTTAATTATTATTATTTTTTTTTTTTTTCTTCCGCCTAAATTTTTTTCTTGCGTAATATTGATGTTTCAAAAGATGTCGCTTAGATATTTGGAATATGATGTCGTATTGTTTATACGCTTTAAAAATTTACAACTGCGTACCAAAATACTTTACGTTGTAAGAGTTATCTCCCCAAACACTGTTTATTCTTGTGGCCACTACTCCTTCGCAACCGTAAAAGATTACGACAAATTTATTTTAGCAAATTGCTCGTTACGTCTTCAGGATTAGAATATTCATTTGGACCGAAGCTATCCGGAGACTCCATATGCGAGTTATTTCCCCTTATGCATTTGATATAAGTGATATGCGTTTTTTTACTGGTAAACCATCAGTGATATAGGCCTAGGGTCTTTAGATTTGAGGTTCATGGTCCAAAAAAATGAAAATAAGGTCAAGGTCAAAGGTCAAGGTCATATTCTAAATTTTGATTCTGGCTTATTTTCTCTTATTTTCAACAACCATGAAAGACATTGACAAATTCTTTTTACTAAATTGTGAGTTGCGACGTGTTGCAACTTATAAATTTTGGTTGGAAGGGTGCGTAAACAATAAATGAGAGTTTTCGCCCATCTTATATTTAAAATCATGCCTATAGTGATATAACTCATTAACCATACATATTACAGACCTAGGGTCTTTTTGTTTGAGGTCCTTGGTTGGTGACCTTGAAATTGAGGTCAAGGTCAAAGGTTAATAGGACGTTCTAGATTTTGACCTTTGCTTTAAATTCATATTTATACATTATAAAGTCATAGGAACTGACATTTTAGATTGATTTTTAATATTTTGATAATAAAATAGATCTTTACTTGTGGAAAGACCTTCAATTGTTCTTTGAACAATTGGTTTTTAATTATTATTATTTTTTTTTTCTTCCGCCTAAATTTTTTTCTTGCGTAGTATTGATGTTTCAAAAGATGTCGCTTAGATATTTGGAATATGATGTCGTAAAGTTTATACGCTTTAAAAATTTACAACTGCATAACAAAATACTTTACGTTGTAAGAGTTATCTCCCCAAACACTGTTATTCTTGTGGCCACTACTCCTTCGCAACCGTAAAAGATTACGACAAATTTATTTTGCCAAATTGCTCGTTACGTCTTCAGAATTAGAATAATCATTTGGAACGAAGCTATCCGGAGACTCCATATGAGAGTTATTTCCCCTTATGCATTTGATATAAGTGAAATGCGTTTCTTACTGGTAAACCATCAGTGTTATAAGCCTAGGGTCTTTAAATTTGAGGTCCTTGGGCCAAAAAAATGAAAATTACGTCAAGGTCAAAGGTCAAGGTCATATTATAAATTTTGATTTTGGCTTATTTTCTCTTATTTTCAACAACCTTGAAAGATATTGACAAATTCTTTTTACTAAATTGTGAGTTGCGACATGTTGTAACTTATAAATTTGGGTTGGAAGGGTGCGTAAACAATAAATGAGAGTTTTCGCCCATCTTATATTTAAAATCATGCCTATAGTGATATAACTCATTAACCATACATATTTAAGACCTAGGGTCTTTTTGTTTGAGGTCCTTGGTTGGTGACCTTGAAATTGACGTCAAGGTCAAAGGTTAATAGGACGTTCTAGATTTTGACCTTTGCTATAAATTCATATTTATACATTATAAAGTCATAGGAACTGACATTTTAGATTGATTTTTAATATTTTGATAATAAAATAGATCTTTACTTGTGGAAAGACCTTCAATTGTTCTTTGAACAATTGGTTTTTAATTTTTTAATTTTTTTTTTTCTTCCGCCTAATTTTTTTTCTTGCGTAGTATTGAGGTTTCAGAAGATGTCGCTTCGATATTTGAAATATGATATCATATAGTTTTTACGCTTTAAAAATTCACAACGACAAAATAAAATACTTTGCGTTGTAAGAGTTATCTTCCCTAACACTGTTTTTCTTGTGGCCACTACTCCTTCGCAACCGTAAAAGATTACGACAAATTTATTTTACCAAATTGCTCGTTACATCTTCAGGATTAGGATATTCATTTGAACCGAAGCTTTACGGAGACTCCATATGAGAGTTATTCCCCCTTTTTCATTTGATTCAAGTGATATGCATTTTCAACTGGTAAACCATAAGTGATAGAGACCTAGGGTCTTCAGATTTGAGGTCCTTTGTCCAAAAAAATGAAAATGAGGTCAAGGTCAAAGGTCAAGGTCATATTCTAAATTTTGATTTTTGCTTATTTTCCCTTATTTTCAAATACCTTATGACATATCTTCGAATAATTGTTCATAAATTGTTAGTTGAAACATGTCCTTACTTGTATATTTTAGTTGAAACGGTGCCCACACAATAAATGGGTGTTTTTGCCCATCTTAAATTTAGAATTACGCGTAAAGTTATATTACTCATTAACCAAACATATTCAAGACCTAGGGTCTTTCGATTTAAGGTCCTTGGTTTGTGACCTTGAAATTGAGGTCAAGGTCATAGGTTAATAGGACGTTCTAGATTTTGACCTTCGCTTTAAATTCATATTAACACATCATAAAGCCATAGGAACTGACATTTCAAACTGATTTTTCCTATTTCAATAATCAAAATGATCTTAATTAGTGGAAAGACCTTCAATTGTTCTCTGAACAATTGGTTTTTAATTTATTTTTTTTTTCTTTGGCCTAATTTTTTTTCTTGCGTAGTATTGAGGTTTCAAAAAATGTCGCTTAGATATTTGAAATATGATATCATATAGTTTAAATGTTTAAAAATTTACAATGACAAAATAAAATACTTTACGTTGTAAGAGTTATCTCCCCTAACACTGTTTTTCTTGTGGCCACTACTCTTTCGCAACCGTAAAAGATTACGACAAATTTATTTTACCAATTTGCTCGTTACATCTTCATGATAAGGATATTCATTTGGACCGAAGCTTTACGGAGACTCCATATGAGAATTATTTCCCCTTTTTCATTTGATTCAAGTGATATGCATTTCTCACTAGTAAACCATAAGTGATAGAGACCTAGGGTCTTCAGATTTGAGGTCCTTGGTCCAAAAAAATGAAAATGAGGTAAAGGTCAAAGGTCAAGGTTATTTTCTAAATTTTGATTTTGACTTATTTTCAAATACCTTATGACATACCGACAAATAATTCTTCATAAATTGTTAGTTGCGACATGTCCTTACTTATATATTTTGGTTGAAAGGGTGCGCATACAATAAATTGGAGTTTTTGCCCATCTTACATTTAGAATAACGCGTAAAGTGATATTATTCATAAACCAAACATATTATAGACCTAGGGTCCTTTGATTTAAGGTCCTTGGTTTGTGACCTTGAAATTGAGGTCAAGGTCATAAGTTAATAGGACGCTCTAGATTTTGACCTTTGCTTTAAATTCATATAAATACATCATAAAGCCATAGAAACTAACATTTTTAACTGATTTTTCATATTTCAATATCAAAATAGATCTTTAATAGTGGAAAGACCTTCAATTGTTCTCTGATTTTTTTTTCTTCCGCCTAATTTTTTTTCTTGCGTTGTATTGAGGTTTCAAAAGATGTCGCTTAGATATTTGAAATATGATATCATATAGTGTATACGCTTTATAAATTCAGAACGACAAAATAAAATACTTTGCGTTGTAAGAGTTATCTCCCCTGAAACTGTTTTTCTTGTGGCCACTACTCCTTCGCAACCGTAAAAGATTTTGACAAATTTATTTTACATAATTGCTCGTTACATCTTCAGAATTAGGATATTCATTTGGACCGAAGCTTTACGGAACCTCCATATGAGAGTTATTCCCCCTTTTTCATTTGATTCAAGTGATATGCATTTCTAACTAGTAAACCATAAGTGATAGAGACCTATGGTATTCAGATTTGAGGTCCTTGGTCCAAAAAAATGAAAATGAGGTCAAGGTCAAAGGTCAAGGTCATATTCTAAATTTTGATTTTGGCTTATTTTCACTTATTTTCAAATACCGTATGACATATAGACAAATAATTTTTCATAAATTGTTAGTTGCGACATGTCCCTACTTGTATATTTTGATTGAAAGGGTGCGCAGACTATAAATGGGAGTTTTTGCCCATCTCACATTTAGAATTACACATAGGTTTATAGGACGTTCTAGATTTTGACCTTTGCTTTAAATTCATATAAAATACATCATAAAGCCATAGGAACTAACATTTTAAACTGATTTTTCATATTTCAATATCAAAATAGATCTTTTCTTGTGGAAAGACCTTCAATTGTTCTCTGAACAATTGGTTTTTAATTAGGTCTTTCCATCTTTCCGTGGAAAGACCTATTGTATTTGTTCTGATTATTATTTTTTTTTTTTCTTCCGCCTAATTTTTTTTCTTGCGTAGTATTGAGGATTCAAAAGATGTCGCTTCGATATTTGAAATATGATATCATATAGTTTTTACGCTTTAAAAATTCACAACGACAAAATAAAATACTTTACGTTGTAAGAGTTATCTCCCCTAACACTGTTTTTCTTGTGGCCACTACTCCTTCGCAACCGTAAAAGATTACGACAAATTTATTTTACCAAATTGCTCGTTACATCTTCAGGATTAGGATATTCATTTGGACCCAAGCTTTACGGAGACTCCATATGAGAGTTATTCCCACTTTTTCATTTGATTCAAGTGATATGCATTTCTAACTAGTAAACCATAAGTGATAGAGATCTAGGGTATTTAGATTTGAGGTCCTTGGTCCAAAAAAATGAAAATGAGGTCAAGGTCAAAGGTCAAGGTCATATTCTAAATTTTATTTTGGCTTATTTTCACTTATTTTCAAATACTGTATGACATATCGACAAATAATTTTTCATAAATTGTTAGTTGCGACATGTCCTTACTTGTATATTTTGGTTGAAAGGGTGCGCAGACAATAAATGGGAGATTTTCCCCATCTTACATTTAGAGTTACGCCTAAAGTTATATAACTCATTAACCAAACTTATTAAAGACATAGGATCCTTTGATTTAAGGTCCTTGGTTTGTGACCTTGAAATTGAGGTCAAGGTCATAGATTAATAGGTCGTTCTAGATTTTGACCTTTGCTTTAAATTCATATAAATACATCATAAAGCCATAGGAACTAACATTTTAAACTGATTTTTTATATTTCAATATCAAAATAGAACTTTACTAGTGGAAAGACCTTCAATTGTTCTCTGAACAATTGGTCTTAAATTAGGTCTTTCCACTTTTCTGTGGAAAGACCTATTGTTTTTCTTCTGATTATTTTTTTTTTTTTCTTCCGCCTAATTTTGTTCTTGCGATAAACATTTGTTTCGCAATATGTCGCTTAGATATTTTGATATCGAACAGTTTATGCGCTTTTGAAATTTACCCTGCGTAAACGAATACTTTTCTTTGTAGGAGTTATCTCCCCAAACACTGTTTTCCTTGTTATCGCATCTCCTTCGCAACCGTAAAAGATTATGACAAATTTATTTTACAAAATTGCTCGTTATATCCTTGGCATGATTTGTCCTATTTTGACCGAAGCGATATGACCGCTCCATATGAGAGTTATTTCCCCTTATGCATCTGATATAAGTGATATGAATTTCTATCTTATAAATCATAAGTGATAGAGACCTAGGATCTTTTGATTTGAGGTCCTTGGTCCCAAAAAATGAAAATTAGGTCAAAATCAAAGGTCAAGGTCATATTCTAATATTTGAATTTGGCTTATTTTCTCTTATATCCAAAGACTGTATCAGATATCAACAAATTATTTTTACTAAATTGTTAGTTGCGACATGTCGTAAGATGTAAATTTTGATTGCAAGCGTACGTTGAATGTAAAAGGGAGTTTTCTCCCCTCTTGTATTTAAAAATACGCGTTTGGTGATATATCTCATTAACTAAATATAATTAAGACCTATGGTCTTTTGATTTGTGGTCCTTGGTTTATGACCTTGAAATTGATCTCAAGGTCATAGCTTAATTTGACGTTCTAGATTTTGACCTTTGCTTTTATTCTATATGTATACATGATAAAGATATACAACTTTTTGAAAAAGGTATCAAACCATTTAACCTTAAAAAAAACCAACCAGAAGTGACCTTTTGTAAACCGGAAGTAGCTATTTTTTTTGTACTTTATTAATATAAAAGTATATAGAACCAGATATTTTTGGAATTAGTGTCATGTAAATATTCAAATATAATCGGAAGTAACATTTTTCAAACCGGAAGTAACAAATTATCTCCCTTATTTATTTTTTTTGTGTATAGAAACCATATATTTCTGGAATCAGCGTACAATTACCTATCAGTTGACGATTGAAATGACATTTTAAACTTAATTTTACAACTTTCATATTAAAATACATTATTTTCAGTGGAAAGACCTTCAATTGTTCTCTGAACAATTGGTTTTTAATTATTATCATTTTTTTTATTTTTTTTCTTCCTCCTAATTTTTTTTCTTGCGTAGTATTGTTGTTTAATAAGTTGTCGCTTAGATATTAGGAATATGATATTATATAGTTTATACGCTTTAAAAATGTACAACTGCGTAACACAATACATTAAGTTGTAAGAGTTATCTCCCCAAACACTGTTTTTCTTGTGGCCACTACTCCTTTGCAACAGTAAGAGATTACGACAAATTTATTTTACCAAATTGCTCGTTACATCTTTAGGATAAGAATATTCATTTAAACTAAAGCTCTATGGGGACTTCATATGAGCGTTATTCCCCCTTTTTCATTTGATTCAAGTGATATGCATATCTAACTGGTAAACCATAAGTGATAGAGACCTAGGGTCTTTAGATTTGAGGTCCTTGGTCCAAAAAAATGAAAATGAAGTCAAGGTCAAAGATCAAGGTCAAATTCTAAATTTTGATTTTGGCTTATTTTCACTTATTTTCATTAACCTTTTAAGATATAGACAAATTGTTTACTAAATTGTTAGTTGCGACATGTTGTAACACTAAACATTTGATTGCAAGGGTGTGCTGACCGTAAATGGGAGTTTTAGCCCCTTTTATATTTAGAATAATGTGTAATGTGATATAACTCATTATCCATACATATTAAAGACCTAGTGTCTTTTGATTTTAGGTCCTTGGTTTATGACCTTGAAATTGAGGTCAAGGTCATCAGTAAATTTGACGTTCTAGATTTTGACCTTTGCTTTAAATTCATATTTATACATCATAAAGCCATAGGAACTGACATTTTTAACTGAATTTTTATATATTTTCATATCAAAATAGATCCTTTTTGGTTGAAAGACCTTTGGTTTTTAATTATTATTAGATTGCTGACTTTTATACCCCTTTTACTTATTTTATGTACTTGAGCCCTTTTTATACAAAAAAAATCTTGAAACATTATTGATCCACAATTATACTAAAATGTAATGCCTAATATTGAGTTTAAGTACCTATGTCTTGTATGTTTGCAATGTAAGATGCACACGAACAGCTTCGCCATGAGTGCATGTTGCTAATTCAAAAATGAAAGTTCAATATATAACTTTTCAAAATCATATCAGACAGACAGATGGACGTACACATATGTTACAGACAAAGTTATACCATAATAAGTCCCATAAACAAGTATATAAAAAAGTATTGCCTATTGGAAATATATGTACAATGTAAATTTACATGCATTATTATATATTCTATGTTGCCAGATTTTTTAATTTATGTTTAAATGATTTTTTGATTTGTTAAGTTTGCAAGCTGAACCAAACAGTGACAGGATAATCATTCTGATGCGAAGTCACTTAGAGGTAAAGGTAGAAATAGAAGTAAAATTGCATTCATGATATTACTATCAATGTACATACCTGATGGTATATATGTATTTGTCATAGGTGGATTTAGTGGGGGGATTATATAGGAAATCACTGAAGCATGACTGGAGCGATCTCCCTTAGATCAGTCAGTGGCCATTGGCCCCCTTATGAAACGTCCCGGATCTGCCACTGGCATGGACTTTATATACCAACAAAGTATAGGCTGTCCCTGGTGATTGTTACCAAGGAAATCCACCCTGGGAGAGATTTACTTCATTTGGTTTGTCTGAGACTCTCCACTTGTAATCCGGAACTGTAAAAGGATAATATAATTACAGTTGCGGTAAAACTTCATTAGACTTGTAGTCATACAGGAGGAGGGAGTAGGGTAACTTTCGTACAAATCCCTCGAGCCCCCTGGCTATGATTGGTACGTATTGGCAGACCCTTCTTTAGTTCTTTATATTAGATATGCACAGTGATTCATTTATTATATTTTATATATTATTACTTACCTGCTGTACATGCTGTTTGCGTCAGATAAGTTGTCTGTACGGAAGTTCAAGACCTGCTTTTAACTTGACGTTCGTTGTGGTTATAATAACAACAGCAAGCTAAATTCCTTCTCCACTTAGCCTTATAATCTCTCGGTGTCAGCTCTAGGCTCTACGTTTCTGTAGTATCTCATTATCTGACATTCAGCCTGTCAGGGTCAGTGTCATGTCATCGTCGGGCTGAATCACTGAGCTGAGAAAATGTGAGAAAACTCAAGATTTGTCTCTACATATTGCAACATTGACATCAATACAGAGTGAGATGTATTTTAATGCCACTCAAAGAGCTTATGTAAGGTCCTACTAACACAAACAATCTTAGTTGCTAGTTGCAGGGAAGTCTGCATCTGAGCAGTTACCTTCTGTGTAGGAGTGTGGAGAACAATTTAATGGAAGATAACTCTTGCTAACAATTATTCAGTGAAAGTTACAATATCTTATTTATTCAGATGTTATACATTTGCAAAGTATTTCATATAAACAAATTCTTTAATATAATCAAAATTGACCATTTAAAATAATAATAACATCATATTTTGTTCAATATTTACCCAAAATCGGTTAGGTAAAAAATGTTGGAAAAAGACTTGAGGTTGGATTTTTTAAAAAATAAGGATATCTTTAATTTTTCTTATGGGTGTATTTTTTTTTTTTTTTATTCCAATACAAAGGAGTAGGTTCAGTAAGACCCTTTATTGGCCTCAAAATATAGCAGTTTTAGAAAATTGTGAAAATGTAATCTCTAAGCTATATTTTGGAAAGTAAAATGCTTTGGCTACATAAATATGAGCTGTTTTTGACAATACAATTCACAAATATCGCGTTTTAGCACCATTAAGTCATGCTAAATTACTGCAATCTTCAAAATTTGAGCATTTTGGTTAATTTTTAGACGGTTAAGTCTTAAATAAAACTGGACGAATTCGTGTTCATTCATAATATTGAAATGTTAGTTGTATTTGATGAAAATTCAAAATATATATAAAGGTTGAGGATGAACACGGAAGCGGCCACTTTCATTTTTGACAAAAAAAAACAACTGAAAAGTGACGTTTTTTTGGCATATTTGATAGATTTTTTCATATTAAAGCTTGAATCAGAGCGTTTTTAATGACTAAATCATTTAAAAAATTTTCACATAAACTAATCGAATCAATTGAAATAGACACTTATGTGTTTAAAAAGTGTTCAAAAACTTTCGTTAGATGAACCTGAAATTTGAGGCCAAAATCGACTCTTACTAGACCTATTACTTTGTGGAAAAAAAATGATTTCATGTATTTCTGTCTACACCTTTTCGAAAACCAGCGACTTCAACTTGACTAGTAAATGACTGCAAAATAAGGCATTAAAGAGGGCACATTTAAGTGTGCAAAAAAATAGAAAATGCTTTATAAATGCATAATTTATGATCTTTACCATATATGTCCACCATATAAATGGCTAGGAACCCAATTTAACTAATTTTGTGACTTTGCAAGTACTTTCAAATAAACATATATTTAAAGGAATTTTTGGCTAATTGTGTCCAATTATGCAAATAAGCTAGAAAGCTTAAAATAGACACAATTTAGAGAAGTCTCAAATATATTTTCTGATTTCAATTGATCCTAAGATATGAAAAAACTTCATTAGCTTGAAAAGTTTAAAACGACCTCCTGAACGATTTTTCAAATTTTGCATGGTTTTCTGTGAGACAAGCTCTTAACATGATTAAGACTATTATATGTATAACATATGAAACAGATACACATTTTGTTTAAGAAATGAAACATTGAGCAATACATACACAGTCACATTACTCTAATATAAGTCCCTTTTTACAATTCTAAGAACCTGCAAACAAATCATCGTTTCTTTCGCTCTACGTTTTTATTTTTTTTCGGCACATTATTAAGTGTTTAATGCAACGTGTCTTTGATTGGCTGAAACTGATTTGTCTTTCGGCTCATAGACATCATTAACTCATGTGACCGCAACATCATCAACGTTTTCTGTGCATGTTTTACTCCGGTTTAAAATAAAATTGGCTCCTATTTCAAATGGAAATTTCTTTGGTTTCAAATAGAATTGAATTATAAAAAATGACTGTAATATTTTTGTGTCTATTCGAAATGACACTAAAAAATGTGATGAACAATTTATAATAATCCGTCACGCCATATTTTCAGTATGCCCTACACTGTTGGTGGTTTTTTTTCATAGACCAAAACATATCATATAACAGTCATTGTTAAACACAATATCTTATTTTTCAATTTCAACAAGTGTCAATGGCAAAATGCCGTACATGTACAAACAAAAACTTAAGCATGTACCTAGGTGATGTTTTGGATTTCGTGTCAGATGTTAAGACTCCTTGGTATTTCTCCTTTTGATACAAGGTTAAACATTTTGCCAAGTAACACCTTTTCATATTTTAATTCAAGACTTAAAGCATATACAAAATCAATTGTCAAAATTTAAGCAGATTCTTTATTCTTTCTTTTGATATGGGACCAAAATAATAACAATGCTAGTATAAGGTAAAAGTCCGAGACAGCCCTCTCTGCCCATAATGTATAAATCAAATATCTCAAAAGGTTTACCATGAGCTATCAAAAGGTTAAGTATATTTTGATTCTTAACTAATACTCATCCAGCTTAAAGTATCAATTGTAATATGACGTGCTTCCTTCGCTTTTAGAATAAACCAATGCTCTATATCCAATAAAATTTGTTTGCACATGGCCATATTGACTACTGCAGAATAATGAATTTCATCAAAATGGCATGTATTTAATATGATTCGTTATCTTAAAACCCTTCCAAACTTTTTAATGATGCACATGGTGTTACTAATTCATTTATTGTGACTTAGATTTGTGTTGCAAATAGAGGTTGACATATTTGACCTAGATACGACATCCGTTCAGGCTGGCTGTTCAAACTTCTCTCTCTGAAAAATCACATTGACAGTTGTTTTGCCTTTTTACAAACAAAAAAGGAGGTTCATGGTTAGCTTACACAAACGCTGTACACTTATATACACCGGACACACCTATTACTTAAATTGTTTTAATCAGAATCGAAATAATTGATGCAAGCTATACTTAATTGTAGTTTTAACATGGGTAGGCATTAACTTCGTGGTATTATAGCCCTTACTATTGCTTTGGCAAAAATAATCACGAATACAAAGCATACTCATTTTAGAACTACAAAAAAAGTATAGCTTGCATCAGTTATTTCTTGATTTTCAATTCTTGATTTATTTAAATTCAACTAAGATCACCTAAAAAGTACATTCTTAAGAGTTATTATTATTACAAATTGCAAATTGTGAACAGTTCATCATTGTAAAACAAAGTTTCAGCAGTTTCTAAATCTTGGAATTGTACATATTCGTCTACAAATTGATATTATGCCTTCCGTTTCTTATCATGATTTTAAAAGAATGAACAATAAATTAATACATTGTTAGGTTGAAAGAATTTGTTGAAGTTGTATATTTTAGTTTTTGATTTTTTTTTATATAACTATGACTGTTTGTTTCACAATATATTTAAAAAAAAATAGATAATGTTGATCCATTTTGTCTATTTATGAATTTTGAATCATATTAGGAAGTGTCATACGAAACTTTTTGTCTGAAAAGAAATGATATCACTGAATTTTATAATTTGGAAATGAGTATAGTCTTATTGTTCAAATAGTTCATATCTTTCTTAGATAAACATCATCAAAAGTGATCGATAAAGATTTAAAAAAAAGACAATATTGTCATACTAAAATATTTACCTTTTTTTTTACTACAAATATTTTACTTTGGAATATTTATATTTGATTACCTATGTTGGCAAGGTCTAGAGAACAAGTTCTATATCCGAATATAATTTATCGTTACAATGCAATAAGCTACAGGTAACATCTCAAATAAAACACCTGTATTGCAATTATCTTTTTTAATTTTATTTACATTTTTTTAATTAATCATTTATTGACAGGCATTTACATATTTCATTTATAGTTGCACATAACAAAGCAAGCGAGACAAAATAAACATAATTAAGCAAATTGGAGTAAACAAAAATAGTAATAATAATACGATCTGATATTATATTATACAATTATAGCCTTTGTATGAGGTCGATACAAGGATATCTTAACCTGAATGAAGTATATTGACTGAGGACTGTCCGAGGTCGATATACTTATTTGGGTCGATATATCCCGTATTGACCTCATACAAAGGCTACAAAGGCTACAACTGTTATATTATTAATTTCCGACCATATTTGTATCAAATTCGTCATTTGATTTTGTTGGAATTCTAGATATCATATTGTCTCCTTGACAATAACAACATGTTACTTTTTTTTTTACATTTTATATATATATTTGAAAATTATTTTTCTTCAAATCATCGATCATAAATAATTGTTTATTAAACTTTAAAAAATATCAAGAATTCATAACATGACGTCACAAAGTATATCGGTTTTTAGATATTCTAAAAATAACCGTGCAATCTGCTTTTTGCTGTGCAATATGCCTAATGCTATCCGCTGTTTTCTCTCTACCTTCGAAAATATAGTTTAACATGTGACTATCCCTGAACGAGTAAAATTAGTTAAAATATACGAATTAATAATATATCAGAATACAATATACAGTATATATATATATATATATATATGGACGAAGTATATCATTTTTATCAATTAATATAGTGATAATGGTAATAATATTTAATGCACATTCATGCATAATGTTTCACTATTAAATTAATTAGTGAATTTATCTCAGGGGTTCAAGTACATGTTATAATCTTTTGCACTCATATTTTTTTTTTAGGAAATATGCTTTCCTAAAATTAAGGTTTCTTTAATATATTTTTTTTTATTTCTTCTATATGTAAATCTATTACTTGGATTGTAAAATAACTTTATTTTTTATAGAAATTAGTTAATGGTTACCATTAAGACCAAACATTACTATATCCATATTTAGAGAAATTTCAATGTGTGTTGTTTCAAAAATCCTAGTATTCAGATGGTGTCAAATGTATTCTACAATATGACAATCCACAATAAGTGTGTCTGGTGCTTTTTTGCAGAATATACATAAATTACACTGTTCAATGTTTATTTTCAAAAGTAAAATATTCGTACCTAATATGCGGTGAATAATTCGGTATTGAAATCAATAGAGCTAGGTATTTTTTGAATTTTTTTAGTAGTGACCGAACTGTTCCAAAAAAAAACCAACTCGGTAAAATTTATATTTTGTGTAGCAGTAAGTTATTTGATCCACTTTAAATTTGAATTAAACAATGTTCTAACCCAAGTCAATGTTAGCCCTTGTATAAAATTTCTCAATTGATTATTTTTAAACAACTTCTGCAGAATTACCTACCTTGTCAGGTTCACCATCCCAAATGAAAGCATAAATTTTACTATTGGGTCTTCGTAGAACATTTTCATCTGAACAGATGATTCAATTTTGATATAATTAAAGATTTTATAATAGATATTTTATAAAATGGAGTAAGCGACTGTTTTAACCATTTTTGTATAATATTTTCTATTTCTTGAATTCGAGGAGAATAATTTAGATTTAAAATTCTATTCAAATCAACACAAAATGTGATATCCAGTAATATGAAGGTACTGGAACCCCATTTCAATCCCCATTTTACACATATTTCATCTTGACTATGTTTTTTACTTCCTATCAATAAAACATTTGTTTTATCTAAGTTAATTTTCAGTCCTGATATCTCGGCATAGAATTGTAAGATGAGGTTGGATGCATATAAAGAGGAAGGAGATCCATCTAATATAAGTCATGTGTCATCAGCATATTGAGACAATATAAACTCCGCATTGCAATTATACATCGGTAATACATAGTTTGTTTTATAAAAGGAAGAGAAATGTTTAATCATTTAGGTCTTCTCTGTCATACGGTATATATTTAAACACAAACGTATGTTAGAATATATCAAATGATGTTGATTTGCTTCAATTGAATTTATCGATCAGGAGATGTTAACTTCAAATATGTGAATTTTTCCTTTGCGTTTTTCTTTTGAACATTCTACACCTCAACACTGAATAATTACCGACTTTAATAGGATTGATTCGATATGTTTGATTGTTTGTTTGTTTGTCTTTATTCAAGTTTTGTCAATTAGCCCTTTTTTGTCTGGCCTTGTCGATCTCTCTTTATATTGATATGAATCGGAGTTCCTTCAGACACTTGTCAAAAACAAGAAGATCAAGGCAGCGAGGTCATTTAATTTCACTATTTCATATGAACTTCACAAATAATACACGATGGTCTTAAAGTATATATTTTGTTGTTTATCAGCTTGATAACTTGTTTTACTGGTCTTTTTTTGTTCTTTTAAGTATTTGTTTCACTGCTTATATTGTTTTTATTGACATCCATTTGGCATGGCTCGTTATTTTTTGTACATACCATGATTGTGTTATTATTCTATGAAAATTCTGGTTTTCGTTTCTTTAATTTTTGTTAATGTGCTTTCTCTATGTTTTTTTTTATTGTTTCTTGAAAAAATATGACATGGCTATGTACTTATTATTCCAGTTAATGTGCTGCAGTATTCTAGCCTTTCATTTTTTTTAAAGCGCTTTGTCTTTTTACCTTTTTATGTTTCTTTGATACCTACATGACGTTGCTTGGAACATATATTCCATAATTACGTTATTGTATTATGGCAAATGTGTATGTTTGTCTTTAACTGTTTTAATTGTGGGGATTTATTCTTACGAGGAAGCTCCGTATACTCGATGGATGTTCGGACCTTATTTAGAAGGCTCGTCTCATCAGTACATGTGACAATAGTTATCATTATTCATTAAGATATTCATCAAATCTAAAGCATTTTCAAAATGCTTTACTTTCCATTATAGAGGAAGCTCAATTAACACCTGTGTAAAAATCTGTTATATTCAAATACATTTTGAATACAAATTTAAAAAACTATAAAATAGATTAAAAGTTCTGCAACGTACTGTAATAGGCTTATAAAGTAATGTCAAGTCTCCACAAAAAGTAACAGTCGTTCACAAATTGTCTTTTAAACATTCTGTGTTGATACTTAATAAATCCTGAATTTTATAATTACATTATATAAATCACCTATAACCTCACGACACTTACTGAAGAGGAAATCCTGGATAATTATAGGTATATTCTATGGACCTTTGAAACTCCAACCAAATATGAAGAAATATATCTTCCATCATTGTATAAATTGCCTTAACTACATTAAAGGTAATTGCTAGGTCTTACAAATGCTTCACTGAAGGCCGAGCTTCAAAGTTATTGTGAAACTGCCTATTCTGAATATGACGAGAAACAGATGTGGATCCTCAAACTATTCATAGATCTTTCACTACATACAATATAAAACTCTTTCATATTGCAATGGGATTAAAATATTTGACTTTTCTACACTTTATACAATTATTCACCATTCCAAACTAAACGACGAATTGTTTCATAAAAATGAATGGCGAACGTAAATATATTCTATGTTCCTTTGAAACTCCAACCAAATATGAAGAAATATATCTTCCATCATTGTATAAATTGCCTTAACTACATTAAAGGTATATTGCTAGGTCTTACAAATGCTTCACTGAAGGCCGAGCTTCAAAGTTATGGTGAAACTGCCTATTCTGAATATGGCGTGAAACAGATGTGGATCCTCAAACTATTCATAGATCTTTCACTACATACAATATAAAACTCTTTCATATTGCAATGAGATTTAAATATTTGACTTTTCTACACTTTATACAATTATTCACCATTCCAAACTAAACGACGAATTGTTTCATAAAAATGAATGGCGAACGTAAATACAAGTATCTTGTCTTATGGAGGGGTAAATCCCACTTTGTAAAGAATCACTCTGATTCAAACAAAAAAATCTCTGAAACTGACAATATCAAGATGCTTGATTTCCTGATTGACAAGATATGTGTTATGATTTCAGGATGTGTTTTTCGTCTGACTGTCGGAATACCACTGGGAACCAAGTGTGCCCCTCTTCTCGACGACTTGTTTCTTTATTATTATAAGGCTTACTGCATGCTTGGACATTTTAGGAAGAAAGATAAGAAGTTATCAATATTCTTTAACTTTCCGCTATATAGGTGATGTTCTCTCGGAAAATACTTCAAATATTTGAACACATTTATCCCATCGAACAAGAGACAAAAGATACAACAGATACAGCTTAGTATGCCTCATATCATGACTTAAATCTATAAATTGACAATGATGATCGGCTGAAAACAAAATTTTATGACACCAAAGAGGATTTCAGCCTTCTAAATGTGAAATCTCCATTTCTATGTAGCAAGATTCTACGCCTGCATACAGAGTATATATCTCTTGATTGATACCTTATTTTCGGGCTTGTATTCCTATCATGATTTCCAGGGTTGCTGCTCAAAGGGAAATTCCAAATGTAGAAGTTGTTATTATTCCTTCGTAAATTTTACGGACGCTATTACGAGTTGGTTGACTGCATGTTTTAGAAAAATCTTTTCACAGATGATATCGGGTATGTTCCTTAACTACAATCCATTCTCTTTTCACAAAAGGGACCTACCAACTATTTGCCGGGTTTGTATTAACATGAACAACACGACAGGTTCCACATGTTGGGCAGGATCTGCCTATTCTTCGGGAGCACCTGAGTTCACTCCTGTTTTTTTTGTAGGGTTCGTGTCCTTTGTCATTAGTTTTCTGTATTGTGTCTTTTGTACTATAATGTGTCTGTTTGTCATTTTCATTTTTAGCCATGGTGTTTATTTTTTATCTATGATTTTGACTGTCCCTTGGCCCGGCCTTGGGTATCTTTTGCCTCTCTTTTATAGTTTATACTATATACTATGCTACATGAAAGTCACCAAACCACTAACAACAGTCCGATGGCGAAACTGAACAAGTAATTTTCTTTTTAATTATTTAATAACTCATTAGTAATTTTAAATGTCAATAAAACCTGGAATAAATGTAGTTTTAATAATTTTTGTATATAATTGTATTAAATAAAAATAAAGTATGTATCAAATGTGAGATGAATATGGAGATAAGGTTATTCTAAAAAAAAGGACAAAATATCTCATATTTAAAAAAAACCTTTATACTTGAAACTATTTATAGAACATACGTAATTGTTTTTAGATTACATGTTACAAATAACTTCAATTCTGAATTTATCACGAGGTTCTATCTATTCTAATTTGTCTACCATTAGGATTTTAAAGGAACATTACATGTTAATAATCCCAAAGGACCATCTTTGACCTAGAAGAGTGGCTCAGACTGCTTATCCTACGGCTATTAGTGTTTCAGGGTGATTAATTCTATACATGTTGTTGTTGTTATTGGTTTTGGAAGGCGGCTTACTTATGTAGTAATTGCGCCTTAAATTCATATAACATAATTTAAGATATTATGTATATAATTATACTTTCAGTCTTTAATTTATTTTTAGTATTACGTTTTGGCGAGTAATCTTATGAAACTTTGACGAACATGGTTGTTGAATTACTAGAAAATAAATATATGTTGAGAGACATGTATTCTTGGGAAAAGAAATCAAATGTCTGTGAAAATTTGTTTAAAATAGGACAATACAAAGATTGTATACCTCCAACTCCCCAGCGTCGCTAGTCAAGGGCTACAATCCACTCCCGCAACATAATCTACAAAAGGATGTCTCAGATGTTGGATAAAAAGTATAGATCAAGTTTTATACATAATCAGATAATCTCTACTTTAATGTGGTAAGGATGTTTTACACTAATTACAGATTTTTTAGAGAATGGAATACGATAGCGATAATTCTATACATCCTTTTGTAGGTCCTGTTGTGTTGAGTAAGATAACGTTAACATTTCTTGTGTAGTTATAGAGATGTCAGAGCTAAATTCATTCAAGTAGACTGACCAAGATTTTGCCATAAATTGCATGATAATTGACATTACAAAAATATTGCATTAATTTAAAATATTAATCTTTAATCTATCTATATATACCACTTTTATTAATTTGTATGCGGTCATAAGAAAGTAACATCATTTTAAAGGTTGGAGATTGGAAGTAAAATAACTTTGTATTGTGCTACCTCAAGCTTTAATAACCTGTATGAAAGAACACAGATAAAAATAATGTAAAAATAAGTTACCTATATATTAAATTGAAGTAATATATGATGCATGAATAGCATTGGTTTCAACATCATTCTAACTAAACAATGGTAATATATTTTGTTTTGAAATAGCTTTATATCTATATAGACGAAACACGCGTCTGGCGTATTAAATTAGAATCCTGGTACCTTTGATAACTATTTTCATTGTTTCCCCCTATGAGCCTTTTCTTCAAATGTGCTAACTTCATCTATGTTTTCAATAAAAGAATACTCTACATGAGTAAAGTTTGATCCTGTCCAATTCTACAGTGAACAAAACAACATTACATTTTTGCCGTTACGATATTAAACGTGACAAGTAAACAAGTCAAATTCTTTTCAAATTTTTCCCTATTTTCCAGTTTTAGTAGCAATGTCCACTTCAATTTCAAAAAAATTATTTTTGTATTGCTTTGAAACACCAAAGATGTTAACGACACCCCTCCAATAAAAAAAAAATCTGCAATGAAGACAATTATAATCAAAACCAAGGAGAAATCAAAGACTCATTAAACCAAAAGACATGTACATCAACAGTTATAAATAAGAAATAAGAAACAACACGAACTCCACTAAAACCCCGGAGTGAAATCAGGTGCTCCGGAAGTGTAAGCATATCATGCACCGTTTACCGCACCCGTCGAGTTATTTCTTTGTTCAGTCCGGTAATGATGGAAGGTTATTATGACTGAAGAGGGATATCAGAAATGCAGGATAAACTTAAAAAAACTGTCATTTAAAATGAAATAATTTCTTGTTTGAAACATAAAGTTCTATATTTTGATGGAATTACACCTTATAATCTGTATTGATTTCAAACACTTTTATCAAAGGTCTATATCACAGCATGATACATTATATAAACATAGTTTAAGAGAATAACCAATTTTACAGTTTCAGTACGAATAATAATCTGAAAGGATTTTCTGTTTAGGCTCCATACTAAATATTTGAATAATTATCAAAATGCTGTGTGCTATTGGATAAAAAATATTTTCAATAATTGATTGAAATAAAAAAAAATAGAAGATATAAACTGATGATAAGTAATTATTCAACCCCTAAACTAAAGTGGTATATTCGTGAATACATATTGTCATGTTTCCCAGAGTGATAACAGTAATATGCTGAAGTTAAAATGGTTTTAACAAAACTAATTGAACTAGAATAGCTATACATCTTTAAATATATGACAGAGAGGAACCTAGAATATGTAAGAGAAGTATGCAAATTATTGATATTAATTACCAGTTTCCTAACGTGAAAAACATCATCACATGGCTTTTTAACTGCAGTTATAAAATATAGTATTAACTGGTATTCAGTTGACTTAAAGCAAAAGGGTAATAAATAAAGATTATAAATGTTTAGCAGAATAGATTGTATAAATGAGTTATCACATTTATTAAAAGAACAAGGAGGCTGTATGAAATTGATATCTTGTAGTTATCATTCATATCATATCATGCATTTGGTTAAGCTTTGAAGAGATATTTGGGAAAGTAAGTTGATGTTTTGTGAAGAACCAGAAAACCAAATACACAGATGGAGGTAAAAAACGCTTTACCTTTTGATCAACAACATTTTGTGTTGCACTGGTCGGTTGAAATTTTATCAGACGGTCGACCAGCTATGTCTATTCATTTGTACCAGACTTTATACAAACTTTTGTTATAGACCAACTAAAAAGTCAGGCAGAATGTTTTTAATCACTCCTCCATACATACATTGAAATACACATGTGTCTATTATGTTCTGTCACCATAGCAACATTTCAGTAAAAGGTTGTATTTCATTCATTACAGGAAAATTTAAGATTAAGACTACTACCAAACTATGAATTACTGAACAATCTGATGATTTCAACCTTATCATCTTTAATATAACATGTTTTAGCAATGATGAAATCTTCAACCCTGATTATAAATTAGTCCGTTTGTTTTCTGGTTTGAATTGTTAATTTTTGTCAATAGTGAGCGTTTAATGTCCATCGTTGACAGCACAGCGACCTATAGTTGGAAACTTCTTTTTTCATCTGGTCCCTTGTACAGGTATCAAAGCTTTGATTTTAATTTAGTACGCCAGACGCGCGTTTCGTCTACATAAGACTCATCAGCTCAAATTCAAAATATTTATAAAGCCAAATACGACTTAGTCATGTATGCCTGGGATAAGAAAATCCTTATTTTTTTCGAAAAAAATCAAGTTTTGTAAACAGGAAATATATAAAAATGACCACATTATTGATATTCATGTCAACACCGAAGTGTTGTCTCATTGTCTCATTGGTAATCATAATGATTCATACCACATCAACTGATTCTTATAATCTGTTATTCCACCGAATATGATTTACATTTCTTAATACTCTAACATTTGAAAGTGATTGTTTTGACGTTTTATTTAATTTACGAATTTTGAGCATCGGTAGGTTATTTTTCTTGATTTAAGACATTTGTATTGTGAGTAATAAATATATTCCGAACAAATCTGTTGTACACTCATACATATCAATATATTTTGATTTTAAGGATACAACTGATAAAGTCAAGGATGATATTTATAATACAGACATGAAAAACAACATTACAGTTAGAACGATATTCTTTACGAGCATAATTTTCCAAGTAAGTATTAATAAATTCAAAATAATCATTCTCGAATAATGGTGGTACTAGTAATAGTACTGGTCGACTCGTAAGCAGTTTGTCCCTCTGCGTCATATTTTATTTCTGACGATTGATAGAAAACAGCATTATATAAATTGGAAAGAAATTTTAACCACTTTACACATGTTAGAATGAACTATTTTCTAGTTCATTTTCCATAGCCATTGTACGTAATTATTGGGAATATGACGTGTTTTGGAGGAAGCTTGTAGATTGAATACCCTTCATAAAAAATATCTAAATTAGGCACGAACCGGCAGGTGGTACTTTAAGGTTTTTCATGTACGATAGACTAAAATTAACGCAGTTTCCTTTCGATCAATAACAACATAGTTTTAAGTGCCTTGGAAAAAATGTTGGACGATTTTTTTCTTAATTATCGCTTTTTAAAGTCAGAAGGGTGTATTTATCATTGAAACAAATACAAAAATTAGCATAGGTTAAAATCTATAGTACACCTCATTAATTTACAGAAGCGTGAAACCTATTAACATAATTCCTTATGCTCAATCACAAATACCAATAAAAAAACTGTCACGTTTACAAATTCTTCATTTCTTTTTATTAATTTTATTGAATCCTTATCAATGTGAACTTAAATTTAACTACACAGATACAAATTTGTTTTCGTAAAAACTAGTCGTGTTTAGCTACTTAAAGGCACTGGATGTCAACAGTGCAGTGAAACAAGGGTGAACAATGTGGGTGACCGATTCGATCCACAAAAAATCATTCTTTATACTTTTTTAGATAATAATCTTAACAAATCATATAAAATCACTGCGACGTAAATCAATCTTTTTGAACGTGCTTGATATCTATATATATATATATATATGTACATGTTGTATGCTAACTTCGATGGTTTATTAGATTGCGTCTAGACTTAAGTACACAAAAAATGCTGATATATTTTAAAATTAACATATTATCAAATCGTTAACTGTTAATTTTATTATCTTTAGATACACTGTTATTTTTTTTAAAGTAAAGTTATAAATCAAACACGGAAAGTTCAGTACAATCGGTGAACTCAGATTTGACATAAAATGCCTCTTAAGTTGTAAAATCTTCATAAACATCGTGTCTCCGATTCAAGACATCAAAAGAAATATTACTGTGACGTCACGAAGTGCAATTTCATTGAACAATAGTGCGGTACACGGATTTGGTAGATTTCGAAACAGATGGTATACCAGCAATGTTCCTCAATTACCGATTATTAAGTAACGACAATATTTGCCTTTACAATATACCTTTATCATGTGAATAGTTTTAGGTACTTGCATGTGCTTAACAATCCAACTCTGTAATACCTATGAAAATATACAATCGTTTTTTGCATTTACAAGAACTTTAAAATACTGGTATATTTTCACAGTCAGATTTCCGTTAACACTCATATGGTTGTTCTTTTCTGAAATTGTTTAACATAAAACCCTAATTTAATGATTTTTTATTTACATTGTGTCATAGATCAGTTTAGTTCGTTTAGTGTATATTAATTTATTTGTGTTAATATGTCTGCTAAATAAGTGAAGCCATTTCAATTGATATTTTTCAGTGTGTCTTTCTATGTTATGATGGTACATTATTGTATTAAGTTAGGTAAATTGGTACCTATTAAAATGCTTAAATCTATTGCATTTGTTTGCACCTGTCCGATCCTGATTTTTAGTGGTTGTAGTTTGTTGATTTGGTTCTTAAGTGTTTCTCGTTTCTCGTTTATAAAGATTAGACCTTTGGTTTTCCCGTTTGAATAGTTGTACACAAGTTATTTTCGGGGCTGTTTGTAGCTTTTTGTTTAAAGGGAGACAAGGCTTTGTGTTGAAGACCGAACTTTGACCTTTAATGGATTACTTTTACAAATTGTGACCTAAATGAGAGTTGTCTTATTCACATTTTTACACATATTCCTATATTTATAACATTTTCATATATTTTTTTAATTTGCAACGTTTGAATATTTATCAATCATAAATACATTCAAACAACCTGTGAGTGTAATACAACCTTAAATCTAACCACTCATCTCACCTTCTCACATATATCAAATTATAATAAATGTTCGTGGGTTAAATTATGCTTTGAAGTCTAAATAGATACAACTCGCACATTAACATTTTCATAAATCCTTTCGAATCAAGATTCGTTGCTAAATATGATGCGACCACCTCAAAGTTGATCAATGTCAAATAAAGAAACAACAGAACTAAAAACTTCGATTTAACAGACCATACTACAACAATGGTTACATGCTCTTTGTAAAGTGTTTCGTCTGTCAAAACCGACTAAATTGTTCAGATAGAAATCAAATAAACATTTTCATTCATAAGAACTATTTTTTCAAAAAATTAATAAAACGAGTTTTGATCTTCTTATTAGTCGTTTCGATGAAAAGATACGTTTTTAAATCGATATGCGTCATCTCGGCAAAGACGTGATAGGTTTTAAAGCATATTACCAATTAAACTGGCGTTGGCTGTATCAATAAGTGATGGAGATAGACAGAAACACATAGAATTAAACTAACTTTGCTTAAAATTGGGTTTGAAATCGAAACCTCAGTATTGTCAAGCTAGTGATAACTGAGAACAGCTACATAAGACGATTCGAATAAGAAAATGATGTATCGTTAATAAAAGAATAAAGTGTTTATATATTTCTATTGTTAAAAATGTTTACGGGTATTGATAAGGAAGTCTTCTATTTCTCTGCGGCTTCATTGTTATATGCTGTTTTCCTTTATTCTTAATTCTTAAGTTGGATTTTTTGTCTTCAAATGTCACTGATAAGTCTCTAGTAGACGCGCATTTTACGTTAAACATTTTAATCCAATTGTGTATGATGAGTGTGTTTACTTTTCACCCGTAACTTTATACATTAGAATTGTGCAGCACAGTATGACATTTTTGTCTATTCCTACGTCATAATCCCTATTCTTTATTGTTTAAGCATCCACACTAAACTCCCATGTATTCATAGTAACTATTTAAGACCATTCTCTTTTCAACATAAATGGTGTTTCAGTATCCACATATTCAGGGAAACTGTCAGAATTATAAGTAATAAAATAAGTTGTAAATACAGATGCATGCCAATTATTATTTCTTTATTACCAATCAATACTGGTTGAATTTTGCTTTAGATCCAGATTCCTGACAGCAAACAATCAAAAACATTTTACGGCGCATCTAAGAAACAATAAAAGTAAATATCAATGTGTATCAAATTTCATATCGAAAGTTAATATAGCGCAAACAGCAATTTTTAAACATTGCAGTTCAACATCAACAAATCAAAAGAGATAGCTTTTCCTCACAGATCATTTCATTCAATTTATTCATGTCAAATATGAGAGGACGAAATATTAATGATATGCCCCAACTGTTAGCGATGATACAACTTTTGAAGTTATATGTAACAATTCACTAACAAAATTGCTCAATAATAAAAGTAATTATCGAAATTTTAACCAACAAAAACCCCATTGAATACTGGTTATATCGATAAGAATGTATGCCATTATAAAGGTACACAACCAAAAGATGTAGTGCCAGTTTTCCATAAATCTATCATTAACTTATAGTTTGCATGTATCTGGTTAAAAAATCATCACAGCTTTTCTTATGAACTTTTAAGAAACATTATATGGTAGTTCTGAACATTTATCAACCCGATTATGTATGAGTTAAGTTACTATTTTAACAATTGCAATTTTGTATGATATATTTTGGAAATTAAGGTGATTGATAAAGAGGACAGACACACCAATGACCAAAAATATGAGGGATAGGTTTTGTTTTTCGTTTAAATATGAATTGCATTTCTTTTGCCAGATTAAGAATGGAAATATTTCAAAACTATTTTAAAGTTTTCTTTTACTGTAATCATGGTAATCATTACCACGAATAGCAGTTTGATTGTATGAATAAATGTAAACATGTCAAAAGCGATTAAATGGGGAACAGAACGAGGGTTTGAGGATATTTCAATTAAACAGCAATAAAAAAAGAGAAAGAAGCGAGGGGTCAGCATATTGTTTCCAACAATACACGAGTATGTACAATTCCGACATGCTAGCTATAAATTACCACTGGTCTTTAGATTAAGCCGTAAAAAATCAGATGGCCTCGATTAATAAACCTGAGATGTTTCTCACTTTGAACATGAACAGAATGAAAGAGAGGTATATCTGTTACACATGTTTTTGTCTCAAAAAACACATTTGTTTTTTAGGTTGCTTTTCATCAGCACCCTGGTACAATGTTACATATACATAATATAACCTTTTTGGGATAATTGTCGGTAATTGTTGATATTGTCAGA
Source organism: Mytilus edulis (assembly GCA_019925275.1). Taxonomy (NCBI): domain Eukaryota; kingdom Metazoa; phylum Mollusca; class Bivalvia; order Mytilida; family Mytilidae; genus Mytilus; species Mytilus edulis. The sequence goes on from CM034354.1 coordinate 24,548,618, forward strand.
CAGCGACAACGTGTATTTTTGCGCTTAAGTTCAGGTTACCGAAAGTGGACGCAATTTGTAGGATGATTCGCGATTTATCTTTGAATCCAGCACGGTGACATCAATTGTGCAATTGATTTCAATATTTTAAGGTAGACAAAAATCCTTCTTTGATTAACAACTCAGAGTCCGTAATTGTAATCATACATTTGTAGTTAGCATTTTTCACTAGTCATTCTTGACAGCATTTACTTATCACAGCTTCAGATTAAACCCAATGTTTTGATGAAAAATATCTACTCCAAAATTTTTATAACTTTGATATTTATTATTTTACTAAAGTGCAAAAATTACCAATTTTCGGTTTTAGTTTTTCTATAAAACAAGCTCTGTGACTCATGATTTCTATTATAACACGACAAGGACTACAACACAATGACAATAAAACGTGAAACTATCAGATACCATTAATTTATATTACCTTATTAAAGCAAATGTATATCTATTTCAGATTAGTATAACACATGTTGAATTATACAACTTTAAATGTCCTGTACAAGGCAGCTGGAAATTACGCGCCAAAGCTATATGTAACAGCATCTCCAAATACTTTTGTTTGTTCAATAATGCTGAACAGAAGTATGTTGAGGGGTGTAAGGGGCCTGATTATGATAGAAGAGGTAATGTTAATACACTACACTATCATTTCCATTTTATCATAGTAAAACGTATTTGAAAATGGTATACAAAGAAGAAAGAGCGAATGCGCCAATGAGACAGTTAGTTAACTTGAACGAAACCAACGCGTCATATATTAGAAGTGTCGAGTTTATAGAAAAAAAATATTGAGGATGAACTTTTCAGACCTGTCACTTTGTTTTAAAGTGGTAACACATTTCAGATATTGATAAGAACATGGTAGGACAATGTTAATTTTCACGTTGTGTAATTATGTCATAGTATATGTATGTGAAACGTAAATAAACCTTATTACATATCATCCTAGTTGGAATAAGATTTATCTTTAGTGTTGTTGTCAGGTTGTTTAATTGCCATACAAACTGTACACCAAATGCTTGACATATTTAACAGGTCGGGTACACTACCTTTTTCGAATACTCAGTATTTGTAAATTAGTATTCTAAAGTTCCGTCGATATAATTTGACTGATTGTCAACAGAACACTCATTTGTTTTACCTGGGTTATTGAACAATTCAGTGAATCAGTTGCAAGCAAACTGGATAACTACGGGATGGTATATTTTGAATAAAACTTTTTTTGTAAATGACTTAAGGTGGTATTGGTGTCTTTCGCCATCTTGGATTGTAAAAAAACAGAGAATTAAAGGTCCATATTTTCTATCAAGTTAGCAAAATTTGATGCAGGAATGCAGATTTTTAATGTGAATTTTCATTTAAAAGAACCAACTTATAAGAATATAACTTATACATATTAATATTATTACAAGTGTAGATTATTTTTGGTTGTTTTTTTTATATTTTCAAATTGGCAATTTAAGGAGAGGTAACTCTAAAACAGTGCATTTTTTGAAGGACTCTACATGAAATTTTCCTATTTTGTCTTTTAGCCGCAAAAAACGTACGGTGACCCTATCTTTTCTTTTGATATTATCAAAGCATTGTCTGAAAGCAATCTTTTCCTAATTTATTTTACAATTCTATCATATTGTTTAGTTTCTATTCACAATTTTTTTTTCTGTATAATCCATACATAATTTGTCATTTTGTCACAACCTGTAGCTTGAGAAAATGCGCGGTGCTCTATCCTTTTTATAATATTTTTGAACATGTATCTAGATACTACATTTTGACAAAGTATGAACAAATTCTATCATTTTTATTTTAGACTCCCATACCACCTTAACAACGCAATTTTGTTACAGATGTCCAGAAAAATACGTTATTTTTCTTTTTACTTTTTGGCAGTTGCATTCAACATGTTCAAAATATATGATATAATAAAAGCACATATTGACGATTAATTGTTTCAAAATGTTCGAAATACTTGAACACTCGTCACTAGTATTATGGACAAATGCACACATATTTAGAAAGTTTGTTCACGAGACAACGACATAACAACCAGATTACTGTCACACACAAATCAAATAGAAGTTGCATTTGCATCTAGATTTTAATATATGGAAGGATCTGGAACTTTTCAATTATCTCGTAAGAATTCAGGAATAAAGTATATTAAAGTCGTAAAATGCACTTATTTTCTTATGTATAGAACATTTTTATTATATTAAATCTATTACTGTCAATGCGAAGGTCAGCAAATATGTATAAGAACAACTTCATAGTTAGGAAATTATCAGAAAAGCTGTTGATGTCAATACATGCAATGAACATTAAAATATGATGTGCGATGATGCCTTATTTCTAAGATTGTTTTTGGTTTTGTTTTATTTTACCTCTGAAGTCACAACATATTTAAAACGTTCAACTGTGACATTAAGACGGAAATTAACCTTTACCATTTTTTTTCCTTTGTGCGCATTGATTTTCTATTTCTTTTCTTAAATGTTTTCAACTTGAAAATGTAGGAGAATTTTGCAATCACACGACAAATTTATCAATCTGATAATTTGAACGAAGCAATAATTATATCATATTAACAGGTTTCCAAGTTTATAACATATCAATTTTAGAAAAAATAGTGATTATGAATTTGTCAATAAATATAGAATTACTAAAAGAGCATGTCAAATCCAATAGTCAACACAACCACTGCTAATAGAGCATGTAGAGTCTGTACTGTTTTCGAACCTTGTAGCCAGTATTGCACGATATCAAATTTTGTTATTTATTTCATTTAAAATGAATGCCCAAAGATAACAAAACGTATTTGCTTTACAATGCCAAGTCAAAATAAAAAGTCAAATGCTTAAGAAACAATATTAAATAGCAAATACAAATCCACACTCTGTCCATGTGTTATTTATCTGTATCAAACTCGTAGTACTGTGTTCTTTTTTAAGTCTATTAGCTAACTTCGCAGGGAACGTATACATCATTTACATTTTGTATTCAAGGTAGTTCAGGGTTTGAACGTCATCTTGAGATGAAATGTACAATCACAGTAAATAATCGGTCTAGTTCTTTGCCAAAATCTGTAAATTTGCAATTTATTGCTTACACTGTTTATTTTTATAAAGTATACTTTGTTTTTCATTGCATTATCGAAAATGTTTTAACAAATACCAAATGTTTGTGCTTTTCGAATTAATATTTCAAATAAGAAATTCAAGGGGAGATGACTCTCTTAGTAGAAAATTTATACTGTACATATAGTGAAATTTTCATTGTTTACTTGTTGCAAGAAAATGAATTCGGTGACACCATTTTTTTTTTATATTTTACCTAAAATATATCATTTAACCTATCTTCTCATATATTTTTTTCTTAATTCTGTCTAATTGATTCTTTTTGGGACCAAAAATGTGTTTTTTTCATGAATAATCTATAAAATTTTGGCAATTTTGAACGACTAGAACTTTGATAACAGCGCAGTGACCAATACTTTCATCATTTTTGTAAAAGAACATAGTCTTATCTTTATGTTGGCAAAGTTTCAGATACTTCTCTATTTTTTTTTTCTATACACCGGACCAACCTTAAGAAATATTTATGCAAATTTATTCTTACGTCAGAAGTACAGTCTTTCTAGTCTATTTAATATTGCATCAACAGTCTCAAACGTTAGGGAAGTTGTGATCTTACAACATGTACAATGGTAGATCACATATTGATGAAAAAAAGTGTCTTTGGACGAACCTTTTCTAAAATAGTATCAGAAAAACATATCATCTTGAACAAACGGGTTTTGAAACAACAATAAATAAACCTGAATCAAACTGCAATATAAAGACTTACCAAAAGATTATTGATATTCTCTGATTGTGAAGTTCACAGCAAAATGAAAAAAATAAATAAAAATACCTCATCTTACTGCCATCGTATCGGCTGTTTAAACAGTTAATACACGATACAATACAATAACGTTACCAAGTAAGTTTGTAATCTGCTTTTTGGTTCACGAACGTGATTTTATGTTAACTGTTTATTAAGGTTTAATTGATTGTGTAGATTTTCTCGCAAACATTGTATTGTGACGTGTTCTTTTCTTGTGGTCATTTGTTACCTATTTCTATATTTTAACTTTTAATTTCCTTTTATGTTAGTTTTAAGCCTTTGCTCTTGTATTTGTTGCGCGTATCAGATTTATGTTTGCATAATATAGCGAATAGTTTACTAGCAACCATAATCCCATTTTTCTGTATGATATGTGTAAATAGGAGATACCAGTTCATCCATTTTTTAAAGGTTGGTGCATTTACTCTTTAAGCGAAAGCATGCTGAAGGGGTGTCTCTTTGTATTTGCAAAAAAAGCTATCATGTCAGCCTTAGCATAGTATGGCGCATTGATTAAAAGGAATGAACAATCCATTATTTCTATCGAATTGTGTTTTTTTCTTTCGTTACGTGTTTTGTTATTTCAATTATCATTATTAGGTAGTAAACGAATATTTTCCGGATTCTTCACTAGAGGACCATGTAACAAGAGACGTTACCAGCCATTTACATTTTGGACCAATGGAAGCATAAGTGACTGTATCTATGATAAATCACTCTGCAATGAGGAAGGACAAATTGTACACAATGAGGAGTCAACAAAGGATGATAGAACATGTCAATGTGATTATACCAGGAACTTTACATTTGTTAAAGCACCTAGAAATCTATTGTATTGTATACCAACAGAAGAAGACTGTTCTTGTTATATTAAATTATGTCCAGTAAATTTTAAATTGTCATCAGGTAAATGGTATATCTTATTGTAAGACAATTTGCAAAAATTAATAATTGTTATAAAAGGACTCTGACATCAGATTTATAGCTTAACCAAAGACTCAAAAGTGTAAACTGCTTTGTTTTTCATGTATATACATGTATGTTACATTGTGATACGTTAGTTTGATTGGCTAACATACATCTTCTGTATTCATCACACAATGAAATGTAACATTCATAATTAAAAATAAAGTGCAGTCAAGTAAATTAAAGAAAAGGTTTGATAGACATCGTGTTTTCATAATCCTATCTAAAAATGTAACGATATGTAGGAACGTTTCATTTTGTAATTTCATACAAATTTTCTTCGGTCAACGCTTTTACATCCCAATAAATTTACAAAAAGAAGCATTCATTTCTTAAATGAAATTTCAAAAATATGGCAAAACAAAATTACGTCTATGTTAGCTGTGGACATTCTTACACACATTCTTACATTTCTACTTTTGTATTCAATAGATCTATATAATTTCATATCATTTATAAAAATCAAATGACGAATGTTTATTACCTTACCTATTGAAGTTCGTTGTCTTACACGAGCTATACGACAGGTGCAACATGGGAAGCAGGATTTGCATGCCCTACTCGAGCACAGAAATTACACCCAATTTTTTTTGTGAAATTCATGTTTCTTAGTCTCTATATTTTAATTTTATGTCTTACATAATTTTGTTTGTCTTGTGATCGTTTTGCGTTTTTACTGTATCAATGTCAGTTCAGTTTCGACTAGTCAGTATCATTATCACTTTAACATATATTGTAAAAAGTAAAATCACAAAAATACTGAACTCAGAGGAAAATCAATACGGAAAGTCCATAATCACATGGCAAAATCAAATAACAAAACGATTCAAAAACGACTAGACAAGAACTGTCATATTCCTGACTTGGTACAGGCATTTACAAATGTAGAAAATGGTGGATTAAACCTATTTCTCGGCTTCCTTGTGCAAACATTGCAGTCACGTTTGACAATGATTTGTATATTGGTATCCAACAAATGCTTGTTTCAATAATAAAACAATAACATGTAACCTAACTACTTGCTATATAATGTTCAAATCAAAAGAAACGTATTAAATTTTTAGTTTATGCTATAAAGACTGTTTGTTATGCTGATGTCGGAAGTGTTAATATTTACGTTCGAAGGCATTATATATGAAAAATATATTAGAATGCATGTTTACGCTAGTATTTTAAGGGTGCTTGATTTATTTCTTAACTCAAATTTGCTAAATTTCAGATTATGACTGCGTTCAAAGTGCCAATCAAGATAACCAAAAAAGTATTAATACACACAAGTAAGATTTAATCCAAAACAGGATTGACGAGTGAACACACTGAAAAGTAGTATCAATTTTCATCGTTATAAATAAATGTAATAATTCTTAACTAATGTCACATATATAGAATCACGGTAGTAATATCGAGATTTGAATGAATCTCGACTGTTTTAGCAAAATTATGCATCAGAAACTGTTGATGTCATAGAACTCTACATATCGCTGCAGCTAAAACATTAAGAGCTAAACAAGGTACAAATAAGCAACATGTTAAACTCTGACACATACTTTTTTATGAGTGCTACATGCCTTAAACTGACTGTCAGTAACTGTTATTACTTGCAAATGGATGCTTTTTTTCTTAAACATTTTTTTATTTTTTATTTTGGGTCTTAATTGCAATCTGATAAGTTAAGACTGTAATAAGGTGACCGGTGCAATTTTGGTCATATGTTTGCTGATATGATTGATTCCCACTTTTAACTCCGCAACATACAGTGTGTGCCTGTTTTTAAACTTGAGCATGTGGTTAGACTTTTCTGCTTTTTGTCACGTATACCATATGGCGGTATTAGGCATGTTTGTTAGCGCACAGCTCTTTTATAACTTGGTACAATAGTTGGAAAACACAGTAACTAATCAGATTGATGCAAGGTAAAAAAATAAACCAATGTTAATGCAAGTGCAGCCACTCAAAGTAATTTGAAGGCCAAAACATGTGGAAAAAAAAGTAAAATCACAAAAATACTGAACTCAGAGGAAAATCAATTTGGAAAGTTCATAATCACATGGCAGATTCAAATAACAAATACATCATTGTTTTCTCTTAGATCACAACTGATCTACTAAGTGTTCTTTATCTATATTCAAATATATAAGTATTACAGTACTAAAGAGTCATCGTGTATACATTTTGTATTTTAGATAAATACAGTAACCTAAACGCAAATAAATTAATAAACATATATAGTTCACCGATTTTACAATGCATGTACATGTTATTTGCGAAACCAAACATACAATTAATGTTTACTTAAATACAAATAACCTTCATCGAAAATCGCTTGTAGACATAATGAGTCTTTGGATGGAAAACCACAACTCCAACTTGACAAGGATCTAATTTGGATTGAAAAATCAGGTAAGTGTTTGAAGTTGAAGTGAAAATACGTCTAATTAGCACCTCGGGAAATTGCATATCTTTACAGATTCAAACCAGGCGATATATAAAACTCCTTAAAAAGATTTCATTTCAATTTGAATACATATTGACAAAATCTTATTCCGTGAAACAAGCAACTTAATATGCTCTACTGTTTTAAACAACGAAGCATGAAACATTAACATTGTTCATACACGTAATACAGAGTCTCGAGCAAAACTGGTGCATGCATGTACCACGACAAATAGTATGTATGAAATCATGAATCTAATACGATCAAATTGTAATGTTTAGCGTTATTGCCAAGTTTGGTATACTTAAAACTAGTATAAGAAAGAGTACTAGCAAATTATTAAAAAGTTATTTAGAAAACAGAAAACAACTCATTACAATTGGAAGTTCCTACAGTGAATGGGATCGTATGTAAAGGCGTATCACAAGGGGCAAATCTTGGACCAGTTCTTTTCAATGTCTTCATAAATGACATTTTATATGTACAAAAAAGCACCATTTATAATAATGCTGATGACAACACTGTATCATACAGTGATCATAATTTAGATAAAGTTGTTGAAAGTTTAGAAACTGATAGTTTAAATCTTATAAACTGGTTTTCTATAAATTTAATGAAGGCTAATACTGACAAATTCCAGGCTATAGGCATTATAAAAAAGACAAATAAACATAATCTTATATTTAATTTAAATGGAAACAAAATTTTTTGTGAAGAAAATGTTAAACTTCTTAGAATAACTATAGACTCGGACTTAAATTTTAACAATCATATATCTGAAATATGTAAAAAGGCATCAAGACAATTAAATATTCTAAAACGTATGGGTAAATATTTAAACAGACTAGGTAGGTTAACAGCATACTACTCATTCATTCTTTCGAATTTTAACTATTGTCCAGTAATTTGGTACTACTGTAGTGAACAAAAATCTTTTAAAATGAAAAAAAAATCAAGAAAGAGCTCTAAGATTCATTTATGAAGATAATGATAGTCCTTACGAAAAACTGATAGAAAAATCTAAATTACAATCTTTAAAAATAAGAAGAATAAAAACAATTGCAATAGAAACATTTAAAATAATTCACAAAAAAGTCCGAGCTACCTTCATGATTTGATCAATATAAAAATTAACAAGTAAAACAGCAGTACTCTTAAGAGTTCGAACTACTAAGTATGGCTAAAGATCGTTTCGCTATAATGCTGCACAAATTTGGAATGAGCTACCGAACCATTGTCGAAGGAAACATCTTTTGACCAATTCAAAAAGTTGGTACAAGCATGGGATCCAAGTAACAGCTCATGCCAGTGCAGTGCATGCATATAGTTTTTATGCATGTTTTATTTTACTTTTATTTTTTGTGTGACTACATGTATATGATTTCTGCAATCTTATTATTAACTTGTGCTATGTTTTAAGTGTACTATAAACTTTTAACTTATATATGTCATTTATGGTATCTTACTATGCATAATTGTGTTGTTTTCATGACTTTTGTATGTGTGTATTGTATTGTATTGTGTGTGTGTATTGTATTTTGTTATTATGTCGATTTGAAAAGCTCACTAGAGCTTGTGTTTATGTAGTTTATTGAATATCGACTCTAAATAAAACTTTGAAACTTGAATCTTGAATAATATAAAGGTTATGTCCTCAGATCTTAGTACCAAATCGATTTAAATCAAAACTGAATTGACTTAACGCGGAAGTAAATGCGTAAGTTAAAACGCCCTTTTACTCTCTACAAAATTAAAAGACACACCATTTTCCCGTTAACTTTTCATGTCTACTGAAATGTTGAAGCTTACGCAATGTTTTCATAGAGTGACGCAATTAAAGGCCACGTTGAATTTTTCCGTTCAGTGAAAATTGAAATTACACTTCACATATTCAACGAATGATATTTGTTAATGGTAACATATAAAAGTGTGTGTTCTCTTTTATGTTTCATATTTTATTCCAGCTTCCAAGATGAAGTTGGGATTACAATATAGATCTAGAGCTGTATTATATTGTGTTTGCTTAATACTTATAATTGGTAAGTCCACAAAATGTTCATAGAAACAGTGAACTAGTGTAGCTCTTTTCGAGAGACATAAAATACTAGGAGACCATTTGAAACTTACTTTATTTGATTTTGATTTTCCTTTTTTAACACAATGTATGAATCAATAATTGTAATAGTCCTTTGAGTTGTTTCTCAAATTTGAATTATGTTATTTTTTGTTTATATTTCCATGACGAAGTAGAATATTCATCTGATTCTAATAAGAAGTTAAATGTACAAGGATAACACACATCTAAAAATGATAGAAATGAAAGACTGTACAGCTATACTAATAAAGGAAGATGACGATGTCATTGAGACGCATCTCCTCTGAAACCATACCTGTCTGAACCAAGTCTGAAATATTTGAATATGGCGAATACATGAAGTGATTTTTATTTCATAAATATTCAAATACGGAGGCCGTTACCGGTCCGTGTCTTTAACACGAATGCCTATTCAATGGTTTGCCAAAGAAACAAAGTTAGGCATATATTGGTGCAGTATTGTATTATAAGTGCATCGTTTTGCTGAAATAAACGTCATTCATCCTTTTTACACAGGTGCAGAACTGTTCAAAAATGACGTAGGAATAGGGAGATGATGATTTGTATTTCTTTTCTTGCAGGAGGATGTTTCATTGTGGTTTTAAATTATGAACAGCTTTCTGAAAAAATACAACAATTGAAACAATATCTTCACAGAAACCGTACAGGTATTATAGTAATACTTTAAAAGAGAAACACAAAGGCAGCAGTACAATATGTTTTGTATTATTAAATACAAACAAAAGGGAATCGTCTGTCAATGCTTTACTTATGTTTATCTTTACTTTAAACACTTTCTCATAATAAAAGGGAATACACCTTTTTGTTTTTGTATTTTTAGGGGGTAAATGTATTTATGTTATGTTTCATAAAGTTACTGAACTGACAATTTGTATTAGCTGTTAATATCATCCGAAATTAAATGTATAGATGTAAAACGGCATTCTTCTATTATTTTACCTTGTATTTCAGGGCAAACGATATCTGCTACACCTCGTGAATGGTTCACTGAAAAGCTTCTTTTCTTGAAAAGATATTTCCGGAGAAGTATTAAAAGTAACTGCATACAAATGTTAAAAAAGTCAAAAAATCTGTATATTTCAGTGTGTATACATAATAGACTCTTTTGTTACTTTATCCATTCTTTTAATGAAACGCCCGTTTCATATTTACATGCCCTGTTGGCTGACATCATTTAAAAAAATTTTTAAAAGAAATGTTACGCATACGTAAACGATACATATTCCAAATGACCGTTGCACTATTCAATAGTAAGCAAATGTATAAGCGATATAACAGCTCTTTTCTCGTTGCAATTAAGTCTAGATATATTTTGTTTGTTGAATGTCAGTGAGGAAGGCAACAAAGTTCAATAAAATTGAACTTATAAACATTTGAACTATATTCAGACCTTTATGGAATTACTTCCAAAAATAATTTGCTGACCTTCCGGTATCCATAATTTTTTTCTATTTGATTAAACATAGGTTCAATACAAACGTAAACATTCAAGTTATGTACGATAGACGCGTGTTTCGGTTGCAAGAAACTCGTCAGTACGGGTAAACAAAACCACCATGACAAACAATAAAACATCTACTATGAAAGTACTTTTATTCTTTGGGTACAAATTTATGTGGTTTTCGCGATAAATTTATTCACGAATTTAAGTGTCCAATGAATTAAGACATCCGATGTACAGATCAAACATGGAAAAATATTTTACTACCGATATAATCTAGAGAATATATTGAATATCGACAAATCTGATAATACTATAATAGAAGTTTCACAACTAACACACTATGAGCTAAACCTGTAGGCAGGATTATACCCATTAAATCTTTAAAAACATAACCTGTACTAAAACTTTTCATCTTTAAATCTTCATAAAAAAATACTTTTGATCAATGAAAGTCAGACTCTGGTATTGATATGCTACGATCAATTGTTAATTTTATATCCACATAATTATCATACATATGAGAAACAATAATGGTATGCTGAGCTTGCTTTTGATAAGAATTATTCTACAATTTAAAATACGTTTATAGCATTTGTTTATGTACCTGTTGTCTTTAAGTGACATGTGTATAGTATAATCAACACCTTTGGTGGTCTTTAATCTGTATATCACTTCATCTGGGGTTCATTAGTGTGATCACTACGATTTACACGGGTCAATGTTTACTTTGCAATATACTTCTATCCAGACAATTAGAAACCTTTTAATGGCTTCAATTTATCATTGTTCTTGTAAGCTAAAATCCACGAATTTAAAACCCAACGAACGAAAAATCGCTCAAACCACGAAAATTGATACCCACGATTTAAAGTTCTTTCACAGTATATGACAGTCGGTTGGTGAATATTTACTTCACTATGACAATATTGTAAGTAAGCAATATTTCAAATTGGAGTAGCTAATGAATTTATCTAGTTTATTGTTTCTTACCAATTATAAATAAATACTGTACAATAATTTTATTTTGTGTTGCTGACTCTCACGTTTACAGTTTGTTCAGTGTTGAGAAAGTTGGTACATAAAAGAGTCTTTCATTTAAAAAATATTATTGTAATGACATACTCACAATTTGTTTTCGCCTAGAAATTAAAATGACAGGAGAAGTCATTTTTAAAAAGTATTTGGGAAAGAACAGTAAACGTTCCTACATTAGTTGAACAACACCATGTGTGTATAAATGTTAAAAAGCTCCGTATGCTATGACCTATTCTGTAGGGAATATGTGTACCTTACACATTTAGCTTAGGTGTACAATGTTTTTTTGCACACGTAAAAAAATCAATATCCTGGAGACAATTAATGAAATTGGCTATTGAATGTAAATGATAGATTTTATGGAAACTTTAGATATTATCACTTTGGTTTCTTCGGTTACAGTCCCGCACATGACAACCTTTCCGGTGTAAAATATAATAAATATAAAACATGCGCATTCTATTAATGTCTTTCATTTCAACATTACATAAAGATCAAATGTATGCTCTTGTTTTTTTATTTAGATATAGCTTCGGACACAAATGAGGAAGGTTCAAACGCCGAGGACATAGAGTCTTTGAACATCGTCGATGAAAACCACACATTGCAAGGAACCTATGACTGCTCCCCTGTTTATTCAGAAAAGAGTATATAAAATCCATAAGTTGCATACTAAAATATATTGAAGGATAAGTTTCGTCTATACAATTTATACGTTTTTATCATACTAAGGCCACGCTTAAGTATGCTCTAAATAGTTGGTCGCATCAAAAGCATGATTTTTTATCTATTCTACTTTCAGCTTTTTCTAATCAAATGTATACAAAATGGTGTTTGTAACAATTCGTAGTAAGAGCAAATCCTGTTCTAGCATTTGTCTAGGCTGCTAGGAAAAAAATAATGCATTTTGTCATGACAGGAACTAATGAACTTTTTCAGAACTAGATCCTATTAATTTCAGGTTAATCTAATTTTCATAGTTCTAATGCAAAGGTAATTCATGCAACGTCAATGTATCGTTCATCAGTTAAAATCGTGTTTTACTAAGTTAAATAATATAATATCCACTGTTTTAAAACCAATAAAAGAGGGACGGAAGATACCAGAGATACAGTCACACTCATAAATCGAAAAATAAACTGACAACGCTATGGCTAAGAATGAAAAGGACAAACAGACTAACAATAGTACACATGACACAACATAGAAAAATAAAAAATAAATTATCATGTATACATATATTTTTTTCTATAAGACTTAGTGTAGTTTTTTAATTATCTTCAGAAATCATTCGTCCGATTATATTTAAGATGTGGAAATCAATATGTGGTTCTGTGATAAATATTTAGTACAACAAAAACGTATTAGGTATTTGATACAATAATTAAGTAAACAGTATATTAATTGTTATATGCACATGTTTATAGAAATGGATAAACAAACTTATTTCTTATGCAGCAAAAATACTGCAATCTGATTGGTTGACTACCCCGGTGTAAATAACACCAACCCTGGTTCACCCGGGGATAAATAAAAGTTTGCCAAATTTAAAGATAAAATGAAATTTTGCCAAAAAAATGTAAAATATAAAAGTTTACTAAATTTAAAGATAAAATGAAATTTTGCCAAAAAAATGTAAAATATAAAATTTTGCCAAAATAAAGAAAAAAAATTTAAGAAAATAAATAATAAGAAAATGTTAAAAAAATTTAAAAAAAATAAAGTTTTTTTTTTTGGTAAACTGATGGTGTCTGTGTCAGCGCCTCAGGGTTTATGAATTTTCTACAAAGGTGTAAAATTCGGTACACCCCTGATTACACTGAGATAACTAATAATATTGTATTCAAACAACATCTTTTTTTTTTCAAAATTCAAGGGAGTAACTACCACACGTGCACATATTTAGACACTATACGTATATTGTCTTTATACTGAAATCGAAAAAAAAAATGAAAAATGAAAAAAACATGTAACAAAATTTAAAAAAAAAAGTGTTTGGAATTTCCCTCTTGGGGTACCATTTTGGGGTATTTCCCTATGAGCGTAGTCCAGGTGGTAAGACATTGGCGTATTAAGAAATTATAAAGGGAAAATGAACTTAATTAATAGCATTTGATAAACATGATATATAAATAACCAATTTGAAGATATAAAAGTTACAATTCAAAAAAAGTTTGACCATTGTTACTTTACGTTGTCATGGTCGTGACGTGATGTTGTTGATGAAATACAATAAGGAGGCGGGGCTTATAGGTCAATTGGGGTCATTGACGTATAAAGCTAACGTTTATACGTATAGCTTTATCTGTACAGTAAAATAGCTGATTGCATTATAACAACGTATTCAGGCTATTATCATAAAAAATAAAGCAACATGTAACAGCTGTAAAGCTGAGTTTTTAGTGTGTGAATAGATCAAACTTTAAATGTGTATACCTGTTTGAAATAAATGCAGAATGAATGACTAATGGATAATTCAATTTTAAAGAATGCATTTCAAATATCTATTTTGTCATTAGTCATCATGATTTAAGATGTTTATATCAATAAGTGTGATCTAGTTAATAATCAATCATTCGTCTTCCTTGGTGATTCTTCTCTCTCTTAGCATGCTCAGGAAACACATTTTAGGCAATTTTAGCAGGACAGTAATCTATTTTTTTTCATGAAAAGTATAGCAACAAATCTATATTAGCTCAATCGTTTTTTTTATTTGATATATCAATTTTTTGGATTCATTATATATAGGTACTATGTAAATGGATCTTAAAGTCTTATATGTCAAGTTTTGATAAAAATTTAGCAATTCATCTATTTTAAATCCAAGCGCAATAATTTATCTCCATTTACCATTGTGTTACGAATTTCCAAACTCTAGAACTTTAAGACTTATACTGTTTAGACAAACAATATTTTTTTTTCTTTATAACTGTTTATATATGAATGGTATGAAGCATGTTATCAATATTATATAAGTATAAAACGGAAGACAAATGTTGTTCTACATATGTACCATTTTCTTTTTCTTATATTCGGCCTGATTTGTTAAGCAAAGTCTAAGCAAACTAATTTTGCAAACAATTTTGCTCAAGCCGATGGGCAGAGTAATCTAAACTAACAGTGAGGTGAACGTTTTAGTTCCCATGTTGAATGAGGAAATGTGAGTTTAAAATAAAAGAAAAACAACACGAATATAAAAACTGTCCTGTGTCTTTTTTGGTGTGTTTTCTTATTTGGTGTTGATGTACTGATTTTGTTTCGTGGAATGGTTTTAATTTAATAGCTTTCCTTGTTTGAATTAAATCTACGAGCACTTTTTGGTACCTAAACGTTCAGATTTTAAAACAATGTTAAAACATCCATGATCAATACTTAATAGAAATAAAGGGATACATTTCACAAATTAACTTTGTTCGTAGTGTTAACTTTGATACAAATTATGTTTTTTTAATTTGTTCTTACTTGCTTTTATATCAATCACAGCGTGATTCTTGTGACCGTAAATTCGATTCATATATTGATTTTGTATATCCTATTCAAGTAATTATGATTTATTTTAACTATTTATACAATTTCCTATTACATATTTAAAGATTCACATGCTAATTTAGAATTAACAAAACAAATCTTTTGTAGACGAAACGCGTATATACAAATTTAGTCCTGGTATGATGAGTGTGTTTTCGTATGTTAGTTGTTATAGTTGGATAATGACTAACTATTTGTACACAATTTTGCCAATATTGTCAGTTGTTCCAATAAGTAAAGGCACCAGTTGTATACGGATGTTATTTAAGAATTGAATGCTCTTTTTTGTAAATTTATTGGGGTGTAAAAGCGTTGACCGAAGTACATTTTGTATGAAGCGCGGAAGCGCTTCATACTTAAAATGTGCGCACGGTCAACGCTTTTACAACCCTATAAAGTTACAAAAAAAAGCATTCAAAACTTATAATTACATTTTTACCTATAGGATCATGAAAACACACCTTTTATCAAGTTTTTATTTCATTTACCTGTGCACTTTATTGTGGGACCTCGTGTCATCATGAATGAGAAGTTTTAATGAGTGATACAACTGCTTAAGGAATAACACATGATGTGCCGTTAGCCAATCAGAATAACGTATAGTAATGAAACATACATCTAATGTAATTATATAGTCATACATCGATACACAACCACATAATACAAACATGCAAAACGTGTAAAAATACTGTTCATTCATATACACTCATCTATTTTATTTTCAAAGTTGAATCGTAACAAATTAAGCAATGAACATATAATGTTTTATAGATACTAGTTACACTATGGCCATAGAAGAAAAAGTAGATGTAGAAGTGCATCAGCCATTAGTGCATGGTAAATATCATTAAGTTTATAAATTTTGAAATAGGTGATATTTCAATGGGGTGTCAAATGTTGTGGTAATAAAAAGTAAAAAGAAACCTACATAAAAAAATTACACACTTACAGAACATCTTACGTTTAGATCGAAAAAAAAACCTGTCATAAAATTGTTGTTTTAATGAAGTCGAAATTTGGATGGCTTCACTCTTATTGTAGCGATTCATTTGACATTGAACACATTCAAGAAATTTTGTGATTTTTTATTCTATCTAGGTATATATATAACACACTCATAAAAATGAAAATACATTAAAACATAAATCTGTCTTAAATTCTATTTTTTTATACTTTTGATGTAAGCCTTAACATTTAACCGCATCGCAGATCAGGGCAAAGTTAATCTAACTTTGAAAACCAAGCCTTTGATTGCATACCACTGTCAGCATAGGATAAACATTTCTGATGTTTAAACTTGTTTTTATTCTAGCTAAATTAACAACAGAAGAGGAAAATTTTTTAAGAATGATTCATCTTCTGTACAGAGTGGCATTGCCAGTTGTTCGAATGATCTTTAACCATGAAATCCAACCAGACCAATTAAGAAAAACTCTTTATGAAAACAGAGACAAAATGAAAAAAATGTTCAGACTGAAAGAATTTGTCATCAATAATTATCAGTGGGATCTATTATTTAAAGGTAGCTAGTAAAATACAAAATCAATAGGTCAAGCTGATCAGTCATATTGACGTTCACCCAGATATTTCTTAACGACATATTATAGGGACCGAAGATGCATCAGTTGCTGCACAATTAAAGTTGTCATTATAGAACACGTTTGGAGAAAGAATATACGAGAATAATATATCAGTTATATTTGGTATACCTCTTTGAAAGCTACAGATATGAAAGGGTCCATCAGATCATATGTAAAACGCTTGAATTTCAATTATATAGATTCAAACGTCTAATTTGCTTTTTATTTTTCTCACTTTGAAGAATTGAGACAATCGTTCTGAAAGTAACCTAAATTAACCATGAAAAACTTATGCAATTATGACAAAATCACTGATCTAAACACTAAACGATATAAAAACGATACTAACCATAAGTGCTCAAATCGCTGGAATATATATTTAGTTGAGAATCTGAATGGTCAATGTGGATGCGAAAAGAATGAGCAAAAAGTAATCAAATTACCAGGCTTATAATTTAATACGCCAGACGCGTCTTCCCGACTTATCAGTGACGCTCAGATCAAAATAGTTCGAGGTTGAGGAACATTAATGATTTAAAATTCAAAAAAAAAATCATTAAAGGTAAACATAAACAGATGATTAATCAGACATGCTCAACGCCAACACTTTAAAAATTATATCAGATATTTGGGCACAGAGGACCATGATAACTAGAAAAATAACTATGTATGCGGGGGTTAAATTGAATGTGTGTCACTTCTTAAAACATCAAACTTTTGATTAAGTTGTTGTATATGCCATTTTTTATTACGTTTCTCCATAACACATTGTGATGTACTATTCATACTGCCGAAGTAGTTTAAGCTTAAGTTTAAACATATTTATTTATAATGGATTGGGAAACAAGTTTTGCAACTTATATTAATCTTTTTCCACTTTACTGCCGAAGTATGCCCCTATTATGCAAAACTGCTTTTGTATGTTGACTATTTTTATGCAAAACAAATGAGTAGGTCGGGTAGGACCGATTTTTGCCTCACATTTGAAATTCATCTGAAAAGAGATTTTTGACACTTTTTGAACACTTCAGTGTTTATTTCAGTTGATTCAATTAGTTGATGTGGCAAATTTTAACTGATTTAGTCATTAAAGGTGCTCCGATTCAAGCTTAAATATGAAAAATTTAACAAAGATGCCAAAAAAAATCACTTGTCAGATGGTTTTTGCCAAAAATGAAAGTGGCCGCATCCGTATTCATCCTCAACCTTTATATATGTTATGTATTTTCATCAAATACAACTTACATTTCAATATTAAAAAAGAACACATATGCGGTCACTTTCATACAAGACGGAAACCATCTAAATTTAAATAAAATGCTAACATTGTGAAGATTTCAGTAATTTAGCATGACTTAAGGAGGCTCGCGGGTACAAACAATTTCGGCAAAAAATTAAACATTTGTTTTTTCATTACAAATTTTATTGTAAGAAACAGCCCATATTTATGTAGCAGATGTATTCGACTCTCCAATAAAAAAACTAAAAGTTTACATTTACATTGTAATAATTTTGTAAAACTACTATATTTTGGGGCCAATAAGGGGTCTTACCGGACCTACTTCTTTTGAAATCTAGTGAGATTTCAATGAAAAGTCAATTACATCTATATGTCAGTTTACTCGTATTAATATCGCATATACATTCACATTAACATAAGTGAGATCTTATTGCCATGTATTGCCGAAAGATAATTGAAGATGCTTTCATCGGGTTTTATGTTATGACCAATATGCACTAGAATTATAACATTGATTTCATGATACTCAAGGCACCGTTAATCAATGCCAAGTATACTTATTCTCTTTAACACGAATACAAATGATCGTGACTGTAAAGAGGAATAACACTTAATTCAGTATTTACGTAAGAAGATTTTTATTGATTCACCATCCAATGAACGACTCAATTCCAAACAATTGACAAACAATGATTTTAAACCCATTAAAAGGTGAAGAGATATATGATCAAATAAAACATCAAAGATAAGCCTACAATTAAATTTGTTCATTGTAAGCCTCAATAATAAACAAAAAACATATATGACAGTTCATACATCAAAATTGTATCAAAAGGAGATATCGGATATCCGTTGCTTTTGTCTAGGTAAAGTATTTGATTTTTAAATGTTGAAATAGTACCAGCATGCTTCTTTTGTGAATTTGTCACTAAAGGTTGAACACAATGTTGCTGTTCAGGGTGGATTTTTTTTTCATATTCATTCCAAATTATACACTTTTTCACATCGTTAACGACACAGTCATGCTGTTTTATTTGGTGCTATATAATCATCAAAGTGAAAGTGTGCTTACATCTGTAGTTACAAAGGTATTTCAATGGTCAAGCTTGCAATTGTTTAATGACTTAGAATCCTAAATTTGTATGCACTTCTACATGGTGGAGATGTGAAGGTTTGCACTATAACAAAAGTGCGAATTAAATCTATTTTCACTAGTTTAGATGTAAGATGAGCATCATATAACGATGTTTTTTTCTCATTTGCTATTAATGATGACTTAAATTGTGACTATATGTGATAATCTGAGCTTTAAGAGTTCAATAATTTTGTGGAAAAACATTGTACATTTATCCATCTAAAATTTCTATATAATAATCATATATGATGTAAGTACACATACTCAAAATGTGAATATTGGCAGGATTTTGATTGTCTTTAAATTTCCAATATATAACTATATATTAAAACTTGTTATTGGTTGTTGTTTTCTGTCTTCCTTGAACTTTAACAATCGGAGTTCTTTATTTTGAAAATCACATTGCATACATGTCAATTGTCCTTGATAATCATTATTGAAGGTGGTTCAGGTATGACTTCACATATAACCACTGGATGTTTAATCATTGTACGAAGAACAATATATGTCGCATGTGGTCATTCTCTGTGTGTTTTAACAAAACTGGGGGCAATATCTAAAACATTAAGTTTGACATCTAATACCAAAAACAAAAACTTTGTTGATGTACGTAGGGCATATTTATGAAACTTGACCAATATAGATTTTTACTTTGAATATTTATCGATTTTAGGAAAAGCAGTTACGTCAAAGGATTTTGATATTCGACTCATGGTATACCTATTACATATACTTGCAAACTACAAAATTGAATATTTATATCCGGTTCAATCTGATAAAAGTATGGATGCGATGTTGTCTTTGATAAAATTTGTAAGAAATGACACCACGCGGACATTTGATGGAAAGCTCTCAAGAGATCAGTTCAATAAATACTGGAACGATGTTGGGCAGGTAAGACAACCATTTTACCACAACTTCATGTTTTTTTTTTGTTAACTTTTGTAAACAGTTATACCTTGTCGATGATTACTTTTGGCAAAATTCGAAAATTTATTTCAAACTCTTTTACACAATGTTTTTGTAGGAGAAAAAATGGTACAATGTTTACTATATATTTTGGGGACCTTTAAACTTTCTTTTTGACAACATCAATTTCAAAAATCATTGCAGTCGTAGATTCATTTTTATTTGACCATGATTTTGATTTTTTTGTTTGAGTATCTAAATGTCAACGAAAGCGGGGATTGCACACGTATATACATGCTAAGAGTATGATTTAATAAAAATAAATCTTTGGTAACCGTTGTCATTAGTAATTTCAATAATACCAAGGCAAAAATACAAAAACCACTACACACTATACTGGTTTGTCTGCTCAGATGCGGCCACTTTCATACAAGACGGAAACCATCTAATTTTAAATAAATGCTCACATTGTGAAGATTACAGTAATTTAGCACGACTTAAGGAGGTTCGCGGGTACAAACAATTTCGGCAAAAAATTAAACATTTGTTTTTTTATTACAAATTTTATTGTAAGAAACAGCCCATATTTATGTAGCAGAAGTATTCGACTCTCCAATAAAAAAAAACTAAAAGTTTACATTTACATTGTAATAATTTTGTGAAACTACTATATTTTGGGGCCAATAAAGAATCTTACCGGACCTACTTCTTTTGAAATCTAGTGAAATTTCAAAAGAAAAGTCAATTACATCTATATGTCAGTTATATAAAAGTATTGATGGTCCGTGTGACACGAATCAATTCAAAGTTAAAAAAATCAACTTGAACATTTTCAATTTTGGTAAATTTTCACCAAATAGTTAATATTTCTAAATTCTAAACACATAAGTTGATGTGGTAGAAGTGCCAATAGGGCAACTCTCTATCAATGTCATAAAATTGAGAACGAAAATTGGGAATGTGTCAAAGAGACAACAATCCGACCAAATAAAAAAACAACAGCAGAAGGTCACCAACAGGTCTTCAATGTAGCGAGCAATTCCCGCACCCGGAGGCGTCCTTCAGCTGGCCCCTAAACAAATATAAACTAGTTCAGTGATAATGAACGCCATACTTATTTTCAAATTGTACACAAGAAACTAAAATTAAAATAATACAAGACTAACAAAGGCCAGAGGCTCCTGATTTGGGACATAGTTTGTTAAAGTACATCATAATAGGTCAACATACGGTCTTCAAAAATTGCGCTAGCCTCGACTCTGTGAGGTTGTTGATATCTATTTTACACGTCAAACCTCTATATACGACGAATTATAGATTATGTTCAAAAACAAATACTTTAGAGCTTATAATCTGTTATAAAGTATCTAATCGCATCGTAAATACAAGAATATACATTTTGTATTTGCACCAGATGCCAGTCTACAAAAGACTCATCAGTGACGCTCAAATCAAATGAAATAAAAAGGCTACAAAAAGTGATAAATTACTAAAAATGACAAATGAAGTTAACGTTTACATTAAACTTATCGTTTTAGTTTTGTATACATTCAAAACCAGAATACATTCAATCCATATATAACATATATCATAAACATAATTTTCTGCTTACATATTTTTGTGATATTTGTCGCTGAACAATTTTGGTCCTCCATCTATCCATTTGTAGGTATCAGCATTTTGAACATTGAAATTTTCTAAAGTTTATAGTTACGATAAATGGTCATCTATTCGGGAATTATATTAGAGTTCTTGAATCCGCCTCTGTTAAAAAGTAGCAAATATTTAAGTATATGTTATAAATGCACATTTCTAAGCGATCGTTTGACAATCAACTTCCTCAAAAGTTAAGGTTCTTATATTTACCTGACTTTCAAATATTCCGTTTTCAGCGTTCTGCACGTAAATGCTCAACTTAAAACTCAGCGTTGATATGTCCCTGTTTATCGAGAGCAACATTGGTGTATGGTGAAAACGGCAAAATCCATCGCGCAGACAGCGAGCGTGGTCTTATTACACAACCCATTTTGACTTTCCATTGATGCAAATATATGTTTTCTTTAACTCGCTTTTTAAAAACATAGTCTGATTTAGGGGGCCACTGACCTACATATATGATAACAGCATATAATTTTTACATGCATCGGTCTTAATGTTGTCTAGTAAGGCCCCGAACCCATTTTTAAATTGATGGATCTACACCAGAAAAAATGTGCCATGATCATTGAAGCCCTTCGTGGAGGTATTCAAGTAAAAAAAACATCTCGATGGTTACTTTAACTTCATCATCGTTTTTTTTCTTCTTATAAAATTGTTTTGAAATTATCATTTCAAAATGGGAACACCTGTAAATGGATAAATGACAGCTTAATGTACAGCGGCAACTGTTACATAAATATACAGGCTTAATTTTTATGGTTTACGTTTACTAGTGTATGGTATGAATGTATTCAACCTTCAAGGTACATATATTTGATTGTACTCTTAACTTCAGTTTGTACCGCGGATAGTGTTGTCAAAAAGATATCAACAACCTCTCACGTGCGGAGTAGCACAATGTTCATCGCAACACCATACATTCAGTATTCCTTTGGTAACAATACTTTAAATTAAAATCAATAAAAAAAAAAATGAAAACAAAACATTAAAACAGCATGCGGCCGAAACGCCTTTCGGGATCTACCTTTTTTTGTGAACGCTCAAAGTTGAACATAAGTTGAACATAAGAAGGCTAACAACGTATAAAGAACAGAAATAGTAAATTAAAGTTGAATCTAAAAATATGAAATCAAATTTTAGATAATACACATGTATTGAGACAAAGTTAATTAGAAATTTATACATACTCAATCCTACCATCGGTAACTGCGAGTTGATCAGTAGTCACTATAACTCCTAAATGATGGCCGCTCAAAAAATGAATTTGGGATAGACAAATACCGTGCCACGTCTTATCTTAATATCTAAAAAATATAAGAGAAAACAAACGACGCAACGTTTAAATGTTACACACACAGAAACAAACAATAATACAACAACGGCCATCTTCCTGACTTGGTACAGGACATTTTAAAGAGGAAAAAAATGGTGGGTTGAACCTGGTTTTGTGGTATGCCAAACCTCGCACTTTAATTGCAACGTTAAATATAACATTGCAATGACAATATAATATTACAGAACTACAATACAAATAAATAGGAGAACATATTACACAAAGAAAAACATGATTAATAGATAACAAAAAGCATCAGGTTTAAAATCTAATACGCCAAAAAACGCGCCTCGTTCACACAAGACTCACCAGGGACGTCCAGATATAAAAGATCGAAAGTGAGAAAAAAAAACAAAGTTGTACAGCACTGAAGATCAAAAGTTCAAATAGGTTGTGCCAAATACGGCGTTGTTTTTATGTTTTAAGACGTTAAATGTCTAAACAGCTATATCTTCCTATTAAAACAAGTATAACTTTGAATACTACACAAGGGCGAACACCGTTACCTAATTTTCGACATCTGCAAATGTATTTGATTTGCAAGTTTGAAATGAAGCATTGTGATGTGCAATTTAAGTAGAAATATAAAAACAATTCTTTTATGTACTTTTGAATAATGTGTTATGCTAAATCTAATCCTATATAGTTTTTTTGTTGTTTTCTATACATCAACATATGACTATAAAACAGGCTATTCTGACATTGTCATCTTCACGTTTACCTGACATAGGGAAGGACCAAGAAGGGATACAATTGATAGGTAAGAATATAATTCTCTAAAAAAAATCTTTTAATGCAACAACTTGACATTGTTGAATTATATATACAATTCATAGACAAATTTCAATTGTAAAAATTAAAAAAAAAAACCAACATGAAATGATATGAATGGTAGACGATAAACTCGTTTGAAAAACGGCATTATATAGAAGGATCGATTCTAAACCATCCTTTCAGTAGAATAGACAACATAATAACTGATAAAAGTACAGAAAGAGAGCAGCACTACATATAAAACTAAAGGTACAGTCACACATACCGAGTCGTAGAATAGAAAGCGAAACAGTAGTCACGTACTGTTCAGATACTAACACATGTCATGTAAATCAAAATTATATAAGAAGTAAAATTCCGTGATGTTACAACTCAAAAGAAAGGGAAATGTGGAGCATATTTATGGTTTTCATTGGCATACGTTTTCAATAACAGTCAGATTATTATAAAAGACGTCCGTAAAAGTCTTGCCTGCCATGTAGACATCCTCAACAAAAAAGATCATGTATATCAGAAGGTACCGAGCAATACCAGCAGAATAAAGTTAGAAAACCTTACATATAATAACATTCACAAACAATCTGCATCGGCTTCTCTCTTCGCCGTGCTTCAAACAGGGCAAACATTACATTAATCAAACTACAAAATTTCGAAAGTATTTTAATGCATACAATACATTGCAGTTGTCATCAGTGTCTGAGTAGAAAGTTGATGAACCAGAGTTATGTCAAAGAACGTCTCGTCCTTTTTCTAAAAAAGTTCATCGGAAGGTACCAATACCTTGTTGATAAATATTCCGTATCAACTTCTCAAATAATACACGATGGTCTTTTGATGTATAGATTCTGCGTACTGATGTTGTGTATCATCTTAACAACATGCTTTATTTGTTTTTGTTCTATTATTAAGATTACTTTGACTGTTGAATGTTTTTTTGTGATATCCGTTTGACGTGGCTCGGTACTTAAACATCTCGTCAATGTGTTTGTATTGGCTTTCATTTTTTGGTGATTTGTTTTGTATATGTGACTCTTTGTATTTCTTTTGTTCTTATAACGTGACTCTGTACTTAAAAAGATCCCGTCAGTATGATATTGGTCTATAATATGTCATTATGATATATTTCTATTATGAATTACTATATACGTTGAACCACAGACGTCAAAATCATTCAATGGCGTAGTGGAATTAACAATTTTTGGATTCCCATAAATTCTATGTATAACTTTTGGAATAGTTTGAATCTTGGTCTATTTCTGTAATTTATTCTAACATACTTTTGATTTTTTTACCCTGTATGTGTACATTGCCTAGTATGTAAATTTTAAAATTGTTTGTATGCACATTGAACGACAAATGTATCTGACGTATATAATTTTTCTGACGTCAGACACTAAAATCAATCCATGTGTTCGTAGATAGTTCATGTTTTTGTGTCCTGTTAAATTGTACCTTTTAAAATTTTTGGATTCTCATAAATTCTATGTATAACTTTTGGAATAGTTTGAAATTCGGTCTATTTCTGTAATTTATTCTTACATACTTTTGATTTTTTAACCCTGTATGCGTACATTGCCTATGTAAATTTTAAAATTGTTTGTATGCACATTGAACGACAAATTTATGTGACGTATATTATTTTTCTGACGTCAGACACTCAAATCAATCCATGTGTTCGTAGATGGTAGATGTCTTTGTGTCCTGTTATATTGTTCCTTTTAAAATCGTTATACGATGATGACTGATGTACCCATATTTTGACTATTTTATTAACTGTGACTGTTTATTTAACGCATCATGTAAATGTAGCGGAATTTGATGAGACTGTTATTAAAGTGAGAGGGTTAGCGCTATAGAACCAGGTTTAATCCACCATTTTCTACATTTGAAAATGCCTGTACCAAGTCAGGAATATGACAGTTCTTGTCCATTCGTTTTTTATGCGTTTTGTTATTTGATTTTGCCATGTGATTATGGACTTTCCAAATTGATTTTCCTCTGAATTCAGTATTTTTGTGATTTTACTTTTTTTTTGTAAGTATTCAACACTGCAAATATTCGTTGTATATCACAATGTTGACCTAAAACTAAAAGACATAAAATAATAAAAAAAAGATTCTTTAAAAAGTCAAATTGCTGCCATTGTAAAAATGCTGCATATTTTGGATCTGTTACTATTTTTTTCTAAGAATGAGATCAATATCCTCATTGTGCATTAGTCAAAAGGAAATTGATTTTATGTTTTTTTTTTAAACTATATTTAATTTATTAACTGTATTTGTTATTTTTTAGCTATGCCTGCTATCCCCCAGGTTTCGATTGAATTTAAACTTTATATTATGAATTATTGTAAATAACAGGTTTCTGCTAGACTAATACAGTAGTCCTTTGCCAATTTATGTTTCATTATCATATTGTTCTTTTCTATTGTTACCTACATCGGACTCGGATTCTTTTTGAACTGAGATGTTCGTGCGTCTTGTTGTTTGTTTGTTTTTGTACACTGGTTAGATGTATAGGGGAAGGGTTGAGATCTCGAAAATCATGTTTAACCCAGTCCAATTTTTTTTGCCTGTAAGGAAACTCTGATCATTGTTTGAATTGAAGGATATTTAATTTTAGTTTTTATATATATTTATATGTTATATATTTTGTAGTAGGATGTAAATTATCACGGAATAATGTACATTTGTGTTTAGGGGTCAGCTAATACACGCCTTCGGGCGTGGGAGTTTCTCGCTAAAATTGAATATCAATTGGTGGCCTTCAGCAGTTTTTACCCTTTGTTAGGGTTGTTTTCTCATATTTTTTTTTTTTTTAACATTCCTCTTTCCATTCTCAATTCATTGAATTATGGATGTAATGTCTTGGAGTAAATACTATGAGTACGTTTCTTCAGATTCACATGTAGCGATACTTAATAATACAGCAATAAATAATCCAATAAACGATAAGACCCGAGTGTCTGTTTAACATGTAGTTATGCATTGATATCGAATACTATCAACATACATTGCACTCGTAGTTTACAGGCGCGTAACATCAACAATATCACTCTTGCTATATATAGTAATGTTTTGTATTTTTATTTACTTCAGGAAGACTCCTTGTGCTGAACCCTATACAGATTAATAATGTAAAGCTGTGTAGATTTATTGAAATGTCGGAAATAAAATCTGCATTGATACTTCTAAAAATTATTTCTGAATATTGTGAGTCTTGTAACATGAAATTAGAAGATGTATTGAGAGAGAAAATACACGAACTTTATCACAAAAGAATCAAAACATTCTCTTGCTGTAAATGTTCCATACCTTGCCCTTCTTATAATAAAGTCATTACCGAAAAACATTGGAATGCATTGTATGAGGTTAACGAATGTAGCGATTCGCATGTTTGTCCACTCAATCTAAGAAACTGCAGTGAAAGGTTTGTGCAAAAAACAATAATAACGTGTGATTTGTCAGTTGCTAAGGTCTTGATTCTTTCTTTACCGAATTTGTTTTTTGATATGATGAGTCGATTATATACTACAGGATTCGATATACTGCTGATGAATTACCAGCATTCATTATACCATTTGACGAGAAAAGAGAGGTGCTGTAAATGTGTTGGGAATCGAACTAAAATTAAAAAAAAGTTAGTTATCAAACATTGCGAATGGGACACATTGTTTTTAAAGAATGGTACATTTTGTCAGATAAGCTCTAACGATTGTTGCTGCCAGTTTTCGGTCAAAAAAGGAATTAAATACTCAGATATCGACGAAACGCTTTTGTATAAAATTTTCCAGGTTGCAGGTCCTATTGGAGTTCTCAATGAAATTGAATATGATGCGTTTTCATACTTTCTAAATTTAAGAGATGACGACAATTCCTTACAAAAAGCATTATTAGAACTCCTATACACAATAAAAGATAAAAACTTTTGCCGAAGTTTATCATCCTGCATCCCTCCTCAGTCAGATGGAACAACAGCTTTCCAAATGGAAGCAACGCGCAGGTGGATGTCTAATCACATTCCGAAACAAAGGGTATGTCTTTTATATTTCGCTAAAAACATAATAAATTTTACAGTCATGTTAATAGGTTTTTATCTTTGTGTGTACGTTCTCATATAGATAAGATAAAAACAAGAATGTGTCCCAAGTACATGGATACCCAACTCGCACTATCATTTTATATGTTCAGCGGACCGTGAAATTTCGGTCCAAAATCTTATTTGGCATTAAAATTAGAAATATCATATCAGAAGGAACATGTTTACTAAATTTCATGTTGATTGGACTTTAACTTAATCAAAAACAACCTTGATAAAAAACTATAGTAGGTTGGGTATAAAAACCATGTGACTATTATTTTGTATTTTAAAAGTATTCACATGTATTGAAAATATCGCGCATCAAACAGAAAATTATGAATAATCTAACTGTGCCAGATAACATGAAGTACAAAATTACATAATGTATATAACGAGTATGAATCGATATTGTTTTAGTCCTTAACATAAGTGTACGTATATTATTAAGCCTTTTGTAAGCATAGACCGTCCTTTTCGATTAACAGATCCATAGATATTCACAAGGAGTTCTTCCAAAAACATACATCAATAGATTTATTGAATTTATAAGTTTATCTTGTATTTTGCATGACTCTTTAGTATTCCTATTCGTATTCAAAATCCAGTAGAAGTTTTAAAAATATTGCTCCTTCAATATACGACTATTAAACATCAGCGTTCATGAATTTACCATATCGTCATGCAACTACAGGGGCCTCAACATCGTTCAGGACCGAAATGTAATAAACTCTATGAAAAAGGATAAAAAGATCATCCAACTTGAACTTGGAAGAGTGTCGTCAGGTTATTAATGAAGCTCTTGCATCCTATATTATAAAGTACACGGGGTAAACGAGGAAAATGTGACAAATTGTCCCTACTTGCTTAATATTTTACGTTTTAATATAAGAAACAAGTTCAAGTACGTTTGTGTTCGTACTGGCCGAAAAGTAGCAAATAATAATATGGTGGTACGACGCAAATACTTCATACAAATCTCTAAGAATGACATTTGTCGTACACTCAACAGAGAGTGAATAATAACGTGACAAACATAGCTCAGCTTTTTAAAAACTCTTCTAACATTTGGAGGTTACGGAGGCCGATAAGGGTCATTAAAAAAAAACCAATTATGTCGTAATTTCGACATAACAGAATGTTATAACAACATCTCATATCGTAATGACAACATCACTATATATGAAAAATATAATGTTTTATGATTTCCAAGAGGCTAAATGACACAGAAAAAAACAACCATAGGCAATCCTAATGCCTTTACAAATGCGAAAAGCTCCTGAATAGTCAGCTATAAAGGCCCCGAAAAGAGTTAAACACGAGTTTATACGAGAAAACTAACGGCTTTATTAATGTACAAAAAAAAATAAACAAAAAAGTAAATATGCAGCACAGCAACAAAAGAAAACAACTAAATTACCGGCTCCAGACCGCTATGTTATATTAACGACAACCTGAGTGTTTCCATTTTTCGAGGTGATTGGAAATTCAAAATGTTCGTCAGTGAGGGCAAATTTTATACCGGAAACAAATGCATCTCCTTATTACAATACTGAACACTAAATGCAATCAAGTTTAATTGAAGTTATATGCTTGCACATACTTGAACTTTATTTTATAATTAAGTCAAATGATACCCAGTTGAATTTGGGGGCAATTCAGAATCATTTGAATATATAGCTATGTTTGTCATGTACACATTCGTGTAAATTATGACTGCATTTCCATTGCAGGTTCCGAAGAAAATTAATTTTAAGCTTTTCCTAATAAAGACTATGCTAAACTTTGAACTCCTATTGCTAAGACCCTTGGACCTCTATAACTTCATTGAATTTAAAGTCCTACTGATGCTTAATGCAAATTATAACTGCATTGCTACTGTTGTGTCTTAATTAGATTCCTACAGCGTCCTTCACATTAAAGCTTTAGTAAAACTTTGTACCCTAAGTTCGTTTAACCGATGTTCCCAAGGACAACTATTCTTACGATTTATATAAACTTGAGATCCCGCTAGCATGTTCAACCCTGTCACATTCTTTAGTATATGCATGTCCCAAGTCAGGAGCCTGCAATTCAGTGGTTTTCATTTGTTGGTTTGCGACATATTTGTTTTCATTAATATTTTGTTCATAAAATAGGCCATTAGTTTTTTCGTTTGCATTGTATTACATTTGTCATATCGGAGCATTTTATAGCGCACTATGTGGTATGGGCTTTGCTAATTGTTGAAAACCGTACAGTTTTCCATAGTTGTTAATTTCTGTTTCATTTGGTTGTGGAGAGTTGTCTCATTGTCAATCATACCACATCTTCTTTTTATATTAAATCATCATCATATAAGGATCATCATTTCTTTTAGTTTCGTCCAAAGTGACCGGGTAGTTCTTAAAGCTTTTTAAAGCTTTTTCCAATGGAGCCTTTGTTGAACTTTGGACCTACATGTAGAATCCTCTAGCGTAATGGATAGCCCGATCTTCCTCTATCATCTAAGGAAGTTTAACGAAGTGGTATCCGAGCGATTGCTATCGCTAGTTGTCCGTCATCCTCTGTTGTTAGTGTATTTTTAAAATCTCATTTGGAGGGACTGTGCAAAATCCTTTGAAGGGTCGGACGATTTTTGCGTATTAAATGTTTCCTTCACAAAAGGCGTGCTTTGTTGTTTGACTCCTTAGAAACACAGCCGCTGTTACTAACTTGAAAAATAGGACATAATGAACATAATGGGCACACATTAGTTTTGTTTGATAATATCTTGATCACCGTTACATGTAAACCAATTATGTCGAGGGTTCATAATAACAAAATGGGCCTATGCTGAAAATATCAGAATGGTCATTTTGATGCATATGTGACTTGTGTCCTCATAAAAAAAAACGTTGTGGGGATAGCTACATATATTGTCATCACTTGGTATCCGTCGATTATGAACGGCAAAATAAACCCGAACTTTAAATAATTATTTTCACAATACTTTGCAAAAAGACCCTATGGCGAGATAATAGATTTTTTTATCAAATAAAAGATAACAGAAACTACAGACGACAACGGACGAGATGCAATTGCAATAACACACATAACCTTCTGGGTACTAAACACATCTTTTTGGTGTGATTTATATGCACGCCAAATTGTTTTCCAATTGGTTCAATAAGACTTGATTATGAAATAAAGTTCTGTTCTGTGCAGATATATAGAGCAAATAACTTTTATTTTAATAAAGCTTGAATAAATTCACTGTTCATCATTCTCAAAAAGAAAATAAATATGTTTACGATAGAGTTGATACAAACTTTGCCCTTCGGTTCAGGTCAAAACGTAACCACTCTTTTTAATGATCTGGATACTAGGTACACAATATATATCTATACTAAGTTAACAGATTTTAAACATATTCAAAGTCCTTTGGTGATCATTTGCTTTAACCAATTGGTAATTAAAAGTAACAACTCTTGAATTGGACCTTATAGTGCATATTCATATCAAGTTACTTAAAACAAGATGAATATGTTGTTTCCGCTAGTGTTTCAATGCTCACAAAGTAGCAATGCAAGGTTGTTGTTATAATGATATAGCGAGTTCGTTAAAAAAATAGGATGTCGTTACACATAATATGTTTTTATTTTCACATAATATGTCGTTATAAAGACATGGCGATGTTCTTATACCCACATTATAAGGCGTTATTATGACATAAATTATTGTTTTGGAATGACCCTCATCGGCTTCCGTGGAACGTCTCACTATATATTTATTTCTTATTTAAACTACTTTTTCTTTGGATTTAATCACAGCCACTCAAAAAATGTTAAACTTTTAGACTTTCAGTGCTCTTACCAAAATCCGTAACTACTACCAAAGAACTGATTAAAAATTTTGGTAATGAAACGTCTGAAAATACTGGAATTTACCATGATGGAAGTTGATTGATTTTTTTTTTTTAAATTGCCCTCTATACATTACACGTCAACACAATCTTATCAAACAAAACGTATCGATGTTCGCTTTGTTGTAGCTCTCGTTAATTCGTAAAACGAGAAAGGCAATTTGTCAGTCGTACTTACTAAATGTGTGTAGGATAAAAAAAAAAAGCCTTAAAAACTAATATGACATCATTTTTGTATAGAACGGTATAACAGTTTATCGAAAATGCTTTGTATTCCCATGGCAGCAATTGTTTCTCTGATTAACATAAACTTGTTGTTTAACTGTAACAAATTTAATTTAAAATGTACCCATAGGAACTCATCTTGAACAAATAAAAGGAGTAGGTCCGGTAAGGACCGATTTTGGCCTCGAATTTCAGTTTCATCTGACAAAAGATTTTGACCACTTTTTAAACACTAAAGTGTCTATTTCATAAATTCAATTAATTTATGTGAAACATTTTAACTTATGTTTTCATAAAAAACGATCCGATTCAAGCTCAAATATGAAAAATCTACCAAATATGCGAAAAAATGTCACTTGTCAGGTGATTTTTGTCAAAAACAAAAGTGGCCGCATCGGTGTTCATCCTCAATCTTTATATATGTTATGTATTATCATCAAATACAACTTCGATTTCTATATTTTGGATGAACACGAATGCGGCCACTTTCGTTTTACACGGAAACTGTCTAAAATTTAAGTAAAATGCTGGAATTATTAAGATTTCAGTAATTTAGCATGACCTAATGGTGCCAGTATCCAATATATGTGCATTGTATTGTCAAAAACAGCCCATATTTACGTAGCAGAACTATTCTGCTATTTAATAAACAACTAAAAGATTACATTTTAACAATTTTGTAAAACTGCTATATTTTGGGGGCAAAAAGGGGTCTTACTGGACCTACTCTTTTTAACAGTAGTAAGTGAACGTTTCTAGATTTAGACATTTAAGTTTTTTATTTAAATATCAACAAGAAAATTTAAGACAAAAGAGAAAGTCTTTCTTTTCTGATTGTCAATTTTTCTTTTTTGAAAGGTGAAACCCCGGTATCATATTAAAACGGTGTTTACATATCACATATTTTATGTTGTATCCTTTTGTGACGTGTAGGATTTAAATGCGAATTATTTGTATTATTTAATTATGGTATTAAATAATGATATAAGGGATAGAAGAGATTTCGTTTCCACAAATTGTATAAAAGCTTTAATACATTCTTCCATAAAAATGCATAGATAGTTGTTTCATTTTCCTTAAATAAACGTATTTTAAATGGCAACCAAATAAGAATTGAATGCTTGTTTTTGTAAATTTATTGGGGTGTAAAATCGTTGACCGAAGTACATTTTGTATGAAGCGCGGAAGCGCTTCATACTAAAAATGTGCGCACGGTCAACGCTTTTACAACCCTATAAAGTTACCACACGAAGCATTTAATACTTATAATTACATTTTGTAGCTATGATCATGAAAATACGAATTTTATAATGTTTGTTTTTTATTCACCTGTGCACTTTATTGTGGGACCAGGTGTTATCATGAATGAAAAGTTTTATTGAGTGATGCAATTGCTTACGGAATAACACGTGATGTGCATTCTGCCAATCAAAATAAAGTATTATAATGAAACATACATCTAATGTACTTATATAAGTATACTATGCAACGCTGTGATGAAATCTTTTACCATTGTATATTTTGGTATAAATATTAATTTTGTTATGTGAAAGTTATAATCAGACTAATAACAAAAAATATGTGTGTGCCTGTCTCAAGTCAGGAGCCTCTGGCCTGTGTTAGTCTTGTATTATTTTAATTTTAGTTTCTTGTGAACAATTTGGAAATAAGTATGGCGTTCATTATCACTAAACATGTATATATTTGTTTAGCGGCCAACTGAAGGACGCCTTCGGGTGCGTGAATTTCTCGCTACATTGAAGACCTGTTTATGACCTTCTACTGTTGTTTTTTCTATGGTTGGGTTGTTGTTTCTTTGACACGTTCCCCATTTCCATTCTCAATTTTAACTATCTCAAAACACTATCTTCATGGATCTACAATTGTCGATACCTTTAATTTATCATTGCACAATGTGATGTTTTTCTTCCGACTGTCAATTACGTCTTATACAAAATCAATTGAATTATACCTATTGATATTCTAGTCTTAGACAAGTATTGTTTTCGTTAGTTGTTATTGACTTTCAACTAGCTGTCCGTTTTTACGAGTAATCTTAAAACAAAACTGAAGTGTGATGTTTGTTTGAATTATTGATGTCCATTTACCCAGTTACGTCTATGTTTTTGTTTTTAGGTTTTCTTTTTATCGATCTAATAGTTAAAGCCTTTTAAAACTGTTCTTAGTTTGTACTATATCAAACTGTTTCATCGCTCATCGCGATTGCAGGTTAGGGGAGGGTTGTTCGCCTGTATTTTAGTGGTTGTTTTATTATTTTTTTCTTAAATTGTTTTGATATAAAGAGGGATGAAAGATATCAAAGAAACAGTCAAACTCATCAATCAAAAATAAACTGACAACGCTATCGCTAAAACTGAAAAAGACAAACAATAGTACGTACACCTGACACAACATAGAAAACTAAAGAATAAACAACATAAATTAGGCCGTTATTTTCTCATTTCAATTGTTTAATTGTACATGTCGAGTCTTTCATGTCTTTTTACGCCGACTATATGGGCTATCAGTGTTGAGGTTTGTAGGGTTTCATATAGTTGACTTGTTTGTCATAGTCTTACACCATTTTATTGTGTTATAAATCATAGTATATTAAAAGTGATTAAAAAAAGGTTAATAAGCAGGATATCTGTTTATATCTAATTATATCTTATTTAACTAACCTTTTAGGAAGGAACAGGACAAATAGTTGAGATTCTTCTACACGATTTGGGTGAGCTATTAACTATCAGTGATGTGTAAAAATAATAAATACAAATAGAAAGAACTCGCTTCCCTAGAACATATTTTTCACCACGACCATTTTTAACATTTTGAAATCTTAGTTTAATTCTCAGTACTACAGCGTCGTGTTCAGTTAAGGGGTTCGAGCAATAACGTTGTGTTTTTTTCGGGACATGAAGTCGAATTTTACACCCCGTCTAAAGGCTTTGAAAATTATTAAACCGTGTGTTGATGGTTTACCTTGAAAATGGTGAAAACTGATTTTTGTAAATGTGTAATATATATTAAGATCTTATACTTTTGTATGTGTTTTGTAATGTACAGGAATCCCGTTCGCAGGATTTTTAAGTTGGTTTAAAAGAATGATTAATGGACTTTTGGAAAAATACTGACATGTGCAAAACACAATATGTAATTCATCTTATTCGTGCTGAAATATTTTTCATATTATAAGTTTTATTCAACTTGGTTCAATAATTTTGCAAAGTACATCTTTTATGAGTAAAATTCAATTCATTCTATAATAATTGCATTTTCAGATGGTTGGAATGTAAGACGTATACAGATCCCTCAAGATTCTATGATGCTTAAAGGAAAGTATGTAAACAAACAACTTTAAATTTTTAAAATATATGTAAAAGGCTTAGATATATTTTAAGCAAATCTAAGAAATATGCATCCGATATTGTTGTTTAAGATTTGTTTCTACATATCATGGGCATTGATTTGAAATTAAAAAAAGAAGGATTGACTACAGCCTAGAATCCTTTTTTGATTTTATTTAGTTTAATAACGGTACAATTTTTTCTGCACCAGATGCTCATTCCAACAAGCAATGTTTCTACAAATGTGCTCGAGGCAAAAATGTTAGAAAATTCAAAGCTTATTAAAAATATGAAGAGCAGTATACAAACAAAGGACCACAAAGTGTAGCCAAATCCGGCAAGGAATGTTTTGTATGATGCATGGTAATGCATTCCTTAATTTTAAATAATTTTCAAAGTTGTGAAACAGCAAATTTTAATAACATAAAATATTTATAAGCCAGTACCAAATTACTTCCTACTGGGGTGTTGATATCAATTCAACAACGTTAACATCGACCCAGTGGATTACATAACATTAACGGGACCAATTATCTGCACCTGATGCAAATTTCGTCAATCAATGTCTCTTCAGTGATGTTTGAGTCCAAAATATTTCCAAATCCAAAGCTTATTACAAATATGAAAAGCCACAAAAAGAAAAGGGCTAACAAGGTTAGCCAAATTGTGTTCAATGATATATTAGATTGAATAGATTTAATATTAACGTGAAAAAAAGGAAATGTCTACAGTCAGTATGTGAATTGTTCGTTTCTGTTGTCATTGTATTTGTTCATTGTTTTAGAATCGAGTTTTGTATGATCCTGATGAAGATAAATCCAGAAAATCTCTTCGTATGCATGACATTTCTAATGTGATGTTTTTATTCTAACACGTCAAAAAACTGACGAAGGCGTTTGTTCTGTGAAAACCACCAATTGCATGTCATAGAGTCATGTTATTGCCATGACACTATTAAATTCAAAATGACAAATGATACATTTGAAATTTATGTCATTAACATTGTGTTTTGCAAAACATATCGAACACGTTGTGATATAAATTAAACATAGGTAGACATGACTATATTGTGTATGTTGAGGAATGGTATTGTTTCGTATCTTACTGTATGCTATGTTATGGTATAGATTTATTTATTCGTCAAGTTAATTATATAATACGTATATCATCAATTTTAAAAGAAAGAATGCTTTTTTTTATAATCAACATGTTAATATTTAATAGATGTTTCAATCTTTGCAGTAAAGAAATTGGAGATCTCACAAATGACGAAAACAATTTTTTAGTAACAGTTTATGGACTATCAAAAATAGTGTATCCCATAATAAAAGAGGAATTTGAAAAGCACTGTCCTAGAAAGGTTTTAAATGATATCCTTAACGGGAAATTTGATATTGGTACTTACAAAGATGAGAAGGAGAGTCAAAGGGAAAATATTTACCTTACTCAGGAACAAAGAACACAACTTGAAAGTGAGTTTTGTAATTTAATATGAATTGTCATATTTTCTCTCTTTCACACTTCCTTTCTTGTCCTTTTTAAAGTTATGTTTCTTTTATAGTACATTGTTAGATTTGATACCATTTTTCGAAAATTTTAAAAGATGAAACGTTTACACAAAAAGTTTTTCTTCGAGAAAATGACAAAAAAGTAAGGCAACATGACTATTAGTTTGTATGTTCTTTTATAGAACTGTCAAAAAAATAGACTGCAAAGACGTAGGGTAATCGGATTTTCAATTGGACAACATTCATAGAGACACAAGTAAAAAATAATATTTTACTAAAACAAAATCAAACAAACCTTAACATAATTATAACATGCAAATGAATACAAATAAACAAAATGAACAACTGAAATGATAGTAAGTATAAAATAAAACTAATCGGAAACATTGTGTGTTTCATTACATCTGCTACTGTGCACTCTGTTTGTGGTCAAGATCTAAGACGTTGATACTTCAGACCGTATTATTCTAAACTTCACTTTACCAAAGTTTTCACTATTTAATATTGACCTGTAAACACTTGTAATATCAATAAGATGAATGGCTCACTATATATTAACATATTAAATGTTTCACTAATTGTATAACTTTTATATTGATATGTCACTTTTAATAAATCAAACACGGACTTCCGGTAACAACTAACACCATCTTCTGGTGAAACAGATCAGAGCTTCTCTAAACGCAATACGTATTTTTTGCCACATAACATAATATATAGTGGCTGTTGTATGATACGTTTACCTAAAACGGTATTTGAGAAAACCTGTGTCATAAATGGGACGTACATTTTTACGTTGTCTTACCATTTAAAAGTTGCCACTCCAAGAATGAGCATAACACTGCATTGACCAGCACCTGGGCCAATTCATTATATTGTCCTGTGAAACTCCACGTCCTGAATTGACAATTCTGAGGTATCACCAAATAAAAGAACTGCACCAGACAAAACGTCTCTTCTAGTCAAAATCTAGGTGTGCTCTGCCTAACCTCTTTACCTGTATGAAAAACCATGTGTTACTTGACACATGATTTTTACCTGCCGCGTAAATGAATTATTTGTGTGCAAATCAGGGTGCATTTTATACATACCCTTATAAACCATGAAAATAAGATAGTGAGCTGACTTCCATGAATTCAAATTTATGAATATAAGCAAGTAATATATAAAAGATAAAATCACACAATAAAGTTCTTCACAAAGATACCAGGATTGAAGTTTCGTAATTGCGCCAGACGCGTGTTTCGTTTTAAAAAGACTATCAAGGTAGTAAAGCCTCAGTATTAAACAAATGTAAAGTATTGTAACAGTTTATGATCCATAACTGTATCAATAATAATAACTATCAACACAGATGTGCTTATTGGATTTTTCTTATTTTTCGACCGAAGTGACAATCTTAGAACAAAATGAATATTGAGTGCCAAATAAAGAAATCAAACACTTATGATATATTTTAAGTCTGTCAATGTATCATATATTAAGTAGCCATAGGAAGATGTTGTATGAGTGCAAATGAGACAAATCTCCATCTAAGTCACATTTGAATATAAATACTGTTAGTCTAAGTTATTGGTTGTTTACCAAAATATAAAGAAAATTCGTTCGTATCATATAATTGCTTTTCTGTATATCACAGAAACGGACAAATTACCTTTGAAGTTGATGATTTACATTTTGAAAAAAACCAAAGTAGAAATGACGGATGAGTACGTAAAACAACTGAACGAAATCATAAATATAGCAAGAGAAATTGTGCAAAGCAGTAACGGAATGCTAGAAAATTCACAGTTCCAAGATATAAAGAATCGCATGAGTATGGTATGTAAACAATTAGTTCATGAACACATGTAATCAGATTTTCACCCATTGAAATCGGAAATATCAGTCCGAGCAACCATCTGACACTTTGAAAGAACATGGGAAGGGAAAGACGGTAATTCAATATTTAAAGTAAAAGTAAGCCTTATTTATGTTTTGAATATAAAGAAAATATACGTTTGATCGTATTAAATGTTGATTCGATCAACACTATCATAATGAACAAGAAATATGAAATTTTGAAATACTTACAGTTTTCGTTATTTTTGCAAGTTCCAGGTTATATTTGTTCAAGATAGATATAGCCGGACGCTCAATGGAAAGTATTGCTGTTTCTTTGCAGTACATTTAATCAATTCTGACATTTAACGTATACCTGATTTTTATTTTGCCAGTTATATTTACTACCGCTTTACCATGCAGATTCAAATGCAGGTAATTCTGTCCATTTAATCGAAATCGTGAGAGCATAAGACATTTGAACTAATTTCATAACTATCGTTTGATCATATCAAATATAAATATGAAACAAATATGATTACTTGAACAACCGATGGAACAACATTGTAATTCAATTATGTAAAATTTCATAACAAACACAGTAAATGGGTTATAAAAACCCCCAATTAATCCACAGATAACAGATGGATAACATCCAGTAACACAAACTGCATTAAAAGACAGAGCACAGACAATCATCAAAAAATATATCATCTGCCAACACTATTTGAACCAAGTGAATTAATTGCACATACAAGATGTAGTAGCATATACATCAGTCGAGTGCAGAATTCAATCTTAATACTGTTTGCTATACATATTCTTTCTTCTTGTTATCTGGGAATATATCTTGATATGCTTATGTACAACGTGAGAAAAAAAATATACCTAGAAAATCATAAACTGTATTTTGTTTATACCTTCATTTTAGGCAGTACAGTATTTGAGTGGAAACAAGTACACGGCGGAACTGTCAAACCTGGATCAAATAAAAGTATTTTAGATCCGTAAAGCAGCAGTTTTACTTAAAAAGTATAAACATATTTTTTCTACTGTAATTGTACTTATTTTTACGGTGTATATATATATTTACGAATTTCGCGGTTGGCATATTATCGCGAAAGTAAATACATGCGGATTTAAATCCAAACTTTCAACTGAAAACTTACTGTTTATGAATGCATGTAAACTTGGCCTTACATCGATGACATGATATGTGTACAACCCTGTTAATCCGTTAAATAAACTAACCAGATTAATATGAACAGAGCACAGGTAGAAACCAATAAAAGTTCAAAGAAAACGAAAATAATTCAAGATAACACTTTCCTATTGTAGTTGTTATTGATTACTTTATAAACGTGTGAAAAGTAGCAGACGATGTTTTGGAACATTTAATGACTAACAAAATTGTAATTAAAGTTAGATTTTTTGAAGAAAAAAAGCACAAATAAATACACATGACGATTATTTACTTAAAAATTTTCCAAAAAAATTAATGAGAGCGACTTCTGCTACATGTATATCGCAGGCTGGTCCTTTGTTCTACCAAGGGTAATCTAAACCTAAGCATCCTATTAGATCACCCCAGATACAGTTTCTTTGTTTTACATGCTTTCCTTAGTTTTGTAACACTTTGCAGGAAACTCCTTATCCACAATAAATCTTAGAAATATTTATTAAGACACAATTTCAAACTGTATGTAGAAAAAAAAAACATTGTCTATACTGTCATTCGAACTCAAGACCTTCAGCATATTAATCCACGACGCATACCCCTATACCAGATACTGGATACCAACTCTCAATAATTCAAAATATTTAAAGAAAGCAAGATATTTTCATAAGTGATATGAGTATGCAGACCTTTATTCAGTGGGATTTTCACCCTTTTCATAAATAAGACGAGTTGTCAGACTGATTGTTCAATGGGATTTTACACTTTTCATAAGTGGGGCGAGTTGGTAAACAAGAGTGGGGCGATTTTTGAAAGTTGTGATTTAGAGTTGGCCGATTGGCCAGTGGGGCGAGTTGACATGGTTTCATATTTGAACATCGTGTTCGGGGGTCTTAAAGGGTGTATATTATATAGTTAAATATGAAGTAAATTATAATAGCTGTGTGACGTTTGAAACTAAAATTTATGAATTGTAAATGTTGTTTCGTCTTACCTAAAACAGCTGGATTGTAAAGTACTTATCATTTTCGGACTTGGTATGTCGGTGTCAGTTCACACTCTGGCCTCCTGAAATAACTAACGTTTCAACATATTGAAATAAGAAATGACCAATTTTAATTAAAATGCGTTAAATTGAAATCAGTTGAGTAATACCGTTAATCTTTCTATTAACAGTTTACCTAACGGCTATTTACGACTTTTCCTTTAATATAGTTTATATTGACACACGAGATAATAATCATAACTGTTCAACGATTTTTATATTTTATTTTCGGGAAAAAAAATTCACGAAAATAAATACCCGCCAATTTGTTTGAAATACACAATTCGCGGAAATAATTATAATTATAGTATATTATCGTTTATTTCTAAGAATATGTACAACTTGCTTCAGGTATGATGATCAGAGATGTATTTCATCAGTATATAGATATTATGTTCTGGATATTCTGGGCTCTCTTTACGTTTAGTTAATAGACTTTACCTACTTTTAATGTAAACGTTTCTGATAAATTAAGTTCCATAAACATGTACACGTATTCAGAAACATGCTTTGTTTTGTTAAAGTCTGTGAAGATGTTTTAAACAATAATGTGTGTCTTAGCTAAATAAATCAACACATATACATATACTGTCTAGAAATCAGCGTATTTTTCTACACTGAACAGTGTCAATGTATTTTTTTTTTAACTAGATGTGGTATACATAATGTCTCAATGCATCATGCGTATGGATTTACTCATATATATGAGAGGTTAACCACACATATTTGTCTTTTTTTTTCAAATCAATTTCAAAAGTCAGAGATAGACTTTTAAATGAACACATTTTATAAATATATTTAGATGTAATATATTTACTAAATCGTGTAATTTGTATTGGAAATTTGTTAATGGTTTAAAAAAAGTAAACTTCATCGAAATCTTATTATTCTCTAAAACTACAAATACAGTTAAAAAGTGCAACTTATGTTGTGTATTATATTGAGAATTTGTTTCCCTTTTTGGGGATTAGGTGAACAAACATATGCTTTTGTTTTTCTCTTTACAGATTGACACCAGATATAACCTGCATATGGTAATGGTTTGTAAACAGAATAGATTTATTTTACTCCG
Source organism: Mytilus edulis (assembly GCA_019925275.1). Taxonomy (NCBI): domain Eukaryota; kingdom Metazoa; phylum Mollusca; class Bivalvia; order Mytilida; family Mytilidae; genus Mytilus; species Mytilus edulis. The sequence goes on from CM034354.1 coordinate 24,590,844, forward strand.
CTTAGTACATTTCAACAGCTATTTCCGCAGAAGTTGCAGCTTAAAAATAGAATAACAACCTTGTTTTCATTTATTTTCTAATGTGAGCACATGGGATAATGTAACCTTATCCGGGAATATAACATTGAATGTTTTGTTCCTAACTCAATTATGGTGTCCTTTGTTTTTCAAAACAACACGAGCAACACGACGGAACACCTGAAATCACATCTAGTTTTTGGTGGGGTCCGTGTTGTTTTTGTATCCCATTTTGTGCCATTTTGTTCAAGAATAATTATCAATGAAAATCGATGCGACTGTCGTATATCATATAGAATAAGCGTTATTAAACCATTTGAAAATGCCGGTACCATTTTAAGAATATAACAGTTTTTATCCATTCGTTTGATGTGTTTCAGCATTTTATTTTGCCATTTTATAAGGGACTTTCCGTTTTGAATTTTCCTCGCAGTTCAGTATTTTACTTTTTAATATTTTTTGGGGGCTGATTACACATATTGATGCCTAAATCTTTTAAATAATTTCTAAATGATGAAAAGCAATCATTTTGTAGAAAATTTCATTTTACATGCATGATATTCAAAGTTAATATGGTCAATACACATTATTTGTACCAAAATGTGTTTTTCATAAATAGCAAATAAACTCATCGTAAATACCATCATTGAATTTTATATTTACTCCAATTCCAAAAAACATTAACAAGTTCAAATAGGTACGACGTTGAAGAGCATTTAGGACCTAAATTGCTACACGTTTCGCTAAATACAGCTAATGTAATTTATTCCTGAGGTAAACAATCCTTTGTATTTCAAAAATTCATAAATTTTGTGAATAGTTGATTTATAAATATGACCATATCAAACGTATAACTTTGGATTCATTATTATACATTGGCTATGTATGCAGAGATTGGTACAACAACGAAATCAAATATCGATGAAAATACACTTTCTCCTTAATCAACTAAAAATGATACCCACGAAAATAAATGAATACACAGTATTGTACCCTATTTTTCCAATGATTTGTATAGTTCAAAAGCATGTGTATAGTCTAACTATACAAATCCTTCATTTAACTGAACAACAATTTGTGTAATTTCATCTGTTGAAATCTTCATCAATTATTATATAATAGGGACGAAATATATCAAAGGGATAGTCAAACTCATAAATCTAAAACAAACTGACAACGCCATGGCTAAAAATGAAAAAGACAAACAGCAAAACAACAGTACTAATGACACAACATAGAAAACTAAAGAATAAACAACACGAACCCCACCAAAAACTAGGGGTGATCTCAGGTGCTCTAAAGTAGTAAGCACTATCCGTATTTATTTAATTAACAGTAACTGTTGTATAATACACGTGTTTAGAAACACGTGGTAATGTTTACATACACTAAAATAATACATCTTTGGCAATGTCAATAGGTTTAAATTCTACTCTATATCACACAAGTGATAATCAACGAAGTGTGTTTAAAAAAAAACAGCATTGTATCACATGAAAATCGTTACAGTTATTGTGTCCAAACTAAATTTATAGTATACCTTACCTTATTTGACAATATGCAAATCAGTTCATTTCCACTTTCGATATAATTCAGAGAGGCGCATAAAATTGGTCACTTAATTTGGATTATTCCATCAAAGTTCGTTATCAAAGTATCATTAACACAAAATCATTGTTAAAAATTCAGCTCTTAGATATTTGCAACACAAACATCAAATATTTACGATGTTGAAACATTGCTTTTTGAACATGTACTTATTTTCTTTTTTTTTTGCATGTACTTATTATTTTTTCTGAAATTCATGAAGGGTCATTCGAATTATAATTGTCCGTGCTTTGTATCATGTTTTATAAAGCAGTCCTATATTGTTATTCTTTTATATTGTAATGTATTTGACAATGGGCAATGACATTGCATCTTGCAGGATAACAATAGAACAGTTTTATCACAAGACTAGTTTGGGTTGTTTGAGAAAAAACAGTTTATCGGTATTGTTTTTCCTTAAATGATCTGCTGGCAGAATTAATAAAGATGATTTCAAGATTTAAAATAAGTATACGCAATTTATATAGAACTCTTAGTAATTTGATTGCTTTTTATATGGTACTTTTATTTTTATTTTAATATGGGGTGACATTGAACCGAGCCCGGGTCCTGAACGCACACACGTGAATTTCGAGAAAACATTGTCAATTTCCTATTGCAACATTAGAAGCCTTAGAAATAAACTGAACTATATTGCCGATATAATTGAAGATTATAATGTAGTATTTTCACAGAAACACAGTTAGACTCTAATATTGCTGATTAAAATATATCTATTATGGGGTTTAAAACACCAGTTAGAAATGACAGAAATTCACATGGTGGTGGTATTATCATGTGTTTTAAAAATACAGTTCACACCATCCGTCGACAAGATTTAGAGTATAATGATATTGAGAGTATGTGGTTTGAGTTAAAGACCCAAATGCAATCTATTTTGATATATATAAATTATAGGTCGGAAAGGGAATCTACAGTTTATTTCTGGCAATACTTTGATCAAATGTTGAAAAACGCCCTTGATGAAAATAGTTGTATAATTTGCTTAGGTGATCTGAATAATTAGGTTTATGTCTGATCTACCGTCAAATATTTGAGATATTTTTTTTATTAATAGCCTGATTAACATAATTGACAAAACCATGAACTTTGACACACAAACATGTAACTCGTCACTACTTGATCCTATTTCCGTTACAGACGCAATACCAGTCTTAGAAAAAGAAACAATACCGATTGATAAACAAAATGATCAATGTATAAGTGATCATGATGGAACATATGTCACAATTGATTGTGGTTTAAGTAAAAGTCTAACATATATCAATTCTATATGGGATTATTAAAGAGGGACTTATGACTAGATGAAACAACAAGTACTTAATACTAATTGGGAAAATTTGATTTCTGATGCAAGTGATGTTCAAGTTGCTGCTACGAATTCACTAACACTTTTAATAATATACGTCTGCGTGTATCCCTACAAGGGACGTAACTATAAGATGTGATGATAAAGTTTGGTTTGATTCAAATTTGAGACGGGAAACGAGAAAACGGGAAGATTTCGAAAAAAAATTATGCGTTCGCATAGTACATCTGCTGAACATAAATATAAGCAACAAAGGAACAAAGTTAATAATTTAAAAAAGCAAGCATTTTTACGCGACTATAAACGAGAGTTTGGGTGAACTTAAAGTTTCAAACTGTAAACAGTATTTGAAGACCATCAATATGCTAATTAAAGGCGACAGACCAACTCATGATATTCCTCCACTAAGAGACCCGGATCATCACTTTAACCTTGCGTATGAAGGAACAGAAAAGTCTGAGATTTTAAATAAATATGTTTGTTCTATTTCTAATATAGATGATGCTAATAAAGATTTACTTGAATTTGATGATCGCTGTCATGATTTTTAGCAGATAATTGTTAGTGAACAAGATGTACTTGATATTATTTCCACGCTTGATCCAAATAAAGCGGTAGGACCATTTATTGTTAGCGACAGAATGTTACTTGCTGTTAGAAATGAAATTTCAAAACCACTATGTTAACATTTTAATAAATCACTTCACGAGAGAGTAATTCCCGATCAGTGGAAAATTGCATATGTTATTCCATTATTCAAAAGTGGTGACAAATCACTACTTTCTAACTACAGGCCTGTCTCCATATTGTCATGTGTGAGTAAATTATTAGAAAAAAATTGTTTCAAATTTAATTTTAACCATTTACACGAAAAAAAACTGTTGTATAAGTATCAATCTGGATTTATTCCAGGATATTCCACTACGCACCAATTAATTGAACTTTACAACAAAATGTTATTGGCGCTTAATGATAAGCTAGTTACTAGCATTACATTTGCTGATATAAGTAAAGCTTTTAATACGGTTTGGATTAAGGCTTTACTATACAAACTCTAAAAATATGGTATAAAAGGAGAAATGCTGTGTTGGTTTAAAAGCTACCTATGTAGCGGATCTCAGAAAGTTATCTTAAAAGATTCATTTTCAAAATTTGGAAAATCAAACGTCGGTGTGCCTCAGGATTCGGTTTTAAGACCGTTATTGTTTTTGACATATATTAATGATATAGCTGATGTTTTTTTCTGGATTTTGGAGTTTTTTTGCAGATGCACTTCAATAGGTTATACTGCTCCTAATGAATCCATTCAAAAAAATAATCAGCACAGATCTTGTTTATCTAAATGCGTGGTCAAACAGATGACTAGTGAAGTTTAACCCAAATAAAACAAATATTATGATACATGTATTCAGTATGAAAACCATACAAAATTATTTTTCTTTTGATTTTGATGGCATTACATAAGAGCCAGTTCATACGCATACACATCTTGGTGTCATATTTAGTAGTGATTGCAAATGGAGTAAGCATGTTGATAAGCTGATAGAAAAACTTCCAAACAGCTTAACGTTTTACAAAAACTGAAATTTAGACTTAAGGTGGTACCTAACACTACAGGGAGATAACTCTGTCAAATCAGCTAAACGTTTTAATTACGTTGTGTTGTAAAGGGAATATTAAGCTTCTCAATGATCAAAACTGGTGTTTGTCAAACTGCTATATAACCAGTGTAGTTTTTCTGACAAAACGGTTGGTTAAAATTTTTTGAATCTTTTTAAATTTTTGTTACAGGATCAAAGTAAATACTTTGTCAAAATTTTATGAAAATTAAACGAGCCAAATTAATTTTAGTGAAAGTGTTAGGAACCACCTTTAGAGGAAATATTTGGAAAACATTTATATGACTTTTATTCGGCCAATTTTGGAGTATTCGTCAGAAGCATGGGATAACTGTGGACAAACAAATTCTGATCGGTTGGAAAATATCGAAATCGAGGCTTCTTGAATATTTACGGGATTAACAAGTTACGCTAGCCGGAACAGTGTCTATTTAGAGACGGGAAGGGAAAAATTAAGCGTCAGACGCGAGGTTTAAGAATTATCTATGTTTTATAAGATTATAATTAACCAAGCGCCAGATTATTTACACGACCTGGTTCCGGATCTAGTATCTGATATTTGTAATTATAATTTGCGTAACAGTCAAAATATTACTATTCCCGTAAATCGTTTATAAGCTTATCAGCAGTTTTATTTTCCGTCATCTATTGTACTGTGGAGCTCTTTAGACTTAAGTATAAGACATATTCCTACACTTTCCCTTTTTAAATTAACCTTGCACAAACTATACTATAGAAATAATAAATGTCTGAGATTTGGTTCTTTAGGAGATTGTTTGTATTCTGCTGTACACACAAGGCTGCATAACAGATGTAGTATACTGCGTGCTGACTTGTGCAAAGCATATTTGATACAAAATGCAAATTGTTCATGTTGTTTTATTAATGAAAGTGTTGAACACTATATATTATGTTGTATTAAAATTTCAGCTCAGAGAAATCTGATGTTCAACGAAATTAATGTCTTTACTGTAATTATTACTATCGATGTTTTATTATTTGGCGATGATGCTTTACGTACTGAAGAAAATGATATTATTTGTTTATCTGTTCAAAGGTATATAAAAAATACCAAACGTTTTTCTCTGCTTTGACAACCTTAATTCTGCTTACAACACATGAAATTAAAGATATTTCTAAATACATGTAATGACAATAATCGAATGATCTTAATGCATATGTACTGTTACGTTTATTATCAATAACGATTCAATGGATTTTAACGAAAAAATATAAAAATAAGTTTCAAATCTATACTTACCATTGTGCAGCTGACATCCTATTCGTTAACTTGGATAATAAATTAAATCCCACGCTTTATTACGAGAAAAACACACACACGTATTCAAGTTATGTCCACAAGAACAAAATTTGCGCATAGGTATTTCCACTAACTATTTGGTGTGTTTGTGTCGTATTTATACTGTAAAAGAATGCACTCGATTAAAATACATTGATTCGCTTCAAACAGTTTCCTTTTGTTTTCATGTCTTTATTCTTAAATGATTTCTTAGTATGACATATTTGATGTGTTCAATAATTAATGAGTACATTTTGTTTTTGTTTTGGAGAAGACGTTACTAAGTTGTTTAACTTGTGTCTGATCCTTTTGTCATTTTGGACAATAAAATATGTTTAAACTAATAAAAGCGTAATAGAATATGTTATTTTTTTCAAAATTTACTTTTTAACAAACAGGGAAAGCTTTTATTATATTTTGAGCATAATTTGTATTTCATTGGTGTGTATTCTTTCGAAGACAGGAAGTAAAAGATCTACAAAGGGAGGAAGGTGCCACAAGAAGTCACACATCAATATCAACAGTCCTCATAAATACTAAGCTATTACTAATGGCAATGATTTGTTTGTTTTACACTAAATTGAAGGATACTCTTCCTAAAAAAATAACAATAATATGTGGTTAAGTCATAAACTGAACTTCTAACTTGAATTCAAATTGAAGGACATTGTTACTGTTTAACTCACATCTCTTTCATAAGAGATGTAAAACAAAAATAATTACAACAAATCCTTGAAAACATGTATCAACAGTACACCAGCATGTACAGATTTTATTTTGGTCTCTTGTGGAGAGTTGTTCTTTCGGCTATCATACCACATCTTCCTTTTTATATCTATTGTACACATTTTGATTTTGTCTCTGGTATAGTCACCTTAAAAGGGTTCCTTAATAGAATCTTAATTGTCAAAATGACTTGTTTTGTGGTTATTTTCCTTTCAAATACCATAGATGAATGTAATAGGACAGACACGGAACAACCAATGCAATGCATATGCAATGTATTTAATAAATTTGGTTAAGCAATTCTACAGGAAAGCTCCAAGTGATTGTACCGGAAGGCTTCGAGTAATTGTATAGATAACTTGCAAGCGATTGTACAGTCAATAAAATATCCAACATGGAGAAAATGAATATATTTGGAATTATACTGGGACAATGGCTTTGAAACTGTAAGAAAGGTAAGACTTTATATACCAGAAAAGGTACATGTGAAAATTTAGGTAGCAAACATTAATTTTTTTATGTTAATTCGACATTTTTTATCGCTGTTGTGCTACTATTTTTATCGTTTTACACGGAGCTCCACCATTCTATAAGGAAAAAGTTTTGATGCATATATCTTTCTTATTATTTTATTGGTTCATAATTACATAAAAAATGTTTAAGCTACCAAACCTTGAAGCAGTGTTATTGTAACATAAGAGTTCATAAAAGTTTCCATCAATCAACTCGTTATCTTTTCAATGTAAGAGTCATGATTGACAGTCTACCGAATGACCAAATTATTTGACAATCATTCAGTTCCGTTCCCACATTGTGTTTATGTTCCAGACCGTATGAGTATTTGGACCGTACGCGTACGGTCTGATACGTATGCGTACTTTTTTCAAAATACTAATACGGTTAGTCAGTACGCGTACGGTTTGACGAATAGCAAGTTGTTAGTGAAGTTTATTAAATACAAATGCATATAACAGATCAACATAACGTATCTCTCAAATTGATATAAAAAAGTGCAATTGTAATTGAAATATTTTTTTATATTTTAACTATTTAACAAATTCACGCTAATTAAATCTGTTAATATCTTGTATAAAGCATGTCGATCAGTAATAGTTGACATTAATTGAACAAGATCACTGAAATTGAAGATATCGGAAGTAAACATAATGTGAAAAAAAGTTCTGTTTTCGAATATGTAGCAACTGTACATTAAAAATGCAAATGCAAAGGAAGATGCATAAACTGCAAACATTTAAATGTCACCTTGGGCGAGAGTCTCACAATATATAGAATTCATAAATACAATTAAAAAACTATTCAATTTCTTTTGTTCGTTTGTTCATTTAATAATATAAAATGTTTATTTAAATTAAACCCATATTATGACATGTTTGGTTAGCTCGTAATGGAACATACGCGTATACTCATACGGTCCGACCGTACCAGTATACGTATACGGTCTGACCGTACGCGAACGGTCCAAAAAATCATATGCAAATGATATTGTCTGAAACATTTATATAACCAAGGAGGTATATTTCCTTGATATAACCAAGAATATAACTGAAAATATTTAAAGGCTCTCTTAACTAAACAATGTTGTACCATGCAGCGCCCAATTATTTAGCATTATCTTTTGGTATCGGGTTTAGAAATATTGATATTGTATAAAGATCTTAAAACTATACATACTAAGTTGTACAAAGTTATAATAGATGCAGATTCATTATTTTAATGAATATTAAACATATATATAGCTTATATTAAAACTGATGATCAAACATCAACAGCTTAAATACTAATAGTTTACGTATACAAAAATTCATCAATTCTTTATCGTTTAGCCCTACGGCACCTTTTATTGTATATTGTAAAATTGTAAAATAGTCATATAGTTTTTGCGTTATGGATCGTTGAATTGTTTCCTGATGACCCGGTTGATTACTAGCACGTACCATTGAACTCAAGTATTTTAACTAAAACAGAAATTTTCAATTTACGCAATTTATAACAGGTGCTGATCCAGATCGTTTTAAGATTAATATATATATATGCGAGTACGAGTCATTTTTTCGGGGAGGGCAGCTCAGATTATCATTGCTATATTTTTATATCTTTTTTTTCACCATTTATCTGTATACTGAATATGTGCCTGACTTAAATGCATCAAATAATTGTCACTAAATGTTAAACAACCAAACAATCAATCAATTTGTTCTTTATACTTAATCACCTATTTATTCTTTCTATCTTTATAAATGGTAACCTATTCTTATCCTCATACATGTACATGGTAATCGAGACAAGAAAATACACAAATGTTAGAACTGTATGCTTTTGTGAAATGTAAAAGTCCAAGATTCTGCTCCAAAGTAGATCTTGTGAGAAAAAACATAGCATATGATTATTGTCAATAAATTTTCCTTGACCGGAGAAACAAGAGAGGAAGGAAATACAACATTCCGTTTAAAAAAAAAATATTGTACTTGTTTGGTATTTCAAAAAAAATAGTCAGTTTAATATGTTGCGGAATAAATTTACAACAAGACGTTTTCGAAGAAAAATAAGAAAAAAACACATCCACAAATAATGTTTTTGTGAGTGCTAAATTTTGAAAAGAAGAGATATCCAAATATAGATGTAACTACCATTATCGACATTCAACATTTGTAGCTATTCTTTAAAAACACAGATCAGAAGTTTCACTTGTAAATCAATTTTAATCTGTATTGTATTATAAACTAATATAATGTACTATTTAAATCAACATGCATGTAAATGTATTTTACTTTAAACTTTTGCAGAGACATTACAGGTGTCAATATTAACGATAAGCTGTCATCTCCACGTATGTGGACGTTTGTATTAATAAACGGCTAGTTTTAGAAGTCAAATCAAGCTGTGATTAGACAAAAGTGTGGGGGGGGGGGGGGGGGGGTCTGTGCCCCCGGTAGGTTAATCTTCAACTGGTTCATATGGGTTAGAAAATAAGCATAAGGATATATATACACTCATTGTTTGAAATAAAATCTTTATACGGTAGTACTTTATAGTTTTTACACTGTCTCGACAGAGACTGAAAGCAGAATCATGATCAGCTTCATGTACGTTGGCGACCTTGGTGGTCTTTAGACGCACCGTTGTGAAAATTGAATAGTTGTTCAATGATATGTTGTACAGTACAAATTTATGGTTATAAAAGCGATTCCGAGTTAAACAGAGTAATAAGGACGAAAATAATAATAAAAAAACCTGCTCCAACGGTAATAGTAAAGTAGGACATATCAGAGGCATATTTATAGATGTCTTTGGACATATCAACAAAATACGAATTTAAACCAAAAAAAACATGACTTTTGTGTTAATTGTTGCATTTGCTTCATTTCTATGGATTGTCTCGTTGGCAATTATATACAACATAGCCTTTTTTATGTTATGTTTAAGATTTTAACGTTTCTGATTTTCAAATACATAAAATATGTTAACAAAGGGTTCACACCATTTTAAGGTTAAATGTATGGCAAACATATTTGTGTGTATATAATTACCATACGTCCTTGCATTTTATAGTTACATTTGTAGTATAAATGAATAAACTAATAGTTATTAAAAATAATAAGCAACATATATCATGTATATAGGCGAATAATTAATAAGTTCCTCAACAAACTACAACAGTAAAAGAGAATCAACAGAGGATTTAATCTTTAATAACTTTTTTATTATTATTTATTCGAGAGACATAATACTTCAAATAAATATATAATAAATCTAAAATGCACTTATCAAGCAGAAGGGCCGTAACTCGTGGTATCATACCGGCAAACTGAACGAATCAAAACATGGTCTGACACTTTTGAACGTTAATTTTGAGATTTGATCTGTTTTTGGTCTGACACGGTCTTAACCGATCTAAACAGCTCGCTAGAAGATTCAGTCTGATTTATCTTGACATGCCTTAACGGACGGATTTTCCTGATGAGGCTATCGATCGGAACGGAGACTTTTAACGATCTTACAAGTCTTGACGTTTTCCTCTAGCAGTAAATCCAGTCAATTAAGATATGATCAGACCAAAATGACCGATTCAGACTGAAATTGTGCTACTAGTGATAATTGCCAAATCAAACAAAAAAAAAAGAGGTTAGTTGAATAATATTTCTCGAAATTTAAATTAATAACTTATCCTAGTAAAAAAAAGTTCCAAAAGTAAAACATATCTTGGGGAATCGATATTTGTATGCTACAAAATAGATAAATGAATAGTTGTTAACGTCAAGGAATATTTGTGTTATAAATTCAAAATGTAATAATCAACAAGTGTACATATAATAGCTTTTATTGAAATTTTGCAGTTGCCCCAAAAATGCCATCTGCAAAAAGTGATCAGTTTTTTTCGAAATCAAACTGAATAACCTTTTGTAATTACGTTCATATGCAAACATGAATTTGCGAATAAGTCGTAGGCAGCATTGAAATAATTCGTTGAAAAACACATGGTTGTATAAAGCAGGATGTGAAAAAAAAATTATAATTGATAATTTTGTTAAAAAACATTGTAGACATGTTAAATGTGTTCAGAAGTTTAATCTTTTTAAGTAATCATAATACTTTTAACCACAACTTTAAATACTTTAACTTCTTAAAGAGAGACGAAATTTATCAAAAGAATATTCAAACTCAGTTTGAAAACTAACTGACAAAGCCGGGGCAAGAGTGAAACAAACTCTAAAAACAAATAGAGTTAACTTAGTGACTCCCATAAGGAACTAGATCCTGGTTCACGTATGACACGTGCCCTTTTAGCTCATGAAATTCTGTATTAATTGATAAGCCTTTTTCGACAGGTGACATTCAAGGCAAAGTTGATGGTATTTTGGTTATGTCAAATGGAACTTATGCGTCGTCATCTGACTAATCAGTATTTGTTTGACTGTCAACCAACTTATTCCGGCGTTCCTAAAATTTGAATGAAATTGGCCTCTAACGGTTTTCCTTAACTTGCATCATTATTCTGTTTTAAACCATCCTTAAAAACACCACTTTTCTTCAAATGTTCGTTTCTAAGTTAGACATATAACAGTTGTTATCAAATAGTTCGTTTCTATGTATATTGGCGATTGTGTTTGTAGCAGTTCAGTGTTTATGTTATTCCATTGTTTTCCTTTTATAGTTTTTGCGTTTCCTTCGGTTTTAGTTTGTAACTCGGATTTGTTGCAGTTTAATTGATTAATGACTATTGAATAGCAGTATATTATAGTTGTCGTAATCAAAATGCTTTATTGTGAGTAGTAACCCGAAATCAAGGAAATTGTGAAAGTGAATGCAAGTAATGGAAATTGTATAAGTAAATGCAAGTAATGGAAATTGTGAAAGTAAATGCAAGTATGAAAATATTGTTTCAACTTGGAGATTAGACTGCACAAGAGGATGCCTCGAAATCGCGTTACATTTTGGCGTGTGTTAAAACAAATCCTGTTTTTTCGAAATGTGCGGGCAATACGTCGATTGAATAGGCAAATTCAAGTTTAATAAATACAAACCACTATATTTTTTCCTTCAAATCATAAATATTTCCGTTTTTGTATTGTTTTAGAGGTGTTGCGACTCAATCAAATCGGTAGCTTCCTTAAGTATTACACCTAGATATACAGAGGTTACCGTAATATTGCTTCTTATAAATTAGTAACTGAAATCATCCCTTTATTCGTAAAATTTGTTGTCAACTGACCCTATTGTCGATTTCATGATATGTGATAGAGTTAATTCTATCTGTTGAGTCTTTTAATTTTTATTTCAATGGAAAATACGCGTATTAAATGTTCTTTACTTCAAGCAAAAAGATGATTCTCGCACATATTTTTTTACTTCAAATTTTTTTTTTAAGAATTTGTATATTAACCTTATATAATGTTTATAAAAGAAGAAGTGTGTTAAAGCTGTGTTTCCAAGGATGGCGGTATATATAAATAATAATATAGATATTTATAAACGCCACCTCTAGAATATGCAGTCTCTCATTAACTGTTAAGGCCAGTTTTTTTTCTCGTTTAATGCTTAGTCTGTTTCATTGATATCAATGTGACGTTGCTCGGTACTCGTACATCCATCCAATGTGTTATTTTGCTATGATCATTCTCGTACTCTTGATATTAATTTTGCTAATGTGCTACATGTATATGCCTGTTAATGTTTTTTTTTCGATATATGTGTGTATATATTCTACGTTCTGTAATTGTACTATGATAAATTTGTGTATTCTTGTGTTTCATATTGGTAATATGCTTGGTCTATATGCATTTGTGAACTTCTTTTGTTTTGAAAAAAGAGGGACAAAAGATACCAGAGGGGTAGTCGAACTCAACTATCGAAAAATAAACTATTGACGCTATGGCTAAAAATAAAATAAAAGGACAAACATACAAACTATAGTAAAAATGACACAACATAGATAACTAAACAATAAGCAACCCGAACCACATATAGTTATTTAGATTAAAACACAATCATGACTGCTGTAACCATGTTTCTTTAAAAAAATTACCTAGAATTTATGTTTGTTTTTTCACACATCGTCAATATAATGGAATTTAATGCGACTGTCATACAACTAAGAGGTTTAACTAGCTTCAAAACCAGGATTTTATCCACCATTTTCTTCATTTTCGTAGAAGATAGCAATACATTACTGTATGTAAGGTCCTTAAGTAGTTTAAATATCAAGTACAATGTAGAAGATCCAGTTCTTCATCTTTGATTGCATTAATGAGGAAACATAGAACAGACCTGTCATCTTTTCAAATGCGAACTTGTTTGCAAAGTTTGTGACTTACAATATCCGAAAAGATATGTGGGTTTGTACTGGTTTGAGTGAGAGAAAAATAACAGTGATTTCCAAATAAGAGTTATACAGAGGATGGAGTGTTGAACGGGGTAATGCTTTGAGCATCGTGCGAATATGACGAAAACTTACGACTTTTCTATAAATGGCAACAAAACATTAATAAACAACGTATTACGGGTTATATTCGAGGATGAAACATTTTTGCGATTTTCATAGAAAAATGTAAACTAAATATGTTGGCGTTAATTGTTTTTGCGAATAAAAAATCTTTATCAATAACTTTGCATGTACTCTTTTTAATTTGGGGATTTTATTTTGGCGATTTTGTTCTATATGTAAAAATAGGCGAAAATTTACACACCGCAAAAATAGCCTGACATACGTACATCACGGAGAGTTGTTGACGCATAATGACAATGACCATGACTGCGTTTTATTTGGGAAGTAGAGTTGAAACAATCATATTCAACGAGATACACTAGGAACGAGTTGAAATACCTATACGATCAACGTTGTCATTGCAACAATATGATGTAGCAGTTCCCAATTGTCGATTCCAGTAGTCCTCTTTTTGTCTAACCTAACATAAATGCACATGACTTTTTTAACATGCAAATTAGGTGAGCATTTAGTGAGCAAAAAAAAATGCACATATGAAACTAACCTAAATTGCATGTTAAAAAACTCACGTGCAACTGCTCATATGAACTTTTGTTTCACATGTGTATTTTATTAGATTGCTCATGACATGTTGCACACATGAATATTAGTTGACCAAAACAAAATGGTTGCTTCAGAATTTGAATACTTTTCAAATGTAAATTAAAATCTTAAATAAATCAATTGAAAATAAACAAACTGAAACATCATGTTAAAAGTATTATTCTTTAATTATTGTCAGTTAGTTTTGATTTCCTATTATTTGGTCTTTTTTTTTATTTTTTTAAACAATAATATTAATAAATCATGATATTAAATGACTTAAATCATAACATATATATTACAGCATACAACTGATCGAGGGACTTGCAAGTTTAGCACATAATGAATGTCTTTTATTAATAAGTGCTGTATTTCAGAAAGTTTAAGAAGGAATAATCTGTATATATATATATACATGATATATACATTAAGTACTTATTTTGAAGCAACCTGCATATATATTCCCCATAAAGGACTTAAAATTGTAATATATATTTCAAAATCTGACACAAAAATTAACATAATGATATAGAAATGATAACTTACAAATAATTAACTACAGCCACACTGGTTTTATCAGATTTCAACAATGCCATTTTTTTCAAATAGCACAATATATGGCTTAAATATTTTTAATATCCATCTCCCTCCAATAATTGCATGCTTTTCATGAATTTAAATTTACAGGAAGTACATGACTGGGCATGTCATTTTGAAAAAGCTCATATAAGCATTGATGTAGGTTAGTTTTGATTGGTAAGAAGAATAGACAAAATTTCAAAGTACAAAACTAACATAAAACTAACATGGTAATTGAAAGCTCACCTGAGATTTGAATTGCACATTTGAGCATTATGTTAAACTTTTGTGGGCACATATGAACTACCAAACTGCACACGTGAGCAACCTGATTTGCATACAATTCTTACATGCATCTCATGTGCTTCACATGTGCAACTTATGTGCTTTTGTTAGCAATTTCTGTACAGGAATTTGATATAGTTCAAATACCAATGTCCCTTTATCTAATCTACTTTTCAAAAAAGAAGTTATGGTCTTTTTAAGCAGTTTAGGCAAACATATATTTTACTGTGAAGCACCCTTTTTCACCTATTACGGTAATTAATTCAATTGCATTGAGAGTAAAACACCAAACAACCAGGCATTCTGTAAGATTAATATATAAATTATAAAGCAGTGGAGTTATATGAAGATCTAAATTGATTTGAAAAAAGTTATAAAAAAGTTTAAAGATGACTATCCAATGATTTAGCCTAAACTGTAAATTTTAGCTTTTTTAACCTTTTTTTATTAAATCTATAAGAATAACATCAATTCACCTAACTACCAAACAACCTGGTATTCTGTAAGATCAATATATAAATGAAATAGCTATGGAGTTTTATGGAAATCCATGTTAATTTGAAAAAGTTATAAAAAAAACTTAAAGATGACTATCTGGATTTTGCCAAAACTGAAAACTTTAGCTTTTTTTAACCTTTTATTAAATCCATACAATAACAACAATTCAACAAACTACTAAACAACCTGGTATTCTGTAAGATCAATATATAAATGAAATAATTGTAGAGTTTTATGAAAATGCCAGTTGATTTGAAAAAGTTATAAAAAAATTAAAGATGACTATCTGGATTTAGCCAAAACTGAAAATTTTAGCTTTTTTTTTCAACCTTTCTATTTAATCCATAGAATGACAGTAATTCACTAAACTACTGAACAACCTGGTATTCTGTAAGATTTATATATAAATTAAATAATTGTAGAGTTTAATGAAAAAGCAAGTTGATTTGAAAAAGTTATAAAAACATTTAAAGATGACTATCTGGATTTGGCCTAAGCTGAAAATTATTGTTCAGATCATGTCCCTTATGTTTTTTGTGCCTGCAAAAGGAATTTCCTACACACCGATAAATTTGATAGCAAATGTTTTCCAATAAAATAGCCCATCCACTATATATATTTAAAAAAGTTCTGGCCCATCCAAAAATTCCACAAAAAAATGCTTGCCCCGCCCCATTTTGCACCGACCCATCCATCTGATAAATATTGAACAGTCCCAAAGTCTGCAAATGCCTTTGGTAGGCCTTCCCTAAGTATCATCAAGATCATCTTAACTTTGGGTAAAATAAAACAGTTTAGTAATATTGCTAGTGAAATTGGCATATGCTATATAAGAAGCCATTTGCTTCACATTTTAAAACGAGACAGTGTTACTCAGAGTCATTAAAATCCAAAATGTTAATGTTCGACGTCCTTGTAATTTTATCATGTTTTAGGTTCTTATTAATTTTGATGAGTGACCACTTGACATTTAGAGTTGATATTATTTATAAACTTCAATTATGCCTTATTTCCTGATTTCATATTATATACAACATTACAATACATAGATAACTTCCGATGGGTTTTCAAATTATTTCCATAATTGTGTTACACAATGTAGTTAGAAACAAACATTTGGTTGAGTAACTTAATAATTGATTGACACCACAGTTCTATAACAGATAATTACAAGTTTAATTTAGTACATGTAGTAATAACAAATACAATTTGTTTAAGATAATTCTTTCAGCTTCGTGTATATCATGTATTTTACATGTATATGTAACGAACACCTCAGATTGATCCGTGTGTAAAAACTATTGCCTGCGACACCATCAATATCACATATTTTTAATTATAAACATAGGTATTTAAAATCAAAATAAAAAGTTGTCGCGAACACATTTCAGAGCTTACAAAATCTTGCCTGATTTTAGCAAAAAAGTACTATTGGTATGGTGCAATAACTTTAATGTTATCTTAAGTCTTCACCAGGAGTAAATGACCAAACTATTAGTAGCTTGTTATTCATATGAACATATGTGAATTCCATGCTGAATAATTTTTTATGTAATTTGTATAACGATTGTATGTGTGATGTATAAAGAGATAAATATAGTTGTTATAGAATCCACGTTGCATAGTTCATTCGAACATGAATGATATGACTTTTGCCGATCAATATTAAATTTCTGTGGTATGTTAAATGCTTCCGTTATGTTGTTATGTTTTTCTATTGTTCTTAGTGTGATGTCTGTCTGTCTGTCTGTTTTTCTTTGACTGACGATTTTAGTTTTGATATTTTATTTATACCCTTGTTTATTTTCTGAAATGTGATTGAACATTAATAGGCAAACACATTTTAAATAATAATGTAGCTTTGCTTTCATTAGCAATCTGTAATGATATCAAACCAATAAACATTATGTTTCCTGTATGTAATAAACTTTTTCTGTGGTTTTACTTACATTCCGAATACATCAGTCATACACGATCAATACAACCTCTTACGATTAATGGTTGTCAGTTTATTTCAAAAATGAGATTAATGTCCGTTTGGTATCTTTTGCCCCTCTTATGTCTGTGATTATTGCCTTCAATTTATTGTTTTATTAGACAGTCATGTCATTTGTGCTGATATTTGTATTTTGAAATTTATAAACAAACTTTACAAATTAATATACAATTTAGATATTAAACCACTTGAAACTTTGCGTCGACATTAATACTCTACTTTAGTTCTGACTTATTTCCTGATTTTATAGAGTATACAATGCATAAATTAGTTTTCCGGTCAAATGGGTTTTTAAATACACAATTATTTCCTTAATATGTCATCTGTAATGATAACGTTATCATGATAATGAAAAAAGTCATTTATTTTACTTTATTGTGTTTGCTTATTTCACTCTCTAAAAGTCAAATATGTCAAGTTAGAACTTCAAGGTATGTGTTTATTTATTTTTTTAAATATGTAGATATAGGTATTGTAGTGTTTTATGTTAAAAAATATCGCCATCAACAGTTTATTTTGAAATTAAATAATTTTATTGATTGACTCCACGTTATTGGAACAGATGTTGTATAATTTCGTTTTCGCAGATTTACTAAAGTGAACTTTACAATTTGTATGTATGTCCCTATCCCAAGTCATGAGTCTGTATTTCATTGGTTGTCATTTGTAGATGTGTTTCATATATTAGTATTTCGTTCATTATTTGTACATACATTGGACAGTTAGTTTTCTAGTTTTAATTGTTTAACATTTGTTGTTTCGTAGCCTTTTATAGCTGACTATGCCGTATTGATTTGCTCATATCTGAAGGCCGTACGGTGACATATAGATGTTAATTTCTGTCTCTTTTGGAGAGCCGTCTCATTGTCAATCCTATCCCATATTATTTTTATTTACATACAAAGACCCTATTTTCAAGCTGATTTCTTTTTTATACTTATTTCAATTTTCATTTGTCATGTAATGTTTAATGTGTACAACGAAAAACTGCACAACTTTTACATAATGATACATCATGATTTGCTATAAGATCCACGTCGTTTGATCCACTAATAAATGAATGTCGAACATTTTTTGGAGATTTTGAATTAATTTATCTATGCTTTCATTTGTTTGTTCTGCCTTTTCCTTATTGCTGACACAAGACCATGACAACAACAAAAAGCAAAAAAAAACAACAGCTCTTTTATTTAATTCTTCAAATCATTACCTATATTTGACCTTCAACATTGTGAGGAAAAAAACATGCCAACCTAAATAAGACCCCTTACCCCAGATTGGGCATAATATGTCTATTTGCTTTAACTTACATTTTGAATTGACCGTCTTTATTTGTTTTTTAAATTAGGATGGAATTTTAGCAAATAAAATTTGAATAGTAATGTATATTTATTTTGTCAACCTATCTACATGTATTGTGGATCGAACAAATTAACACTACGTCATTGACGACTTAATATAACACTTTGGTATTTGTTATAGAGACTCGATTATTAAATAAAAAAGTTAAAGAAATACTTCTTACAAAAATATTTGACAAATATTCCCAAAGTTTAGAATTAGTAATTAAATGAAACTTGTATTACAATTTTGCAGCATAATGATATTATGGAAAAATTTCCAAAAGCAAATAATAATGTTAAATTGATGTCAAACTCTTAGCACTGACAGCATGACCATACTTCATTCATTGCAATTTCAATTGCACAGCAAAAAAAAACCATTAGTTTTTGTTTGATTTTTAACTTAAACAATTACAAAAAATAAACACAAATCTTTCCCAAATAGACCAAAATCTACCAGAAACAAAAGGCTAATACATAAGACTAAGAGTATGAAACTGATAAAAAATGTTTTTATATCCTTTAGTAATATAACAAATGATGTTTGCTGTGCTGATTATGAAAAAAGAGAGAATGAATGCATCGGTAGGTCACATGTTTATTTAGTACGTCAAATGTATTGTAATATGTTTCCATTATAAAATCAGGAAAATGCTATGAATGTATACAACTTATAAATTAATGTTAGGAAAAAAATTCAAAACAATATTGAATGGTTTTGTATTTAAATTAGTACATGTAGTACATGTCAAAGTTTATGTTTTTAAGGCGGTTTCAACTCTAGTAATTCAAGTGGTATATCTGGCGATTACAATCGAGGAAAAACATAAACATTTCAAAAGAGGTCTAAGATTTTATTTCGTGTGACGTTTATTTACATTGAACTATTACACAGTACTTCGGTACTGGGATGCAAATACGGATTTTTTGTGTTATTAAAATTTGCTGTTACAAAATATTAGAAATTATTATAAATTAAGGAATGTATCTCCCTCATGCAAAACTCTGATTCTTTTGACGGATTTGGCTATACTTTTTGGACCTTTTGGATTATAGCTCTTCGTCTTCTTTATAAGCTTTGGATTTCAAATATTTTTGCCACGCGCATCACCGAAGATACATGTATTTTCGAAATGCGCATCTGGTGCCAAAAAATTAGTACCGTTCATTTTATTATGATCAGGGCTAGCTGAAGTTCGCCTCCGAACATGGAAATTTTTCGCTGTGTTGATGACCCATTGGAAAATTAGGCTGTACATGTATTCTGCTTTTGGGTTATGGTCTTTTTGACACTTTCTCCGTTTCAATTATCAATTCTCAATTTTAAAGCCAATGCCCTTTGATCGTTCTACAATGTATGCTTCATAAAAAAATATAGAAATTATAGCCGATTAAGTTTAATACAAGTTGACAAAAAATGAAATTGTGGTATCTGACACTGCTAGAGCAGTCATTACTATCTAGGATAATATGTTATGCAGGAGAAATATCGCAAATAGCATTTACTTCCTGGGATTCATGAATGGGTTGACTGCTTTACTTTCAGTTGCAAATATTTTATTCTTAGTCAGAATTAGAACACGTTCCCTGGAAATAAAAGGGTAGATCATAAAATAGGATGACATTTGTGAGGAAGATATTTTGATAGTGGGAGATATTATGGACATAATTGTGCAAATCGTGATACAAGCATGAAATTTGGTATAAAGGTTAACTAAATGATACTTATAAAAAATCCGCTGCTGGCCAGAAAAAAATAATAATATCAAGATGGCCACCACACATTTTGGAAATGGCGTCATAACAAATAAGCCATTATTTGTTAATCCTTTGAAAGTTGTGTTATATATAAATCCATTGTTAGATTTGATAAAAGGTAAATGATAGTTTATAAATAACGACTAGAAAATAAAACATGATTAATGAAACTTTAGGTGACCTCTGATTTCAAAATGTCATCACAAAAGTAAAACAAAATTGATTTGTATACTTTCAAGCAATTTTACAAGGGATTTTAATTCTTAAAAGATGTGTTATGTATTATCCAATGTAAGTTATGATAAAACGTTACAAACAACTCCTTAGTACGACAAAATAACACATAAATGAAGTAAAATAGTGGTTTCCGGTTCAAAATTAGAGGCATATACGTATGATGGGACATATAATTTACCTTACAGCAGACCATATACAAAATGTTGCGAGGATTTTTGTAATCTAATGTTTCAAAATTAACATATGGATATTATGAACATCGAAAGAATCCTCGTCTTTGTTATAGATAAGGCATATTTTAAGGTTTGTCTTGTCGTAGAACAACACAACAAGAGGTGTCAGCGTTGATCAAATGAAAGACCATTAGTAGGGAGGTCTTTCGTTGAGCAAACCTTACACCTCAAGGTGTGTTCTACGACAAGAAAACCTTAAAATATGCATTATCTGGCATATATATCGTTAAAATATTATCTTTAATACAGATTTGCAAAAATTAGTATCCTTTTTTACCGACAACACTAAAGTGAAATATTCCTTTCTCCTGCGTTCAGATTAAAATACGACCTACAGCTCATTTAGAAAGTGAAATAAAAGTCACTAATTAATTTACATACAAAACTGTTAAAAATTATTATCCATACACAATAAATGTATTACTGTAGCTGCATGAAGTAAGATACAAATATATTGTCACAATCCGATAACGGTGTATGACAAATGTAAGACAAATTGTTAGTAATTTATTGTACCACTTAGTTTATGGAAAAGGCAGCGGTCCTTTTGCGCCAATTACTGTTTTTCAGGGGTATCATTTGCGCTAAAAATTGCCCCCACCGTCCGAATGAACTGAAATTCTTTCTACAGCAAGACGTACTAGTAATGGAGCAGAAGCATTCCACTAGGAATTATCATATATTATTTTGTGCATTTCGTCCTTTAATGTGTGTCGTTTTGGACAATAAAGTGAAGTTACAAGCTACTACATACATTAAATTAGGAAGTTCCCATGCAGCAGGAGTAAGAAGAAACTGTTTAAGTTTTCTTCGGAAAAGGAAACATTTGCTGTGTCAACTGTCGGTCCCAAGTTCCAATAAAGGTGGTGTGAAGTCATTTTTTTTGTCTAATTTGGCAAAATCGTTGTTTTTCTATTTGTTATGTCATTTCTATCGCGGAGAAGTGGTTATCTTTTTTTACAATTTTATGAATCGAATGAAACATTCAGAGTATTGTCTTTTGAATAGCAATACATTTAATTAACAGATACTCAATATATATAACCACCCCTTTTGTGAGTTAAGTTAATGTTATTCAATAGAATATAAGATTATCTTATTATTTGATCATTTGATAGAGTAAAAGGTATACCTAAATTTAAAAAAAAAGTTAAGAACTGACACGAAAACGATATTTATACATGTAGGTCGCAGTATTATTTCCTATTCAGAACACATGAAATATTTGCCATTGGACGTTAAGTAAGCAACCAAATATCAAACAACTTAGTCAGTTTGACTCAATAAGATTTTCAAAATCTTACACACGAATATGTTAAATCTAGCTTTATTTTATGAAAGTCTACATTACAATTCATCTCACATATATGATAATGTTTCTTTGTTGTAGCGATAAATTAAAAAAACTTCACGTTATTTGGCTCTAAGATTAAAATGCGGACAATGATGGTTTTTTTTACACGTATAATCGATTGAACTTAAGAAAATAACTCCATTTAGGTATATATATCATGATCAAGGTCGATGTACCTCTTCTGTTAAATACAACTGCAGTTTATACCCGCGAAAATTATTGTATGAAGTTATAATGTCCATTAAATACACTTCCTATTTATCAATATACAATTCAGGAACAAAAATGTGATCTTCAAATTTAATGGTAAAACCTTCATTAACAATTGTGGAAAACGAGTTTAGTAAAATCTATTGATTTGGTCAAATTATCTATTACATTGATATTGATTCATAACATTTGAACAAATTAAATCGATATAGTATAAACCAACTTATTTTGGCGCATGATTAAGTTTTGGTCCATTTCGATATTTTCAAATGTACTTGATTTTGTTAAATGAGGAAACATCACAATTTTTATAATTTGTGACGAGTGATATTTGCGTTACTTTTCTACTTGAAAAAGAATTGCACGCGAGAATTATTTTGTTAACAGTAAATAAAAAAATCAATGCACGCTTCATGCGGCACTTTCTGAATCAATCATGCAGTACAATGAGAGAATGATGCAAACAAACAAATGGAGGTTTTTAACGACCTTGATTGGCTATACAGCCCTTGCACGGTCGGTTGATGCAAACATCACCTCGTTAGCAACTTGTCGTGCAACAAATTTCGTTTAAGAATTGAAAGATAAAAAAAACATGTTATAGAACAAGAGAAAGGAATCGCAAAAATATCATTAGAGCAAAATTTACAGCATACAGGACAATCATTTGTTTTTAAACTCAGAATCATTATTTGAACTTTTTTTTTAACAACCAGGTATTAAAAAATGTTAATCACACATTGCACATAATTGCATTTGAAATTCTGTTTTGTAAAAAGATAAAGATTTTTAGTTATTATTAACTTTATACAGAATACAAATTAGTCTGGGCTAAATGTTTTTATATTGAAGCGTGTTCAAAAGGTTACACGTCATACATGGGACAAAACTGCAAGCCCTGTATGAAAAATATATTTGGAGAAAGATGTCGATATGCCTGTTCTTGTTTAGATTTTGAAGTGTAAGTATTTAGTTTAATCATTATTTACCAAATTTAAAACATAATTTTGGATACCAATCTTAAAAAACTACACCTTTAAATTATCAGTTGAATTGTTTACCTCAAAAACATACAGCATATAATCAATTATGATTTACACATGGCAAAACAGTGGCAATTAAAAAGCAAAAAACAAAAAGCATGTTAATACATCAGGCTCAACTAGTACAAACAAGTAATTTATAAACAAGGTATTTTGGAGACTTCTGTGCTTTGATCAGTTATTTTGAAAGCACTACAGTGCCCTATATGTGTTTATAATCTTGTTTCATTGTCTCTTAGTGAATGTTGAATCATTGGTAATTATACCACTTTTTCTTATCTTTGTCATATTGTAGATAATATATATTTTATGTTATACATTACAATTTGATTGCAGATGTGACAACGTTGAAGGATGTGTTAACTATTCTTCAACTACTGGTATTTCTGTGTATGCAACGTCTTGTAAGTTAAATGTACATACACTACAATAACACTGTTATATTTATTCATTATGAAAAAGTAAAAACAATATATGTTTTTGTCATGTATACATTTACTCTCTAGGGTGGTAGTTATTACGAAAATGTAGCTATTTCTACTTCAAGACTTTATATTGAGGTGTTATTTTGTCCATCAAATGTATTGTTTTTGGTAGTATAAGTATATGATTTTTATTTTAACGGGGGGAATACTTTCAATCAGCTTTCATCTTTTGTTTGTTATTGATGTCTTTTTCTTCGTGCAAGTGTTGGAATCGGGATGCTCAAGAATCCAAAACAGTGATACTGACATAGCTTCAAAAATAAATGCTCGATAAAAACCTTAAAATTACATTGTTGTACCTTTAGCTGTCAACATATATGCCACTGGTGGAAATTGTCTCGTTTAAAATCATACTACAGCTTCTTATTTTTGTATTTAGTCCATGAAATCATTTTATTCTGAAGAACGATTTTCTATCAGTCTTTTTCAGGATTAACTTCTAAGTTGTTCCCGGTTTTTAAAATTAAATATATTACAAAAAAAAGTATTTTGAATGCATTGAATGATATTTATAAATATTTTATAAACATCTTAATGATTTTAAGGATATAATAATGAGTAAACGCATTTAATCTTTTTTATAAGCTACCTTCGTTCAAAGTTCTGGTGAAAAAACATGTGGTGTGAACACTGAAAGGTATATTATTACAATTATCAGGCTGCGTTTGTCTAGTGCATTTTTTCCCTCCATATCAATAAAAAATAGTTCTATGTCGTGAGGTAACAATTGAAAGCTCAGGACTAAAATATGCGTTGTTGTATAGCAATATTGAACGTTTATGCCATAAGTTTTGTTCAGTCTTAAAACAAAATATATTGGCTTTTAATACATGTTTGGGTTTTCTAACAATTATCTTTATAAAGTATCAAAACTGTGTATCAAAAGAATATACAGTTACTTTTTTCATAATTTTATTGCCACCCATTGTATGACAACTTTTTCTATTTTAATTTGAACTCTCAGTATGTACAATAATATTTATGAACTTATGAACAAAAGTAAAAAAACGAATTTAACAAAATACTAAAATCCTAGGTAAATTATAAAAAGATGAAGTTTATAATAAACATTAAATCCAATCAACCAACAGAACAAGTGCAAAAACAAATGTCATATTCCTGACTTGGTATTTATTTTTTCCGAATGAAAGTATGGATTAAACCTTGTTGTATAACTAGCTAAACCTCTAACTTGTATGACAGTTGTTTATGTTTCCGTTATGTTGACAAAATTTCGAAATGTTTATTCATCATATTTAAGTTAAATCTCTACTTCCTGCAATACTGTCTTTAGAAAGCATTATGAAAAAGAGAGTTCGCGGTAATGATTATTCTATTACTGGAGGAACACAACCCTGCTACGCATTTCAGAACTGATCAACATTATAAGAAATGGAATAGAAATGGGAAAAGGGGGACTGTGTCAATGAGACAATAACTGCACAAATATCAGAAAAGGCAAAAAATGTTTCGTCAATGAACGAGAAAAAAATCCAGAATACAGAGACTTCTATCAGCTCCTAAGCTATAATGTATACTAGTTAAGCAAATGGACGCAACACTAAACTCCGAAATATATGAATGAGCAAAAATCAAAATACGGACATGAAATAACAAAGACTAGATATTCCTTCATTGGAACAAGCGCATACACGGCTTTGATAAAAATAAGGAGATAGGGTATGACTGTCAATGAAGCAATTATTCACCAAAGTTCAAAATGGAGTTGATGTAAGAACTTGTAAGCAACCGTACGGCATTCAACAAATACATATAAGTACAAATAAAAATCTCAAACTACACATTGTAACTAGCGAGTTAAAACAAAACATAGACATAACGCATCGGTCATCCAAAAAAACAGAAATCTTGTGGATAAAATCAGAACCGTATAGCTGCACAAGTTTAACGCATATTTTAAAATGTATACACCATGTAACACAAATTAACGGTATGTTTCAGTTCAGAAATGCCTAGTTGGTAATTAATGATTGAAATGTTTTGTTAACTTTAAAAAAAAGTACTACAGCAACGACACTTTTATTGAAATTAATCTATGATATTTTTTAGGGGTACAGTAAAAAAAGTATGTTGTGCAGATTTCGAAGAAAAGGGGAAGGGTTGTATTGGTAAGTAAAAATGTTTGAATGGGACCGTTCATGTACATATTTGCCTTCAAATTTGCCAATCGTAGTAATATAAATTTCAAGCATACCGGATTCTGCATAATACCAACACTGAATTCAATATTTTCATGTAAGACGAATTGTTAAGTATCTTGTTCGAAGTTTTAAAAACATAAACCGTAGTTTGTGATTAGGATTAATTATCAATGGTTATTATTGTAGAGATGTCTTCATAATATAAGTTGTATGTTTAGTGACGATTTACCGTAATTTAATGATTTATTTTTTAGCTTGTTCAAGAGGATACACATCAAATATGGGACAAAAGGGCAAACCTTGTCAGAACAAAACGTATGGTGAAAAATGTAGATATGAATGTTCTTGTTCACGTTTTGAAAGGTAAGTATTTGTCACATATAAAGGACTCACACCAATGGCAGTGTTCCATATCTATGATACATAAAATGTCATGTCATTTCAAATCCAAAGCAAGTTCTATAGTTTCCAAATATAAGGCAGATTTAATTCTGCAAATGAAGTATCAGTCAGGACATATCTGACAAAGGTCTTGCCTTAAATAAGTGGTCTTCTAAACAAAATGTGTTTTCAACAGTACAGGTATTCGACACACATATAGCTCAAAATGATGTAGGAGCCTTCAAAAGTATTATAAATATATGACTGGTTTATATTCTAAATCTCGAGAAATATTATTTGGTACATTAGTAAACAATAGCATCGAAACTGACGTAATTTGACTTTTGGTATGCATGACGTGATAGTGTTCACCATTTTCCCGGAAAATTACCCAATAATAAAAATTCTGCTATAGAATTGGAGAAATAAAAAAAAACGGTCATAGATTATCATTTGTGTGGCGGTTGTGACGTCATTTTTGCCATAAATTTGGAAACTATCATGAGTGACTAAAATCAAAATAGTAATCAAGGTCAAATAAAGTACGAAGTTTAATAATTGAAATTCTGAAATGCACAAGAGTTTTACAAAATGCAGCTTAAGAGATATACTTCTGGGGTAAAAATCAATTGTTAACCGGAAAGTGCAAAGTTTTGTAAACACGTTATCTAAATTGATATCAGATACAGGGAATGGTTTATGTTTACATTTATCTCCTCGATATAAAACATACAATAAATTTACAATATACATTTTAGGATGCAATGGGGTTATTGTATTTATATACGATTTTATAGTTCATAAAATAACCACTATGACAAGTGACTGTACATAGGAAAAATTAATATATTTTAGTAAGATGTCATCAACTGCATGTAGTGCGTGTGATCTTGGCTAACGAATTATCCTATGCATGATTATTAGTGTAATACATCTATATCTTAACTTTAAAAGTATTATATAATAATATAAAGACGATGCATTTGTGTTTTGTGATCATATATACAGAACAATCTAATTATAGTTGTGACCACGTTGATGGTTGTGTTGAATTTTCCTCGACAACCGGCACTTCAGTTGATGCATCCTCTTGTAAGTAATATGAGAGGTAAATTAGAAAAAAATAAACAATACCTATTTTGTTTATTTAGTTTCAAAAGATGTGGTTTGATTGCCAATATGAAAACTATCCATCCAAGTCACAATGTATAGAATAAACCGTTAAATATCAAAGTACTCCCTTAAGGAGGCTCGAAGGTATAACATTTTCAGAAAAAAATAAACATTTTTTTTTCATTACAAATTTTTGTTTTACTTAATAAGTCCTTACTTTATCATATGGTACAAAAATCGATCAAATAAATCAATTCTGTTTACGCTTCAAGTTATCTCCTTTGGTGCAAAATGTAATTTTTTGGCATTAAAATTGAAATATCTTTTTTAAATCATCGGTGACCGATATTTTCTATCAGTATTTTCAAATAAACTGCACTTGAACTAAACTATTGTAAAATTTTAGCGATTTCTGTAATTAAGTTCTTTTTTTATTTCGATATTATTTCTTGTTCTCCTATTAGTTCAACAGAAAAATAGCACTTTTACTAAAATGTATGTCTCTTTCGAACGCAGATTGTGAGCGTAAATGAACGGTGGCCCCTATTTTTTTTCTTTCTATTAAGTATGAGATAAAGTTCATTTATAGAAAAATATAGCGAAATCCTATATTAGGAAAATAATTTGATTTAGACCCACGAGCCCCCTTAAATGACTAGTGTAAAACCATGAAAACCGAAAAACAAACGGTTTCATTTTAATTGTCCATTTACGTTTAGTGATAATATAAAAGGAATACAAAAAAGAACTTTTTCAGACTTATATATTTTTCTTCACTGTACGACTGTCTAGGTCACCACTTCAAAAGTAAAATTTAAAAAAAAACGACCGCCAAAGAAAAATCAAAGGAGACAGTCATATATGAAAAGGCAAATCAAAAGCAGAGATGATAGATACACATATTAATATCAAGAGCACAACAGTCTACATTGTGTTGAAATAATCATCAAAATGGACAAAAAAGGAGAAACACAACTATATATAGACAAAACATATAATCAAAAACGAAATTAAAATATAAGAACACACAATAAATACCATAGCACAATAACACAATGATGAAATGCAAAGGTACCAAGCCACATAAAAGATTAATACCAACACATTGATTAACAATGATGGTTTATAATTAACAAATACAAATACATACTTCTATAATACGTTATGTATATGTTGGGCACGTTGGACAACGTCCGTACTTTCAATCTCACACTATTTTCTCTTGTTTATGTGGCTCTCCGGTCTTCTAATGTTTTACACACCTTTTACAGGGGCTAAAAATGCTATTTATTGGAACAATTTATTTACATTGTTCAGCACATACTACAAATGACATATTTGTCTTTTAAATTAAGGAAACAAACGGTCATCATAAATTCATGCATATTAACTCTTTTTCATTCATAAAAATGCAAAACACTACTTTACAGTCCAATGACGTGAATATTTGAACAATTTGTAGATAAGAGAACTTACAGATCGACCAAAAGAACATCAACATATTCTGTAAATGGTTATTATGTTTATTAGTATTAGATCCTATTGCTTTTGTGTTGTACCTCACCAATCACAACAACTAGCGACTTATTAAAGGATTAGCGTTGTTGCCACCCGTATCAGTATGCTAATGCTACCGTGTCTTGTGTGTCGATTTAGTAAACTGATCCTCTTTCAACAAATGAAGGCTATCACTTGTTTAGATAAGAAACACTTTCAAGGACTCTTTACCAATCTGTACCACATCAAAAAATAAAACAAAAGATACACATAACAGCACTTTTTATGTTTCTTTGTAATGAGAATGTTCGTTTGTTGTTAGCGTTAGTTTGCACCAGCTAATCTATTTATGTTTGCGCTTTTTCCTCCACGTTCGAACCAACAGACCGATTGAAAAAAAACCTGTCATATTCTTCAATTGGTACAAGCATTTTATCCCATATATCAGTCACATCTAAGCAGTACATAGTGTATTCGAGTTAATGAACACACATAAGCACACGCACAATATATAGCTTACTTATTCTGAAAAAGTTCGTAACAATATAGAATAGATCATTTAATTGAAACTTATTTTTTGTAGATGTAACGAGTTCTTATCGAGAGGAAAATACAAATAAACAATGCACAGGTTGTAGTAATCAAGGTATGAGTTATTTCATCATATTTAAACTGAAGAAACGCAATGTTCTTTTTTTTGTAAACTTCTTTAGATATAATTCTCTGTTCATTTTTAATCAGTTCAAAAAATGAATAATTGTTTGAACAGACAAATTTAATTTCATCAATTAAACCTATCTGATTCATCATTTAAACGTCTGCAAAGAAGTAAACTGTATAAAACATTATATTTTCAGGACTGTTGTCTAGAGAATTTATTGTTTACACTGCATTATCAGTTTTAGTAATTGGTTGCGGGATATGTTCCTGCTTCGTTTTCCTCAAGTACAAAATATTGACTAAAAAATATATAGTTACTGTTAGCCAAACACGAAATTTATCGATACCTCAACAAATCCAACCTCATGAAATTGCGGACCGTTTATATGACATTATAAATGATGAAGATCTACTAGATGACCTACGTATACAACAAATGCAAATGCCGTCTAATTATCTTGATGTAATACATGATTCAAATACTAGCATGACTAGAGAGAGTTGTGAAAGCAACCGTTGTGTGAACTTAGACAACCCGTGCCAATTACTTACAATTGATCAGACGCAAAACCAAGAAAACAATTTGAGAGTGGATGGCCATTCCTTAACGAGTGGTGATAATACTTCATCTTCCGATGAATATCAGTGGGATTCAACACAAGATTACCTTAATCCATATCAACCAATGATTGAGATTTTACCACCGGTAGAAAATAAATATCTTACCATAGCAACTGCACATAGCATAGTAGACGGTAATTATAAAGATTCTGCAACAGAAATAAATGAATATGAACTTCAGCATCCTCGTATAATGGAGATGGACGTTATGGCCAATCTACATGACTGATGTACCCATATTTTGACTATTTTATTAATTGTGACTGTTTATTTAACGCATCATGTAAATCTAGCGGAATTTGATGAGACTGTTATTAAAGTGAGAGGGTTAGCGCAATAGAACCAGGTTTAATACACCATTTTCTACATTTGAAAATGCCTGTAACAAGTCAGGAATATGACAGTTCTTGTCCATTCGTTTTTGATGCGTTTTGTTTTTTGATTTTGCCATGTGATTATGGACTTTCCAAATTGATTTTCCTCTGAGTTCAGTATTTTTGTGATTTTACTTTTTACTAAAGTTCTTCCGTTAGCTTAAGAAATGATGTATCCAAGGTTGTTTCAATTATGGAAGGAGGACAAGAATCTAAATCAAACGAAAATTTAAATGTTGAAGAGTTCAAAATAGAGGGCGAGTAAAATTAAATGGATATTGGCCTTTGACCTTACTTTATATGGAGTTTACTTACCCTCATTGAATCCGTATGGGTTCAGTAGTAAACCATATAACTTAACTATATATCAGAAAGTGATATTTTTTGTAAAAATATTCTTTCGAAATAATTATCCAGTTTCGAATGATCTGAACCATAAATAAGTTAAATGTTTCTTAAGGTAGCACAATACAAAGATTTTTTACTTCCAATCACTAACCTTTAAAATTATGTAACTTTCTTATAAATGCATACAAACAAATACAAGAGGTGTATATAGATAGATAAAAGATTTAACTTTTAAATGAATGCAATATTTTTATTATGCAATCATTACGTAATCAATTATAATGTAATTAGTGGCAAAATCTCAGTCCGTTCACTTGAATGAATTTAGCTTTTTCATCTCCTTACCTATACAGAAAATTTTAACGAAATCTTATTTAACACACCATGGGCTTCATAATGGTGTCTCAAACTGTCCCTATGGTGTTTAATTCTCTCATAAATCTAATAAGTGTGAACATCCTAACTTCATAAAAGAAGATAATGTATAATTAGGTGTAACATGTGTTCAATACAATCTATCTTGAATCTGAGACACCCTTTAGTGGATAATAGCCATAGGAACAACATATAATAAAATCAATCCGCTAGGAATACATATGAGGAAGCTAATTTCAATTAAAAGTGGAAATTTGAGGAAAAATATTTTAGACACAGTTAACATTTTAATTGCTTACATAATTGTTGCAAAATACTTACATTACATTTATTTGAAAGAGTAAATTGTTAGCTATCCATAACTACCACTTTTATAAATTTGCAAGCATTATTGAGAAAGTTACAGCATTTTAAAACTTGGGAGTTGGAGTTATAAAAACGTTGTATTGTACTACCTCAAATTATAGAAATCAATCAGTAAATATGTATTTGTTTTTAAAAAAAAAATGAGAATGGAAATGGGGATGTGTCATTAATGTGAAAAATTTTCCGAACACAGAGGCGTCCTTTAGCTGGTCCCTAAACACATTTATATTCTAGTTCAGTGATAATGAACGCCATACTAAACTCCAAGTTGTACACAAGAAACTAAAATTAAAAATAATTCAAGACTAACAAAGGCCAAAGACTCTTGACTTGGGACAGGCGCAACAAATGCGTCGGAGTTAAACACGTTCATGATATCTCAACCTTCTTCCTCCGTATACCTCTAGCCAATATTGAAAAGTAAACACATAACAAAACGTACATTAAAACTCAGTTCGAGGGAAGTCTGATGTCAGCAGATGTGAAAAGAACATAACCCGTGCCATGCCAACAACTGTTTTTTTAAATACATGTGTATAGTTCCGATACAAAAACCCTATAAGTGAATCAATATCAATGCCAAAATATGCAATCTTGAATGACCTGACAACAGTATCGCAACTAAATCCCTTCTTAATTAGTCTATTTTGAGGTTTTGATAGCTTCTGAGGTGAATACTGACATTTTTGTGCTATATAAAGAACATTACCATAACAAATTGGATGTGAAACACCTGAACCTATAAGAAGTCTGCATGTTAAGCTGTATTTATGAATGATGTTCTTATACCGATGATACAGTTTATTAAATGTTTTGACTTGTTTGTGATATCGAAAACCCTGGTGTAATAATTTCTAAGTAATACATAAATTTATCTTGTTAAAATCTAAAACATACACGAGCGAATCGTACAAGTTAAGATATATAAAAAGAAACTTTTGTAAGAATATCTTTATTTCAATGAAATAATAGATGCAAATCATTAATCAATTCATATATGTAAGGACAGGAGACAAAACAGACGAAAAAGACACCAATGGACACAATTACTATGCTATAAATAACAAATATATAATCGCGCAAAGAAATAATTGAATTCAATGCTTGATGCTGACTTCATCTGCTCCATTATTAGTTCGCTCCAGCCATCTCGCTTAATAGTCCTGCTGTACACGTCAGTATCAAAACAACTATACCAGTATTCCCTATGTATTAACATTTCTCTGGGCCATTAACGGTTATCATAGACTAGACTGTTTTGTTCTGATAGCATAAATAATAGTTTCAATATTACTATGATTAATTCATAAACCAATGTTTAAACTGAATAAACAAATTAATGACTTTGCGATAAATGTATCCCTTTCGTCAAATAAAATTGAGGATAGATATAGGTAATGTTTCAAAAAGATAACAACCGGAACAAACAGCAGAAAACCGCCATATGCAACCAATAAGTCTTCTACACAGCAATTAAATCCTACACATTAAGATGGCTTTAGCTGGCCCCTAAACGAAGTGTGTACTAGTTCAATTTGACGTTACGCTAAACTGAAAAACATATAAATGAACTAAAATAACATTCATACAAGAGTAACAAAGGCCAAAGGTTCCTAATTTAGACAGGCACAAAAATGTGGCTGGATTAAACATGTTTGGCGAGATCCCGATTATCCCCTTATACAACAATTTAATAACAATAACATACACAACATAACACACAGTTAGAAAAGTCCTATTCCGATGTCACAATACTAGCAGTAACTAACATACCAGCTCCCAACCTCAACAAAACTTATTGAAAGATTATGTAATGATTATGAAAATCAAGGACAATCCCTCCCAGTTGCCTGAAAGTATCCTACCATTTTAAAACATATTATGGGAAGAGTATAACCAGTGCCATTCCAAGATCTTGTTTTAGAATAAATGTGTTTATTTTCGTTGCAAAAACCCTTCGAGTGTATCACTAGTAAATATAATATATGTCATCTTCATTGATATAAACATAGTATCGTAACTATATCTCATAAATGTATGTTCTTTTGTTTTGTTAGCTTCTGATATGGATGCACAAATTATGGGGCTCTGTATAGAATATTACTATAACAGATTGGATATGAAATACAGAAACGTATAAATTCTCTGCATGTTGATTTATATTTACGAATGAAGTCCTTGTAGCGATGTCAACCTTTAGCAAATGTTTTGCCTTGAAGGAATATTTGTTTTGGTAATAAATAGATGTCTTTCGTTAACATCTAATACGTTGTTACATAAACGAGAGCGAATCGAACAAGTTGAGATATATCAACACCGTAAGATGGTGACAAGGGAGTATCACCGTCGGCATATTTAATAACAAAGCCAATATGACAGAGATTAATCACTGAACAACAAGCTTCTGACATTGAAAAGGCACACGAATAACGTGATTGGTTTAATAAAGTTTGTGAGCGCTCAATCTTCACATAACAAGAAACGATGGTGTAACAGAACAACATATAAACAAACTGTTAAAATATTTTGCAAAGACATAACTCATCAAATGTATACGGATATATATTGTGCTATTTTCTATTCTTTATCGTTCTTTTCTTGCAGTTGATTCATATCTGATTGATGAGGCGCTTTTACTGAGTTTTCTCATTTTATTTTGAATTATCTGCCACTGTCACATTGCTAGTGAAATGGTACATAAAGTGCACAACGTTTTACAATTACATGTTAATGACCTTAACCATTGTTTTTGTCTAAAATTTTGTTTTGTACCAATAGTTCATTTATTTTCAATTCTACTGCATCCCCTTTATTATAACCTTCGCGGCAAAGGTGGAATGAAATTATGATTAATGGACTAATCATTAGTCCGTCCGTCTGTTTATTTTAAGATCCATCTGCCAGTCAGTTCGTCATTTATTTTCGTTTTAGGATGTTCATATATCAAGTTTCCAGTTGCAACGTACTCCCATATATTTTCAACTCAAAGTAAAGACATCTTAGTTACGTGTCATCATTATAGAAATAGTTTCAGAAATGTCTTAATCACATACTTCTAACCAGATTGCTATCTTGCAAATACATATGTTTCCATATAATGAGTGGTAAATTTAACAAAAAAGTGTTCCTTACTTTGCATGATTTTGCCACATAAGACATGTTAAGTAAGACAATGGTCCCAACTGATAGGTGGATCGCTCTGTCTATGGTTAATATATAGTAACTGAATTATATTGGTGTTATACAATGCTGATGTTTGAAATTATAGCCTTGAAAATCTGATCATGTGTGCTTACTCACAAACATGCTAAAATAAGGGGCGTAAACTACAATGAGCAACAAAACCAAAAGTTCTTTACTTTGTATGCTGTTAAGTCCTTTACATTCGATAAAAACCTTATCAAAACATGAAATTTGCGTGAATTGGCGCGTATCATAACTTAGTGTTTCGTTGAATGGTACAAATTGGATACAATTGAATAACGTACGATAATTTGTTGTCATTATATGTGAAGGCGCCGTGTTGGATTGTCGGCCTTCGTAGTTCTGATACCCATGTCATGTTTTAGGCCTTAATTTAGAAACTGACAGAAGTATGTTAAATTGTGCAGGGTCCTTCAATGCGCTCTTTGGGTTTGCTTTCCACTTGAAGTTGGGAAACAATTCGGTTGTTAACATATCTTCACCAGTACAACAACAAGGCCTTAACAGAAAGTGAGCATTGCCTTAAACAGCTTATTCAGAAATATATATATTTTATGTTAGGCATGTTAAAGTAATATAAACAAAGATACCATTGGAACATGCTCAAACTATTTTGCAAATGGTAAAGTCAATAGCTCAAACACATTTAACATGTTAAACGAACAACATTTGACATATTCTTGACTAAGTAACGAATTAAAAGAGTTTCTTTAGCCCAGTCGATTCATATTTTGTACAAAGGATAATTTTGCAAGTAAGAATTTGGAGTAGAAACTTCTGATAGATCTTATAAGATAAAAAACATCAGAAATAAACATTACTTTAACATTCTGTTAACATGGTTAAAGCGGAGAAAATGATACTCACTGATGGGATTGCCTTTCTTTCCAAATGCTTTTCTTTAACTTCCATCTGTCCTTTGTGGACTCATACATTTTTGAATTACTTTTATGAATTAGTCAGGGGCAATTTAGGCCATGTCGTTGTCAGCTGATTATCGACTTTGAATGGATTTAAATCTTTCGTCTCTCTTTTGAGGCAAGACGGTGAATTGTTATTGATTTCTGACCGTTTTTCTAATGTGTTTTTATTTATAGATATTTTTTTTTTATATTTCGTAACTTTAATGTGCAGGCTTTGTACAACATCTACCATTTAACATTTAGCGTCGATTGTTTTGCTAAATTTCACATCTAACTTATTTCCTGATGTTCTATTGTAGCAATGTATATATATTTTCCGGTGAACGGGTTTTCAAATCTACAATTATTTCCTTAATTTGTCATTTATGAGTTAGAATAATATTTTCATAATGGCGATGAAAGACATTTGTTTTGTATTATTGGTAATGTATGTTCCAATCTCTAGAAGTAAAACCTGCCAAATCAGGAATCAAAGGTATGTTGTATTTATAGAACCGATAACTACTGCATGCATTGATTTATTTTATGTTAACGGTTTAATGTGAAATGATTATTTAATGTTATAAATAATTAAACATGTATTCATACATTATGTCGACTAATTGACACCATAGTTCTGCGAATAAACTCAGCATTGACACCAGTATTTAAATTTTGGATATGCGCCATAAGCGCGTTTCGTCTACGAAAGATTCACCAGTGACACTCGAATCATAAAAAATAAAGAAGACAAATGAACCATGAAGTTCCAGGGCATTGAGGGAAAAAAATCCTAACAGTTTTACCAAATACAGGTTAGGTTATCTTTATGTCTATTCCTGAGAAAGAAACGCCTGAGTATTTGGAAAACAGTTTTGTGAACAAATAATTTATAATTTTAAACATATCAATGATAATCAGAAGTTCTTAATACTGGAATGGTGATATCCCCGGGGAATCTAAAAGAGGGACAAAAGATACCAGAGGGACAGTCAAACTCATTAATCGAAAATAATCTGTACAAATAAAACTACAAAGTTGAGGAGAAATTTGTGCCAAATATTGCTTAGGTAATCTATTTCTGAGTTAGAAAAGCCTCAGTATTTTAAAAATAAAAAAGATTTGAAAACAGCTAATTGATTGATAATTATGACCATATGAATGATAAGGTCTAGTCAACAAAGATTTGTTGACTTCTTGTGACTTCTAGAACAGATAGTGCTTATTTTTATTTCTCAGATCACATTTCAACAATTCAACGATCGAGCATTTATTTCATTAGTTTTTTTTTATTAATAAAGATATATTATTTATATAAAGGTGCTTTAGCTGCATGTCTGCTCTCTGGTCGTGTTGTGGTCTTGTAGACATATTCCCTCTTTTCATCAATTTTATCATGCATAAATATGTCACTTACATTTCACATTAAACCGTTAAAAGTAAAAGTTGTTTATTTTCACATAAATAACTACTCAATATCA
Source organism: Mytilus edulis (assembly GCA_019925275.1). Classification (NCBI taxonomy): domain Eukaryota; kingdom Metazoa; phylum Mollusca; class Bivalvia; order Mytilida; family Mytilidae; genus Mytilus; species Mytilus edulis. The sequence continues at coordinate 24,628,475 of CM034354.1, forward strand.
ATATAAATGATGTTAAACTTTTTAGGTTATTTTAGATTAAGATCAAACGCAACTTCTAGTTAAATGCGGTTTAATAGCATTGTTCGTTGCTTAAAGTTGTACAGTGATCTTTAGGTGTTAAAAGTAATGTCATTTTGGTATCTGTTGGATAGTAGTTTCATTGGCAATCATATCTCATATTTTTATATTTTAAGTATAACGTTGCTCTGTCAAAACAGGTTAATTTCGTTCTTATATTGTACTGTTATACCACTGTCCCAGGTAAAGGGGAGGGTTGGGATCCCGCTCACATGTTTAACCCTGCCACTTTATTTATGTATGTGCCTGTCCCAAGTCAGGAGCCTGTAATTCAGTGGTTGTTGTTTGTTTATGTGTAACATATTTGTTTTTCAATCAATTCTTTTTACATAAACAAAGCCGTTAGTTTTCTGGTTTGAATTGCTTTACATTGTCTTATCGGGGCCTTTTATATTTGTTCATTGTTGAAGGCCGTACGGTGACCTATAGTTGTTAATGTTTGTGATATGTTGGTCTTTTGTGGATAGTTGTCTCATTGGTAATCATACCACATCTTATCTTTTATAAGTTAGAAAAAAAAGTATGTCAGAATTTGATCCTACTTCTGATATCGTCATTTAAATATGATTGAGAAGACACTGATATTCTAAGATGACTAAAACTTTAAAACCTGACAATTAGATGTCTATGAGACTATTTTGTTTACAAAAGACAAACTAAGGATAATTGTAATAAGACTATAGAATAAAAACGAAGTAGATATTTTTTGTTGATATCTTTTAGAAACGAAACAATAGAGGTATGCTGTGCCGATTTCGAAAAGTGGGGATATGATTGCATTGGTGAGCTGTATTTATTGTATATGTAAAATACATTTTCTGCATCCTGTAAAGACAAAACACTCTTATGAATATATACTCAAAATAGGCAATTGAAGAGGTGGTTTGTAGAAGCTGTGTTATTTTCAGTAATTATAAGTGGTATACTTTACAATTATTCTGTGATACGATCTAAACACTGTAACATATTGAGTTTTGAACGCATCATTACCTGTGTAGTCAATGAATTCAAAAAGATATACTTATCGTTTATGTAGCACAAATGTCAAAATAGATTTCATGTTATTTCAAAAAAAAATATGCCGAAAAAAGTAACATAATATCTTGTAATAGGATACATAAAACTTTTTTTCTAGTTGAAAATAATGGCTAAATTTATAAAGACATTAACTGACAGAAATCTGTAAGTCCTTTTGCAAAGATTCTTGATATATATCATGTATAATTATGTTGTTTTTTTTATTTATTTTATAGCTTGTTTAGAAGGTTACATATCGGATACGGGCCAAAACTGCAAGCCATGTCCAAAAAACACATATGGAGAAAAATGTCGATATGATTGTTCTTGCTCAGATTTTGAATTGTATGTCAATTATTGTATTTATTGTCGCCATAAATACAACCATTTAACATCCAATCTTTTATGATAATATTGTTGACAAAGCAAAAACATGTCAGTAATCACCTTAGAAGCTAACAAAACCTTTCAACAGACTTAGCACGGAGGAATATAGATACGATACTGTTGTGAGGTCATTAAAAACTGCATATTTTGGCTTTAATATTGATTCACTTATATTGTCTGTGTATCGGAAATAACACATTTATTCTTAAACTAGTTGTTGGCATGACACGAATCATGTACTTCTCTTATATTTCGTGATGATAAATATCAAACCCCTAACAAGGGATTGTGCCTGATATTCATATGCTGAAGACATAATCTTTCAATCAGTTTAATTGAAGTCTGCAGCTGGCATGTAAGTAAATGCTACTTGTCTGTTGTTATTTATATATTATTGTCATTTTGTTTATTTTTTCTTTTGTTTCATATTTTGACACCGGAATCCTTTCTTGAACTCAGTTTTACTGAACGTAATGTTGTGCGTTTGCTTTTTTCTACATTTACTGGAGGTAAAAGGGGATGGTTAAGATCTCAAAAAACATTTTTAACCCAACACAATTTTGCACCTGTTCCAAGTCAGATGCCCTCTGTCCTTTTGGTTTTGGAAGATTTTAAATTTTGGTTTCTTGTGTATAATTTGGACTTAAGAATGACGGCAATTATCCCAGAATTAGTATACATATTTGTTAAGGGCCAGCTGAAGGACTCGTCCGAGTGCAGGAGTTTCTCGTAGCATTGAAGACATATTGCCGGCCTTTGGCTGTTATCTGCTCTATGGTCGGGTTGATGTCTTTTTGACACATTCCCCATTTCCATACTTAATTTTATCAATCAACCTGATGTTGGATTACAAACAAAGAAAAACATATATAAAATGGTGACGCATATAAATGTTTAATTGAAATTTCTACCTAACATAAACATCGCTATATAAGTGTATATATTAAAACAAACAGAATGTTGAACAAAAGCATCAGGTTACACAATAAGATATCTTGCTTACGATAGGACAGTTGTTACATTCTAATATTGTATTGTTTGGTTGCATCTTCTGTCGATACAATCATTGGTTTCCCCTATCAGTATTTGTAAAATTTGTATTTTTCCCAAAAAGGTTGCAGAATTTGTCTTTGTTTGTAGTAAAGATATAATTTGCATGAACAAAGTTTAATCCTGTCGACCTCTACATACAATATTTCACAAAATTTCACAGAAAACATCATTGTACATAAAATTATTATCATCTCTGAAAGTTAACGAATCAAATGTTCACCTTTTTGTCTTCGCGGTAAAGCTTTGCTAACAATGTAACCTTATTTTCTAAAATATGCAACAGAACCACAAACAAATGGTGCTTTGAAACATCCAACATTTTTTTATGACTCATAAAATGCTTACTTGAAAGGAATGTAGATTCAATTTCCTTCAACTGTGCAAGAAAATAATTGTCTGACCTTTTTCGTATCCAACCGGATAATGCATCATATAAACTGGTGGTAGCACACTTTAGTGGTATACAAATGTCACATAGAAACACGGTGTGTTTAAGCTTACTGTATGGTATTCATTTTTGACGAATACTTTATATTTCTTAAAAATGTCATCCGTTGGTATCTGCTTGATGGTTTAAATGCATGCATCATATCCTGAGGTAATTGGTTTTAATATGAAATTAAATAAATCAATAGAAATTGTATCATGTCATGTCTCAAAATTTAATTGCAGTTGTGACAACGTTAAAGGTTGTGTTCAATTTTTATCAGCAACAGGAAGTTCATTTGTTGCAACTTCGGGTAAGTAACATATACAAAACGTACAAGTAGGTAATCTTGGTTACCGTTAGTGTCTTGTTTTAAAAGAACGGGTATAATTCATAAATAGAATATACATTTGTGTTGATTATGTACAGATGTATATCACATAGAATTTATTGTCTCAAATGAAGGCAACAGTAGTATACCGCTGTTTAAAAGTCATCAAATACAAATCCGAGTAACAAACTAAAACAGAGAGAAACGCATCAGCTATAAAAGGAAAAAAAAAAAAATAACAGAAACACTTAAGTGCAGCAAAAAAAAAATACATAAATACGAAAATTATACAACTATAAATATCAAATGTTTAAAGTATGAACAATTCATCGTTTATGTCATCAACTTGTTTGTTCTCTTAACCTTCTCTTTCATGCGTTGTGATCTAGTTAGTCGAACTGTGAGACTTTACTAAATGGAAATACTTTTTTTCCGTAAAAGAACTCTTTTTAGTTGTGCTTTGTATCAAATTGTTTAGTTTAGCCCTTTTGACAGGTGTGTTTAATTTGTTCTTATGGTGAACTGATACACCACTGTCAGGTTGACGTCAGTAACTATGCCTAACCAAGCCACATACGTTATATCATATCAATTATTCATTTTTTTTTTTTTCATACATCATTTTTCTCGTTTTAACTGTATTTCATTTGTCATTCGGATAGTTTGTATAGCTTACTATATTGTATGACTTTTGATCATGTAGGTCATGTGTGACCATTATTTCTATTCTTGGAAGTAATTTTCTGTCCGGCAGAAAGTTGTATCATTAAAAAATATATCATCATCTCGATTGTTTTTATATTGTACATTTGAAAGACATATTTGTCGATTTCAAAACAACTGTTTTAGCTATAATTGATATATTAGTGCAAGCAGACTACTGAACAGGGTGGAAAGTTATACACAAATTGTCATTTACAAGAAGTGTTTTGGCACATTTGATACTGGCTACATTTTTAACTAAAAAATTGAGTTAACACCATTATAGATTAGGCATTTTGCCATCAATTGAATCTAGCCAAAATTCGTTAACTATATCTCATTACAGTTATCTTGAAAAAAACGGATTAAGTTACAGGCAATGATTTTTAATTTCGTTTGAACTTAACTTACTATTCAAACGTCACAGTATTTGTCTTGTAAAGATAAAACGGTAGGGATGAATTTTCAATAATGTAATAATGCAATTGTAATGTGTACCTCGATTAAAAAAAAAATCATACTAACATAGTACTTGATAAAACCCTAATGAAATTTTACATATTTTGGATAAATCTTATTTAAAAAATTTAATCCTGACAACAGCATTCATTTTGTTTTATTAGATATATCTATTCGCCGCATTGGCAACAAAAGTTGTATCGAGAGGAGTTTAAGGTATTTAAATAACAAGAGTATTGGACAAAAAAAGTATAATCACAAACATACTGAACTCCGATGAAAATTCAATCTGAAAGTCCCTTCTCACATGGCAAAATCAAATGACAAAACACATACAAAAATGTCATAGTAATGATGTCACGCCTGTTGGGTCAATAAACGTACACAATAACTAATCGAAAAAACCAAATGTACTAAAATATACACAACCGACCTAACAAAATATTAAGAAACAAATGCGTTTGTTATCAGTGTTTTTCGGACACAATATATTTTTTTTCTACATAAACATATATCGATTAGTCATTGTTTCTATTACATTGAACATCGGCTTTTTAATGGGATTACTGGAATAACTACAATGAGATATATATATATATATATATATGTTTACGTCTTTGTACTATTATGCAGGGCCAGCTGAAGGACACCTACGGGTGTGGGAATTCTCGCTACATTGAAGACCCATTGGTTGCCTTCGGCTGTTCTTTGCTCTATGGTCGGGTGGTTGTCGCTTTGACATATTCACCATTTCCCTTCTCAATTTTATTTGATACAGCAACATCGATAATGTGTTTACAACATTACGTAACATATGAACATGATGACATAATACGTAAAAAAACGGTATTTAGATCACTACACACACTCAGGGTATTTCATGCACATCCCCGTAATAATGTTTTTTTGTGTTTCAATCCTTAAAAAAAAATTAGCACACCATGTTACACAAAATATTACCCATGCATCTAGTATATCTTTATATTGTATATATTTAGAATAATAAAAATCAATATAAAGTAAAATAGAACATTAAATGCCATTCATTTTTTTTTACTATACCGACAACGTAACTCATTTCCCTATTCTATGTCCGCAGAAAAGAAAAAAAAAAATTCTATGGCACCGGTTGATTTTTAGTAGAAATGACTTATCATGTTTAGTATTAGAACTTTAAAACTCATGGTTTCAACAAAAGTTTTACATACATTTCAAATGATTTAAAATTGGAGACACCTACAAACCGAGGACATAAGAAAAATGATGTGGAAAATAATTGTTCAGTCATTAATAATGAACAAAACTTGTACCGTATGATAACCTTCAATAGTGTCCATTTTAACAAAATAGGATTTTAAATAAAGAGTAAAGAGAGCGGCCTGTTTTAAATATTGAAGTATATTTGCTCAGAAACCAATATTTGATTAATTTCAGTAACGAAATAGAAAAAGTATGTTGTGCAGATTACGAAGAAAAGGAAAGTGGTTGTATTCGTAAGTTGTTTGTTATTTTAGATTCAATTATACGTTTGTGAAACATTCTGTAATTTATAAATGTGGTCAACAAAATTAATGAGTTTTTATATACATGCATTGTGAAAATAATCAAAATCTCAAATTACTTAAGGTGGTACCAAACAATCTCTCTAAATTAATTTGGCTCATTTAATTTTCATTAAATTTTGACGATGTATTTACTTTGACAATTTAACCAAAAATAATAAAATTTCAAAAATTTTGAACAAACCGTTTTGTCAGAAAATTACACTGGTTATATAGCAGTTTGACGAATACCAATTTTGATCTTAGAAAAGCTTAAAATTCCCTTTATCACACAATGTAATGAAAACGTTTAGATGACTTTACAGAGTTATCTCCCTGTAGTGTTAGGTACCAGCTTAACTCCGAGGAATACTTAAAAAAAAGGTATCTAATCCATGAATATATCATTTACAAAAGGCGAAATTTTATTTTGACATATTGGTAGCTCAAACAAAGTCGGCCAATTGCTATTTTTTATAGAAAATCAATTCACCATTCATTTCATCAATAATTGACATGGGGTAGGGAAGGCATCAAAACAAGGATATAATTTGTTTGTCTGGTGAATGTAAATTTGATTGACAGAAGCATATGATGTGACCAACAAAGTATTTTATCTACACACTTGCAATGTTGTTAGTCTGATATTCAATGAATCATAAGCCTTCCCAAGGCTCAACGATGCTTATCAAATACATTTATATTTTATCGACCATTTACATATTAAACGTAAAACATATACATAACGTGTTTATACAGCTACGAAATACATGGTAACATTCATCAACTTTAATAATTGCTATTGCTAAAAGACAGCGTGAAGCATACAAAAATACCAAGAAAGCATGAATGAGATGTTTCATAATTAAAGATAGAAACAGACCTAAAATGCTAAATGTCAATATAAGTATGAACATATGTATTTTTGTCGATATAATTGCGATTGTAATGCTTAAAAACAAAAAAGTTAAATCGTCACATAACTATTTGATCAAAATAAATAGAATTTGCCTTTTCTTGTCTCGTTTTGTAGCAATGTCATCATTTTATATGTGTTACAGCTTGTTTAGAAGGGTACACATCGGATAAAGGACAAGACTGTAGACCTTGTCCCAAAAATGTATATGGAGATAGATGTCGATATAGATGTTATTGTTCTGGTTATGAAATGTACGTTATACACTTGATATATACATTTGGTTAATTTTCAAAATATCTATTATTATTACAAAAACTTGGCAACACAAGCACGATCTCGACCCCTGGACTGTTTTTCTAACATTACCTTTTTTTTAATTCATCTATACATATAGTGTGATACATTTAGTATGCAATAAACAACTATAAATATGATTAAGATAGTAAACAATGTACGAATCCTGCACAAACACAATGTTATGGTACACCTTATCTGTACAAAAATCGCCATAATGATGTCGTGCGTCTAAAGCATTTTTTCTAGATTTTTCTTCATCAAAAAGGCACAACCGCTAATATTTGAAAGACCAGGATATTTAATACGTACACACATGAAACAAGGGATCTTAAATATTAATCAAATTCATCTAAAATCTCATATTGCTATCTTAATCTATCAACTAAAAATGTAACAAAGGTTTGTTAAAAATGACGTTTGCTTGTTAACAACATTTTCAAGACTGCAATCACTTACTTTATAAGCTTCGTAGACAAAAGAAATGTACTCTTATACGAAAATAGATCATGCAGGCATGTATTTTTACAATAACTTAGATAACAATAAATGGGAGGTACCTTTGATATCGTGACATTATTGTGCATTCTATGTATTTCATCGTTAACTCGTTGACTTGGAATACAAAAACCATTTAAACAAATTTGATATAAGGTGAATTTCTATAATTTAGACGAGGCAATATCCAAAATAAATCCCTTTGGGCCTTAAACTGTTAGTTTAAATTTATACTAAAAGTATGTACTACACCTTCTTTTACATGTTGCCTACTTTAGAGTTCATTTTTCACCGCAATAGTATGTGTTTATACTGGTTAGAGTCCCATCCAAGTTATGTCTCTATTAAATGAAACATAGAGATCATCACTGGAAACCAGTACGTTTATTAATTTATGGATATTATATATCTTTTTGAAAAAAGACGAGGTTTGAGAAACAACTGTATTTACAAAGTTCAACCTGTAGAAATATTCTGTTTATGAACATGATGAATATCGACACGCAAACCATACTTTTACTTTATTCGCGAAAAAAACAACTGATAAATAAATTATCAAACGTATTTATGAAAACTGAAACCCGGTGTTCCTATTGCATGAGAGGCAAAGAAAAGATGCATTATGTAGTTACAAAAATATTTACAGCTGCGACCACATTAAAGGTTGTGTTGAATCTTCAACAACAGCTGTTGCCTCATTTGATACAACATCATGTAAGTAATATTATTTAATAACTCACACAATTATAATTAATGTTTAACTCATATCTTTGTGTTACAATGTTTGTCTACGAAAACAAATATACTTCGAATTCAATTTTTCAATTTGGTTTCCATTCGCATGTCTTCATAATTGATCAATTATATTGTAAGGACGCATCGGTATTGAGAGATGAGTTGAAATACAACTGTATTCTTAATATTAGTTTCTGTATCACATCAAAAGTAAAATAAAACAAATACTGATTTCCAATAAAAATTCAAAACAGAAAGTCCCAGATCAAATGGGATGATAAAACACATCAAACGAATGGACAACACCTGTTATATTCCTGACATGGTACAGGCATTTTCATAAGTAGAAAATGGTGGATTCAACCTGGTTTTTATGGCGCGAAACCTTTTAGTTCTATCAGAATCGTGTTTTTGAAAATTCACCATCCATCCCTCTTATATATACAAGGAGACATAGGAATTATATGTCCATTTCGACATACAGATATAATAGTTTATATGATGACAAGTTGATTGATGTGTAATTGATGTTTCCACGTCAACTCGTTAACGTTAATACAATGAATGATTATGCTTAAATTTGTCGTTTGATGCCTCGTTTTATTTTTGATGTTTGTAGATGACATGTCATTGAAATTGATAACAACCGCAGTAACAGATTATTATGAAGATGGTAGGTTTTTTATTCGATTGCAATTTTATGGCTTATGGTTCATCAATAATCGTTGTCGCGATCCTGCGTATGATTTGTGCATTCTTGTTAAATTGAAAATGAGATCCTCCTAGATTGATGATATCGGCATTGCCTTAAAGGATACAGCGAAACCTCATGCGTTGAAACTTTCAAGAACGGATCGAAAAAAAATATATTGTAATGTGGACAGTTACCGCATTTCCGAGGTACCAAATATTTGCACAAGTACTTGTGTTCCTTCAGCTATTCAATCTTCTTTTATCATTACTTATATTATGCACAAGCATAACGTTGTTTATGACAAATTTCTTTGCTATGTATATTCAGATTGAATAGGTATTTCGAAAACAATTTGTTTTGTAGATACTACGACTTCGCCTTCGTACTTGAATGCACAAACAAATGTGCAAAATACAGATGGAGGTATATGTTTATTGTAATACTAAGTTCTATCTTAATGCAATCCATCTTTACCAGAAAAAATATGATACCATTGTATAAGTAATTTAAAAAAAAGAGGTTGTGGTATGATTGAAAAGAAAATATCTCTCCACAAATGACAAAATTAACACAAAAACTTACAATAATTGGTCACATTACGGCCTTCAACATTGCACAAAGTTCATACCGCATAGTCAGATATGAAAGGTCCCGAAATGACAATGTAAAACAATGCAATTGAGAAAAAACTAACGGCCTTATTTATGTACAACAATGAACAAAAACAATAGTTTAACACATAAACAAACGACAACTTCTGAATTACAGTCTCCTGACTTGGGACAGGCACACGTATACAGAATATTGCCAGAATAAACATGTTAACTGGATCCCAAATCTATTCATAATCTGGGGCAGTAATTATTGTGCATTTCTACAACAAACTTTTTATATTTAATCAATTATTGTACTCTAACTGTTTCAATATTACTTATCTAAAAAAAATCATTTATATAGGCAATAACTGTTTAGTGTCGTTCAATATCAGCTGTATTCGTACGAGGCTTAGAAACAAGTCTAATCTGAGCTTTAGCAAGCAATTATTCCTGTTTCGAGCCGATATTTAAAGACACTAAACAGTTATTATCTCTATCCAGCAATTTACTGTTTTAGCTTTGAAAGACAGAAAAACTAAAATTTTTGCATTTATTTTCGATTTGAAATCCTTTAAGTCCCATGTATCAATATTAAAATTACACATTCAGCTGAAGACGGATTCGCCAAATAAGAATCTCGAATGATCAACAATAGTACATCACTGAAAGGGAATATTCATCTATTTTAAAATATTTTTCTGTGTTGGTCTTTGTATTATGTATTCGGGTTTTGTTTTCTGTAATAAACTAGTACTTCAGTTTCATTATGTATATCTTTTATATTCATTTGATAACATTTACTGTTTGCTATAGCATTAATTGTTCTAAATAATGAGAATGTTCTTATCCCAAGCAGAAAAAAACATAGCCGTAACTGACACAACCTTTTTCAAATTTTGATCTTCAGTACTGTACAACTTTGTACTTTTTTTTCACTTTCGATCTTTTATATCTGGGCGTCACTGGTGATTCCCGTGTGAACGAGACGTGCTTTTGGTGTATTGAATTTTAAACCTTGTGCCTTTTGTAATCTATTAATCATGTATTTCTTTGTCTAATACGTTCTCTTATTTATTTGTATTGTAGTCCTGTAATATTATGTTGTCATTTCAATGCTATATTTAGCATTACCATTAAAGTGCGAGGTTTAGCATGCTACAAAACCAGGTTCAATCCATCATTTTTATCTTTAAAAATGTCCTGTACCAAGTCAGGAAAATGACCCTTGTTATATCATAATTCGTTACTGTGTGTATAACATTTTAACGTTGTGTTTCCGTCGTGTAGTTTGTTTTCCCTTATATTTGAGTGTGAATTCACATTACTATAAGACGTGTCACGGAATTTTTTTATCCCAAATTCATGTATTTGGTTTTGATGTCATATTTGTTATTCCCATTGGATTTTGTCTAATGCTTAGTGCCTGTGTGTGTTACATTTAAATGTTGTGTCGTTGTTCTCCTCTTATATTCAATGCGTTTCATCAGTTTTAGTTTGTTACCCCATTTTTTTTGTCCATAGATTTACGAGTTTTGAACAGCGGTATACTACTGTTGCCTTTATTTACGTATATTTTCTCTGTAAAATCAATGCTTGTTGTTTTGTCACTAAACAACCCCAATCTTTGTTTTTTTAATACAATTTATGTGGCTTTCTTGTAATAAATAGAATCGGGTCTGTTCTAAAATTAAAAGTTGGCAGAAGACATTGAAATAATTAAGATATTGCAATTTCAGATTTTTCGTCAAGAGAAATAATGGCATACATTACAATACCACTGATTGTAGTGGTTTTAGTATTATGTGTATGCTTCATTTTCTACAAGTACAAGGTGGTAGGCAAAAAGAAGAAAATAAAAATCGCTCAAAATCCTTCATTACCACGCAACAGGCAAGATATAGAAATACAAGAAAGGTTATATGACACAATTGGTGACACAAATATGCTTAGATATGTACAACAAATGCTGAATGGAAGTACTATTTTCAGTGGAGAAAACCAAATTGTAGACAGCTGCTAAAATCCTTCATCATTCGATGAGGGTCCCCTGAAAACAATACAACGTCTGCCAATGATTCAATCATCGAAAATCAGGGACTATGTAATATTAGCAACAGAAATTGAACAGACAGTAATTTATTACAAAAAGGTACAATCTGTTTTAAACGGCGCTTAAACAATAAGGGCATCAGGACTTTGCTAATTTGAATATCAGAATTGTATATCAATGATTTCTGCAATAGTATAACAATTCAACTGAAGGAATATGGCTTGATAATCAGATTATAATTTAAATCAAATCTCAAAATGATGAACTTTTTAGGCATGTTTTAGTTAAACAAAATGATTTCCTTTCCTGTAATAATAAATGCACTTAGTTGCCAGGGTTATTTAACACAAATCAAATCACAACACTAATGTTTATGAAAAGAAACATAACCCGATTAGACGAGTTTTATTTTGGTATTTGGTACTCCGAAACACAGAGTGATTCTGGAGTACTTTACGACACCCTTATTAAGAATCGTATAAAATTGAAAAAAATACAAAAGTCAAATGGTGCCTAAGCAATTCAACATAATGGTCTAAATGTTTGCCATATGGAGATTTACAATTTAAATACCAATATTATTAAATATAAGACAAAATTGAAAACTTTGTAGTATTTTTTAACAAGTGTATATTAAAAAAATAGCACTGGGCTATGATCAATTTCAAGTTATTGACTGCACTGATATGTTTTTTTGGTAAAAAAAAAACAAGGAAGTTATGATATGATTGCTGAAAAGACAACTATAAACCAAAGCTCAAATGAAGTGGATGTGAGTTGTTATGGTAACTATAGACATTTATTCATGAATACTCATAACGTATGGTCGGCCATAAAAGGCACCGACACGATAACTATGAAATAATTAAAAAGAGAAAACCAACGGCATACTTCAATTAAACCAAAATGAAAGAGTTGAATCACTGAACTACAAGCTCCTGACTTGGAACAACCGCACGAAAAATGTGTTGGGTTTAATTATGTTTGAGAGCGCTCAATCTTCACATGACAAGGGATGACGGTGTAACAGTACAACATAGGACCAAACTGTAAACATCATTTGTAAAGGCTAAACTCATCAGATGGACACGGATAGAAATTGTGTTTATTTAATTTAATTTATTTATTTCAATGCTGTGTTGATTTATATTTGATTCATCGGGCGCATTTATATGAGGTGACAGTTATTTTATTTTGAATTATCTGCCATTGTCATATTGCTAGCGAATTGGTACATACAGTCCATAAAATTTTACACTTACATGTTTATGTCCTTCATCTATGTTATTGCCTAAAATTTATACAAATAATTCAATTATTTTCAATCCTTTTCATCCCCTTTATTATGGCCTTCGCGGCAAAGATGGAATGAAATTATGGTTATTGGACTGATCATTAGTCCGTCTTTTTGTTGGTCTTTAAGTCCATCTGTCAGTCAGTTCGTCATTCATTTTTGTTTCAGGATGTTCATATATCTAGTTTCCAGTTGCTACGTTGCTACAATATATTTTCAATTAAAAAAATATATTGACCTGTCTTTTGTGGTGATAAGCATTGTGTATAAGTTTCGTGACATTTGGTTGAGGCAAACTAATTTTGGAATGTACAGACGGACGGGCCTATGTATGTACGTATGTATAGACGGACAAGAGAACAACTTAATGCTCGCTCCGTTACAGGGAGGACGTATGCAAGCTTTTTACTACATATGTGGAGCACAAAAAATAGTTGAGAATTATAAGAGTAGAAATTATTCGTGTGTAAACTTGGCTGCTGACTTTCAAAATTCACATAAACGTCCATTTTTTAACCCTTTACTTGTAAAATAAATATTATGCAGTAAAAAGTAGTACCATTCATTTTATTATTTAGAACATTGAGTTAATTGGTGCATACTGTACACTAATTTGTTAAATTGATCTACATGTTGATATTTTTCAACTGGGACCGACAGGACAGGGGGCGATGAATTTAGGTTCTTTTACAGTTTTATTTTTAATCTAAGGCAAAAGATGAATATATCATGAACAAATAGAATAATAACATATCTAACTTTGGGCAATTCGAAAAATGATAGGAGTCTAGTGGTTTTATTCATTTTATTCAATGCATGTTTGATAAATAAGAAGGTGTGGTATGGTTGACAAAGGGACAACTCTCCACTCAAAAGACCAAAATGACACAGAAATTAACAACCAAACGGCCGTCAACATGAGCAAAGTCCATACCGCATTGTCAGTTATAAAAGGCCTCAAATTAACAATGTTAAACGCTTCAAGCGAGATAACCAACGGCCTAATATATGCAGACAAAAACAACACCAAAAAAACAAATATGTAACACAAATGATAACCACTAAACTACAGGAGTCGGTTTTACAAAAAACGGAAACCTCACCCTTAACTTGGACAGTGGTTGTGTAACAGTAAAACATTAGGACAAACTATAAAATTCAGTTAAAAAAGGCTAAGATCAATAAAAAGACAGATATTACAAATAAGTGGACGTGCATGGCTAGGTACTTGTACATTCCAAACACAATAAGACACTGATTTTTTTTGTTCCTCATTATCTAATATGTACAAGATGTGCTTCTCTTGAGTAAGCAAATGTCTTTTCTACATACCTTTAGCAAATACACAAAATACAAGTTTAATATACCTTGTCTAAAATTGGAATGGACTGGATAGGGAATGTGTTAAAAAGTCGTGAATTTATTTCTTTTACAAAAATTAGTTATGTTCTCCTTTTATCGATTTTACCAAGTCGCACACATAGCAGCTTCTTCTTTTATTTTATATAAGAGAAAAGATTCTAAAAAGGAAAAAGTGAAAAGAAATAAAATAAAAGAAATAGTCACAGAAAAGATAGTAATTATATTTGTTTAACTGAAACTTTTATCATGATGTAATGTCAGCTTTTAGCAAGTAACAGCTGATCAACTTATATACAAGAGAAGACGCATGGATTTTCGTTTTAAAAAAATTAGCATGCCTCTGTAATGTATCTTCGGATTTTGAAAATCGAATTTTGTTGAGATTACTATATAGTATCATATTTGACTTTGTATTTTTTCAAAGGTTTACAATATTTGCATACACTAAATCAAAGTTTCAAAATTATATTAAATTCTTGCAGTATTTCTTATTAATACATGTTGTATATCTAAAATTCTTATAGTAAATTTAATGAATGAAGACTTTTGTTTCTTTAAAATTATTTTTAAATATATTTCAAATAATTTCCTGTATAATCCATTGACAGGGGAGGTAATATCGGTTCTAATTTTGTTTTCAAGCGAAATCAATTTAAATTTCCAGTTGCCATTTAGTATTACGTACTATGTACACGGATAAAAAGGGTTACAATTTGGTTGGGTCTTTATTCATTTAGTGTTGTTGAATGTACAGTTTGTTGATTGTTCTTTGACAACACTGCCACTGTCACTTTAAAAAAATTATGCTAAATCACATTTTCCTTTACTTTACACCCGTAAACATGATTAAGAACGAAAAAGCATTTTACCTTCCCGGCATTAAAGTTTTGTAACTCAATCAAGATCAGCTGAGCTAAAATAAGACGTTCGATCAGATTTCGGAAATGCAAGTGCGTTCCGGTCCTTGGTTCACATATTATTGACGTTTCCGTAAAAACAAGGAATTTTCAGTGTAGAATTATTCAATTTTGAACATTAGCGGACGCGAGTACCACTAATATATTTAAAACCGTGAATTATTTCCTTACAACAAACAACACATTGAAATATCTTCGTGGTACTCGCGTCCGCTCATAGCTAAATATTGCCCAAACGGACGGAAACACTTCGGATTTTCATAAAATTTAAGTTATTCTCGAGAAACATTGCGAAAGAGAGAGGTATGTAATATTTTTTTCACACGGAAAAAGAAAAGTTATATTGATTTTTTGTTAGATGAGACACTATTCTCTTTGGAAATAGCCAACTTGAAGTTTCTTGGATATTATGCATTCTAATTTCAACGAAAATAGGGGGCCAGTATATACCTTAATAAAAGAGGGACGAAAGATACCAAAGGGACAGTCAAACTAATAAATCTAAAACAAACTGACAACGCCATGGCTAAAATGAAAAAGACAAACAGAAAAATAATAGTACTCATGACACAACATAGAAAAATAAACAATAAACAACACGAACCCCACCAAAAACTAGGGGTGATCTCAGGTGCTCCGGAAGGGTAAGCAGATCCTACTTCACATGTGGCACCCGTCGTGTTGCTTATATGATTACAAATCCGGTAAATAGTCTAACTTGGTAGGTCACATTCATGAGAGGGAAGGGGATTGTAGTTACGACTTACGGAACATATCCGATATCATTTGTGAAACGGTTATTCCATAACGGTCAACTAACTCGTGATGGCGTCCGTAAAATTTACGGAGGGATGATTTCAACTTCACCATTTGGAACTCTTGGTTTAATAGCTTCCTTTTGAGCAGTAACCCTCTATCAAGAAAATCATGATAGGAAATGCAACCACGGGAATATCGTATCATTTGGGAGATATACATCCCGTATGCAGGTGATGCTGGAATGTTGCTACTTATAAATGGAAAGTTCACAATTGGAAAGCTGAAATCATCTCTTTTGTCGTAAAGTTTTGTTTTAATAAAACATGTAGTTTGTGTGAATTGGCGTCTATCATAACTTAGTGTTTCGCTGAATGATACAAAATTGTATGCAATATTATAACGTACGATAATTAGTTGTCATTATACGTGAAGGCGCCGTGTTTGATTGCCGGCCTCTGGAGTTCTTATGCCCATGTCATGTTTTACGGGCCTAAATTTAGAAACTGAAATAAGTATGTTAAATTGTGCAAAGTCTATCAATGCCCTCTTTGCGTTTGTTTTCCACTAATAGAAGGGAAACAATCCGGTCGTTAAAATGTCTTCACCGGTACAACAAGACCTTTACATAAGTTTGCATTGTCTGATTCAGTTAATACAGAAATATGTAAATTATGTTAAGCATATAAAAGTAAAATAAAAAAGTTATCCTTTGAAAATGTTCAAATCATTTTACAAATGGTATAGTCAATAGCTCAACCACACTTAACCTGATAAATGAACGAGACACATCTGACATATTCTTGACTAGGTAATGGATTACACTTTTTCTTTAGCTAAGTAGATTCATATTTTGTACAAAAGATAATTGTACATGTAAGAATTTGGAGTAGAAACTTCTGATATATCTTATTAGATCAGAACATCAACAATAAACATTACTTTAACATTCCGTTAAAGGCAGGAACATGATACTCACTGGTGGAATTGCTCTTCTTTCCAAATATCAATAAACTCATGAATGTGCCTTTCCTTAACTTCCACCTATCTTTTGTGGACTCATGCATTTTTGAATTACTTTTATGAATTAGTCAGGGGCAATTTAGGCCATTTCGTTGTCAGCTGATGTTCGACTTTGAATGTATTTAAAAATTTTCGTCTCTCTTTTAAGGCTGTACGGTGAATTGTTGTTGATTACTGACCGTTTGTCTAATGTGTATTTATTGATACATATTCTTAACTTTAATGTACAGCCTTTGTACCACATCCACAACGTAACATTTAGCGTCAATAGTTTTGCTAAACTTCACATCTAACTTATTTCCTGATTTTCTATTGTACCAATTCATAGTTATTTTCCGGTGAACCGGGTTTTCAAATCTACAATTATTTCCTTGATTTGTCATTTATAAAAATAATATTTTCATAATGGCGATAAAAGGCATTTGTTTTGTATTATTGGTAATGTATTTTCCAATCTCTAAAAGTAAAACCTGTCAATTTAGGAATCAAAGGTATGTTGTATTTATAGAACTGATAACTACTGCATGCATTAATATATTTTATGTTACAAAATGTCGTTATAAATAGTTAAACATGTATTCATACATGTTATCGATTAATTGACACCATAGTTCTGGAAATAAACTCAGCATTGACACCAGTATTAAAATTTTGGATATGCGCCATCAGCGTGTTTCGTCTATATAAGACTCACCAGTGACACTCGAATTATAAAAAATAAAGAAGACAAATGAACCATGAAGTTCAAGAGCATTGAGGAGAAAAAAATTCCTAACAGTTTTGCCAAATAAAGCTTAGGTTATCTTCATATCTAGTCCTGAGAAAGAAACGCTTAATATTTGGAAAAAAGTTTTGTGAACAAATAATCTATAATTAGAAACATATCCATGATAATCAGAAGTTCTTAATACTGGAATAGTGATATCCCCGGGGAATCTAAAAGAGGAACAAAAGATACCAGAGGGACAGTCAAACTCATTAATCGAAAATATTCTGTCCAAATAAAACTACGAAGATGAAGAGCAAAGTTTTGCCAAATATTGCTTAGGTAATCTTTTTCTGAGTAAGAAAAGCCTCAGTATTTTAAAAGTAAAAAAGATTTGAAAACAGCTGATTGATAAGTATGACCATATGAATGATAGGTCAAGTCAACAAAGATGTTTTGACTTCTAGAACAAATAGTGCTTAATTTTTATTTCTTATATCACATTTCAACAATTCAACGATCGAGCATTTATTTCGATATTTTTTTATAATATAAGATATATTACATTGTATTTGTATAAAGGTGTTTTAGCTGCATGCAAATTCCCTCTTTTCATCAATTTTATCATGCATAAATATGTCACTTACATTTCACATTAAACCGTTATAAGTAAAAGTTGTTTATTTTCACATAAATAACTACTTAATAATAATATAAATGATGTCAAACTTTTAAAAGTTATTTTAGATTAAGATCAAACGCAACTTCTAGTTTTATGCGGTTTAAGCATTGTTCGTTGATTAAAGTTGTTATTAGTTGTTATATTTGTTAGAAGTAATGTCATTTTGGTATCTGTTGGATAGTTGTTTCATTGGCAATCATACCTCATATTTTTATGTTTTAAGTATAACGTTGCTCTGTCAAAACAGGTTAATTTCGTTCTTATGTTGTACTGTTATACCACTGTCCAAGGTTAAGGAGAGGGTTGGGATCCCACTAACATGTTTTACCCCGCCACATTATTTATGTATGTGCCTGTCCCAAGTCAGGAGCCTGTAATTCACTGGTTGTCGTTTGTTTATATGTTACATATTGTGTTTTTTTTACATATATAAGGCCGTTAGTTTTATGGTTTGAATTGTTTTACATCGGGGCCTTTTATAGCTGTCTATGCGTAATGGGATTTGTTCATTGTTGAAGGCCGTACGGTGACCTATAGTTGTTAATGTTTATGTTATTTTGGTCTTTTGTGGATAGTTGTCTCATTGGTAATCATACCACATCTTATTTTGTATAAGTTAGAAAAAAAAGTTCGTCAGAATTTGATTCTACATCTGATATCGTCATTTAAATATGATTGAGAAAACATTGATATTCTAAAATGACTAAAACTTTAAAACCTGACAACTAGATGTCTTTGAGACTATTTTTTTTACAAAAGACAAACTAAGGATAATTGTAATAAGACTATTTTATGTTGATATCTTTTAGAAACAAAACAATAGATGTATGCTGTGCCGATTTCGAAAAAAGGGGATATGATTGCATTGGTGAGCTGCATTTATTTGATATGTAAAATCCATTGTCTGCATCCTGTAAATACATACTATTCCTATACATATATGCTCAAAATAGGCAATTGAAGGTTTTTAGAAGCTGTGTTAATTCCAGTAATTCTAAGTGGTATATTTTACGATTATGCTACCACAATATAGGTTATTCTATCTGAACAGGTTTTGACACATCGTTTCCTGTGTAGTCAATGAACTCAATTATAGATACTTTTCGTTTATGTAGCACTACTGTCAAAATAGATTTCATGTTATTTCAAAAATAAATATGCCGAAAAAAGTAACATAATATCCTGTAATAGGATACATAAAACTTTTTTCTAGTTGAAAATAATGGCTAAATTTATAAAGACATTAACTGACAGAAATCTGTAAGTCCTTTTGCAGAGATTCTTGATATAAATAATGTATATGTTGTTTTTTTTATTTATTTTATAGCTTGTTTAGAAGGTTACATATCGGATACGGGTCAAAACTGCAAGCCATGTCCAAAAAACACATATGGAGAAAAATGTCGATATGATTGTTCTTGCTCAGATTTTGAATTGTATGTCAATTAATGTATTTTTTGTCGCCATAAATACAAACATTTAACATCCAATCTGTTATGATAATATTGTTTACAAAGCAAAAACATGACAGTAATCACCTTAGAAGCTAACAAAACCTTTTAACATACTTAGCAAGGAGGCTATAGATACGATACTGTTGTCAGGTCATTAAAGATTGCATATTTTGGCTTTAATATTGATTCACTTATAGGGTCCTTGCATCGGAATTAACACATTTATTCTAAAACTAGTTGTTGGCATGACACGAATCATGTACTTCTCATATATTTCATGATGGTAAATATCAAACCCCTAACAAGAGGGATTGTGCCTGATATTCATATGCTGAAGACATAATCTTTCAATCAGTTTAATTGAGGTCTGCAGCTGGCATGTCAGTAAATGCTAGCAGTCTGTTGTTATTTATATATTATTGTCATTTTGTTTATTTTTTCTTTTGTTTCATATTTTGACATCGGACTCTTTTCTTGAACTCAGTTTTACTGAACGTATTGTTGTGCGTTTGCATTTTTATACATTTACTGGAGGTAAAAGGGGATGGTTAAGATCTCAAAAAACATGTTTAACCCAACATAATTTTGCGCCTGTCCCAAGTCAGATGCCCTCTGTCCTTTTTGGTTTTGTAAGATTTTAAATTTTGGTTTCTTGTGTATAATTTGGACTTAAGTATGACGGCAATTATCACTGAATTAGTATACATATTTGTTATGGGGCCAGGTGAAGGACGCGTCCGGGTGCAGAAGTTTCTCAAAGCATTGAAGACACATTGCCGGCATTCGGCTGTTGTATGCTCTATGGTCGGGTTGTTGCCTCTTTGACACATTCCCTATTTCCATTCGCAATTTTATCAATCAACCAGATGTCGGATTACAAACGAAGAACAAAAACCAAATGGTGACCCATATAAATGTTCAGTTCAAATTAATATAAAACATAAACATCACTATACAAGTATATATATTAAGATATAAGACATGTTGAACAAAAGCATCAGGTTACACAGTAAGATATCTTGCTTACGAGAAAACAGTTGTTACATTCTAATACAGTATTAATATGGTGCATCTTCTGTCGATACAATCATTGGTTTCCCCTATCAGTGTTTTCCAAAAAGTTTGCTGAATTTGTCTTTGTGTGTAATAAAGATATAATTTGCATGAACAAAGTTTAATCCTGTCGACCGCTACATACAAAGTTTCACAGAACACATCATTGCAAATTCAATAATAATCATCTCTGAAAGTGTACGCATCAAATGACCACCTGTTTGTCCTTGCGGAAAGCTTTGGTAACCATGTGAAGTTTGTAAAATATTCTACAGAAACATAAAACAAAAAAAAATGTGCTTTTAAACACCCAAGATTTAGTTTATGACTCATAAAATGTTTACTTAAAAGGAATGTAGGTTTATTTTCCTACAACTGTGCAAGTAAATAATTTTCTGATCTGTTGTCGTAGGCAACCGGATGATGCATTCTATAAACTGGTGGTAGCACACTTATCTGTACAAAAATGCCATATAGAAGCACGTGTTTTAAAGCTTTCTGTACGGTATTCATTATTGACGGATACTTTATATTTCTTATAAATGTTATCCCTTGGTCTTTGAATGATGGTTGGCAATCATACATCATATCCTTATTTTATTTTTTTTAAATAAAATTGTATCATGTCATGTCGCAAAATTTAATTGCAGTTGTGACAACGTTAAAGGTTGTGTTCAATTTTCATCAACAACTGATAGTTCATTTGCTGCAACTTCTGGTAAGTAACATATACAAAACGTATAAGAACATTATCTCGGTTACCGTCAGTTTCGTGTTGAAGGTCTACAATTTAGTTACAGCATTGACGTTATTAATTCGTATTTAGAATATACCTTTTTTGTTGATTATGTACATTACAGAGAATTTGTTGTCTCAAATGTAGGCAACAAAACAATTCTCTGAGTTTCATCCAATAAGAGAAAAGAAATCTTGATTACAAACTAAACCGGAGAAAAACGCATCAACTTGAAAAGGAAAACAACGAAGCAACAAGTACAACAAAAACTAAAACATCAATGCAACACACACAGATACGAAAAAGATACAAAACAATCCACCAAATATAAAAATAAGGACTTTCATTTTCTGCAAATATGAAATGTTTAAAGTATGACCAATTCATCGTTGATGTCGTCAACTAGCTTGTTTCTTAACCTTCTCTTTCATGCGCTATGATCTAATTAGTAGAATTGTGAGACTTTACTAATGGAAATACCTTTTGCGGAAAAGAACTGTTATTTGTGCTTTGTGTCAATTTGTTTAGTTTATCTCTTTTTATAGGTTCGTTTAATTTGTACTTATGGTGAACTGATACACCACTGTCCCAGGTTATAGCAGTGTGACGCCAGTTAATATGCTTGACCAAGCCACATACGTTATATCATATCAATTATTCATTTCTATTTTTGTTCATACATCAGTGTTCTCGTTTGAACTGTATTTCATTTGTCATTCGGATAGCTTGTATAGCTTACTATATTGTATGAATTTTGATCATGTAGGTCATGTTGTGACCAATATTTCTTTTCTTGTAAGTATTTTTTTCTCTGGCAGAAAGTTGTGTCATTAACAAATATACCATCAACTCGATTGTTTTTATATTTGAAGACATGTCAATATCAAAATGTTCTAAAAAAATTGACACATTAGTGCATGCAGGTTACTAAACAGTCAAAATAGGTTGAAACGTTCAACACAAATTGTCATTTACAAGAAATGTTGTGGCACATTTGATACTGGCTACATGTTTAACTGACAAATTGAGTTAACACCATTATAAATTAGGCACTTTGTCATCAATTGAATCTAACCATAATTCGTTAACTATATCTCATTACAGTTATCTTTGAAAAACGGATTAAGTTACAGGCAATAATTTTTCTTTTCTTTTGAACTTAACTTATTATTCAACCTTCACAGTATTCATTAATTTGCAAAGATGAAACGATTGGGATGAATTTTCAATAATGTTATAATGCAATTGTAATGTATATCTCTATTTAAAAAAAATCATACTAACATAGTACTTGATAAAACCCTAATGAAATTTTACATATTTTGGATAAATCTTATTTACAAAATTTAATCCTGACAACAGCATTCATTTTGTTTTATTAGATACATCTATTCGCCGCATTGGCAACAAAAGTTGTATCGAAAGGAGTTTAAGGTATTTAAATAACAAGAGTATTGGACAAAAAAAGGTATAATCACAAACATACTGAACTCCGATGAAAATTCAATCTGAAAGTCCCTGCTCACATGGCGAAATCAAATGACAAAACGCATAAAAAAAAATCATAGTAATTATGTCACACTGTTGGGTAATTAAATGTACACAATAACTAATAGAAAAAACCAAATGTACTAAAATATACAACGACCGACCTAACAAAATATTAATAAACAAATGCGTTTGTTATCAGTGTTTTTCGGACACAATATATTTTTTTCTACATTTACATATATCGATTAGTCATTGTTTCTATTACATTGAACATTGGCTTTTAAATGGGATAACCGGAATAACTACAATGAGATATATATATATATATATATTTACGTCTTTGATACAGCAACATCGATAATGTGTTTACAACATTACGTAAAAGAAGAGGGACGAAAGACACCAAAGGGACAGTCAATCTCGTAAATCTAAAACAAACTGACAACGTCATGGCTAAAAATGAAAAAGACAAACAGAAAAACAATAGTACACATGACACAACATAGAAAACTAAAGAATAAACAACACGAACCCCACCAAAAACTAGGGGTGATCTCAGGTGCTCCGGAAGGGTAAGCAGATCCTGCTCCACATGCGGCACCCGTCGTGTTGCTTATGTGATTACAAATCCGGTAAATAGTCTAATTCGGTAGGTCAAATTCATGAAAGGGAAGGGGATTGTAGTTACGACGTAAGGAACATATCCGATATCATTTGTGAAACGGTTATTCCATAACGGTAACATATGAACATGATGACATAATACGTAAAAAAAAAACGGTATTTAGATCACTACACACTTACGGTATTTCATGCACATCCGCGTAATAATGTTTTTTTTGTGTTTTAATCCTTTAAAAAAAAAAGCACACCATGTTACACAAAATATTACTCATGCGTCTAGTATATCTTTATATTGTATATATTTAGAATAATAAAAATCAGTATAAAGTAAAACAGAACAATAAATGACATGCATTGTTTTACTATACTGACAACGTTACTCTTGTTTCCTATTTTATATCCGCAGAAAAGAAAAAAAAACATCTTTCTATTGCACCGGTTGTTGGTAGAAATGACTTATTATGTTACATAAACTTGAAATGATTTAAAATTGGAGACACCTACAAACCGAGGACATAAGAAATATGATGTAGAAAATAATTGTCCAGTCATTATTAATGAACGAAACTTGTACCGTATGTCCATTTGAAGTGGTACCCAACACTTTAACTAAAATTAATTTGGCTCGTTCAATTTTCAGAAAATTTTGACTAAGTATTTACTTTGACACTTTGACAAAAATACACAAAATTAGAACCAACTGTTTTATCAGAAAAAATACACTGTTTATATAGCAGTTTGGCAAACACTTATTTTGATCATTGAGAAGCTTAATATTACCTTATCAACACAACGCTATTAAAACGTTCAGCTGATTGAACAGAGTCATCTTCCTGTAGTGTAAGGTACCACCCTAAACAAAATAGGATTTTAATTAGAAAGGAAAGAGAGCGGTCTGTTTTAAATATTCAAGTATATTTGCTCAGAAACTAATATTCGATTAATTGCAGTAACGAAATAGAAAAAGTATGTTGTGCAGATTACGAAGAAAAGGAAAGTGGTTGTATTCGTAAGTTGTTTGTTATTTTAGATTCAATTATACGTTTGTGAAACATTCTGTAATTTATAAATGTGGTCAACAAAATTAATGAGTTTTTATATACATGCATTGTGAAAATAATCAAAATCTCAAATTACTTAAGGTGGTACCAAACAATCTCTCTAAATTAATTTGGCTCATTTAATTTTCATTAAATTTTGACGATGTATTTACTTTGACAATTTAACCAAAAATAATAAAATTTCAAAAATTTTGAACAAACCGTTTTGTCAGAAAATTACACTGGTTATATAGCAGTTTGACGAATACCAATTTTGATCTTAGAAAAGCTTAAAATTCCCTTTATCACACAACGTAAAACATTCTGTACTTTATAAATGTAGTCAACCAAAATAATGAGTTTTTAGATACATGTATTGTGAAGTAAAAATAATCAAAATCTCAAATTACGAAACTCCGAGGAAAACTTCAAATAAAAGTTTCTAATCCCTGAAGATATCATTACAAAAGGCGAAATGTTCTATTTGATATATTGGTAACTTAATCAAAGTCGGCCAATTGCTATATTTTATAAAAATTCAATTTACCATTCATTTCATTTTAAAAATTTACGTCGGGTAGGCAAGACATCAAAACATAGATATAATTGGTTTGCTTGGCAAATGTTAATATGATTAACTGAAACATGTCATGTGACCAACATAGTATCTACAAACTTGCAATGACGCTAGTCTGGTGGTCAATGTATTGTAAACGTTACAATGGCTCAATGATGCTTATCAAAAACAGTTTGTAGTCATATCTTTTGTTTTAACAATTTTGCCGTTACTTTGCATATAAACTACTTGTCAAAATAAACTAGTTTATTACATACTTGAACATGTTGAAACATCTACTGGTATTTTACATATTTACAACCACAAATGTCAATTCTAAAGCTACGAAATAGTATTCATTAACTGATGACGTCGCAAATCTGCATCAATTGCATTTGCTAAAAGACAGCATCAATTATGTAGCATACACAAATTCCAAGTAAGCATGATTGATCTGTTTCATATTTAAATACGGAAACGTCAGGAAATGTATGAAAATATGTTTTTGTGGATGTGATTGCGATTTGATTGCTAAAAACAGATAAAGTAAAATCGTCTTATAACTAATTGATCAATATAAATAAATATTGTCTTTTCTTCGTTCCGTAGTAATTTCATATTTTATATGTGTTACAGCTTGTTTAGAAGGGTACACATCGGAAAAAGGACAACACTGTAGACCTTGTCCCAAAAATGCATATGGGGATAGATGTCGATATACATGTGACTGTTCTGGTTATGAAATGTACGTACTACACTTAATGTATACATTTAATTCATTGTCTTAATATGTACAAACATTACAAAAACTTGACAAAAACAAAGCAAACACATTGCGACCCTTGGATTGTTTTTGTTTAAATGCTTTTTTTTTTAACTTCATCTTTACGGGTGATACAGTGTACATGAATATGATAAGAATAGTACACCATAAAAGAATCATGCACACAAATGTGATGATACACCAAATGATGACGAAAATTACCCTGTTGATTTCATGTCCCAATAAAGAACGCTCATCCAGAAATATTTTAACACACATGAGGCAAATGGGATTTTCATAAACATTCATCTAACTATTACTGATAGAGTTTAAACATCCGATCTTTATTATTTCTAAATTGATTGACAAAGAGCTATAGTTTAACATGTAAAATAGAAAACAGTGCTCTTATAACATGAGAGACAAAGAATAAATGCATTGTTTACATATATTTTAATTACAGATGTCACCACGTTAAAGGCTGTGTGAACTCTTCATCAACAAATGCTGCCTCTCGTAAGTAACAACTCACTACAAGATTATTAAAATCTATTTCAGTGGTTTATATATTTGTGCTACAATGTTTGACAAAAGATATGACAACGTTTTCTTTTATTCTGTTCGATATTTCTTTTATTTTATTTGTTTCGACCTTAACCAAATTAATTCTTTATGTGGGGAACAATTAAATATTTACTCAAGGTTTGTGCTGGAAACAGACAATTGCGAATTTCGAAAAAAAACATTCCAAATTGTGTTCGAGAATGTTCACCTGTTATTTCTCTCTAAAAAAATCAAGAAACAGAAATTATTAAGTTCTATTTCGACTTAAAACTATTATGCAATGTTTCCACAAAAATTTGTGTAATTCGTGACATCTGTCCGTTTATGATGTTATGATGGCATGCCATAAAACCAGGTTCAACCCACCACTTTTATTCCCCTTTAAAAGTGTCTTGTACCAAGTCAGGAAGATGGCCATTGTTATAATATTGTTCGTTTCTGTGTGTGTTGCATTTAATCGTTGAGTCGTTTGTGTTTTCTCTTATTTTTGAGATATTGAGATAAGACGTGGCACGGTACTTGTCTATCCCAAATTCACGTATTTGGTTTTGATGTTATATTTGTTATTCTCGTGGTGTTTTGTCTGTTGCTTGGTCCGTTTCTGTTTGTGTTGCGTTTCGGTGTTGTGTCGTTGTTCTCTTATATTTGATGCGTTTCCCTCGGTTTTAGTTTGTTACCCCGATTTTGTTTTTTGTCCATGGATTTATGATTTTTGAACAGCGGTATACTACTGTTGCCTCTATTTATGCTTCTTTTTTTAATTTTGTAGATGACATGACTAGAACAGTTAGCACAAAAACAGCAACAGATTCTCGAAAAGGTATTTTGTATTAATATAGTGCATTAATGGTAGTTTTCTGAAGTCATGTACGTTTTAGTGTTTTATTGAATTTCTCCTTGTGTTTCTAATGACAATCTCTAACTTCAAAGATTATATGGTCACTGTAATGATTTTTTGGGATTATATATTGGTTTGTGTCCCAAAAAAACATAGAAGAAATGTGTGCAGTGTTCAGAAAAGTAAAATGCACACTATTTTTTTCCATTGCTCCTTCATATATTAGCGCTTGCAGCATTTGTTTGAAAAAAAATACACCATAAAAGCGTTTTACATAAAATGTACGGTACATTTTTTCTTACACCAGATGCGCATTTCGACAATACATGTCTCTTCAGTGGTGCTCGTTACCAAAATATTTGAAATCCAAAGCTTATATAAAAGATGAAGAGCTATAATCCAAAAGGTTAAAAAAAGTATAGCCAAATTCGTGAAAGGAATCAGAGCTTTGCATGAGGGAGATACATTCCTAATTTATAATAATTTCTATCATTGTGTAACAGAAAAGTTTAATAAAACAAAAAATCCGTATTTTCATGCCAGTACCGAAATACTAGCTACTGGTTTACCTGTTTTAAACCGTTCTAGCACCCTAGTCATACATGCTTTTAAAGTGATATGTGGTTTCAAGCAATACAATTAATTATCTAATGGTCAGCATCGGGTAGAAATCGACATTTTTAACCCCGACGTATTTTTGCCGTCTGTCCCAATTCAGGAAAGTCTAACATTTGTTAGTCATTAACATTGTTTATATCTTATTCAATTGATATGTTTCTGAGTTTAATATGACGACCAACTGTGCTGAACTAAGATACATTATTGTTAAAATGACCAACTGAATTCGCATCCGAATGCGATAATAGCTTGCTATGGTGAAGATTCATATGTTGACTTCTGCTTTGTTCTGCTCTTTGGTCGAGTTGTTGTCAGTTTGAAACAGCCCATCTCCCATTCTCAATTTGACTCCAGGAGGGATGTGAATCAATTGTAGAATCTAGATAACTCCAAAGATTTATTAGTATTTATTCAAATCATTTATGTTTGAAATGACCTACTTTAATAGCCCTTATTTATTCATTAGACTTCTTCACGATTTACACTTCATTTTTTCCAAGATGAATTGAACGATAGCCTCAAAGCTTAAACGCATTATTTTCATGCGTTTTGTTTTGTAATACGTTAGAAAGGAGGACATTTTTTTTTAGATTTTGGGAGGAAAACAGTTTACAGGTGGTCTTTAGCTGTTTTCTGCTCCTTGATCGGGTTGTCTCAATGGCGAATTCCCATTTGCAATTCTACCTTTGTTCTATTTCATGCTTCTCTTAAATGATTAAAAGTTTAACATTCTCTTTGCAGTCTGTAAGTAATTGTAAATGATGTTGATTGATACAAAAGCTGTTCACAACGGGCCAAATTAATTTTCATTTCGTATCTGGGAGTCCTAAAACAATTCAAAGTCGTAGTGCACTTGCATCAGATTATTTCTATTCGACGCATACAGGAAGATGCGATATGAGGACCACTGAAACAATCCTCGGAAAATATCACTTTCTCCAAATTTAGAATACAAAATTCACCTGCATATAGGATATACCTTTCCGAATTCATAAGTTTGAAGTGTTTGGGCTTTTGATTTTGCCATTTGATATCAGACTTTCCGTTTTGAATTTTCATCGGAGTTCCGTACGTTTGTTATTTTACTTTTTAAACCCATATCATATCAAATATATTTATAGTCACTGTTTGTATTAATAATATTAGTTATAATATCTACAAGCATTTCGTTGACGGTTTTAGGTTTCTGTGCTAAATAAGTTAATATTGAATATCACTTTGAAGTACAAATTGTTTTTATAGATAGAACGACACTGCCTTGGTTCACATACATGACAGACCCACGAGAAAGCGGACAAAGTACAGAAAACAGCATTGAAGGTATATGTTTATTGTTTTGCTATACCTTACTTTTATGCAAGCAACGGATTTTTTAAAACACAGATAGTTGTGATACTATTTCAAGGCTAACAATTTGTAAACAAAGTCAACTGTTTCATCTTTACCTTTTTATACCATCTGTTAACTTAAATTTAGACACTAGTATACTATTTGGTCATACATTTCTTTTTTTATAATTAATGCACTATTATAATCAACGCTTTATAACATTATTAAAAATCAACAGGTTTGTTTTAAACACTATGTCCGACGCTGTTTTGTATTATTTATTAAACCGATGACAGATAGTTAAAAAAGATTAATATATTACTATTTCAGATTTATTATCCAAAAACATAATTACATACTATACGTTAACTCTAATGGTAGTGGTTCCTGGAATATGTATATGCTTCATTTTCTACAAGTACAAGATCGTACCAAAAAAGAAGAAAGCAACATGCCTTCATATCCGCAATCATTCACTTCCAAAGAGGAGTACCAATATCGAAATAGAGGAAAATTTATATGACAATATTGAGGATGCAGACATACAAGGATTAATACATGCTATAGAACCATTGGGCATTCATCCTATTCATCGTGTTGTTCTGAAATCTTCAAAATGCACCGAAAAAGGCGAAAACGCCTCATATTTTGACGATATCCCGCACGAACGAAAAAAAGTCAACCAAAGTATACCGTTGTTCAAAAACTTGCATCAAAACACTGAAAATAAAACTATACAAGCAACAGTTCACAGGATAGAAAGTAGTTTGTTTGATAAAACACGAAGTGCATCATGTGAGTCTGAATTTGAACTTCAGCATCACAATGTACCTTGGAAAGACACTTTGCCTTTGACATTTACACACGATATTTCTTCGGTCACAGATATGTTTACAGTTCCCCAGCGATGTTTGTCAAAAATACCAAAACGGGTATCACAGTCCTGTGATAATCTGAATACAGAAAGTATGAATATCAGGATTTCGTCAGTAACAAACGATGAACTTAGGAATTCAATTCAAGGCAACAGAATGATTTTGTATGATATATTTAAAGCTAAATCCGTCAGTTACATTGAGTAATAATGTTCAAAACGAAATCTACTTCTCTAAATAAGATATAAGACGTGTTCTACTTAAATACTATAAAGATGGTGTATAACGTACACATAATACCAAACACTAATTGTATTAAACAGGTGGTATCATCATATTTCTCAACACATGTTGATATAATACTTAAGTTTTTGCTTGTAAAAAAGTTGTTCTTGAACTTCGATTTGTATTTGTTTTGTAACAGTTCTAATGTCGCTTTCAAGTACCCTTAGTAATTGCAAGTACTCTAAGATCGTCTATGTCTTTTGTCATTTTTGTGTTGAAAATATGTTGATGATAGGATTAAAACTAACTAGGGTTATGTGAAATCTAGTGAAAGAAACACTTCAACGAAACTATTTGTTAGTTTAAATCTACAATTCCCAGTAACTAATAGTATATAAGAGTTATTAATTTCCAGTTTCCCTATAAAAGAAGATGATGTATGATTGCCAATAAGACATCTTTCCACAGGCGGCCTAAAAACACAGAAATTGTCAATGTTACAATGTTAGGTCATCGCACGGTCCTTAACAATGAGCACCACTCATACCGTGTAGTCAGCTATAAACTGTCACGAAAAAAGTAATGTAAAACAGTTGAAACGAGACAAATAACAGCCCAACGTATGTTAAAAAAAATAACGAAAAACAAATATGTAACACATCAACAATCGAACAGGTTGAACATGTCAGTGAGATTCAAACTCTGCCTTAA
Source organism: Mytilus edulis (assembly GCA_019925275.1). NCBI lineage: Eukaryota > Metazoa > Mollusca > Bivalvia > Mytilida > Mytilidae > Mytilus > Mytilus edulis. The sequence continues at coordinate 24,659,873 of CM034354.1, forward strand.
CCAGGAACAGTGGTAATATAGTAAAACATATGAACGAACAATACAATCAGTTGAAAACGGCTTAAATCATCTGATGGACACAAATTGAAATAATAAAACAAAAACACAAAGTGGACGTTGCCGGGTACTTTTATATCCCAACAACAAACAGACACTAAGTACACACCAGTTAGAAATCAGTTTTCTACGGTTACTACAAAATCCAAATCTGTACATCTTTGGGAGAACTTATTAAAGGTTTTAAGTAATTTGTTGTAACGAAATCCCTGGCTTAATGCATTGATTATGTGTGATAAATCAAAAACATCACAGCAGACTCGGGCATATCTACCGAATGAGAAATATCAAAACTCGAAGGATTGCACCGAAGGAACATCAGAATCCGAAAAGGTAAAATTCAGAAAAGGTTACTAAAATTCGGTCCTTTTTGACGTAAATCTTAGTGCGAAGTTTCCTGTCAGAAACCAAAATATTCAACAGTTATTACTGTCGAAATTTGATTTACAAATTACTTAAAACCTTTGTTGCTTTGGTTGGTTATGTTTCTCTTCACTTATGTTAATTAGACCTCTGGTGGGTTTTGTTGTTTTTCCTTGGTAAACTCCACTTTTATTAATGGTATATACATGTACCTTGTGATTATTGAGATAGTCTTTTATAATGGCCAGGCAGAAATTGTTCAGTTAATTTAACATACAAGATACACCTACCCACCAACAAAATTGGAATGGTTAGATTATGACTAAATTTCAAGACTTTGGTTAATGTCCTTCATTTTTATTATGCATTGATATACATGATATTTGTACTTCTTTTGAGTTGATACTTTACTTATAACCTACGAGTAGTGTACGTTTGTATATATAACAATACATTATTGTGTGTGCTAAATAACCAAAGTTTTTTTTTGTCTTGTGTAGAATAACAACCACGTACTTTATGGGGTTGGGTTTAGTTGGTGAGGATGTATACTATTTTATTCTGACTAGGCGACGTTCTTTGTTTATAAACAATAAATCGCTATTCAACATTAATAAAAACCAAATAAAAACAACAATACTACAGAACAGTCTGATAAAATAATCTGCTTTTCCATGATTAAAAGTTTCAATAAAATGAACATACAATGTAGCATCTCCTTTTTATAGACTAAGTTGACAATTCCTTACAAGAAAATGTGTATGTTCCATACGACGTTACCATTTATTCCAATAAAATGATATAAATATGTTACCCAATGTGCGGACCTATTGGGTATGGCTATAGAAAAACCAGAGACTTTGATACAAAACGTCTTTCAAGTTTAAGCAAATAAAATTGAGAATGGAAATGGGGAATATGTCAAAGAGACAACAACCCGACCAAATAAAAAACAACAGCAGAAGGTCACCAACAGGTCTTCAATATAGCGAGAAATTCCCGCACCCGGAGGCGTCCTTCAGCTGGCCCTTAAACAAATATATACTAGTTCAGTGATAATGAACGCCATACTAATTTCCAAATTGTACACACGAAACTTAAATTAAAATAATACAAGACTAACAAAGGCCAGAGGCTCCTGACTTGGGACAGGCGCAAAAATGTGGCGGGGTAAAACATGTTTGTGAGATCTCAACCCTCCCCCTATACCTCTAACCAATGTAGAAAAGTAAACGCATAACAATACGCACATTAAAATTCAGTTCAAGAGAAGTCCGAGTCTGATGTCAGAAGATGTAACCAAAGAAAATAAACAAAATGACAATAATACATAAATAACAACAGACTACTAGCAGTTAACTGACATGCCAGCTCCAGACTTCAATTAAACTGACTGAAAGATTATGATTTCATCATATGAACATCAGGCACAATTCTTCCCGTTAGGGGTTTAGTATCATACCATCATAACATATATGAGAAGAACATAACCCGTGTCATGCCAACAACTGTTTTTAGAATAAATGTGTTTAGTTCCGACGCAAAGACCTTATCAGTGACTCAATATTAACGCCAAAATATGCAATCTTTAATGACTTGACAACAGTATCGTAATTATATCCCTTCTTAATAAGTCTATTCAAAGGTTTTGTAAGTTTCTGAGGTGAATACTGACACCTTTGTGCTTTATACAGAATATTTCCATAAAAAATTGGATGTGAAATAGCTGAACGTATAAGAAGTCTGCATGTTGAGCTATATTTACGAATGATGTCTTTATACCGATGATAAAATTTAGTAAATGTTTTGACTAGTTTGTGATATCGAAAACCCTGGTGTAATAATTTATCAGTAATACATAAATTTCTCTCGATAAAATCTAAAACATTGTTACATACACGACCGAATCGTACAAGTTGAGGTATATAAACACCGTAAGATGGTGACAAGGGAACGTCACCATCTAAAAACGGATAATTAACAATAGGAAATGAAAAATTATCCCTTTTATCATTAATTTTAGTATTCAGCTTTCCGTAAGTGATATAGGTATTCCAAGTCTTTTCAAATCTCACACTGGAATTTCGCTTTGCAAAGTAATTTTATCATGACGACAAAAGTGACGTTCATTGAACGAGTTATAGTATGAGGTACTAAATGCCATACTTAAAAATAGTCTGTGAGTTACGAAATGACATACATATACATATTCCATGAAGTACGAAATAGCATACATATCAATCTTTCGTGAAATACGAAATGACATACATCTATCGGTCATAAACTAAAATGATTATCATGCTAAGCTAATCTTTAATCAAATATTTTTGTACATGACGTTTGTATAACTTAAACGCCAAATAAATTAGAAAAAAAAATTGAAAATTTATGACATTTAATTACGCATGGGTCTGTACAGGATCTTCATAGAATGCATGCATTAATTCAACTAAATGCAATACATAACAAAATGGGTAATTAATGAAAGTGTTATCATAGTTTTCTTGCAGATCCTTCCTAAAAATCAATTTGATAAAACTCTTCTGAAAGGTGACAATACCCTCAACATTTCGTACCCAGGCAATAATATTTCGTACACTAACCATTTCGTACCTCATTGAAAATTAATATGCACATACTATTCGGTACCTTAAAGTGGAAAATAAAAACAATCTACATACCATTCCTTACCTCAAGAAATATTTACATGTACATGATGTATACCATTTCGTACATCACGGAAGATTTACTTGTATGCCATTTCGTACCTCATACTATAATTCGTTCAGTTAACGTCCTTTTTTTTTTTTTTTTTTTTTTAAAGAGGGACGAAAGATACCAAAGGAACAGCCAAACTCATAAATCTAAAACAAACTGACAACGCCATGGCTAAAAATGAAAAACACGAACAGAAAACAATAGTACACATGACACAACATAGAAAACTAAAGAATAAACAACACGAACCCCATCAAAAACTAGGGGTGATCTCAGGTGCTCCGGAAGGGTAAGCAGATCCTGCTCCACCTGCGGCACCCGTCGTGTTGCTTATGTGATTACAAATCCGGTCTAATTCGGTAGGTCAAATTCATGAAAGGGAAGGGGATTGTAGTTACATCGTAAGGAACATATCCGATATCATTTGTGAAACGGTTATTCCATAACGGTCAACCAACTCGTGATGGCGTCCGTAAAATTTACGAAGGGATGATTTCAACTTGACCATTTGGAACTCTTGGCTTAATAGCTTCCTTGTGAGCAGTAACCTTCTATAAAAAAAATCATGATAGGAAATGCAAGCACGGGAATGTCGTATAAATTGGGAGATATATACCCCGTATGCAGGTGCTGCTGGAATGTTGCTACTTAGAAATGGAAAGTTCACAATTGGAAAGCTGAAATCATCTCTTTTGTCGTAAAGTTTTGTCTTCAACCGACCCTCATTGTCAATTTCTAGATGTAAGTCAAGATATGAAGCCGACTTAACTGTATCTGTAGCATCCTTAATCTCCAATTCGATGGGATAGATGCGTTCCACATAGTCACCAAATGTTGAATTGTTTAGTGAAAGAACGTCATCTATATAGCGGAAAGTAGAGTTAAAGGATATTGCTAACTTCTTATCTTTCTTCCTAAGAAGTTCCTGCATGAAGTCTGCCTCATAAAACTAAAGAAACAAGTCAGCAGATAGAGGGGCACAGTTTGTTCCCATTGGGATGCCCACAGTTTATTGAAAAACACGTCCTCCTAACGTAAGAAATATGTTGTCAATCAAGAAATCAAGCATCTTGATAATATCGGTTTCAGAGAATTTTTTATTTGAATCAGAGTGATTCTTTACAAAGTAGGATTTATCCCTCCCTACTTTAAATGTTTAATCACATGTTCATCTTTGCTTTACTTACTCTGTCTTAACCACACCGATAGAAAGCGTTTGAACTCGATGGTATCTAAAATGCGGCATGGTGACGGAACATAAATAGATAGCGAAAGGTTGATTTCGGTTTATTTGTTTGTTATTTTTATGATATCGAAGAATGTATACACATTTATGACTATTTTCTTTTGTGAGGTGTAATATTTTCTACAACCGTTTTATATTAACGGAGAAATAAGTAAAAATGCATGTCAAAAATAACGAATTGAGTTAACCTTGCCTCGAACTTGTTTAATATCTCGTGAAATATGATGAAAACAAAATATTCTGGTCAAGCAAACTACAAAAAAAATTATTCTAAATGCACATGATGCAGATTTTCCCCTAACATACAGTGTAATATATTAAAAATATTATCTGATTGATAGCAGTGAAAAAACAAAATATATGTTTTTTCTAGTTAGAAAAAAACACTTAACCACGCATTTTCCCTTTGGTGTTTAATGATTGCTCCCTTATCAATGTGACAGTCATTTGTAATGCAGTGATGACTGATGTAAACCTTATTGGGACTATTTTACTGATTCTGTCTGTTTTGTTCACGCATCGTTGAAAATATAACGAAATTTGATACGACTCTCATACAAGGTAGAGGTTAAGCGCTATAAAACCAGGTTCAAGACAACATTTACTAAATTTGAAAAGGTCTGTACAAAGTCAGGACGCGACAGTTGTTGTCCAATCGTTTGATGTGCTTCATCATTTGATTTTGCCATTTAAATAGGGACTTTTCGTTTTGATTTTTCCTCGGAGTTCTGTATGTTTGTGATTTACTTTTTCACAGCTAGTCATTTTGATGGGAAATCGCTGAGGTCAATTAAGGGCAATAGCCATATGACAGATATGAACATCGTTAGGCAAAATAACTGTTTGCGAGTTGTTTTGCAGTGATGTCTTCTCAATTTTGACATGCATATGAAGCTTCATACAAATAGTTCAAACCGCCATAAATTTGCATCCCTTGGTCTCGCATTTCGACGATTTCAAAATATCAATGTGCATTTTATATTTAACTTGATAATCCTTCGCTTATCCAATTTAGAGGGTGTCACTGTTTTCTTATTTCTGATAAAATTCTAAGTTGGTTGACAATTTAGTTATATCACATTTGTGACGAATCCATGTAGGTCAGCCTCAAGAAGATATATTTTAATCGATCATAATAAAGATAACACCCCTTGGTAGCGGGGAGTTACGTTTGTGCTACGTTTGCGCGAGTAGATTGGGTTACTTAATTATAAAGACATTCATATATCAAATGTATGTGTTCAATTGTTCAGACCTTAAAATGTAATTTCAAGTTTGATCACTTACATTAACAGAGTAAATCTATAAAAAAAAACAATACAGAATTTAAATCTCATATTGCGGAATAACCTTCATTTCTATAAATTTCGAAGTTTTTTCGGGGTTTTTTTTAATGCCAAAACCAAAACATTATATTTTTAGATGCAATAAAGTAGGAATTCAAGTGTTTACAGATTCACATAAATAATTAGTTGTCCACTGAAAGAACTTGTTATCTAACGAGCCAGTAAACGCCGTAGTTCAATTATTTTATGCAAATATGCATTTTATTGCTTTGACAATACCGGGTTCTCCCTTGAGAAATCTAGAACAAAACCGGGTTGTACACATTGACCAAACCGGCCTCTTCCATTTGACATGACCCATTTCTTTCATTCCATACACACATATATATACAGATATTGTAAACTTAAGGTGACTTTTTTTGCAATTTCCTTGTCAGTTTCTTTCTTTTCATACTTTCTTTTGGTACAATGTGAACACTTTAACGAGATATAAAAAAAATCGAGACAAGGTTCATTCAATTCTTCATTTCAACATTCATTTTTTTTCTTATCTCTACGTTTATAAAGAACAGTTGTGGAAAATATTACAACACACGATAGAAAATAGTTATGTATGTATACATACTCTTTGACATCATCAAAATTACAAATAAATACACAGAAACCAGTCTTGTATCTGTCTACCGTGCCGGATATTATATACAATATTATCCAAACAGTTTTGCCGGTGTGGTTTACACAAAAGGTTAATGTTCATTAAGATAACTCCTTTTAAATTACCAAACAAAAATCAATAAATGGTGTGTATTTTTTTGCTATACCGACAAATTCATGTCTGAATTTAGATAGGGTTTCGATAACTCATTAGCGCATTTATAACTTTAATTATGAATAAATAATACATAGTTAAATATAAAAAAATCTAGCTTAAAATCAAACCAAACAAACCATTTAAATTGATTTTGTTGTATTGTTATAGAAATCATGGACGTGATCCGCATTATAAATTTCCCAATAACGATCACTGTATGAACTTTAAATGCAGCATTACATTGTACTATAAATAGATCAAAACATAGACATAGTTTTGTGTTATCAACACTATGTACACAAAGTTGTAAATACCTGATTTGATATTACAGTGATTAATCAATTTTAGGAGTCTCAAATAAGATCAAAGTACAGTAAATGTAAGTAGCATTTCTGGTTGAACATAAACTGAATTTCGGGTTAAGTAATGCAAATATGGCATAGTATTGATTAAAAATGTAAACAAAGAAAATGGCGACCATTCTCGTGATCAAAACCCAAGTAAATGTAAAATGTATCTATGAAGTATTTTTTTCTTAAATTGAATTGAAATTTCGTTAGTTTTGTTATTATGTCGTTTCTTTTTCATTGAAATATTTAATGTGCATCTCATACTTTCTATAGATGTAGCCATAATAAGCATACCATTTACTTTGAAACATATGCCACTTACACATTATTTTTTGGCTTTAGAAATCGTGATTTTGATGAAGATATAGCTTTTTTAATATTAATAAGTATGCATGATTTGTATATTTTGACATTTTGACATATTACATATATTTGTTCTGTTTACATAATGTTGTCATTATAATGTTATTTTACTTGACTGCCTTATATGGTGAGGTTAAGCTGACTATAACGTAAGATTAAGAAAAAATGGAGTTGTTTTCGATTGGTTTGATGTATTTGAAACAATATTTATTATTTACCTTTGGGCACACTGTATTTCATAAAGCTATATTAATTTATAAAAAATACCATATAATGCCCTTACTTGCTCAATCAGTAAAAATCAAATTAAGGCAACAACAGTTGTATACCGATGTTCAATAGTTATGTTTCGATTAAATAAAAACGAATCCATGTAACAAACTTAAACATAAAATTTAAAAGGAAAATAATTTAACAACATTGAACTACAACAAATGAAAACGCCAACTAACATTGAAAATGACTGTCATAATGAATGCCGTATTATCACTCGGAACTTTGTAAAAAAATTTAAGCGTATGTAACTATCTATCTATAGGATTAACCTAAACATAACAATTATACCAATGAATTATTATTTTTTTTCTAAATTGACGGTTATCATGGTTATGGTTTTCCATATTGTTGGCACATTCAATAATTTTCACGTTGCAAACCTATATTTCAGTTGGAGCCTACAGTAACGTTACTTTCTCTTAAATCAACATCTAGTGCACATTTGAAAGTATTAATTAATAATGACAAATTGCTCAAATATAGAAAAAAAAATAACCAGCTTTCTCTTCTGTGAGGCGGCTACAGAATTCTTAATTTGAAAATAAAACTGTTGTCTGCTAAAGAAAAAAACTTATTCATAAGTCGATCTTCTGTTAAAGTAAAATGATTCACAAATAAATATCAAGTTATGCAAACAATCACATGTAAACTGATAACACCATATCTATTAATGTCCCATTGTATTCTTTTGTCAGTCTTTTTAACATAATATATCCTTATACGTATTATAAATCAGGTATGTTTGTGCCATAAGCATTTAACACATATTTCTCAAATGAAACATCTTCAATGTCATTTTACGTGGCCTACAACGTTCTACAGATGAACATATGATTAAGATCTTTACGTATGAGAAATGTACATAACAGAAGCATGTATACCACATTATGTTTTCCAAGTGTGATATTTATAATCATATTTACGAAACGCAAATCAAGATTAATTGATTTTGTCATGAAAAAGAGGTGGTACATACTTATCGTTACAAAACAAAATATATTTACTTATCAGATAATGTCTTTCTGCATTTAGCAATTGTATAACAAACTCTTCGGTACTGGCTATAACTTTATTTATTTTACTTGACTGGGCGGAGTTTGACCGGATCGCTTATTGAAGACAAATCCATCTATAGACAGGAGTTTTGGGATAAAATCATCAATGAAGTGTCCAATTATTAGTCCCATATCATATGCTCAGTTCTTTTGTATATCCATTTAGTGACAATGATAGGTGATTAGAAATCAATTATTATTATACAGTCAATCATCCTTATCGGACATATCTTCAAATAGACTGTCCTTATGTAAATTAAAACATAAGCTCCGCCCGATCAGTTTAAATAACATTGGTAATATATGTTTTATCAATTTGCAGTTCAAAGTTTCATTTTCACAAAAGCATTACATCACAAAAGGAAACAGGAAATTTTCAAATGAAGTTTCACTTATAAGACACAATCATGTTATTAAGGTGGTATGGGTGTCTTTCGCCATCTTGGATTGTAAAAAACAGAGAATCTAAGGTCCATATTTTCTATCAAGTTAGCAAAATTTGATACAGGAATGCAATATTTCATGTGAATTTTCGTTTAAAAGAACCAATTTATAAGAATATAACTCAGGAATTTTAAATTTTTAGAAGTGTAGATTATTTTTGTTTGTTTTTTGAATATTTTCAAATTGGCATTTTAAGGGGAGGTAACTCTGAAACAGTGCATTTTCTGAAGGACTCTACATGAAATTTTCCTATTTTATCTTTTAGCCGGAAAAAACGTACGGTGACCCTATCTTTTCTTTTGATATTCTAAAAGCATTGTCTGAAAGCTATCTTTTTCTAATGTATTATACGATTCTATCATTTTGTTTAGTTTCTATTCTCAAAATGGTGCTTTTTCCTGATTAATCCATACAAAATTTGTCATTTTTTCACAACCTGTAGCTTGAGAAAATGCGCGGTGACCTATCATTTTTATAACATTTTTGAGCCTGTATCAATAGATACTACATTTTGACAAAGTATGAACAAATTCTATCATTTTTATTTTAGACTCCCATACCACCTTAAAAAGGTTATCCCTCTGAAAAATACATTGTCAGTCGTTTGATTGTTTACAAAAAAGAATGTTCCTGGAAGAGCCTACACAAGTGTCCTACACTTAAACACATCGGACATGAAACATAACCTTAATTGTGCTAATCGGAATCGAAATAATTGATGCAAGCTCGGGCAAAAATAATCGCGAATATAATGCCTACCCATGTTAAAACTACAACAAGGAACAGCTTGCATCAATTATTTCTTTTAAAAACTGCAACACTGCAAGTAATTCAACAAAAACAGCTCGATTTTATCCTGAGACATGGCATAATTTAAAGCCAGAGAAATATTTTCTACTTCAATATTGATTATATAAACACACAGCTTGATTAATAAATTAAAGAATTCATGTTTTAGCAACGCTTCACATCATTAAGTACACTCATTAAATATATTTTACATGTTTATATATAAATGCTTCCGGCTTAAACTGTGATTGAAAAAAAAAACTCATCATAGATACCAGGACTAAATTTTGTATATACGCCAGACATGTCCTTCCTTTTTATGTTTAAATAGCTAAACTGAATGTTGCATGTTATGACTTTTGTTGAAATCAGTTAATGGTTGATGAATATATTTTTTTTTAAATTTCACCCTAGAGACATCAAAATGGTGAAAAAGGACCAATAATATGGATCAAGAAGCATACTGTACAATCAACGGTTTAGGACAAGAGCAAGGTATTTTTTTCAAATCATTTGAACAACTCGTAACTGTACAATTAACTGTTACATTAGACATATATGAATGCAAGTAAAACGGGTGGGTGTTCGTAGTTATTTCTTTAAATGTTTTAAGCAAAACATGGAGCCGTCAAACAAATAAGTTAATTACAAAAAGTACAATCGTTATGATAACAGTCGATTGAATATATTTGGATCTTTATGTTCACTCAATCAATAGGGTATTTATATAAATTGTCAAGTAAACCAAGCCACAAACTTAGATTAAACTGACAATAAGCATTAACAAGAAACTGACTTCCTATGAATTGTGTAATATTCTATTTTTGTCAAAAAGAACTCATTAAGAGTTGATCTAACTGCATTGGACTGTGTACTTACACTACAGCTCAGGTGGATTTTGCTTTTTCCACTTGCCCACCATGGGCAGCCTACCCATTCCCGCTCTAGCTTTATTCTCTTTTATTTGAAAAAAATTGAATACAAATGCTTATCTGCTTATTTCAATTGATTGTTCTTGATAAAACAACAGAAATTGCATGCCCATTCATATGGGTGGGCAGAGTGGACAAGCTAGAAATTCTGCCCACCAAGTGCCCACTCCCACTGTGGACGGGTGGAAAAAGCAAAATCCATCCGAGCTGTGGTGTATATTTAAAGGATATTAACACTTTAAACATTTCATACGTTCTAAGTGGTTTTCTATATTTACTTTTTAACGCGCAATCTTTAACAGGTGACACCAGTGATTAAGTATCACAATATTGGACAAGTATGTCATATCTGCATGTCAAAGAGTTTATATTGCATACACTTATATTTGTCATCTTCTTTTTATATTGGCCAAAGTGTTTGTTCTATTTAATGGTCATTGTTTCTGATAATATTGTAAACAATGGTGAGAGGTACACGTTATAAATATACACAACGGAAACACACACTTTAGCCTTTAACTATCTTATACGAACATTGGAAAAACATATTTTCTCAGTATAAGTTTGATTTATATATATTTAATTTATTACACTTTTTTTGATAAAGATGAGGATAGTGATGATTATGAGTGAAAACGAGGTATGGAACACGTTGGTGTTTTGACATCTTTCATTTTCCAGGTTAGTTGAAATATGAGTGAATTGATTTTTGTATTTGATCATGTTACTGGTAAGTACCATTATTCATCAAAACCCAAAATTAAAATATAATGTTCATTGCTGAGGAAACCTTATAACTACAAGTGCCGAGTAATGGCAACTGAGTGCAATTAACATTAATTTGTAAACATATCACAACTCCTTATAAATATAAAACAAAATAAAACAGAAATAGGCTTTATGAACAACAGAATTTATTTTTTTGTCGATGTATTCCTTTAAAATGTCTTGAGATAAAGAGTAATAAGCAAATCTGGTTCTATAAGTATCATAAATTCATTCAAGAAGTTTAACACATGAAAAACCTAATCAATCTTAAAAACAGGGTATACAAGAGAAGTTAATATATTCTGAAAACTGGAAAAAAGGAAACAAAGAGCATGTATTTGAATTGTTTTTCCAATAATCAAGGACATGATATTTCACACAATAGTCATCATTGTAAAATCGGAAATGTTTTATTTTCCTGAGTTCATGTCCTTGTTGTTCATTCTAATATGACGTCCTTGTTACGCTTTGTAAACAAAACCGTGTAATAATGAGCACAAACTATGTTTGACACATGCGCACGAACATACTGTGTATATTAACGTTATTTCATCGTTATCCTTAAAAACATATACATTTAAGCAGCTAAAATTTACTTTAATGATAAATTTTTATAAAACAACATATATTAACCCTGCTCGTAGTTTTTAAACTCATCAAATATGAAAATGCTCCTCGGAGAGGAAACAGGAAAAGCTAAAAAAAATACGGTATTTTTGTACGCTTTGACATATAAAAATACTGTGAATATCCTATCAGAAACGGAATAACTCCTTCATGTCGTGCTCTATGCTAATTTTAACATGGGTAGGCATTATATTTGACAACATTGTACACCTCGCTAAAGCTCAGTGTAAGATATCGACAAATAAAATGCTTTCCCATGTTAAAATGAGCATAGAGCATGACATAAAGGATTTATTTCTTAATTTAACGAGAAAATCTTGTTAGAACAATTTGGTTGGTGATGTTAAAAAACTGACAATATTTGTTAAGTATCTGACATATTTGTAGATCAATTGTATGTAATTTTTCAATAGTAGAACTTTCACCTTACAGAAACCCATATTTTTTTTAATTGATTAAAATACCAAATAGTTTGCACATTTTTGTATCAGTCCAAATCAAACATAATTTGTATAGACAGCAAGAAAAAAAATAAACAATGAAGTTTTGCGAAAAGGTAAGGTCAAAAGATACCTTAAATTAATTTAGGTTCTATTTCTTAGTATGGAAATAAAATACGGTTCTAATGAACACTTTGGATAGCATATTACCGATGTTGCCACTGTCAAACTGTTATTATGGCCTACTTTAAAGTTAATATGTTAGTAAAAATACAAATATTGAAAAGGATTAATTCTATACACTTGACATATTTTCGATATCAAGAAGAATAGTTACTATAATTTGTAGTTCTTTTAAAAAGCAGGATTTTATTTTAAGTTTGAAAATTCATTCAAGCTAAAAGTTATTAGATACACATACGGTACCATAATATTGGATACCAGAACAAAGTTTATCATTAAAATTACGCAGCAATCACAAAAAAAAGCAAACAACAGTTCTGTGTAATACTTTGGGTAATGAATTATCTTGAGGAAAAGTTCCCTCAAATTTTATGAATTTATCTTAAACCGAATATTTAATTTCAATATTTTGGTATTGCCCTCCAGCTCATTTCCCTTCATCAAAAATTGTTAATCGAAAATTAGGTTATTGTATCAAACGTTTAAACCTTTTTTTTTAACTAATTTGTCTAAATAAATCCCCTGCAAAGGACTGAGAATAAATGTTGAAGACGAAGTTATTATTTTTCGTTTAGCCACATAATTATGTGTATACTTTCAGATGTTTGTGGTGAATGTGGTAGCATACGATTTAAAATGTCCATCACAAGCCAATTGGAAACTTCGAGCACAAGTGAAATGCAACAGCACCTTGAAATACTTTTGCTTGTACAACAGTGTGAAAGAACAGTTTGTCGAGGGATGTAATGGACCAGATTGGGATAGAAAAGGTAAACTTACTCATGTTATATACGTCATCAACCCAACAACTAAAAAGGCAAAGGTTTTCTAACGTGTTGATCATGTGTCATTATGAGATTCTAACTTTGTATTATATCTGTCTTCGCCACTTATGTGCTTAATTTGTGACTCTTGATGCGTCTCTTGATAGTGCACATACGTTTTGAAATTGTAGGCCCTTAATCTTTTTTTTTTTTAAGTGTCAGTGATGAGTCTTATTAAATCGAGTTATGCGTCTGTCGTACACAATTTTAAGCCTAGTTTAATGTATCTATTAGGAGTTTATTTACATCAGATTACAATAAATATCTTTTGATTAATAAATTCAAGCAATTCAATTTATAAGACTTCATAAATAGTTCAATTATCAACTGTTGAACATATATTGTCACAACCTCAGCTCAACCAAAAATCACCAAAATGTTTCGAAAAAAGTCAAACCTTATTTTTTTGGCAATTTTTTTAATTACATGTTCTACGTAGAACCTTGTTTGTTTTTTGCGATTTTCACATTTTAATTTTGAATCTAGAGAAAAATAAGTTATATGCAGCTCGTTATTTTATTTTCTAATCACAACAGTTATGTGAATGAAAAGATTGTAAGCATAAGCTGGTTCAAAATTGCATCTTTTCCACAACTAACTTTTTAACCTGTGCAAACAACCAAAAGCGTGTGTTTATAACATTTCAATTATTTGATCAAAGCAAAAAGTAGGACAGATTCTCAAAATGTTACACCTAATTTACAAACACTACATAGCACCGGTGTTCATGAAATTTGCTCATCAAGAGTAAAACTGGTGTATATGGAACTGCTCATGAAGGGTAAGAATTCTTCACAAAATCGATTTTTAGCAATATTTGATATAACAACTAAATAGATACATTGTGTAATAATGGGCAAACATGAAAAAACAAATTGTTAATGTAAAGCGTGCGGCGCAAAATGTATCCATGCAAATGATGAACAAAGAATAATTTTGTTAACGTGTCTTCCTCTCTTAACATGTGAAACATTTTTTTGCTATATATTTTGTATATTTGTTAATGACTTTTATTACCCTTTATTTTTGAATTTAACTAATAACTGTTTCTCTTTTTTGACAGCAATCGATGTGATATAAAAAAAAAAGGTTTATTTTTACAAATTGTGACTTGGATGACTTTCATGAAATTGTAAATCTAATCTTTTGACAAATATCTTTTGTAAGATTATTATCCCTAAAACTTTGCTAAAATATTAAAACAAATAAAAGATAAAACATATTTCATAGAAGGTAAATTTAACGAGTTCAATACAGTTCTTGTATGATTTCATTACAGGAAGTAAGCGCGTTTTTGCTGGGGATTTTAGCAGAGGCTACTGTATAAAGCAGCGTTATCAGCCCTTTGTATTTTGGACAAATGATAGTGTTAGCGATTGTATCTATGCTAAATCGATCTGCAGTGAGAAGGGACAAGTTGTTTACAACGACAGATCGTCAACAGATGACAGAACATGCAGATGTGACTATACAGAGAGCTATTCGTATACTAAAGCCCCGAGAAATGTTTGTTACTGTATACCAACCGAAGAAGACTGCTCTTGTTATGTGAAATTATGTCCAGAAAACTATACACTCTCATCAGGTATTTCATTTAAATCAGTTTTTCAGTAAAATCACATGTACTCTTTCTTCTTGTTTTATCAAAATGTAATATTTCAAACCAAACATTGGCAAACAAACAGAACGAATTGAAATAATTGTCACATTAATTTCACGGTTTGTGCATTTTCCGAAGAAATGATAGAATTAAACCTAGTTCTTGTCTTGCTTAATCTTTCACTTGTTCCAGATTTTTTAACTCTGATAAATTTTGGTTAGTATCATATTCGGGTTTACAAATATATCAATATTTGTGTTGCTATTTGACCGCCTTGTTATTATTTCAGATTATAGATGCAAAACTTTTGACTCCAAGGAGGTAACAAAATGTTTAGATATAATCAAGTAAGATATATAACTGTTTCAATGACAGACGGGTTAAAGATTGGGTTGAATTGAATGTTCAGCTGCTCCATTAAATTGATTATTTGCTTCAACTTCAAACAAAAAATATTGTGTAGTTTTATGTTAATAGTTTATCGCTTCATTAGTTAATTCAGATGTCTCAATCGTGTTTATTTCTCGTGAAATAATTTTCTTTTATCTTTGAGAGTTATATATTTGTGCATGTTATTGTACAAATGTTAGATTATCATTTGAACCTTGATCTCTTTTTAATTTTTATTTTCCTCAATGGCATTTCAAAAATTGTTCAGGTATGCGTTTTAAACTTGAAATCTTCGAAGATTTCTTTTTTTAATCTGAATATATTAATGCGATTAAAAAAGTTATAACAACAATTAAAAACAAATATGTACGTATTGTTTGTACCAGCATAAAATAACATTACTTTGTATCTATTAATATAAAAAAGAAGATGTGGTATGATTGCCCAAGAGATATTAAAAAGACCAAACGACACATACATTAGCAGCGATAGTTCACCGTAGAGCTTTCTACAATAAGCAAAACCCATATCGCATAGCTCTAGGAGTTCACTGAAGGTCTCAAACGTAAAATAGTTAAAATGGGAATACGGATGGCATCATTAATGAACACTCAAGTTAACAAAAACTAAACAATATTTAACAAAGCAACAAACGACAACCACTGAATTACAGGCTTCGTGCTTTTAAAGTTGGTTAACTGTTAAATGCATGCTACATATTTTAGTAGTAGAAGATACTAATGTGTGTTTATAAACTATTTTGAAGGAGTAACAAAACCTTGGATGAAAAACATACAGTCTGCAAGGACGATAACAACTTGTGCTCCAGTAAAACAAGCAAGTTTTTTTTTCAACTTTTCGCTAGATTTGATGACCGAGTTTATATAATATAATCAGCAATTAACAAAATTCGTACGATTATGATAATCAAACACTTGGTTGAAAAGTCTTTTGTCAATTTTGAAAACATATTACTTTTGATTCATAATAAAATCACAAAAAAAGTGATCCGGAATTGAAAATATTTCACTAATGTTAAACATATGACGATTAAGTATTCAGGAGACGATGCTAACTATTTTTACTTTTCAATGGACTTGAACAATAACTTACATCAAATGCAATGTACATTTTGTAACAATGATAAAATTTCAAGCTTATTTAGATGCAATTGTGAATTAAATGGTTTAGACAGATTTCTACCGCCGTTTTTTTCTCCAAAGAAAAACAACGTTAGACTGAACTGGAGGTTTATGTAATTACTTGAAAAAATGTCCTTTGTTTCCTCAAGTAAAGTCCTATCCACAATTTATTTAAAATAACAAAATGTCATCATTCATATTTATTACGCCATTATTCTCGTGATCTTATAATTACTATATCTCGCTATCATGTAATTCATTATTCAAAATTGCAATTTTCTTGGTGAAACCTTGACATAAGTTTTTAATGGTATATGTTTTCAGTATTCAAGTTAAAGCGGAATAACACAGTTCCAGCCATCATTTGCATTTGCATCATAGTTTTAATTGGTTAGTAAATTATCAAACAAATTGATTGTGAAATCATATAAGATTGATAGAGAGCCAATTATTGAATAACTGAGTAATGATATTGGAAGTATTCCTTTAACTTTAATCTTGTAAATTACAGTGCATGCGGTATTAACTGTTAAAATGAATAAAACTGCCAAATTAATGTTCTTGTTCTGCAAAAAACTCATTATGTCCGTAATTACTTTCTACTAAATATCTTTATAACATCGCTGATAATCGCATTAAACTTAGCACGCTTGTCTCACCTAACTTGAAAGTTCACAGAGCTGTCTTCATTTTTTATCGACCATTGTCGTCTTTTCTTTTTTTAATTTAAACAAACATTTTATGTCTTTAAAAATGATGAATCGATTGAATTCATACATGGCCACGATCATCATTCATAAATTTTGTTCGATAATTTCGCAAGGCTTAAAAACGCGAAAGTCATGGCTGAAAATATAATTGTAGGTATCATGGAAGTACAATATAGTTGTTTTATCATGAATTCTTATGTAATAATCAACTGACTCCTTGTATGCAGTATTGTCATGTCAGTGTTTATTATTTTGTTTCGATATTGACAATTATGTGTACAAGTACAAGAGAGAAAATTGAACACAAATATTATTTACAAAACAATATCTACAAACTATTAATATTACTAATCTCGTTAGTCGGTTTTAATTTGTGTTTTGTATTCATTTTTGCCCTTAAATCCCAATTGTTAGTTGTTCTTTGCTAAATCACTCTTATCAAAATAAAATTTCTCTGAAATGGACATTATTCAGATGCTTGATTTAATGATGGACAGCATATTTGTGTCATGTGCTAAAAGTTTTTACAAACAATCATTTTCCATTGGTACCATATATGGTCCTCTACTTACCAACATGTTACTGTATTTGCACTAAATGGTCATCATATAGGAACTTGATATTCAAATGTTTATAGGATTAAGTGTCCTTTGATTGTGATTTTACCAGGTGTTTTATGTTGGGGTTTTTGTTGTTGGTTTTTTTCTAGCTTAATTTACCAAGTAGTCAGCACTTTTTTGTTGTGCTGACATAAATTATTATTGATATGGTTAAATTTATAAATTACCTGTTTACTAAATTTAAAATTTTTGAAATACTACCGCTTTTTTACCTCAGGCATAGATTACCTTAGCTATTTTTGGCAAAACTTTTAGTAATTTTGGTCCTCAATGCTCTTCAACTTCGTAATTTATTTGACCTTTTTAACTTTTTTGGATTCGAGCGTCACTGATGAGTCTTTGGTAGACGAAACGCGAGTCTAACGTATATACAAAATTTAGTCCAGGTATCTATGATGAGTTTATTAGTATAACTTTGGCAAGTAAAGAATATATCAACTTATTAAAGAATTAAGAGTGAACATTGTTGAAGGTCAAGTATATCAAATTTTCTAGTTAATGACATGTTTTGTTTCGATGGAAGTAATGGCATCAAAATTTAGTCAAAATAACAAAAGTATATGCTTGAAATTTAACTTCTTCTGGTTAGTAGTCATACAAGAAATATAAAAATAAAAAAAATTCTGAAGGTATTACAACTGAGACAAAATTTAAATGATTTTGAAACTTTATTTAGTCAACATTGCAACTCTCAATCATTTGAGGAAACACACCAAGCTTGTCACACTGATTAATCAACAGCAAATCAACATACAATGTCTTATCAAAACTATGCAAGTATGATGTGAAGACACATTGTTGAACGGAATCGTTTAAAGTAACAGCAAATATTGTTCATGATTGGTGAACAAAAACATTACCCGTTACCTTACAACTGTATTGCATCCACGAAATAATTGAGTATAGGCTGCAAGCTGATTTCTTTTCTCTTCTTAAAGCATTTTTTTTTAAATTGACGAGTTTGCAAAATTATGGACATTGCTCCATTGCATTTATGATTGAGTCTTCATAATGAATTGTGACTTGATTACCAGGTAATAAGGTTGTATTATTATCAAACATGTAACTTCAGTTTCGCAAGAAAAGTCTATACTTACTTGCAAATAACAACTGTTCTAGTTGAAGGATGAACAACAACATTAACAACAACAAAAAAACAGAACTGAAACAAAGCGTAAAACATATAAAAACGAGTCTAGCAGACCCGATCAATAAAAACAATTTGAAAAAGACAATATTGAACAAAATAATAATAACCGTTTCGAATGAAAATAAAATATATTCAAAGATAACTGTAAATAATTAATAATAACTACAGAAATATATCTAAATTATAATTTCATATTCTATTGAAAGTGAATTTTCTTTAAACGTACTTTTTTAAACGGGTGACAGAAACATTGATATTCAATCATTTAGTTGCAGGAGGATTCTTCGTTGCTGTTTTACGTAGTGAAAAACTACCACCATTGAATAGATACTGTTACAAAAGCCAAACAGGTACAACTATAACTCTGTATACATATCGTATTTTTTGTAGATTCAACTTTGTCATTTCAGTTAAGTCTGGTACTTTACTGTTGTGCTATTTATAATTAATTCAATACCCATATGTCTCCCGTGGAATAACAAAAATACCGAGCTGAAAGGAAAATTATAAACAGAAAGTTCCTGATTAAAAACGAAATCAAACGATCAAAATTATGAATGAAAAGAACACAAAAACAAATCAATCTTATATTCCTGACTTGGTACAGAAGTTTCCTCATTTACAAAATGGTAGATTAAACCTGGTACAATAGTTAGCATACATTAAAGACGGGATATATCAACTTAAATGTAATAGCGATGTTGTCAATATAGCCCATCAAATTAGATACAATCCCTTTTATTTAGGGTGTTTAGTGGTGGTCGTTGTGATGAGTAACCCGTAGTTTTATTTGTAATTAACCTCCCGCGGATATATCAATTGTTTCTTTACAGATTATGTTGAAATTGAAGTATGTGAAAAACAGTTAGATAAAACGGGTACTCAAACATCAACAATTGGTGAGTATTTATATCTTGTAACACCATAATTTTGTTATTGCTTTTTCTGATTTTCTTCGACTCTTTAACTGTTAATATATTAATTGGTTTTTTTTTTAATTGTTTGCAAACAACTAATTAAATATGTTACGAAACACATTATTTACAGAAACTGTGCACTATCTAGATAAAAATCTAGATAACGAAAATTCTGAGAGGGAAAATAAAAACACGTTCATATTTCTCAGATTGTTTGGTCTCCAAACAGAGCAATTGATACTGCATAGATATAAAACGATGTGGTATGAGTGCCAACATAACAACTTTACATCAAAGTAACAATTTATAAACGTAAAACATTATAGGTATACCTTGTCTACATTTCATTACGTACGATATTATCATTTGTCATAGTCTAATGTCCTGGGCCACAGTACTGTTGTTCATAGACTTGTTAAAGATATACAGTTGTTTGGCATGTTAACTTTTCACTTGTTAGGAGATAAAGAATATTTTTACTTAGTGGATTGGTGCATTGGTTCCTTTCAATTTCTGTATTTCTGACTACCTCATCTGATTTTAACATCATTTCCATAATCGAAAGAAAGTGTTATGCTTTTCTGTCTTGGTCTCATTTTAAGAGACTATCATCCATATGTTAATTGTACTACTTCAAATATTGTGTCTGGTATTGAATGTGCTCTTTGTGATCTAATCAACGTATGTGAAATCCGACCAAAGACTCGATTTTAGAAAGCATGCCCTCGTTTAATGTAAATGATTCTCAAAACAACATTTGTTTGTTTTATAATATAATAGTAAACTCAAAACCTCCTGCAAATTAAACTAAAGTATAACAATTGCCACATTATTATTTTTAAGAGGCATTTCTCTATGTAGAAACGATTAATTAAACCTAATAGACAACTTTCGAGTTCGATGCATGTCCGTCAAAAACTTTGGTTTTAGTGAACATCATGTAATATAATAGTGTAGGTATACCGGCAATCACCTCTATTTGGTAAATGACATCATAAAGGCGAATAAGGGAAGAGATTTTGCGGTGACGGACAAACTCGAAAGTGATATATTTTAAAGCAAGCCTTAACAAACAAGAGGCTCTCAAGAGCCTGAATCGCTCATCTTAATTTTTTTGGTTAAATCTCTCATCAATGATTATTTTGGCTTTTCAATTTATTTAAATGTTCTTTGAATCGTCTTATTTTCTTCAAAAGCAAAAAAAAAATTTCTATTGGTCTATTTTAGCCAGAGGAGCTATGTTTCTTGACATACAAGGAAATAAAATATAAAATTTATACTAGATACTCTGAAACTCATTTAGCCTAAGTTTGGCTGAAATTGATACAGCAGTTTCAAAAGAGAAGATTTTTTTTTAAGTAAGTCAACATGATGAACAAATTGTGAAAAAAGTCTTTAAAGGGCAATAACTCCTTAAGGGGTCAATTTTCAATTTCGGTCAAATTGACTTATTTGTAGATCTTACTTTGCTTAACATTTTTGCTATCAACTGTTTATCTGTATTTATAATAATATTTAAGATAATAACCAAAAACTGCAAAATTTCTTTAAAATCATCAATTCAGGGGCATTATACCTGAAAAACCAGTTACCCAATTCGGCTGAAAATTTCAGGACAGGTAGACCTTGACCTAATAAATACTTTAACTTCTTGTCTTATTTGCTCTAAATGCTGGAGTTTTTTAGATATAAGCCAAAAACTGCATTTTACCCTGTGTTCTATTTTTAGCCATGACGGCCATGTTTTTTTGACGAAATAGAAAATAAAACACAAACTTTATTTTATACACCCTACTGATCATTCAGTTGAAGTTTGGTTGTATTTAACTGAGTAGTTTGAGAGGAGAAGATTTTTTAAAGTTAGCAAATATGATGAACAAATTGTGAAAAATTGTCAGTTAAGGACAATAACCCCTTAAGGGGTCAATTGACAATTTTGGTCATATTAACTTATTTGTAGATCTAACTTTGCTGATCATTTTTGCTGTTTACAGTTTATCTTTATCGATAATAATATTCAAGATAACGACCAAGAACTGCAAAATGACCTTACAATTACCAAATAAGTGTTTGATTCATCTGAAAATTTCAGGGCTAATAGATCTTGACCTAATGAACATTTTTACATCATATCAGATTTTTCTCTCAATGCTTTCGTTTTTGAAATATAAGCCAACAACTGCATTTGACCCCTATGTTCTATTTTGAGTAACGGCGGCCATGTTTTTTGACGGATCAAAAATCGAAGCACAAACTTTGTGCAAGATATTCTAAGAAACAATCATGCTAAGTTTCATCCAAATCCATTCAGTAGTTTCAGAGGAGAAGATGTTTGAAAAATTGTTAACGACGACAGACGACGACGACAAGGACGGACGCCAAGTGATGAGAAGAGCTCACATTTCCTTTTAGGAAAGGTGAGCTAAAAAGGTATTACATATTTCGAATACTATAACGATGTAAACTTAGACGTTCAGTGGTTGTCGTTGCGATGGGTTTAAACTGGATTTATTACTAGGTAGCTAATCCCCAAGTTGTAGGACAATTTTATTTTACAGATGATGATAAATTGAATTTTGGGGAAATACAGTCAGTTGAAAAGGTTACTCAAACAACAACATTCCGTGAGTGTGTATATGTTGTAATATAATTATTGTGTTATAACAAAGTTCGATTCTCTTCGAATTGGTAATTCTTAATGTCTTCTTGTTTTACACCTTTATCTAGCAAAAAGTGAAAAAAGATAAAACAATTTACAATTCAAACAAATGTGTTCTAACAAAAATAAAGGTAAGACAAGTAGACACAGACAATAAAGAGAAAAATACATTTAAGTTTATATCTTAAAGATGTTTTGGTCTCGAGACAAGTCGATTTAAAACGAGCGACAGAAACTCTCTTTAAAAAGCTAAACTTTTTAGATGCTTTAAACCTTGTCTATCGATTTATTTATTAAATACTATTATTGTGCTTGTCCTCTTTTTATGTTCATGAACATCTGATAACGAGTTTTAGTTGGTTTTCAGATGATGTTCTCTTTTTCTTTAGTATTAGGAATGATATTATAACTTTATATGTGTACAGGGGCTAAACAAGGTTTTAAGGAAAAAGTTATCTGAACAAATGTCTTTATCATAAATTGTTAAAATCAAAACCTCACACATATAAAACGATTGGATAACAATTGTCTGTTTTTTATTTTGAAGAGGCATTTCTCTGTGTACAAAATGATTGATTGAACCTTTATCTAAAGCAAGTTTTACTAAACAAAACAGTTTAGTTGTTGTCGTTCTGTTACATAAAACATGGTTTTATAACTGAATAGCAAATCCCCAAGTTGTAGGACGATTGTATATTTACAGATTATGATGAGCGAAATTTAAAGGAAAAACAGGTAGATGAAAAAATGACTCAAACATCAATAATTGGTGAGCATTCAAATGTTGTAATATTATAATTTAGTTATAACCTTGTCTGGTTTTTCTTCTACTCTATAACTTTGGATGTATTCGTGCATCTTCAAATAATTACTCAGAACGGATTAACTATGATGCAAAAAATGAATATCTAAATAAAATGTACCATCCAAATCAAAAAGTAGTACATGTTTCTAATGAATTAAAATTTGCGAGTAGTCAAAATACAAACACGTTCATGTCGTATCGATTGTTTGGTTTCAAGACATAGCGACTAAGGCTACATACATTCTATACATTTCCTAAATTTCAATATTTTCGTTTGTCCTTGATAACAGTTTCATTGTTTATTAACTGATTAAAGATGTGCAGTTTTTGTCATGTAAACTTCTCACTTACTAGGAATTATAGATTTATTATACTTGGTAGATGTGCGTATGGGTTCCTCACAAGTTATATATGTCTGACTACCTCAGCTGATCTAAACCTCACTTTCAGTGGTTAAGGACAGTATGATGCATTCTTGAGTTGGTCTCTTGTATACTATTAGCAATATGTTAATTGTACTGCTTCCAGTATTGCGTCCGGTATTGAATGTCCTCTTTGTGGAATGATTAACAGTATGGAAACCATACAATGATTCAATTTTAAAATGCATGACCATTAGTTTTTTGTAAATGACCCTTTTAACAACAAATTCCTCTATAAAATAATAAAATTAAACTATCAAACACATATAAAGAATTTGAAAGCATGTGTTAAATAAAAACGAATATAACATTTTATATATTTAAGCGATGTTGTTCATTAAAAAGTAAAACCGCAAAAATACTGAACTCCGAGGAAACTATAAAAAGGAAAATCCAAAATCAAAAGGCAAAGTAAGACCTTACATTAAAATATGATCCATTTTAAGCTAAAAAGTTCAGTTCTTGTCATTAACAATGATTAAGCATGTTGTGGTGGGTAAAACCTGGTAGCTAATCCTCAAATTGTAGAAAAATTGTATTTTACAGAGGGTGATGAACTAAATTTTTCGGAAATACAGTTAAATGAAACAGCTACTCAAACATCAACAATTGGTGAGTAATTCTGTTGATTTAGCCGTGTCGGATTTTCTTCGACTCTATAACTCTGAATGTATTCGTGTATCTTCCTCTTTTTTCTTGCAACTAATGAGATATGATGAAAAAACGATATTTAAAAGAATGTACTTTCAGAATCAAATAGTAGGACGAATTTCTAATGAATGAACAATTGCGAGAAAAAAAAACACATTCATATTTCATAAATTATTTGGTCTCGAGACAGTGCGATTGATATTGTATGCCTTGTCTATAGTAGGTGCAGGAAAATTGGTACCGGTAATGTTATTACTACCACTAGGTCAATGTCTTTGATGGTAGACTGTGAGTCCCCGAGGCTCACCAGCCCAGTACTTCGGTACTGACATGAAAATACGGATATTTTGTGTTATTTTAAAATATTTGCTGTTACATAATGTTAGGATATTTTTTATGGAATAACCATTTCACAAATGATATCGGATATGTTCCTGACGTCGTAACTACAATCCCCTTCCCTTTCATGAATTTGACCTACCGAATTAGACTATTTACCGGATTTGTAATCACATAAGCAACACGACGGGTGCCGCATGTGGAGCAGGATCTGCTTACCCTTCCGGAGCACCTGAGATCACCCCTAGTTTTTGGTGGGGTTCGTGTTGTTTATTCTTTAGTTTTCTATGTTGTGTCATATGTACTATTGTTTTTCTGTTTGTCTTTTTTCATTTTTAGCCATGGCGTTGTCAGTTTGTTTTAGATTTATGAGTTTGACTGTCCCTTTGGTATCTTTCGTCCCTCTTTTATAAAGTAAGGAATGTATATCCATCATGTAAAGCTCTGATCCCTTTCACTGATTTGGCTATACTTTTTTACCTTTCGGATTATAGCTCTTCATCTTTTATATAAGGTTTGGATTTCAAATATTTTGGCTACAAGCATCAATGAAGAGACATGTACTGTCGAAATGCACATCTGGTGCCGGCAAATTGGTATCATTAATTTTCCTTACGTATGATATTTTCGTTTGTCATATGTTACAGTATATTGTCCTTGATCACAGTTTCGTAGTTCATTGCCTGGTTTAAGATATGCAGTTGTTTGTCATGTTATCTATTTCACTTGTTAGGAATTAAAAATAATTATACTTTATAGATTCGTGTCTATGTTCCTTTCAAGTTTTGTATGTCTGACGACCTTATCTGATATTCACATCATTTCCATGGTCCAAGGACAGCGTTATGCTTTACTGAGTTGGTCTCTTACTTGGATACTTCCAGCCATATGTTAATTGTAATACTTCAATATTAATACCGGTATTGACGATGCTCTCTGTTACCTGATCAATATCTTTGAAACCCATTTAAAACTTTAAAAAAAAATTGAAAGCAGGACCTTTGGTTTGATGTAAATGATCCCTATAACAACAAACATTTCTTTGATAAAATATTATTAAGGTAGATTGATGGTATACCGCCATCTTTGATTGTACAATTACAGTACAAAATCAGTCTAGTTATTTGCCTAAATCTGCAAATTTATAGACAGATTTACAAATCAATAGTTAGACTGTTTATTCGATTTGAAGAAAACTTGTTAATTAATTGTATTATACAAAATATTTTAACAAATATCAATTTTTTGGTTTTAAAATTAAAAAAAATCAAATCAGCCATTTAAGGGGAGATTACTCTTTAGTACAAAATTTATACTGGGCTTATAGGGATTTTTTTTATTTTTACTAGTAGCAAGAAAACAAGTTCGGTAGTACCATGTTTTCTTTTTATTTTTCTTAAAACATATTATGAAACCTTTCTTCACACAGTTTATTTCAAAGTTCTATCTCATAGAATTTTTGTAATGCACACTAATTGTTTTTTTTTTATGAATAAACTAACCAAATTTTGGCAATTTTCAACGGCTTGAAAAATAGCACGGTGACCCATACTTTTCACTAATTTTTTGAAAAGAGCATACTTGTAAAATCTTTATTTTGGCAAATTATAAAAAAATTCTTTCTCAAAAAATATATACTTGTGATCTACCTTAATAAAAATCTCAAACACACAAAACGAGAGGATAACAATGGTTTTATTTTATTTTTATTTTGATTATGCATTTCGTTATGCACAAAATGACTGATTAGACGTTTTTTTTTTAGCAAGCCTTAACAAAAAACAGGATAGAACATTTTAGATAGTATAGCGAAGTTGTTCAATCAATCCCATCAATTAAGATACGATCAATGTAATTAAGCTGTTCAGTGATTGTCGTTGTAGTGGATAAAACCTAGTTTTAGAAATTGGTAGCGAATCCCAAAGTTTCAGGAAAACTTTTTTTTACAGATGATGATGGACAAAATTTTAGGGGAAGACAGTTAATTGAAAAGATTACCCAAACAGCAGCAATTAGTGAGCATTCAATTGTTTTAACATCTTAATTTTGCCTGATTGTCGTCTACAATATAATTTAGAATGTATTTGTGCATCTTCAGATTTTTCCAACAACTAATTAAAAATGGTGCAAAAAAACAATGTTTGAAAAAAAATATGTGGAATCAAAATCTGAACTTCGTACTTTATTTGGCCCTTTAACTGTTTTGGATTCGAGCGTCACTGGGTCGTCTTTTGTAGACGAAACAAGCGTCTGGTTAAAAAAAAAAATTTAACCTGGTATCTATAAGTTTTTTTTTATCAACATTTGAAAGTAGAACATATTTCTTACAAATTAAAAGTTCCGAAAGGGAAAACAATCACACGTTAAAATTTTATAGATTGTTTGGTCTCGAGACAGATAGATTGACGCGTACGATATTTTCGTTTGTCAAATTTTTATTGTCCTGGATCACAGTTACATTGATCATCGACTGGTTAAAGATAAGCAATTGTTTGTCATGTTAATTTCTCACTTAATAGGAATTATAGAAGTATTGTAATTGATAGATTGGTGTATGAGTTTCTTACAAGTTCTATATGTCTGACAACCTCATATGATCTTAACGTGAATTGCATGGTTCAAGAACAGCGTTGTGCTTCCCTCAATTGGTCTCTTTCTTATATACTTTCAGGAATATGTTAATTGTTCTACTTCCAATAATGTGTCTGGTATTAATTGTTCTCTTTGTGAACTAATCAACGTCTGAAGACTAAATTGTGTTTCTAACAGAGCCCGACAAACTTATTATTTAAAAAATGCAGTCTAATGAAAAGGGTACACAAACATCAACAATTGTTGAGTATGTAAATGCAAAACATAGTTTAACATAATTAAGTATTTGCTTCAAAACCACCAACGTGTATGGCATATGCATTTTTTAAAGATCAAGACGAAATAAAAGTTGAGGAAATATAGGTTAATAAAAAGGTTTCTCAAACATCAAACATATTTATATGTTGTAATACCATAATTTTGTTATGACCTTGTCTGAGTTTGTTCGACTCTATAACTTTGAATATATTCGTGTATTTTTTCCAAAAAATTTTAAGAACTAATTAAATATGATGCAATAAACAATATTTAAAAAATTATATGCACTATCAAAATCAAACCGTATTAGGCCATATTTATTTTATGAATTAAAGTTCCAGAGAAAAAAAAAGTAAAAACTCGTTTATATTTTATAGATCGTTAAGATCGATTGATGCTGCATACCTTGTCTAAATTTCCTTACGTACGATTTTTCGTTTTTCATATGTCTATTGTGTAATAGAATTATTATACTTGAAAGATTGGTGTGTGGGTTCCTTACAAGGTCTATATGTCTGACAACATCGTCTTATCTTATCCTTTTTGTCATGGTTAAAGGACAGCGTTTCTTTAATACTATCAGCAATATGCTAATTGTAATGCTTCCAGTATTGTGTCCGGTATTGAATGTGCACTTTGTGGACGGACCAATGACATTGACATCCGACAATGACTCAAATTTAGAATGAATGACCATCGGTTTGATATAAATGGCGAATTTCTCTATGACAAAATAATTAAATCAAAACTTCAAAAAAGTCGAAAGGATAACACTTGTCCTATTCCTAATTTTGAAGATGCATATCTCTATGTAAAAAAATATTGAAGAATCTTTATTTTAAAGCCAGTCTTTAATTAAAAACGGAATGTAATATTTTAAGTTACGAAAGCAATGTTGTTTATCAAGAACATCAATTTAGATACGATTAATTTAACTAAGATAAGCAGTTCAGTTGTTGTCGTTGTGGTGGTTCTAAAACCTTCCTTATAGCCAGGTAGCTGAATCTGCAGTTGTAGGACAATTGTATTTTTACAGATGATGATGAACTAAATGTTGGGGAAATACAGTTGAATGAAAAGTCTACTCAAACATCAACAATGTGTGAGTATTTATATGTTGCAATATCATAATTTTCTTATAACTCTGTCTGATTTTCTTCGGCTCTATATTTTTGAAAAGTTCTAACAACTAATGAAATATGATTCAAAACAATATTAAAAAAAGTATGTACTATAAAAATCAAAAAGTAGGACATATTTCTAATGAATGTAATTATAAGAGAGAAAAATAAAAACACCTTTCTATTTTATATCTTGTGTGGTCTCGAAACAGAGCGATTGATGCTGCATACCTTTTCTACATTTCCTTACGTACGATAGTTTCGTTTGTCGGGTGTGTACTATTGCTTGGCCACCATGGCGACAGTTTCATTGTTCATCGACTTATTTTATTGGAACTTCTCACTTATCCGGAATTATAGAATAATTATACTTTGGAGATTGGTGTTTTGGTTCCTTACAAGTTCTGTATGATCTGATTTTTTTCATCTTATCTTTACCTCATTGTCATGGTTCAAGGAGCAGTATTATGCTTTCTTGAGCTGGTCTCTTTCTTAGATACTATCAGCAACATGATAATTGTACTATTTCCAATAATGTATCCGGAATTAAATGTGTTTTTTTTAGGACTGATTAAAATCGGGGAAGCCTGACAAAAATTTAATTTTTGAATGCGCGACCATTGGTTTTATGTAAATGATCCCAATCGCACCGATTTTTTTCATAATGAAATGTTTAAATCGAAAGCCGAAACACATAATACGAAAGAATAACAATTGTCATATTCCTGATTTTTAAGATGCATTTATCTATGAAGAAAACGATCGATTGAACTAAATTTCAAATCAAGCCTTTATCTAAATACGGGATATAGAAGTTTAGATATTATAGCGAAAATTTTCATAAAGTCAATCATTTACGAATAGTTACATGTAAGCTTTAGTGGTTGCCGTTGTGGAGGGTAACACCTGGTTTTCTATATATGTGTAGCTAATCCTTAAATTGTAGGTCAGTTATATTTTTTACAGATGATGATGAACTTTTTTTTTGGAAAAAGAAGTTAAATGACAAGGTTACTCAAACATAAACTATTATTGAGTATTCAAATGTTGTAATATCATAAGTAAGTATTTGCTACAAAACCCCTAACGTGTATGGCATTTGTATTTGTTTTACAGCTTATTGTCAAATGAAAGATGAGAAAATACTGTTAAATGAAAAGGTTACTCAAACATCAACAATTGGTGAGTATTAATATGTTGTAATACCATCATTTTATTATGGCCTTGTCTGATTTGTTTCGACTCTATAATATTGAATTTATTCATGTATCTTAACAAAACACAATCCAAGAACTAATTAAATATGATGCAAAGTTATTTTTTTTAATAATATGCAAAATCAAAAAATAGGACAGATATCTTTATAATAATTAAAAGTTCCAAGAGGGAAACAACAACACGTTCATATTTCATAGAGAGTTTGATATCGAGACAGAGCGATTAATTACTGCTGCATACCTTGTCTACATATCCTTATGTAAGGTGTTTTTGTCATGTATATTGTCCTGGACCTCAGTGTCAGTGTTCATTGACTGGGTATAGTGGTTGTTGTTAATGTTAGGTGATATCTTATTAGAGGTTTCTCAACATCTTACGAACGGACGAAATTTGACGAACGTATCGTTAATGAGCAGTTATTTTAAGAAGAAAGATTT
Source organism: Mytilus edulis (assembly GCA_019925275.1). Lineage (NCBI taxonomy): Eukaryota > Metazoa > Mollusca > Bivalvia > Mytilida > Mytilidae > Mytilus > Mytilus edulis. Next base: position 24,690,436 of record CM034354.1, read on the forward strand.
TTTTGTTGTTTTGGTCAAAGATTAGTGTTTGGTTGATTTTGTGTTGTTGAATGTTGAGTTATCTTAAGTTGAGTCTTGTTACATTATTTTGTATATGCGTTCGATTCACTTACTTATCCATAAAAAAAATCATTGTTTTTATAAAGCCGTAGTTTGGTATACATTTGCTTGATTGATTGTTGGATGCTTAACATACAGTAACAAGTATTCATGACAAGATTATCAGTTGATGGAGGATTGGAAAGAAATTGAGATGACACAAATTTAATACTGCAATGTGTTTCATTCCATAATCATATCCACACGGTTTTTTTATAATCAAGCACAAAGTTCTACATGACAAGAAAATTGCCATCTTGGGTGACGGTACAACGAAATAATGACTCTGAATGTATTCAGTTCTTTGATAACATGTTTAATATACACACGCCTGCTGTTGTGCAGTATTTTTAATTTCCCCACCCTCCCCCTTCTTTTCAATATGCCCAAAAAACGATTAGAGGAGGAGTGTTTGGGCCAATGGTGTCTTTCTTAAATAAAGAACCTAACAAGATTAAAAGTCGTTATAAAAAATATTTGTTTTATTTGTTTCAAAAAGTAAATCGGAATCCTTTTCAGACATATAGAGGTGCACTCGATGTATCGCAAAGTTAAGGAGAAGTTCTGTGCATTTTAATTGAAAGCTTGCGTGCTAAAGCACTAACAAAACTGATATATACACAGTCATTAACATTACATTTATTTTAAAACTACATGTCTTAAATATAAACAACAAGTAATTATATTTCTAGGCGAATAACTTACAATTTGGGTTTAAGAGGTTAGGAAAAATATCCTGAATCCGAGGAAGTTTAATTTTCAAATTAAAAACCGGTCTTTTTTTCTTGAGGCGTTCACTCATATATTTGATTGGTCTCTTCGTCTTGTAAAGGGCTTTAAATCTTTGATCTGAGCAAGGCTAAGTGTTCTTTAACATGTATTGCCCTTCCATTTAAACAGATTCCCATTTTGACGTCATGAATATATATGCAACAATTCCTAATGACGTTAAATAGAAAGAACATATACTTTTGATGATCATTTAAAAAGAAGCAAACAAATTCCAACAACATATATCGATCAATTTAAAAAGGACCACTCTCAACAATTCAACTTCAAATATACAAAACGCTCGGGCAGCCTCGCGTTTCTAGTTTGAAATGTAACTGTCTCGAGTGGATAAATATAGTATCACACTTGATGCATATATATATATATACATTTCAAATTCTGCAAACTTTGTCTACTGATTTCTTCATGTTCTTAAGTTGTTAAGATTTACGAGGACCTATGTTTTGTTTAAGAAAAAGAAGAAAACATTCTTATTCTAACTGGGTTTTTTTTATTTCCAGATGGACTTACGAGAGATGAAATTTACTTTTTACGAATCATTCATCTTCTCTTTAGAGTTGCATGTCCGGTTGTTCGAATTAGATTTAACCACGAGATTCAACCAAACCAGTTAAGGAAAACACTTGATAGAAAAAAGGCATTACTTACAAAACTTAACAGAAAGACAGACAAACGCATCAACAATGTGCAATGGAGATTATTATTTAAAGGTACAAATTAAAGCTTTAAACGGTTATTAGTATGGTGTTTTACTGTGTGAAATCCGTTTGTATAAGGCAAACATATATTGCCTTATAGGGATAATGATGATTTTGTCACTTTGCCATACGAACAAAATTAACTGATTTAAATTCATGTTGGGATTCTTCACAAAATCTAACATGTGGCTCTTGACTTAGGACAGGCACATACAAAATAATGTGGCGGGGTAAAATATGTTACCGGGATCCAAAGCCTCCACCAAATATGGGACAGTGGTAGAATAGTACAACAAAAGAAAGTATATCGTTCTCTAAATGTTTTGCCTTATACCTTAAAAATATATAATGATGATGATCACCTTTTTTGGCATTTTGGTATATATTTGTTAGAAATTATAATAGATAAAGAGAACCTTTAAACACAAATTTAGAGACTCGAGCTGTTTTAATTGTAAGTTTGAATGTCCGTTTATAGTCTGTTATAGCCAGAACTTCTTCAAAATATCCATTTCTATTGGTTGAAGAATTATGAGAAATATTTGTTTCTAAAGCAGATAATTGCGATCATTCATCTTCCCTTTTCCACATCAGGCGATTAATATCAAGGAACAACAAAATATTACCAAGCATCATAAGTTATGGATAATATCTGTTGATAAATTAAAAAACAAGATATTATTTACAGCTGCAAGTGGACTTGTAGAATAATTTGTCAAAAGACCATTCACTTATCCATAACTAGTTCTGCAATTTCAACACTTCATTCATATAACTTACTGGTGTGTTATAAATTTGAAAAATTAAATTTGTTTTCAAAAGAATAGAAGTATTTGAACAATAGCATGTATAAGAAGAAGAGATTGAAAAAGTAAAGTTTCCTGTGTACTTTTAAAAGTCATCAAATAATGAAAACCTTGTGGTGTATAGTATCAACTTGAAATATAACTACTTTTATCGTCATCTTGTTATTTTGTTTCATTGCTAAAAGACTTTTTTTCTTAGGGAAAACAGTTAAATCAGAAGATTTTGATATAGGTCTTATGATATACCTCTTACAAACGCTTGCAAACATCAAGGTTTGCGATTTTTATCCACTGTCAACTGATACGAGCACCAGTGCGATGCTGTCAAGAATAAGATATATAAAAAATGTAACAACTCAAAATTTGAACGGGAAACTCACAAAAGATCAGTACAATCAGTACTGGGATGATATTGGGCAGGTTAGATATTATATAATTTTGTTGCAGTATTTTACATACATGTTGTAATATAAAAAAGAAGATGTGGTATTATTGCCAATGAGACAACTATCAACAAAAGACCAAAATGAAACAAACATTAACAACTATAGGTCACCGTACGCCCTTCAACAATGAGCAAAGCCCCTACAGCATAGTCAGCTATAATTAAAGGCAACAGTAGTATACCCCTGTTCAAAACTCATAAATCCATGGACATAAAAACAAAATCAGGGTACCAAACTAAAACCGAGGGAAACGCATCAAATATAAGAGGAGAACAACAACACAACACCGAAACGCAACACACACAGAAACGGACCAAGCATCAGACAAAATACCACGAGAATAACAAATATTACATAAAAAAAACTACAAAAGGCCCCGATAAGACTATGTGAAACTATTCAAATGAAAAAACTAACGGCCTCATTTATGTAAAAATTTGAACGAAAAACAAATATGTAACACATAAACAAACGACAAGTACTGAATTACAGGCTCCTGACTTGGGACAGGCGCATACATAAATAATGTGGCGGGTTAAACATGTTAGCGGTAGCCAACCCTCCCCTAACCCTGGGACAGTGGTATAACAGTGCAACATAAGAACAAACTATACAAATCAGTTGAAAAGGGCTTAACCCATCAAACGGACAAAAAATACAAGTGGACGTGGCTGGGTACTTATACATCCCGACACAACAAGACACAATGAACAGATCTGAGAGTTCTCGCAGTTATCTGACAGTTCAAAGCCACTAACAACTATTAAAAAAATCATGCATCTAAGACTAGACTGTAAATATACTATACATGATATATATATATATCAACAATTTTAAGCTATTTAAATTAGCTTTAATTATGATGTCTTTCGTTTTACAATGTCACAATGTCAGGAATTCTTCTTTCAAAGATAAATTATTGAGCAAATGTATATAGCATCATGTAGATATTGACAAATATATTAAGCTTTAACTTCAATCTAAACATTGCCTCACATGGACGTGATTCTTAAAATAAATAAGAAAAAAACCTTCAAGCTAATTCAACTTGAGGAATTATTTCAATATTCAATTTTGGTGATTATCCACAATGAGAAAATGCTCGGCTTAAACACATTTTAACAACGACTCTTCGTAGACAAAAAGAAGACTACTGGATAAGACAATTGGGAACTGCAACACCGTATGGTTGCAATGACAAAATTGATGGTATAGGTATTCTATCTAGTCCTTCGTGTAACTCGGTGAATGTGATGAATATTTTCAACTCGACTCCTCGACGTAGACGTAGTCATGGCCATCGTCATTATACATCACCCTCTCTGCATGATGTCTCTATTAATGACTTGCTGCCATGCATACAAAAACATTGTTAATAACACTTCTCTACGAAACGTGTTATCGAAAGGTCCGAAATATCGTGAGCCTAAATCCATCAATTGGAAATACAACTTTAAAATTTTGATGGATTCAATCGAGGATTATGCAAGGCAATGGGCTAAGCGCGAGAAGGAAAACGTAGACACTCTATCCGAATGGATTAAGGCAGTGAGGTCGTTAATACAAATCAGAATTAAGAAACTGAATGGGTCCATCAATGCCCATGCTACGTCAATCTTCAAAGATCCAAATGTTGCTAAACACCTATCTGACCTCCATGATAAATATGGTGTTGTCCCCGAAGACAAAGCCCCAAATAACATCGTTTTTGTTTGTAAAAGTCATTACATTAATTTCTTGATAAACGAATTAGGTATAGACAATTCACTTGGAAACCCAACATATACCCTCACGACACTTACCAAAGAGGAAATCCTGGATAATCATACGTCTGTTCTTTGTTCCTTTGGTATTTCAACCAAAGATGAAGAACTGGATCTTCCATCACTGTATTGGATACATAAACTACATAAGTGTCCTTACAAACAACGGTATATTGCTGGGTCTTCCAAGTGCTCCACGAAACCCCTTTCTGCATTATTGACATCCATTTTATCAGCAATCAAAGACGGGCTTCAAAGTTATTGTGAAACTGCCTATTCTAGAGTTGGCGTGAATCAGATGTGGATAATTAAAAATTCCAAAGATCTTTTAGAGTACATACAATCTAACTCTCTTTCATCTTGTAACAGTATTAAAACATTTGACTTTTCTACTCTTTACACAAGTATTCCACATTCCAAACTAAAAGACAAATTAAAAGAGTTGGTATTACTTTGCTTCATAAAAAAGAATGGCCAACGTAGATACAAGTATCTTGTCTTAGGGAGGGATAAATCCTACTTTGTAAAGAATCATTCTGATTCAAACAAAAAAATCTCTGAAACCGATATTATCAAGATGCTTGATTTCTTGATTGACAACATATTTGTTACGTTCGGAGGACGTGTTTTTCAACAGACTGTCGGCATCCCAATGGGAACAAACTGTGCCCCTCTGCTTGCTGACTTGTTTCTTTATTAATATGAGGCTGACTTCATGCAGGAACTTCTTAGGAAGAAAGATAAGAAGTTAGCAATATCCTTTAACTCTGTTTTTTTCCCTATATAGATGACGTTCTTTCACTAAACAATTCAAAATTTGATGACTATGTGATTCGCATCTATCCCATCGAATTGGAGATAAAGGATACTACAGATACAGTTAAGTCGGCTTCATATCTTGACTTACATCTAGAAATTGACAATGAGGGTCGGTTGAAGACAAAACTTTACGACAAAAGAGATGATTTCAGCTTTCCAATTGTGAATTTTCCATTTCTCAGTAGCAACATTCCAGCAGCACCTGCATACGGGGTATATATCTCCCAATTGATACTATATTCCCGTGCTTGCATTTCCTATCATGATTTTCTTGATAGAGGGTTACTGCTCACAAGGAAGCTATTAAACCAAGAGTTCCAAATGGTGAAGTTGAAATCATCCCTTCGTAAATTTTACGGACGCCATCACGAGTTGGTTGACCGTTATGGAATAACCGTTTCACAAATGATATCGGATATGTTCCTAACGTCGTAACTACAATCCCCTTCCCTTTCATGAATTTGACCTACCGAATTAGACTATTTACCGGATTCGAATCACATAAGCAACCCGACGGGTGCCGCATGTGGAGCAGGATCTGCTTACCCTTCTGGAGCACCTGAGATCACCCCTAGTTTTTGGTGGGGTTCGTGTTGTTTATTCTTTAGTTTTCTATGTTGTGTAATGTGTTCTATTGTTTTCTGTTTGTCTTTTCATGGCGTTGTCAGTTTGTTTTAGATTTACGAGTTTGACTGTCCCTTTGGTATCTTTCGTCCCTCTTTTAACAATGTTTTATAGCAATGCACTTGTTTTCGTGATTATCAAAACTTTTTATCAAACAGGCTATACTGAAGTTAGCATCTCCACGTACATTTGCCATCGAGAATGACCAAGAGGAAATACGATTGATCGGTAAGAATAGAATGCAATGCTTTTTATATCTTTTTTGACTGAGAAAAACTCATCATGTTACGATTTATATATTGTTTTTCATAATGAACCAACTAAGTGACGAGACACTGTATATGAACCTATTCGTAAAATTATAAGAAGATTAATTGTACATCGGGAACCTTAACAATATGTTACAGAAAAAAAAGACAACACCGAAAGAAAATGAGAAGAAAAACATCTGAACAATTGTGGAACTCGTGAATGATAAATATTTGTTTTTACAGTACCGTAGTGTCTTGTTCAAGTATGTATCAAATGACAAATTGCATTATGTAAAACATATTCGTGTTTCGTACGAGATCTATTTCAGTCCATAAAAAGATTGTTTTCTGTTATAAATTTAAGTAAACAACAGAGTTGTCAAAAATTCAAATGATACTATATTAAGCAAGTACAAAAGATTTTGCTTCAATCCGGATAAAGTTGTCCATTTATAACATAGTCCACAGTCGAGAAGAGTATTTCATGTCAAACCCAAAATTTCAAAATGGATTAGTGGTTTCGACGCACATTATGCAGTATAATTCAAAGATATACTAGCATTACTTAAGAGTAGAAAATCAGAAATTTTTAGAATGGTTATATTGCAAATATTAGAGGTTTTACTTTCAATCTGTTATATAGAATAGATAATGGATAACTTTATGAAGCATTTGAAAAAAACAGGGCACAACACAAAATTTGGACATATTCATGGTAAAAAATAAATAGTAAATACCAATCTTAAATCCGTATGAAGCAAAATTTAGCAAACTATTCAGAAAATGACTTTCAACATAACGAAGCAATTGATTTAAAAGTCTATGAATATATGTAGCTTATATGCAGCAAAAAAGTGCCAAATTAACATTTTGAAACAATGCTTTTAAACTAAAGTTGTTAAGCACTGAATTTCAATAAGTTGAGCAATACAATTATGCATATCATGTTTAAACTTTCTTCATTGTTTCATAGAATGTTATTGACACCAATTATTATTCTTGATTGCAATATATAATATAAAAAAAAAGATAAGTCTTCGTTTAATAATCGATTGAAAAAGAGTTCTTCGCGTAAGCAGTCATTACTCGATTACATTAGTCGATTATTATGTTCATCCCTATCTCGTGTGATAAAAAATGGCAATATTAAGAAACCTTTATGTATTATTAAAATGCTTTTAATCTGTTGTTTTATTTCAGGCAGACTCCTGTTATTAAACCCTAGCCTTATCAACAATTCACTACTGTGTACCTTCATTGATGTATCTGAAAAATATCCAGCTATGATACTTCAAAAAATTATTTCTGAATATTGCATTTTATATAAATTAACGATAGGTGACTTACTAAGAGAAGAAAAACATCGACTTTATCATAAACGAATCAAAACAGAATCATGTTGTCAATGTATAACAGGACAACCTACCTATCGCTACAGTAAATGTATTCCTGAAAAGCACTGGGAAGCACTGTATGAAGTGACAGAAGTTGGCAATTCACAACACTGTCAATGTAAATCAAAACTATGCATTGAACTTTTTGTTCCAAAGAAAATTATCACATTTGATATATTTGTTGCGACGACATTAATTATCTATATACCAACTATTTTGAAATATTTTATAAGTCGATTATGCGATAAGGGATTTAACATTTTTCTAATGCAAAACAAGCATACAATGTATCATTGTATGGAGAACAAAATGTGTTGTGCGTGCAAGAAGTTACCAACTGAGAAAATATTGATTAATGAAACAGAATGGAATTCCCTTTTTATAAAAGCAGATAATACATATTGCAAGTCAGGCTGTGATTATTGCTGTTGTCAGTTTTCAGTAAGAAGTTCAATTGAATATACACACGTGGATGACGCAACGTTGTCCAAAGTGTTTAATGTTGCGGGTCCTCTTGGAGTTCTCAACAAAGTGGGACAAGATACATTTCTCTGCTTTCTAAATTGGACTATTGATGAACAACCCTTAGAGGGGGTGTTAACCGAACTGTTAAACATGATTGAAGATAAACAATTTGTCCGTACCATTCGATCATCGATTCCCTCTACGTCTGTTGAAACTGTAACGAACCAATTTGATGCACGAAAATGGATTTCGAAACACTTGATAAATCAACAGGTATGTCTTCAATATCCTTGCCATATCGAAATCTGTATTAAGTTTAATCTTAGTCCGTTGGTACATCCGTGCGCTATGTTTTTGGTTTATTCTTCCTAGCTATGCCTCAGACAACCATTATGAACTTATACACAATATTTTAAATTCAAAAACACAGATTTAGACCAATTTTGAATTTGGTAGGCGTCACTTTCAAACGTCACTGAATTTCTTTATTTTTGGGTTCTGTTCTCTTAATATGAATTTGAAAAGCATCACGTTTTAGAGTTATATCCCGTTGTTTAGTTATATATAAGCTGGGGCATTATCTGTGTCATTAATTTTAAGACTCACCATACATAAACAGAAGGAGATGCAGTATGATTACCAATGAGACAACTATCAACTAACGTTCAAATAAAGTTGAATTGAACAATTATAGGTGTCTTCAACAGTGAGGAAAAAAAATGAATACGGTATGCTCTGATATAAAAAGTCCAACATTCAAAATATGAATTAATTCAATTGAGAAAAAAATCATTAATGTTATACTTATGTCAACAAGCATTCTGGAAATTTTGTTTGGCAATACGTAGACCACTAACGCTTAACAATTCAATGTTTGGGAACAAAATGGTAACTTTGTTTTTAAATTTTCATGATGTTAACTATTTACGACATATCAAATCGTTTTCTTAAGTGTAACGAAACAGTGTAAAAAACTGATTTTCCCAGTACAAAAACCAAGACTTTGCAAAATAATCCTCGTAATCAAAAGAAAAGAAAATTTGAGCTGTCACTTGAAAAAGAGAACATGGGACTTGACAGATAAACAGACCAGACAAACAGGCAGGCGGATAGAAACCATAAAATATCACACTAAAATTGCCATTGTATAATACTTACTATTTCTGATGAAAACAAAGTATTCTTTTAGAAATTTTTTTTTCTTATATTGATGAGGATATGGGGACTAATATGTACAAGTAGTTAACAGTATATCAAATTCATTTATGGAGATTTAAAATACGCTTTGAGTGTTCATCTATATAAGTTATTTGATATATGTTTTAGGCTACAACAGACCATCAATGTCAAATCCTTGTACGCGATGAAGGTAAATTATGATTAGGACTCACTGTTATTGTCTCGACAAACCTGTAGGGTTGCTTTACTGTGTAATAACATTCTATATTTCAAATTATCACCTACAATGTATTCGTTTGTGTATTACAAGACTTAAACAAGGTTGTTTCGTACGTTCGAACACAACATTGGATTTTCAATGCTGACGATTTCTCAAAACTCTAATTTCAATAAATCCATTAGTTAATCAATAATGAACTATCATTCAAAACATAACACACAATGTATATCATTGAGATATTACTCATACTGCGTTCAGAAACAAGGTTGTGCTCATTTGCACTCATAACACATCTTCGTGTATCTAAGGGAACGAATGAAATTGAAGAGGCCTGCGTTGCACATTAACCATCACAACTCGTTAGTAACAAAGAAACGTAGTCTTGGATCTCTAGAAACAAGACATATAACTTAATTTGTATATTGTTTTCCAGCCTGGGACAAAAGTCTCAGGATTGGAGACGTAGGCATTACAGTTCAGCGTAGCAATCTATTTTGTTTTTGTTTTTGTCATATCTTTTTTTTAACAATATTTGATATAGACATGATAGAGAAACATATGCATTTTTGTGAAATTTATGTTCTTGTTCCGATAGTGCCATCATGACTGAGTGAATTTGTTAATTTTGTTTCATTTGGGCGTTTTAAAACATCGGTCAGATATGTATCGATTCGTTGTCAGAGAATATATGGCTTTCATTCTAGAACTTTGTTTGTCAGGTGAATTCGTCAATTCATTCCATTTGAGCCAAGACTCCGTGCTGTAGACCATACTTTAACCTGTTATTGTTTACTTTTACACATTTTCACCTTGATTGAGAGTTGTCTCATTGGCACTCATATCACTTCTTTGTTATTTTTATTTTATGAATATGAGAATATAACCCATGCCATTGCAGTTTCCAAAGGAATGTCATTTTTAAGTTTTATTTAGCGAATGGACGAACATTTTTACATTAACAATTAATGTGTTTTAAATAGTTTAAACTGAAAATATCTTACTTTTGAATGCTGTATTTCAATCGTTGAACAAAATGTTTTATTTGTTAGATGGTTTGAAAGTAAAAAGTATAGATATCCCTGAAGATTTCCCTTTGCCTCATGTAACGTAAGTATAACTTTGTCTATTTTACAACACATATATGTGTTACAAATCTGAAAACACAAGCGCGGTCAATCTTATGTGACATGCTGTACAAAAATGCTGTTGTTAATTTTTTTTTTTTTTAAGAAGTTGTCATGCACTTTTAATACAGGTATTGGTTAGTTATTCCAAATGAATTAATGGATTCAAAGTTTTCCAATATAATTCCTAATGAAATAAGTACACTATAACTGTAGCCCACATAACTGACCTTATATATGACCAACTTGATTACAGAGATTCTGGGATTTTTGTATCTTATGTTTTAAAGTATCCTAGATATATTCAGTGCCTGTTCGTCTTAATATGGCGACCGATACCAGAGGAACGTTCAAATTCATAAATAGAAAATAAACTGACAAAGCCATGTCTAAAGATGAAAAAAGACGAACAGACAAATAATAGTACATAATAAACAACATAGAACACTATAGAATAAACAACACGAACCTTACCCAGAGCTGGCGGTGATCTTAGATTCTCCGGAAGGGTAAGCAGATTCTGCTCCACATGTAATTGCTTATATGTCTTTAACATACGAGTAACAAGTTTCATGTTTTAATCTTTACAGTAAAAAGTTCAATGATATTACTCCGGAAGAAAATAATTTCTTATTGGTATTTTATGGGCTAACAAACATAGTATATCCAGTATTAAAAAAGGTATTTGATACAAAGTGTCCTGAACCTGTGCTACACAAAATCTGGAAGGAATTTTCTAAACCTATCAAACCAACACCAGTCAAGAACTATAGTGATAGCGACAATAGACAAAAAAAAAGAATTTACCTTACAGAGTCCCAAAGACTACAACTTTTTCCAGCAAATAGTGAGTTTTAGTCATTGATACACAACACTTGTTTCATGCTCTATGTTTAGCTATTATCATACAATGAATTATCCACAATAGTTATGACTATACGTTTATAGTTATGACTTATACATCTAAAGAAGACCACTATTTTGCCTATACAAAATGTTTGCATATGTCCAATCATCTATACAGTTCAACGTGCCCAGCCAGTAAATACGACAAAATTTGAAGAGCTTTGACTTCTAAGTTTACCAAAAACAAGAAGCAACAAATTGTTCTTTCTTTTTTTATTTGGGCCTGATTATTATAGTATATCATTAAGTAGTGAAGTCGTCGCCATGAACATAACATGATATTACAAAACAGCATACCGTTGTGAATAGAAGTGCGAAGGGGAGAGTATCAAAACATCAATGATGCGAGTTTGTTAATTTATATGTGTACACAGGATTTTTAAAATTTCATACAAGTAACTACACACAAAGTTGAAGAAATAAAACAAAGCAGACATTTACTGGCAAACGTTCAGTCGACGTAAACATAACTACTATCAAACTAAAAAGATCAACGCACATATTGTAAAAAAACAATGGTAATATACATAATCATACAGCGCAAAAAAATATAACACAATAAACATTGACTCGGTAAAACTTTTAAGGCTGTTAGTTTATTAATTATCAAATTCAAAATCTTGGAAAGTATAGACAAACTTCTTAAACAAACTTATAACTATGTTTACTTTATAGCATGACTAGTTTTAACATGGAACACACATATCAAAGGAAGTTTCTTTCTTTAGGGAAAGCAAGTCGGAACATTAATTTGAAATTAATAATTCATATTTTGAAACATATATCCAACGAGGAAGCGCAGACAGATGATGCTCATCAACTGGAAGCTGTCGAGAATATCAGAAGAGAAATAGTGCAAAGCAGTAGTGGAGTTTTACATGAACCAAGGTTCCTTGATATACTGAATAGCTTAGAAAAGGTATGGTATGACACGGTTCCTTGACATACTGATACTGTGAAGTATGATATTAGTTAAACATAGATGGCATACATATAAGGTCGTTGCATATGCTTATTCTTTTTATCAACATTGGTATCTTAAAACATGGAAATGTACAGAAACAATATCTTTCGAGACAATAAATAGATTATTATTCTTTGGAAATAAGGTTTGCATGTATTTTTTTCTTGACGATGTAGTTTAATCTGTGTTTTATTCAATTGTTCTTGTGATTTTTTATGGTAAGAAACTAATGCGTTTACAAAGAAAACATCATTAGAAAATAATTAGAACTAGTTAATAAATGGGTGATGACGCGATCACGTGCACCCACGAGATATTTTTATTTCTTTACCATTGAAAATTCAATGGTATTGTTTTTTTGTAGGCACTATTACATTTTGGAGAAGAACTGTATGTAGAAAAGATCTTACAACTTCGCCATGTTAGACGTATCTTAGGTATGTATATATTAACTTTTTAAATGTGTCATATGTCGACCTATATAAAGTTTTAAATTCCAATCTTAAAAAAAGCATCGTACTTAACAAGGCAACAACTATTTGTGTAACAATATCATTTATAATATTTATATCTAATTTACTATTATGGTTTGATCGATCTTGCATGTGTAACTTAACTTTTTATACTTTGTGTCTTATACATTTAATTTATTAATATTTAATTTCACATGTTTCAATTTAAAAAATACAAAAAAAATACAAAATGTCAAAATAAAATATTGTTGTTGAATTATATGTAACGTTAACGCGTTGCTTTTGTCAATCTAATAAAATCACGGATAAGTGATACATATTTTAGAGGGTATGAATATTCTAGTAACCCTAGATTATGCAGTTTATTATAATGTCCATGACATAAGTAACTAAGAAATTAATTGTATACATAACGACATGACATGATCGTTACATAATTTGAGTAAATCAATATAGGTAAATCCTTTTGGTTAATTTAAAGACTTCGAATTATAAAGTGTATCAAAGTTTAAGAAATGCTAATACTGTTTATTTTTCAGAATAAAGTCATGACATAAATCGGTGACAGGTGCAATACAGACATGATATTAAACCATTTACCTACAATGCAGTAGAGACTGTACACAACATAATGTGTATGATGTACTTTTTGCTGTACTACTTTTTCCATTAATGAACCATTTTTATATGTTATGCTTGTTGTCGTTTGTTATTTTTACACTGTTGATGTTAAGTGCGGAGGGATTTTATTGTATGCATATATGATTTGTTTTATATTTTGTTCACCTTAAGTTCTTGAAAGGATTAAAAGGTTAATGGTTTTGAAAATAAGTTAAAGGGATTTTCAAAATAAAATCGTTATGTTTGTCTGAGTAATCTAAGAAAAGCTAACGTATTGAACGTTTCTAAAAGAAGATTATACATATTTGAATAATTTCTAATTACTTCAAATGTACTTCTAAAATCATTTTTTTAACAGGGATGAAGGTAGGATAATGACTTAAATATTAAATGTCCTAATATGTGTAGAGTTCATTAAAGAGTAAAATACATTTCGAACTGAAGCACGTTATCTACACATGGTTTTTCAGAATATTTTTTATAGTTTTATTTTTCACTTTCTATCTTTAATAGTGGTTGCCCTTCTTTTGAAGCTTAGCGGGTCATCCGTTTCATACCTGATATTTCTAAATTAGTAAAATGAAACATGACGATAAATTTTTGACACTGTACTCGTGCTGTGAACAGCACATTAACTGATTTTGTAATCAATAGATATAAGAGTATGTCTTTTATGTTGTAATGTTACAGAAATGTTTTAGGTCAGGGTGAAGGATGGTGCCTGTTACAAAGATTAACCCCGCCACATTTTGGATGTGCCTGTCCCAAGCCAGGAGCCTGTAATTTAGTGGTTGTCGTGTTTTGCTGTTTCTCGTGTTTGTTTTTCGTCTATTGCTTTGCATGTTTTTTTTTCTATTGTAATACTGTTAAACCACTATCCCAGTTAAGGGGAGGGTTTGATGCCAACACATTAAACAACCATAAACCCACGTCATTCATACGTACCTGTCCTAATACATGAGCCTGTTGTTCACTGGTAAGTGTTGGTTGGGGTAGTTCATAAATGCTTCTCATATTTAGTTTCTCATGTTTTTGTAGAAATAAGACAGTTGGTTTTCCTGTTTGAAATATTTTATTTCCAAATATTTTATATCCAAATATTTGGATTCGAGTGTCACTGATTAGTCTTTTGTAGACGGAACGCTCGTCTGGCGTATATACAAAATTTAGTCCTGGTATATATGATGAGTTTATTTACTAGTTATTCTGCAGTTCTGTATAGCCTGGTGTTCGTGTGGAAGTTATGGGTTCATGTTAAAATCCGTACTATGAGCTTAAACTTTTATTCATTGTGACAAGGATAAAGAGTAGACTCATTGCACTCATATCACATCTTCTAACTTATATATCAGATTTTAATTGTTTTGCTGTATTACATTGTACACCTTATTGAATATACTTTTACATGTTTGAATAAATGTTTTGAAGCTTCGGTTATTTAATATTTGTTGACTCTTACTAAATGGAGTAAAGCGGTGGCCGTGTTTGATGCCAAAGAGAGTCCTCATCATTAGTCTGAAATACCCTGATAAGGGTATTATTTAATGTTTGATACATGTATTCCTTACTTTGACGCAACAATAAACATTATATTGGATCACATTATTTTATTATAAAAATGTATAATTCGCCTTAAGAAGCATTTGATTCGTTTGATGAGTGGTTCGAATATCTGACGTTATTGTTTGTTGTTAACGATTAAGGTTTTGTAAGACTAAGATAGCTATTTGTGTCTTGAAACACTTGAAAACATTTACTTTTATTGATAGGTTTCGGTTACACAAATTGCTAAATTTAAATATTATTAACAACTTGTTTATTAGAGTCCTTATCAGACTTACAATGATATGATAGCCATGGTTGAAAGTTATAAATTAATATGTTACTACAAAATACTAAGTAACCCTCAAGTATAACAGATTTATTATTTAAAACGTTAAAGTAAAATCATGCATCACGAATTCTCTAATGGTTAATAACGGTATTGTTTTCAATATTGATTTTAAAAAAAGTGGTAGAAGGGACGGGAATTCCTACACTTAAGTCCAAAGTAGCTCGAAATTACATTTTAGTGACAACGATTTGAAAACAAAACAAACTTCATAATAGTGAAAAATCTCAAAATAAGTGTACAGCAGTCAAAATTCTGTTATAATTTTAATCAATATGAACACAAAAAAAATGTAACAGAGAAGCACAAAACGGCATATAGACAAAGTACATTAATTAAGCAAAAATGAAGGCAAGAGTAAAAAAAATGAACAACATAATAGCACAAACAAAAAATGTTTTAGTACAGAGCCACGTCATATATGTAACTAAGAAACACAAAAAGGCATATAGACAAACCTCGTTAGTATAAAAGGAAGACAAGAATATAAAACATTTTAACAGAACATTATAACATGTATAATAAATTATAGTGTGTAAAAGTACAGAGCCACTTCAATTTTAAGCAGGAACTCTCTATCAAGAAAATCGTTGTAGGATATGCCCCATATGCAGGCGCTGCTTCAATGTTGAGACAAAAATGGAAAAGTCAAATTTGAAAAGAGTTCATCTTTTCCTTTGTCTTATAATTTGCTTTATATGGGACAGATTCTACTGTATTCAAAGTTTGATGAGATAGACAGACAGATGTGTTATACATAGTCACTAACCTTTGAATCATTTTAAATCATATATCGGACATGGAAGTTACAGAATGATAAAGCCCTTTGATAGTGTAAACTTCCCCTTAAAAATGTGTATGGTTTTTGATTTTATACATTGATTAACAATATTCGTTTTTTTAAATAAATAAAAGCTTTTGTAGTCGCACACTTTCTTTGGAATTGTATAAGGTGTATAATGTAAAGGTATAACATGTATGATGTAATGAATCATGGTGAATGGTGTAATGGTTAGTAACGAAGTTAACACCAATGTCTCATTTAATTAAAAGTTCGACAAGAATACATGTATGATGAAAAATGCAAAAAATTAAGTTCTCTTAGCGTACCAAACATGTTTTTACTTAATCATCTAAGTGCGCGTGTCAACTAAGTTTCTTTTTATATCAATATCGTTTCAACCTGCTGATTGTTTGATAATGGTTACTATTAATTTTCATAAGTTTTTAGATAGCATCAAACACTCGGGGCCACTTGCTAAAAAATTAGTGGTAGGGACAAGCGGCTGGAATAGATCACGTTTTCATGCTCTATGATATATGAAAAGGGTGAGCATTTCAGATTAAATATAGCAATAGGTTGTTATTATCACTTGCATGATTATATATTATACGTGTCTTAAACTAATCAAATGTCCGTATTTATTCTTGATGCGGTTAAACCACAGTCGTAAATGCATCAGTTATTTGTCAAACCAATTAAACTCTATTAAATCTGATGTGGTATTTCCACTGATGCCAGTGATAGATGCAATAAATCCAACTATTTTGACATTTGCACCTAATTAACATTCAAGGGTTTGTATACATAAAACATGATAACAATTATTTAAAGAAATTCCATTGTGACAGCGTCCTTTAAATGGGAACGAAAATGAAACTTTTTAACAGTTTTTAATTAATATTTAAACATGTTAAAATCAGTAAAGATGTAACGCACTGGGGTGATATTACATTTATCTGACCATTGATGTAATACCATCTACGATCTGACCAAACGTCTTTTATATTTTAATTGTATTTTGGAATTGAAATATCTTTATAATGAACGATATAAAATGGACAATAAGTAAAAGGTGTTTAAGATATGACAAATTTTATTGCAAAAGAAAATGATATTATTGCGACTATTTTGCTTCTTAATAAGAACGTAATGATGAGCGGGTAAAATATTGAAATATAGCTATAGGTCTGTTTTTTGTTAATTAATAAATGACAAGTTATATATTTTTATTTAACAAAATATATGAAAAGGGTGGGGTACTTGATGTCTCAGCTGCTCACCCCAACCAAAAAAAAATTGAAGTGGCACCCCCCCCCCCCCCCCCCCCCCCCCCCGAGATCAAACATGTCATAGTCAGGGATTTCTAAGTTTTACCTAGCTATAGGAAGATATGGTGTGAGTGCCAATGAGACAACTGTCCATCCAAATAACAATTTTAAAAAAGTAAGCCATTATAGGTGAATGTAACACGGAGCCTTTTTCACACCGAACAACAAGCTATGAAGGGCTCCAACATTATTAGTGTAAAACCATTCAAATTGGAGAACCAACGGTCTTAGCTATATATAAAAAACGAGAAACGAAAAACTAGTATGTTTTGCTCCTATCCTAATTTGTACAACAATTAAAGTATGAAAAGTTTGTTATATTCATTGTAAGATTCATCATTTCACTGTTGAATATTATAATAGACAACAGCATAACATTTATGTCGTGGTAAACTTCATTGCCATGGTGTAACTTTTCACAAAACAAAATGCGGATATCAACAATTCTGTAGAAGAGAAAGATTCAAAAAAGATGTAAGTATTTCGTTTATTCCTGAAATATTCAGGTATGACCTGATATAGTATTTCAAATAATGTTGTGTTAGAGTTGCTAGCCCAACTTTGCGAATTTAACTAATTTAAAACTATAAATACCTGTCATACAAGTAGGAGATATAACTAGCTATAAAAGGCGGAATTTTGCTAAACTTGAGCTTTTTCTATTTATACTTTCCTTTTTACTTTGTTAGTTGTCTTTTCTAAAAAGATATAAGGTTGCATATGCTATAATTAGATCGATAGGTATCTTTGAAAACACATTTTATTTCCTCACTAATTTAGTCGTCGGTGTCTGTGAGAGTCATACAGAAAAAAATAACCTTGAAATTAAATGACAGTCATTTTTAAATGTTTCATTCCTGTTACCGACAAAAGGAAGTAATCACATGAATCAAGGAGATTCTGGCAAGAACTTGATCAATTGTAAAGGTAAGAAAATATCTACTTGTTTTGAAATTTCGCATGAATTCACAAGTTATTTTGGATTAAACAGATACACATTATATTTCATATATTTGTTTTCCATTCAATAGAACGTTTTTAACGAGAAAAGATTAAGACGACATTATATTACCGATTTTAAAATTTTGTACATCAATTAGGGAGTAACAAATGAATGTAAAAAACTAAAGCAAACGAGAATAAAACGAGAAATGCAAATCTAGAGGGACTGATAGATGATCCGTTTGCAATAAAGTGCATTTAATTGTGTCATGTACAGAAACCTCACAGTATCTATATTTCGTATTACCTAATTTGTTCATAAAAATGAACACATTTCACTACATATATAGGTCAAAGTATTCAAAATTTGATATTGAGCTATTCTAGTTATGAATTGAACTGCACTTGTATTTACTTATACTAGATAACGTTTGATGAACTATTTGATATTGCTGTGGTACCATTATTTGTGGTAATATGCTCCTGTCGGCCCCTAATATCACTCAATTGTTTGTGATACAGCTGACGGATTGATAGATATTACCATTATAAACAGTAGTTTTTTCGTTGTGCTTGCTTTTGTACATTTTGTCTTTTTAGTATTTTTACTTTTCCGGGAAAGAATTTACTAAGGATGTACTTTTGTTTGATTAAAAGTGTTTACTATCAACTGCATATTATGTTTAGCGTCTTTATTATATTTAATTGTATACTTGTTTGATATTTTTTAGTTATCTGTTTTGTATTTCTATGATATATCGTTACCTAGTTTTGCTCTAGATCACATATGCCAGAAATTGTCACATTAACCAGTAATGTCTGTTTTGGGTGCTCACCCAGTTTTGTCAAAAACACGGAACTATGAACATCTGTCAAAGGAGTGGGAGATTTAACTAGCTACATTCATAAAACAAGGTTTAATCCACCATTTTCGTAGGAAAATGTCTGATCCTATTCAGAAATATGACAGTTGTTTTTCATTCGTTACGATAATAAAAATAATTTAGCATTTTCTCAGATATTATAGATCTCATATTCATGAATTAACATTCGAGTTTTCTTTAACTCTGTTGGTGTTCACAATGCAAATGTACCGCAGACAAAGATGAGTTTTACCAAAATTACTCATTAATCGCATTATATTTATCACTTATAATTAGTGTTTTGTGTAACGACAAATACATATCATAAATTGTAAAATAAGGAATATGATTGTTATGGCTTATCAAAGAAAAAGAAATACTTATATTTAGGAGACTGCGTTACAAGTCAGATAAAAATAAAATGAAAATGAAAACAAAGACGAAAACGTTATGCTAGATTAATTGACACAACTTTCGAAAGAAAATTAACAGTGAACCAAACAAAAGACAAATTACAGTATACCGAGATAGTGAAGAATCGCTTATTGGTTTAAAGACTCTGATTTCCTTTACAGATGCACTTAGCTATTGTGTTCGAATTTTTCGGTGAGTGACTCGTCTATGAATATAGGATTACAAAAAGTAACAGTAAAACATGTTTCATGTTGTGGATAGTCGTCTATTGCAATGCATTTATGTCGCAAAAACTTGTTTACATATACTCTCGGTTTAAAACAGAATTAAAAGAGGACACACACACTTTTCGAAGAAATGCTTTAAAATCTTCGTTAATTACTGTATTTAAATCTGCTTTCTGCTACGGTTTATTTTTTTATTTACATATATTGTAGAATATGTCAATTCCGAAAAAGTAAAAGATATTGTGTTCGTTTTCTTTTAATATTTTTTCTTCGTTGCTCCATTGTATCATACGCATTGTGTTTTGGGAATTCAAAATTATTCTCTCCCTTTAATATCACTAACATGCAAACACAAAGTAAGCTTACAATAACTTATATTAACGGTACATTATTATTTTAATGAAACTGCAATAGTCTCTTACCTTATACACATTTATTTACTAGTAATTCAATTAGTATTGGTAAAGCATGAATACTATACCGGACTTTTTTTTAATTATGTTTCAATGTTTACAGATATATTTGCAAGTGTTATTCAAATTTAAAGGGTTAGTAAGGAAGACAATATTAAAAAGATACGAAACTGTAGTGTAAATCAACATAACACATTTATCAACCAGAATCAAAATCACGAGGTTGTTTGCAACTATACTTCAACGGGATCAAAAAACAGCATTCATCAATTAAATCTGCATAAAGCGCATATTCATTTGCGTACAAAAGAGCTTTCAAAATCAGTTATTCAAAATCAAACATCTGTAAGATGAGTATATAACAAATTTAAGTGTGGATTGCAAATACATTATAGGATTTTCTGTTTCCTAATTGGGGAAGAATGAAGTGAAATTATTACCTTAGTTTGATCGTACTTAGAGTTCGAAAAAAACAATGTTAATCAGTAAGTTATGACTGCCCTGAGGTTTACTAAGCAAGATTTGTAATTGAAATCGATTACCCGTTGATCTTTAAAGGTATATATTGAAGTGAACGTGATTATACTTTGCTTCAAGAATCCGGTAATTCGATTATTGGGCTACACCTATAATGGTTTACTTTTTAAATTGTTATTTGGATGGAGAGTTGTCTCATTGGCACTCACACCACATCTTCCTATATCTAATTAATAACTGTGTTAACATTCTGAGTTAGAGGCGGTTTTCTAGATTATGAATGTGTACAGCTCTTGTTTCTTAAATTTTACAAGATTTTCAGAATCTACTGGTTTGGTCCATGATGGGCCATTACAAATTGTACCCGCTCACACCTACTTTTTTCATAATATTAGTTGTAAAGCCATATTCGAAAATCTAATAAAACCTTAGTCATTTTTCATAGATATAGGAAGATGTGGTGTGAGTGCCAATGAGACAACTCTCCATCCAAATAACAATTCAAAAATTAAACCATTATAGGTCAAAGTACGGCCTTCAACACGGAGCCTTGGCTCACACCGAACAACAAGCTATAAAGGGCCCCAAATTTACTAGTGTAAAACCATTCAAACGGGAAAACCAATAGTATAGTTTTGAAAGAAAAAAAGGTGTTTATGAATGTTAAATATATATAAAATTGCGAGAGTATTAGTTTCCTCAAAATTTACGATGGCTTTTATCTCGAAAACATTCACATGGACACTTCATCCTTTTACTGTTATACACCAGACTCATCAGTGGCGGTTATCTGCTCTTTGATCGGATTTTATGTCTCTTTGACACGTTCCCTTTTTCCATTCTCAATATTGACATAGTCACAAATTACCTGATGACAAGAATTTATAATCGACCGCGAACACGTAGAACACGAGGTACTGTCCTTATACGAGATAAAAGAATATTTGTTGCTTTTGTTGCTGTTGGTTTTTTTTCGAATCTTATTTATAAAAATATTGCTACCAACTAATACGATTTGCAAAACAAGATCAAAATTCTGCAAGTACGACGAAATTGTATATAACATAATTATGCAGGCCAAAAACGATCTATGGTTATGTGATCAATATAGATGATGTCATTGAAGAACCATACTTTATATAGAGCGTAAACTAAAAACTAGTGTTAATGTATTTTCAATCTATTAAGTAAGGCCATGGATCTTTAACTAACCTTGGTAATTCGATCTTTATTGACAAAACTCTCTTCATTTAATGCGTTATGAATCAATTTCGAACAATTAGCTTGTGCATCCGTGTCTCCTGCTTAAAACGTTTTAAGTGCTTTCGATGATATGATACGCATTTGTAGACTATGACACAAATGTTACGAGGTTTATTTATAGTAATGTTTGACAATTTTGTTTGTGTAGATTTGTCAGCACAGAAATATCAGCTGACCTTTTTTGATTATTCTCACAATTTCAATAAATATATATTTCATTTCAGGAACTGTAAATATGGAACCAAAGGTAAACATTTATTTTCTAAGTGTGACATACAAAACCCACTAAATGTATTGTTTGTTTTACTTGTTTAAATGTATTGTTTGTTGGACAAATGTTTATAATTTAAGTGGATAGCATCCACAGATAAGTATTAAATTTTTAATCGATATTTGATGGTGTATATTTTTGAGATGGGATTCATCAAAATATTCGATATCAAAAGGTTTATAGTATTGCAATGCATGTTGTATCTGCCTGTCTTAATGACATACTGTTTATTAATGGTCATTTTTTGCTTTTTTGCTTATTAGCCATGAGTTTGTCTGTTTAGTATCGACATAAAAGTGTGATGGTCCCTCTTGCATCTTTCGCCGTCCCCGCACACTCCTTCCTTGAAATAAGTTGTAAACAATGTAATTTATTGTGTTAAATAATAACAATGTACAAATGTATGTATGCTCTGAAGTTTAAATACACAACAGACAATGAAAAAGTTAAAAAAAAAAAAAAAAAAAAGACATGAACTGTTGCTATAGTTTCAAAGCCTCAAGTTTGCGTTGAGATGCAGAACAACATCGAAAGCACTTTGGATGTGACAACGAGTTGTCAAGGGCGGATATTAATTATGTTTTAAAATGATACTCGATATAGTCTATTCTCGATTTAACCGTCACCTTGACATAGACTGATGGATAAAACTCTTAAAATTTTAACAACTTCGACAATTCTGCCTCGGTTGAATACGATACACAATCTAGCTAGATTTGAATTGTGTATTTTATGGTAGAATTGATTATTTTCACAATTGCTTAAGTTTTCAAGTGCTAAATGTTTGGAAATGAATACGACTTTATTGCTAAATTAATGAGGATTAACTTGTTGTCCCAATGTGTTAATTATTCTGCAATGTGTACACCTTTATTAATTGAATGTAATCATTTACTGTTTGATGTGTTTAGTCAAAGTGTTTCAACACGTATAATACAAGTAGCAAATTTATCAATTTATCGTTTCATTCAAATACTTACACCTGTACCAAGTTATAAAAGTTATTTATCATAATTTGCACCAAACTGTTATGGTTGCAACGCTCTATATAAAGTTTATTGCTTCAATAAAATCATGAAAAACATATACAATTTGTATTTGTATAAAGTATCAAAATATCATCGGTGAATGAATTCTAAACAAGGTTTTTATACCATTGTCGTTGTTAACTTAAAAAAAATCTCCATTTTATCACCGGTTATAACAAATAACACATGTATACTGTTTGTGCAATATTTAAGAAATAATTCATGGGGGCTTGAATATATCGTGATTTTATCACGGGTTGGCCCTTTATGGCAAATATTTTACCCTGAGCGATAGCGAGGCGTAAAATATCGGAATAAAGGGACAACTCGTGGTAAAATCTAGATATATTCAAGCCCCCATGAATTATTTCAATTCTAACAGGACAAATACAGCAATTCTTTTGGATCGAAGCGCTCTAGGTAGAGGCTGATATTTGCCGTTACCATACATTTACGCACCATTCAATTGGCGTAAAAGAACGGAACAAACTGAATTAGTGACATGACTATTTACAATAATGTTTTTAGATAGTTTTGGTTGAACTTACTGATAATTTACTTATTTGTCTTATACATTTTAAAAAAACTGGCTTATATCACATTTCAGCATCGTTTGTTTACGTTTTCTAGTTGTGATGATTTTCGGTTTCACAAGCGTGTATTTTCCCGTACAATGCTTATATTCTGACGTCGTTGTTCTATGGCGTCGGGTAGCTCATTCATTAAAATACATATGACGTGGGAGTACAATAGGAACAGCCCTATCAATATATTCATATTTTACCACGGGTGTGTACTCAAAGCGTTTGAAGGACGACATGTTAGAATCCAGATTATGAGATGGCTTTATCCTGTTTGTACTGATTTACATTTTTTATTCCTGGCTTTTTATTGTAGATAACATTATACGAAAACAAGAATTTCAGGGGGAGAAGCCAAGAGATAACAGATTCATGTCCAAATTTACTTGACTTTGGCTTCAACAACATAACATCGAGCGTAAAGTGCGACAGAGGAGTGTATGTATAACCATCATGTCATTTCTTATTTTTCAAGTTTCATTGACGGATATTTTATTAAAGCGGATTCATTTCATATTCGTTGGATAAATCGTGCTTTTGTGAGAACAAGGAGATATCTTTCTTAAATTTTTTATCGAAAGAAATGTATGCAATACCACTTTTAGGTCACAGTTGAATAGCGGGCTCAAGTATAAGTACGTTTCATAAAGAACAAGGTTTCAGCAAACAAACAAATATCTTAGAGGGAAAATGTTGAAAACGTGCCTAGTTAAATTTGGTCGAAAGACAGAGTTATTGAACAACATCCTTTCAACTTGAAAATGTGTTGTACATATGCAAGAGTTATTGGAACGTATATAAGTCGAAAATTCACAATCTGAACACTGGATTAGAATCTTTTGTCGTAGACTTGTATTATCAATCGACTGTTTCTGTCATTATAACGGTCTTGGTCAACGTGAAGAGGTACATTTAAATGTATCTCTTATATCCTTATATCAAAAACGATGAAACATAAGTAATAAATCAATAATAAAAAAAAAATAGAAAACTATACTCAGTTAGAAAAGAATGTTGTTAAGTTCATGGTAATTGAACGAATATTCATCATTTTATTTATTTTTTTATTTTAAATGATAATATTTCTTGAATGGATTCATATTTGATTACTAAATTGAAAATATTATCCCTCATATTAAAAGTTAAGAGTTCAAAGATACACATTAAACAGTAGAATAACCAAACAAAATCGAACTCCGTGGAATATTCAAAACGGAAAGTATGTTATCACATGGCAAAATTAAAACCCCAAACACAACAAACGGATGAATACCAATTAGCATACCCCTGACTTGGTACAGGCATGAGCATTCAATAAACTGAAATAAACATTTTTCCCCATTAAAATAAGTTGTTCATGCTTTATGTTTTTTAACAGCTGGATACTTTATAAGAGAAAGAACTACGAAGGAAATATATTCGTAATCCAGGAAGGTGACGTGTATAATAAATTATCAAAGTATTTCAACAATAGAGCGTCATCTGTAAAATTGATAGGCGACTACGTAAGTACAAATTAGATTTTAACTGATGTTCAAAAATAGTCACTATCTGTCTTATTACAAGTATTTGCTGTCTCATATAATATGATGTGAACATCGTAAAAATTGTATTAATTATACTGATTATAATGATACGCATTACTTTTTCATTCTACATACAAAGAAATATTGCTATTTTTTTTTCAGTACAGAAAACACAAATTTTGTGTTTCTGGATGTATTCCTCAGTTAGAAAAGAAGAAAAATATTGAACGGGTAGTCTGTTCATCGAATCATCGAGTTAAATAAAACCATATATAAAAACAGCTCAACACAAACTTGTTTAGGGCCGTACGGTGACCGATAGTTGTTAATGTATGTGCCATTTTGGTCTCTTGTGGACGGTTGTCTCATCGGCATCATTCTACATCTTCTTTGTTTTATATATATATGAAAAATTCTTAACTGCATTCTGCATAAAACGTGCAGGAAAAGAGCTGAGATAATGAGAAAAAAAGGGGATATGACTATTTTATAGAAGATAAAGGATTTAAGCTACTTGTGTATCTACATTTATAATCCCTCATGCAAAAATGACTTATCTGCGACGATTAGCAATTCGGACACTCAACTGAGAATTTTTTTTATATAGGATTTCACAGAGGAGCCAGAATGTATAGTATATGAAAACAATTTTTTCTGGGCGGTCTCTGACATTCATCGATGACGTAGTGAACTTAAAATGGTACAAATTTGATAACAGAATGTCATCAATTGTGGTTAAAACAGGCGCGTAAGTCTATTTATATATTTATTCAATCTCAATTATTTGTTATGTTTGATTTTACGTATTTAGGAAGATATCGTCAAATCGCAATAATTTATTTTGCATTCTATTTTGTCCCTTTTTATATGCAATCATATTGAATGCACGCATTTTTTTTTTTTGAATTTTCAGTACCATATATATTTTGTAAACGAAATTTTTAAGGAGACCCAATTTTCTTTACTTAGTTCAGGTTGATTATAAGGGATTAGAAATGTTGGATAACCATCATCTCATCTAGCTTCATGTTAGGAAGAGCAGTGGACACGTTCATATCCAACACATAGACGGAAAAATAATAAGAATAATTAGCTAAAGATATTTTCATTGATTACAAAGCCAAAAACAAGGAGGAAATTCTGGAGACATAATTAGCGTCATTCAAAATGTTCAAGAAAAATCATTATACGAAGTTTGTAATTATAGAACATTGACCTTCGGTTTAAAAAACATTTCTTGGTTGACAGAAAAGTGTTGTGATCCTTGAAATATAATTGTGTCACGCTAGATAAGACATATGATTAGCTGAAAAGTGTAGTCTTAGAGCAATACAACAGTTGATTTAAATATCAAATCAGGAGAAAAGAAATAAATACAATATCATAGATTCATTGACATTGAGAACCTATTATGGCACAAACGGCCAAGTAGGCTTTCATCATTACGTGGCGTCCGTTGTCTTCGTCCATTTTTTATGGAATAATTTTCCTATAAAATTAATTGGTGATATTTTTCCAATAATCGACCAAAATACGAGAGTATGTGATTATGCTCATCTATCTAAGAAGCCACTAGCTTCATAAAAGTGATACCGGTACCAAGTCAGATTTATGACAGTTGTTGTCCATTCATGTGATGTGTTTTATCTTTTGATTTTGTCATTTGATATTCACACACAACCTATTCAGAAACTTTTAATTGTTCATGATTTAATACAATAAACAGCAAATCATTGCCAGATTATCATGTATAAAGCATTTCGTTTTTATGTAGATGGATTGGATATAGATACCCTAATTATGATGGAGAGCAAAGTCTGTTTTTGAAAGGGAAGTATACCGCGTCTGTAAAAGCAAATGATGAAGGTGGATTTACAAATGACAGGATTTCCTCGTTTAGCAAGATAATGGTGGTAAATATCCGTTAGATATGTTCTGTTTTAAATTATATCTTAACACAAGCAGTCAGGTATGAATACAAATGCTTTATGCAAGGTAAACGGTAAAAATGCCGAGGGCAATAAAAATTCACACTTTGACCAAATGAAAAATACGTTTAAGATAACTGTTTAAAAAACACTACAAAAACATTAAAGATTAATAAACACAACCAGTGGCAGATGTCGGTCAATGTTTGTGCTTTATACAAAAGGGGAACATGTTTGTGCTACCACTTATAAACAATAATGAACTCGTTGTATAAGTTTGAAATTACGACGAGTACTGTTAAACACACAGAATAACTCTTAGAATCACGAGAAAAACTCATTAAGCTTAAAGGTTTGATTAGTTGTTGTTTCCATCTTTGTCTTTGTTGCTATAATTAGAATCATTTTTTTTATATTCAAGAAACCCTCACCTGAAGGTAATATGACGCTACTACAAATTGATTATGACTTGGAGAGAGCAAATATTGTCAGAACCCCAACGTCAGTCTTCAGCTGGACACAAGTGAATAATACCTCAGTAGAACAGACAGTGACAAAGACCGATGAAGTTACAATACAAAGAGAAGATACGTATGAGTTTAGATGGGACAGAGCCGCTAAAGTATCATGTAAGTGTGTTTAATCAGGAGTTTTTCAAAGAATCTGAATTCAATTATCCATATTGGATCAGTTTGTGTTTTGTTCATTACGCCCGTAAAAACTTATCAACATTACCATGCAGCCAGGCTCTTGTTGGGTCTATATACGACTTAACACAAGTAAACACTAATAGGAAAATATTGTATATTGCAAAGTTACATGGTTTAGGCCAATATTGCATCAACGGAACCTTTAGTGTTATCTATTTTTGGAGTTTGCATATATTTTGGTCTGAAATTATCTTACTATCAAGAATTGCGATGGAAAATAACTACAAATTGAACCATGCGGTTTTTCCAAAAAATACTTATTGATTTTATATAGGAAAACAATGTGTGTATAAGGAAAATGTATCATAAATACTATAAATAAACATAGTGTAGCAAATAATTCTTTGTCTTCATCTTCACGGTTGCTTCAAAGAAACTATGATGTAAAATCTTATAACAGAAATGAAATTCTTCTGAAATCATTTTATTGGGGTGTTAAACCGGGTGACCGAAGCCTTTGATGCCTCATATTAGCGCACAATCAACGCTTTCCCCTATCTAAAAAAAGAAGCTGTCGATTTTTCAAATAATTTGTTCATTCTGTAACCATAAAAACCAACATTATATCAAGCGTTAGTATTATATGCAAGGTTCAAACATTATCCAGATTGCAGGTGCAGTCATAGCTATTGTATTTTATAAGATAATAGAATTTTATTTCGAGGGGCCTCGTGATTGTTGTCAGCCAATGAATATTTAAGTTGAATGATATAATTGATGTAATTAAAAATCGATTAATTAGTAATACTGCTGTGAAAGTCTAGCAAGAATTATGGCGAATTTATCTCAAAGCCTCAAATTACACTATGAAATTCCTTTCCAATTTACTCCCGTTGTAATCATGAGATCGTTGATTAAATTGTGTTAAAGTTATCAAATATGTCCTTTTTTTGTTGTTGATATAGCATCAATATCAGCTTATGTTGGCATTCCATTAGTTGGTGAAGCTGAAGTCAGTATTAGCGCCGAGATGTCTGTCAGTATGGGGATAAATGCAGGAACAAGAAGATCAAAAACAGAGACATGGATTGCAGAGTATCCTTCGAAAATTCCACGTTATTCAACGTATGTATAATAGTATATAATTTTGAGGCTTGAATCTGTTTAGCAAATTACAAATACATTCTGTCAGAGCAAATCGGTTGACTTGAATGATAATATCGTCTTGATTCATCTATATTTGTTCAGGGAAAAAGCGATGAATTCAAATTGAAAAATCAGGAATGTTTATAAAATATTAGAAAATGATAAATGGTGCAAAGCATGGACTTTGGCTACGGAAACATAGATATAAACAAAGAGCAGCTTAATACATACAGTTATAATAGGTAAATTGCACGCGTAGCACATTGCAATACCAAACATAGTATCAAGTAAAACAGATGTTTATAAATTAACAAAAAATCAACTCATTCAATTGTTTTATATTTTTACAATATGAAAATTTGGAAATTCGGAATGATCGCTTAAAAATAAATCAACACGTTAAATAGTTATTTCGTCCGAGGCGCTTTTCTGAATTAACCGTCATTCAAAAATGCTCAGTGTCGAAGATATGAAAGCCGATAATGTATAAGAACCGAAATATTTGGATTTGTGGGTCCTCAATGCTCTTCAACTTTGCACTAAGTATTGAAAGAAAATTAAAGACTGGTAAAGGACTTGTGATACCTACAATTCTATTTGCTGTTATAACATTAACGGTACCAATTTTTCTGCACCAGATGCGCATTTCGACAATACATGTCTCTTCAGTGATGCTCGTGGCCAAAATATATAAAATCCAAAGCTTATATAAAAGATGAAGAGCTATAATCCAAAAGTTCCAAAAAGTATAGCCAAATATATAATTAGATTGTAGTAGATATATACATCATGTGTTATCATAAAACGTAATTGCTTCCTAATAATAAATAATTGTCGAGTTTTCACTGTTTAAATGCAGACTCTTATCCATTATGTTATCTTATATAGCCAGTAATACATTTTTTTAAAAGTCTATTTTAATAGTGATATGCTGACATCTGCTAGAGACTATCTTATGTGAGAAATTTATATCTTTTTAAACAATTGTAGAGTAACCATGACATCAAAACTTACTCAGGGAAATATCACCATTCCGTTCACTGCTATATTGTGTTACGGAAACGATACAGAACGTACATTAACAGAGAAGGGTGTATTTTATGGATGCCAGTTCTTTGATTTCCATACTGATTTCAACGAAACAAAACTGCCATAACCAACATACAAATGTAAACAGTTCATAATATGTGTTTTTTTATGTTCAATGTTATATATATCAAACAATCTGGCCTATTCGTTATAGATGTTATAAAAGAAATATTATTCATGATCCTATAGTTATTGTAGTTTTGTTGTTGTACATACATTTATAAAAGAAATCGTTTTGACTGCACAACAGGTGCTGCTTTATTATTGGATTGAAGTGTTGTATGTGTTTTGTTTTTGTGTGTTTATTCATGGTTTTACTAAGAGGGTCATTTAGTATCATTAGAATAGCAGGAGCGGAGTTAAAATAACACTTCTTGAAAAAATGCGTTATCTATTGTTCTATTCGAAAATTGTCACTAATGGGTCAGATGATTTCAAACTGAAGACATAACCTTATATGTAAACTTTTTCATGTATGAAGCCAGATTCCAAAATTAGTTTAATTAGATGCGCAATCGCAATACAAATAAAAAGTTAAAATTCTTTCCTTGTTTTTATGGTTTTTATGGAGCGTTCTTCGTCAATACCTGTATAAAGATGTGTAGATGTCGTATGATAACTTATCAATCAACTATCCAACAAAGCCAACGGATAAGGATGTACAATTTGTCACTGTACGGCTTTAAAAAATGAAAATAGAACATATTCCGTTAATTTAATAGAATATTTTTTTTTAAAAACACCACTGATAGCAAATCTAAAACAATTTATAAAAGAAACAAAACGGACCTTAAAGACGCCAACTAGATTAACAAAAATCAATAATCGCCGATTGATAATTTAATTTTAAAAATTGATAGTTAAAAAAACAGGATTTCGATGATAATAAATGATAAGTGTTTAATATCAAGACTTTAGTTACAAATGTGCCATGCATATCATCAGAAAGAACTTTTGTTATGGTGTTTTACCAAGACCCCTGACATACACATTTAGTAGAATTGTATAATTGCTCCTGCACCAGGAAACCGTTCACAAGACCGCATGTCAACCTGTTGGGAAACACTATTCAGACTCTGTGCAGATCTTATTTCGCTAATTCCCCTTAATACCAGCAAACACTTGAGAAGCAAAAGGTCATAATTTTCAAATTCTTATTTGACAATGACGTGGCTGATTAACGAAACGACGACTTTTTGCAATTGATACAAACAAGTCAACACGAAACAACTCTTGCGCTTATATTAATTTGATACGACTGTCATACAAGTGATAGTTTTAGGTACCTATATAAGCGAGTTTTATTCACCATTGTGTACATAAGAAAATGCCTGTACCTAGCCAAAAAAATGACAGTTGTTGGCCATTCGCTTAATTGTGTTTGGGCTTTTGACTTTTGCCATTTGTGAAGGACTTTCCGTTTTGAATTTTCCTCGGAGTTCAGTATTTTTGTGATATTACTAATTAAAACAATATTGTTTGATTACAAATTATTATCTTAGAGACGGGAAATACCTAAGGAATAATAAAAATCACAAGTTATGTATAACAAACTAACAACGCCATGCCAAAGAATGAAAAATGACGAAAATACAAATAAAAGTCTGCAAAACAAAAATGAAAAACTCACGACTGAGCAACACGAACATGGTGTGAATTAATACACTGAAAAAAGAGGCAATCTTGCGAAGGGTACATTACCTTTTACGTAAGAAAATGTCTGTACCAAGTTAGGAATACGACATTTGTTATCCATTCGTATGATGTGTTTTAGGTTTGTTTTATTTTGTCATTTGATTAAAGACTTTCTTTTTGAAATTTCCTTGGAGTTAAGTATTTTTAAGATTTTACCTGATACACTGTTAGTAAAATGGTTTATGTTATAATAAAATGCCGATATTAAACCTTCAATAGACATAAAACATTGAACAAGTGTTTATGGTGAAAGACACATACTGATATATTTGTGTAGGCTTCTGCTCAAAACATGTTGCTTGTTTATTAATTATAATAGTTCCTTATATGATATGTTTCCTAAAATGGTATAACAACATTAAAATGGTCCAATTCATGTAAATTTATAATAATTATGAGATGTGGATATGTTTATAAGTTTCCTTAAAACATATTGTAAGTAAGATATTTGGTACACAGAATTATCCTGTAAAGATAAAACAGATAGATTGATTAAATTGTACTGCATTTCAATTCCAAAATTTCTATAATATAACATTAGAGAAGGTTGTAATATTTTTTCTGTCTATTCGAAACAACATAACAAATGTGGTGCACACTTAAAAAAAAACCGCTACAAATATTACAGTCATTTCTTATAATTTAATTCTTAATTCCATGTTAAACCGGAGTAAATTATGAAAAATCGTTGATGACGTCATGGTCACATGACAAAATTTTGTCTATGATAATCAAAACGACATTAGCCTATCAGAAGACGTGTTACATCCAAAATTAAATTATTTAGTCATAAGGTTAACATTCTCCAGTAATACCTATTCCTGTTATCCCAATGTTAGCACAAATTGTTATGAAAACGAGAATATTACAGGTATAATTCAGATAAAGATCTGCATAGCAATGTGGACACTGACACAGATCGCTATCATTGTATTCATTACGGATATACTTTTCAGTAAGACAACAGCAATACCTTACTGAACCATCTTTTATTACACCTTCCTTTGCTCGTTTCACTGCAATACGGTGTTTGTACTTAAAATGGGATCTAATTACAGTAAAGAAAACAAAAATTATGTGTGACACCAGTGATAGAATAACTAGTGTCAGGAGATGAATATAAAACGAGTTGCTGTCGCCACAACCCAAAATTGCCCTCAACTGTGAAATGTTTGCCATCATAAGCGACACATCTGCTATGCTTTGTATGAAATTCTTGCTCTCTGTAAATCGGTTAGAACTTGGAAGGTCGTTTTTATTATTTTCCTCCTGCTAAAATGGAAACAAATATTTGTATTAGTCGACATTGCATTTTGACCAATGACTATACAATTAAACTAAACATTTATCAATTAGATGAGGGTTTTTTCATCAAAAGTCCATATAATGGAATTTGATGCATCTGTCATACAAATGAAATGTTTAGCTGACTATATAAAACCAGGTTTAATCCAGAATTTTCTACTCGGGAGAGTGCCTGTACCAAGTTAGGAATGTGACATATATTGTCCATTTGTTTGATGTGTTTGAGTTTTTGATATTGCCATTTGATTCGAGACTTTCCTTTTTTGAATTTTATTCGAAGTTCAGTATTTTTGTGAATTTACTTTTTTCAGAGGAAAGCTAATGAAGTTGATTCATGTTGTAAATAGAATATGCTATCGAACTGTTTTAACACATCATTTAATTAACAGATGTGACGGGTAAATTCAACACAACATCGCGTTTTTGTTGGTTAAGATGTTTGCGAGTTATTCCAAGAAATTCAAACTTCCGAACGAATTATTTAATTAAATTTTACATGTCTGATATTTGTCTCTGTGCGTCATGGAAGACACAACAATTATCGCATCTGTTAAATTGGTATCATTTAGAAGAAAACATCGTATCAGACATTCAAAAACAAAATAAACTGAAAAACACACCATGGTTAAAGACGAAAATGATAGTAGATGTATGGTGCTCCGGAAGGGTAGGCATGTGTTGCTTATGCTAGAAAAATCCCAATAATAGGTCTAATTCGGTACGTCCCATTCGGAAAACGAGATATGGGATTGTAGTTACGGCATTAGAAACATATCCGCTATCATCTGTTAAACGGATATTCCATGACGGTTACCAAACTTGTGATGGTGGCCATAATAGTTATCAAAAGTACCAGGATTATAATTTTATACGCCAGACGCGCGTTTCGTCTACATAAGACTCATCAGTGACGATCGATCAAAATCGTTAAAAAGCCAAACAAATACAAAGTTGAAGAGCATTGAGGACCCAAAATTCCAAAAAGTTGTACCAAATACGGCTAAGGTAATCTACTCCTGGAGTAAGAAAATCCTTAGTTTTTCGAAAAATTCAAAGTTTTGTATAAACATACGATAGCAGTCGTTTATTTGTGTGTTTATGTACTTCCCATAGATTTTATTTTGTTTCCTTCAATTTTCTTTCGAATCATATTACGTGATAGGAACATCTATCATAAACTTCTATTTTTTATTATCTTACATTCGAGCTTGATTCGTTTCTTCCGTTTGTCACATCTTCAGGGGTCGTCATATTTTCCGGATAGACCTAGATTAATAAAAACTACCTGAATTGTTGTTTAGGAAATAAATATTTTACGCCATCATCGAGGTTTATAATTACATGAAAAAAAAAGTAAAAACACAAAAATACTGAACTCCGAGGAAAATTCAGAAAGGAAAATCAAAAATCAAAAGGCAAAATCAAAAGTCCAAGCACATCAAACGAATGGATAACAACTGTCATATTCCTGACTTGGTACAGGCATTTTCTAATGTAGAAAATGGTGGATTGAACCTGGTTTTATAGCTAGCTAAACCTCTCACTTGTATGACAGTCGCATCAAATTCCATTACATTGTCAACGATGCATGAACAAAACAAACATACTCAAAGAGTACAAATGTCAAAAATAGGGGTACAACAGTCAATATTGTGTTATCATCTTAATATCACTACATAAACAACAAATGTAACAAAGTAGCACAAAAAGGCATACATCAAATTCAACATTCTCATTTTTCTTTTCCTATACGACTGAATTTATCTATGTAAAGTCTACCCATAAATGAAAGAAGGTTTTCATTACTGGTGTAAAATTGCGCGTTTGAAATTCGCAGTATGAGTATGAATTATAACTGGTGTTTATATCTTTTTACAGAGTTAAGTGAGGTGTAAAATACTGACATGTATTATGCATACCATGTTAAATTGAGTATCGATCAAGACCTATGTAATTATTCCGATTCTAATATGAAAATTTCAAAAAATTACTTCAAATAAAGCCTCATACACGTTCAGAAAGCAGCCATTTCAATACGTTGATAAATCCAATGTTCCACGACATGCCAGACAGCCTATTTTCTATTGTTTGTGTAGACGTTTGTTTTTTTTTTATTTTACTTTTTTACTTTTTTTACTGTTTCGACTGCTTTTTTTATCTTCATCCTTTTTTTATTTCAAAAGTAAGTTTTATCCTTTTCTGTGAGCATTCTGTCAATTAAAAACAATCTATAAACACCTTTCTATCCGACCTCTTTGTTTTCTGTTTTGCCTCATCTCCTTGTGACATTGTGGACTCTGATTTGACCTGCAATTATCACTATACCTCTATACTATAATATATACTTCATAAGTTTAAAAATGCCAATTATATTGTTAACTTAAATTTCATCTTTGCATGGTAACTGATATCTCACAATGTCTGATTATCAATACACATCATATCAAACAAATGCATTTATTGAGCAAGAAAGGAAAATACGGGAAATAGCTCTGAAAAAGCTCTTTAAAAGGCCAAATGTTGCACTTTTTCTTTGAAAATCATTAGAAATTAATGTTTAATTCATGAAGTATATGTTATTAAACAAATGTCTTACAGGGTAATATTTTTCTTATTATCATATGTATACGTGTTTATGTGTAGTAAAAGAAGCAGCTGTAGTTAGAAGCAGTCGAATGAACCTCAGATTCACCAAAATTCAAAGTCCAATATTTTAACAACTTTTATATGATGTACCGTTTTGTTTTGAGCGTCATTAATCCGTGATAAGACAAAGACGGACATGGTAATTTAAATTAAAAACTTGTTTAAGATGAAACAGCTTATTCATATTAATCAGTTATTTGATTTTTTCAGATTATGTATGAATATAAAAAAAGGAATATGATTACCAATGACACAACTCTCTACAAGAGACCAAAATGACACAGAAATTAACAATTATAGGTCATCGTTATTTGCGAATTTGGAAATAAATTGGGGTCACTGACTTTGTTTCGTCAATAATCCATCATGAGTTTCACCTGTTCGTTTGCGCGAATATGAGCATAATTTAGTTGTTAAGTTACATTGAAATAATCAAATGATACGGAACCTACAAACACGTTTTAAAAAATGTTTTAAGAAAAGAAGATAATGTGTGTGTACTCTTTCAGATTAAGTTAAAAAAAAAAAAAGAATATCTCTTCAATGGATCCTCAATGCTCTTCAACTTTGTATTGATTTGGCTTTTTAACTATTTTGATCTGAGCGTCACTGATGAGTCTTATGTAGACGAAACGCGCGTCTGGCGTATAAAATTATAATCCTGGTACTTTTGATAACTATTTACACCACTGGGTCGATGCCACTGCTGGTGGACGTTTCGTCCCCGAGGGTATCACCAGCCCAGTAGTCAGCACTTCGGTGTTGACATGAATATCAATTATATGGTCATTTTTATAAATTTTCTGTTTACAAAACCTTGAATTTTTCGAAAAACTAAGGATTTTCTTACCCCTGGAGTAGATTACCTTAGCCGTATTTGGCACAAATTTTTGGAACTTTGGATCCTCAATGCTCTTCAACTTTGTATTGATTTGGCTTTTTAACTATTTTGATCTGAGCGTCATTGATGAGTCTTATGTAGACGAAACGCGCGTCTGGCGTATAAAATTATAATCCTGGTACTTTTGATGACTATTTACACCACTGGGTCGATGCCACTGCTGGTGGACGTTTCGTCCCCGAGGGTATCACCAGCCCAGTAGTCAGCACTTCGGTGTTGACATGAATATCAATTATATGGTCATTTTTATAAATTTTCTGTTTACAAAACCTTGAATTTTTCGAAAAACTAAGGATTTTCTTACCCCAGGAGTAGATTACCTTAGCCGTATTTGGCACAACATTTTGGAACTTTGGATCCTCAATGCTCTTCAACTTTGTATTGATTTGGCTTCTTAACTATTTTGATCTGAACGTCACTGATGAGTCTTATGTAGACGAAAAGCGCGACTGGCGTATAAAATTATAATTCTGGTACTTTTGATAACTATTTACACCACTGGGTCGATGCCACTGCTGGTGGAAGTTTCCTCCCCGAGGGTATCACCATCCCAGTAGTCAGCACTTCGGTGTTGACATGAATATCAATTATATGGGCATTTTTATAAATTTTCTGTTTACAAAACCTTGAATTTTTCGAAAAACTAAGGATTTTCTTACCCCAGGAGTAAATTACCTTAGCCGTATTTGGCACAACATTTTGGAACTTTGGATCCTCAATGCTCTTTAACTTTGTATTGATTTGGCTTTTTAACTATTTTGATCTGAGCGTCACTGATGAGTCTTATGTAGACGAAACGCGCGTCTGCCGTATAAAATTATAATCCTGGTACTTTTGATAACTATTTACACCACTGGGACGGTGTCACTGCTGGTGGACGTTTCGTCCCCGAGGGTATCACCAGCCCAGTAGTCAGCACTTCGGTGTTGACATGAATATCAATTATATGGTCATTTTTATAAATTTTCTGTTTACAAAACCTTGAATTTTTCGAAAAACTAAGGATTTTCTTACCCCAGGAGTAGATTACCTTAGCCGTATTTGGCACAACTTTTTGGAACTTTGAATCCTCAATGCTCTTCAACTTTTTATTGATTTGGCTTTTCAACTATGTTGATCTGAGCGTCACTGCTGAGTCTTATGTAGACGAAACGCGCGTCTGGCGTATAAAATTATAATCCTGGTACTTTTGATAACTATCTTCGACTTTCAAAATATTTTCATGTTTTTTTTTCTCATTTGTTTTTGATAAATGAGTTGTCTTTCTTCGAAAAACTGAATATGCTTTTATGATCAATTTTCGATAACTTTGCTTCATCGTTGCCTATCTTTAGCAACATAATTGAGATAGAAAAGCAAAAGAAAAGATGCCACTGACCAACATCTAGACTGACATTTGTTTCTCTTTTTCTTCTTTTCGACACTTTCAGTAGTTTGAGCCACCACACTTTTTAATCAACTGCACTTTGCCACTGAAATTCTTGACGGACGGAAAGAAGTACGGACGGGCTACGGCTAACCATAATCTGTTCATAATATCTGATTTATAACATTCTTATAGTCATGTTTTTCAATGACCCTAATGCGCGTCATTGACCTCTGATAGAAATGATGTAAATAAGTTGAACAGAGGTTTTTTAAAGCGCTTTGCAGATCCACAAAACTAACACTATTTGATAGGATTGTTTTTGTATTTTTAATCTATGAATGTTAAGGAAGATCAAGTTCTGCGTCAGTTGTTTAAATGCCACAGAAACATAGACCACGCTTATGATTCCTTAGTATTGGTAAGTTACTTGAATAGTATAAAAATAACTACTCATTATATATACGTGCAAGACAACCTATTTTCGAACACCGTGGGATTTTGTTAGTTTTTTTTTGTTGGGGACGTGGGGCAAGTGTGACAAGTGGGGTGAACAGGTTAATGAACGTGATCTTTGTTTTGCCTCATATGATAAGCATAAATAGGGTGTTTTATATACATTGTTTTTATATATCTGTATCTAGTTCATTTATCTTTTATAGTCGATCTTTTACTATATTGCTTGTTTTAACCTAAAACATAGTAATATGCATCACCTTATATTCAAAGGCTGGTTCTACTGCTTCTTGTTCCTGAATTTCTGCATCCATGACTAATATGATGACTCCCGGAATTAAATGTCAGTTCTATTGTCTATAAAATATCCAAACAGGTTTGAAAACTCATTTGCATTCTTTTAAAAAAAAATTAAAAAAAGAAAATGATTGCATGCGAGTATTTTGGTGACAAAGGGATATTTAGAACAAAACCAGCGACACTTAAAAAAAATAATTACCGCTCGGTATGACGTAGCATTCTAACAAGAGATTACAGAAAGTTTCTCTTAACGTTAATGTATCCTGCTTCAAAGATGAAAGCCACCCATGTTGAAATTATCAATGCACTTGTCACTCCTCAGCACACAAAGTCACGCAAGGAGAAAAGTTAACAACAACTACTATACTCCATAAGCCTGTGCTAAGTTAGGTACGTCCTACAGTACGGATAAGTCCCCGCTTCCTGCAATGAAGGAAAGACCCACGGCTAAAGAAAGAACTGTCCGTGCTACATAAAAAAAATATCTTCATTGATAATTTATGGTCTATAAAAAGCGTATGATTTAAAAAATTCATCGTCTCATTTGCAATTATACCACTTCTTCATTTTCATATAAAACTCGCTATGCATATTGCATAACATTGCTTCAATATCGCATCGCAATTTAGTTGAAGCTACAATCATGTTAAATATGTTCATTTAGAAAGCGATTTCGTATTAACTCAGTAAATGAAGAGAACCATTTTTCACTCTACTTACTTCTTTCAAGACAGTCCAGCGTACTGTTTTCTAAATTTTAACACTGAAGGTGTTTAAACATAATTTCAGTTTCTAAGGAAGGGTTATATTACAATACATAAACAAACAAAACAAATATATATCTGAAATCCCTTCCATGTATTTAAATGATGCTTGTTTATGATAATCATTCAGAAATGATACCCTGATCTGGGTTGCTTTGTTAAAAAAACACAGGTCACCGTTGCATAATTTTACTAAGTTATTTGCAATACAAGGATAAACTATCCGGGAGACTTATAACAGCTTCATGTTTATCTCATAAAACCTTTTTTTTTTTGTTAGCACTATATATAGCTAGCTTTTATTTTGTACTAGTAAAGAGATATTTTCAAGGTTTTTTCCATCACAACTATAAACTGCAAGGGTCAATATTATGCGGCCAATTATTCAAGTATTTCATAAATATTTTCTTTCTGTCGTGTCGTTTTTTTGTTATTTCTTTAGATTTTCTGCTATCGCCGGTATTTCTCAATAGGCAACTGAAACTTTTATAACTTGAAAATTGATATATCTTAAATAGTTCAGTCAGTTGAACAAATAATTAGTACATGTATGTATTCGTTCATGTTGTTCCTTTGTGTCATAGCTTTTTTCACCTAGTCCTCACACCTTTTGATAACATGACCGTCACTGCCACTTAATATACTGATATATGAATTGATTTCATTGTCGAATTAAAAGTGATTGCATATTGTGCAATGAAAGAAGGTGTATGGTGCTTTGGTGTATGGTGTAATGGTGTAACGTGCGATCGGTGATGGTGTGAATGAAAGGTTTACGACATTTAAAAAACTATGCAAAATAACATATTTTAAGTTTTATACAATAATTTACAATATTGTGATCAAAATTCGTTTTTTTTTAAATGAATAAATAATTTTGCAATCGCACGCTTTCTTTGAAATTAAGTGTTATGGATCAGGGTGTATGGTGTTATAGTGTATGGTGAATGGTGTAATGGTGTATGGTGTTCATGGGAAGTTTACACCATCAAGGACTGGGTATATGTAACACAAAAACTGATCCAAAATATGTGTGAGGAAGAACAACTGACAGCCTCACTAATTACCATTTACGGTCACTATCACAAAGGTTATAAGGTCCATAGATCAGTTCATAGTAAAAGACAATTATCTTGTATTAACTCCTTTTGAAGTTCAAGCAATCTCAAAATTTTGATTATGTCCTCGATAAGCAGATGATAAGTCTTTTGGTTAAATTTTCGTTAAGATCGACAAACTACAGTCAATGTGTAATGCTTTGCTTTGGGTTTTTTAGACTTTAGTCTTACAGTTAGACAACCAGAAAAGAAAGTTATTCTTAATGCATAGAGACACATTTTTTGGAAATTACAGATAACAGTATTGGCCAGTAGGAATCGTAAAATATGAGTTTAACGATTTTGAAATTATGGCGTACTTGAAATTAATAGTTATTCAAAGGATGCCGATGTTCCTGGTACGTAGTTGCAGATAAACCATGATTTTAAGTGTTTAACGTAAAGTGAGAGTTGAAATGGAAAATATGTCAATTTCACAACAACTCGGCCAAAGAGCAGAAAACACCAATTTTATATAGCCTTGACTTTGCAAATTTTGACTAAACACCAAATCATAAAACCACGAAAAGCCAGGTTATTAATC
Source organism: Mytilus edulis (assembly GCA_019925275.1). NCBI lineage: Eukaryota > Metazoa > Mollusca > Bivalvia > Mytilida > Mytilidae > Mytilus > Mytilus edulis. Next base: position 24,731,975 of record CM034354.1, read on the forward strand.
CACGACAATTAATTAATCCCCAGTATAAAACATTAAAATATATTGACCTTTAAGTTTCGACATTTACCCTAAATATTTAAGAATAAAAACATTCTGCCTTGTACGTAATATTTGATTGAATTGATTTCTCTGTATGTTGTGTTGGTACACCACTGTCCAAAAATACCCATATTAAACGCTAAACATTCGTTATGTACATATCCCAAGTCATGAGCATTAGGTCCGGTGGTTGTCGTTGTTGTGTTTGCTTATTCTAGGGTCTTCCCCTAAAGCAGGGTACATGAATAAGACGACGAAAGACATCGAAACGAAATTATAACGTTCCGGTTGATAATTATCCTTTTAAATGTCATTTCATAAAATCTCAAATAACTGAATATTTTAAAACCAGTTGTATGTACAAACATAATTTCAGTAACAATGCATTTTGTAATAAGAGATATTATTACTGAATTTTTAAATTTCTAATTATAATATTTCATAGGTAAAGCTGGGTGTGATTATATTATTACATTGTAGGACAAAAGGCGTCAATAATTTAAATATGTGATGTTATTGTCGAGGTTGGAAATAAATAAAAATAGAAAAACCCGCTTCGTTCCATTATTCCTCATCAAAGTGGGTGTCAATTAAATTTCATGTATCTCAGTATTTAGTATAAATTTCATTTGCTAAATCCTTTTCTTCCAAACACATGTTATAAATATTAATTCTAGTAACAAGCATACTAAATATTAAAATATAATATTTCCTAGTTTAAATTAAGTGTCATTTATATTACCCGGACATGAAAAAAGAAACTATAAGTTGTTTTGCAAATTATTAAGCATACGTAATGAATTTGAACAACATAATTAAAATGCAAATTTCTTCTCTTACACCACGTTCAGAGTTTCTTCGCATGATCTTTAGAAGACGTATAAAAATTCTTCATATATATGTTCATAGATTATAGTTATTGTAGATTTTTTATACATTTACATGTACTTCTTTTATTGTTCCTTTCATATTTCTTCTCTTACACCACGTTCAAAGCTTCCCCGCATGCTCTTTGGACGTCATGAAAACATTATTCGTATCTGTTCATAGATTATAGCTATATTTTACTACAGTATATTGTAGATTTCTTATACATTTACTTCTTCGTGTGTTCCTCTCGACTTTTAAACTCATCTACCAAATACGTTGATATGCTTCTTAATTATCCGAAGGTTTTGTTTGCTCTGTTCTTTAAAATGAAGGTGTTAAATATAGATTCCACAACTGCAACAAGTTTGTTACGATATTTATAATTAAATTTTAATATTTAAAGCGCGAGGCTTGCCGAGCTTTTAAATTATAGTAAAAATTTAACTGTCGAGAGTGGAGAAGTAACGTAATACACGAGTTATAGGGGTGGAATCTGTTTCTCTAATGATTTTTATTCTTCTTTTTCAAAGATTTGAAGAAAGTTGTTTACTTTTCATGTGACTTCATCAGGCATGGTCGCCTTTTTTCATGACGTCACAATAGGAAAATTCAGAAGAAACCAAGTAGATTATTCACTAGTGAGGAGAAATATTTTTCTCACACCGATCAAGAAATGTGAAAATAGCGCAAAATTAGAGAATTAAATGTCCAACCAAATATAGTTTTGGTTAATAAATTCCTATTCAATGTCAGTCGTCAACGCACAGGTGAAAGGTTAGTATCATCTAGAAAGAATATCAAATTGAACAACTAATTGGACTGCGTCAAGACTTGTAAGATATTCTCGTTGTTTTAAATGTGACTTTTAGACGCAGTTTATAGAAATAGCATATTTGCCTTGTTTTCGATGAAGTGCGATATGATGATTTATTGATTGATTGATTGGTTTAACGCCTCCTCTAAGCACTACTATGCTATGCCGTAGAAGTCAGATTTAAATAGGAAGCCTGAGTGCCTGGAGAGAACAAGCGACTCTCTTAAGGAAAACTGAAAATCCGTGACAATAAACATTTGAATCGAGTGCGGGATTCAAACTCACTACATCAGTGTTAACTTTGATATGCTATTGATACAGTTTTTAAGCATAGAATTTGAATTTGATAGTGAGTCCTGATTATGCTACATAACAAATCTTTTCACTTTGTTTAAAGAGTAAAATATCGAAAATACTGAACTCCGGGGAAAATTAAAAATTTCAAATGACAAAATCAAATTATAAAACACATCAAACAAATGAACTGTCATATTCCTGACTTGGTACTGGTATTCTCAAATGTAGAAAATGATGGATTGAACCTAGTTTTCTAGCGCTCAACCTCTCACTTGTATGACAGTCGCAACAAAAATTGAAAACGATTCCTCTAATGTTATTAGCACCAGACAGACCATGTACAGTTTGTTTTTATTATAGATTTAATCCTTTACAGTATTTATAAATGCCTACCCTATACTGACTGTCAGTCGTATTATATGTAGTAGCAGTATTTGTACAGTTTCATAGTTTCACAATGTTTCAGTTGATACCTAGTAAAATAAAGATTATCTAATTAATTTGAAACCTGGAATTACAGTAAAGCTTACAAAATGTATTGATCACACTAATGAGACTGTCCATGCTGTCATAGCATCATTAAAATTATCGACTGTATTTTCAAATAGTAGAGAAAACAATTTTAACCATTTAAAAAAAATACACGTTTTTTTCATCCATTTATCTATATTTACTTCTATTTATATTGTTGTTTATGTATGGTACAATGATCATGTTCCTATCTACAACAAAGCAACAGAGATCCGGTTATCAGTATTGAATAATTCTTATATATATATATTATTTAAACACGGGAAGCTCTTTCATATGTCATGTTTGTTTATCTGTTGTTAAATAACTCTTCCTTAGGTACTAAACTTATGTATGGATAAATACCCTCTGTAGTTAACAGTACGTTGAGCTGTCTAAAAAGGCATGTAAGTACATTTATAAAGCTTTCAACATTAACTGAGGTAGTATCAAAACTTTTTTTAATAAAAAAATATTATAACTGATAATAATTTCGACTAGGTATTTGTTTAACCAGTTATATTAATTGATTGTCGGTTGCATTTTGATAATCAACCGTAAACTAAATATAAGTCAAATACAGACTGATAATGTAATGGCATAATCAAAAAACGACAAAACACACACAGAAAACGTAAAACTGATGCATTTTATATCTATCAAAACAGTTTAATGTATTCAGAAGATTGTGTTGACATTTGTTATAAATTTCGCAAATTGCGTAAACAATACTGTAAATGATGTAAAAATCGTATGTTGAATTTGATTTTTTTTCTGAATGAAATTTTTTCTACGAAAGAATTAATGCATGAGATGACATTGTAGAAGCTTAAGCATAGCAAAATTCTAAAATTAAGGAGTTACGTAGTTATAATAATATTTCCTGTTTAAACTATATGCCAGAAAAAAAAGTCAAAACCATTACAGTTGTTTGCATGATTGGCACACTGACTTTCAATCTAAAATGTTTTTATATTTTTTTTTTATAGTTTCATGTACTCATGTATTCATGATTTACTTAAACTGCTCATTTTTTTTAAACTCTGTATCTACGTTGAAGCATGTCTTCGTAAAAATCGTAAAAAGGATTATGTCAACTGAATAAACTTGATACAACGATTGTATGTGTTCAAAACCCCATAACAATGATTATTTGATTCCATTCAAATATGACGCCATATATTTTTCTCAATTAAATTGTATGCATAGGGGAAATCAGAAAAGCCCTATCTTATTGGTACAAGCATTGTATCTTTTGTCAGTTTTTGTAATCTTGGTTTACTTAAAACGTAGATAAACGTGTCTTTTTGTGTTTTTTTGTATCTTTTTGAATTTGAATACGAACTGAATTATGAAAAAAAAATGTTATAAACCTTCCTCAAAATTATCAAAAGTACATTAAATGCAAACATGATCAACTAAAAAATGGAGGACATAATCTAAATGATCATTTTCAAAAATTTTGATGTATAATATGACCGTTTTGTGTATCTTCGAGTGTAGATTATGTTATTGTACCAGAAAATAGATGCAAAATAAAATTATTTATATAATTACTATAGTTACTATCTGTAATTCGTGTATTTTAAAACATATGGTGTGTTGTCGAGTCTTTATATAATTGAACAAAATATGTTTTACGCATGAATATGTTTTTAATTTGATAGATGCTTGTGTGCTTTATTTTATAAACTTTTGTTTTAAGATGGTTACACAGTGATGACTGATGTATCCATATTTTGATTATTCAATTTATTATGTCTGTTTTGTTCACGCATCGTTGTAAATATAACGGAATTTGATGAGACTGTTGTTAAAGTGAGAGGTTTAGCGCTAAAAAAACCAGGTTCAATCCACCTTTTCTACTTTTGAAAATGCCTGTACCAAGTCTTGAATATGACATATGTTGTCCATTCCTTTGATGTGTTTTGTCATTTGATTTTGCCATGTGATTAGGGACTTTCCAAATAAATTTCCCTTGGAGTTCAGTATTTTTGTGATTTTACTTTTAACGTGAAACGAAATGAACAGATTTATAACATTCTGAATTTAAGCAAAATAAGTCCTTTTGTGGCAAATATACACTTCATCTGTCACTGAAATGCTGTATCACTATCATAATTGCTTCTTTAAAAGCAGTGATAAATATAAGAACTTGTAGATCTTTTAAGTTATTTTAACAGTACTACATCTTTCTAGACGGATATTGATTCATACATCATTGACACGTAGACACAACAGGTCTTGATTGACGTATAATTTAGCAGCTTCCATTGATTGTTAGTTCGTTTGTAAAGCTGTAAAATGGAATCAAAGGTAAACATTTCTTTTGGATTATTTAAGGATCTTACTTAAAATTACATAACAGTTTTTGCTTTATAAATGTTTTGATATGGGCGTCGCTGGTGAGTCTTATGTGGACGAAACGCGCGTCTGGCGTACTAAATTATAATCCTGGTACCTTTGATAACTATTTAGGCAACACCTACTCTTAATTATAATAAAATGTTTGTAAATCATACAAATGCATTTCAAGCATCAACTAATATAAAAGGTGTTTTTGTCTAAATTTCCCTTTATGTATTTTAATCAAAGCACATTTATTACTTATCATTAACACATTTGTACATATTTGATGATGATATTGACGACAATGGCGACAACGACGACGATGTTGATGATAATGATGATCATGATCATGATGATTTTTCATTGAAGATAACGTTATACACTGAACGAGATTTCAAGGGAAGAAGCAAAGATTTCACACAATCATGCCAAGATTTACTTGACGACATCACCACGAGTTCATTGAGTGTCAAATGTAAGAGAGGGGTGTAAGTATACCAAATTTTATATACGTTTTCAAAATGTCAGTTTATGAAAAAAATTGTTGAAAAAAGAAATATCATATAATTAAGACATCATTTTTTGAAGAAGAGAAAAATCGAAGGTAGCTGTAATAAACACATGATTATCATTTCCAATAGCATTAGCATTGTATGTATATAAAAAAATATCAGAATATAAGCTTAATGTCTCGATAACCATAATTAAACTGTCATTCTTTCATGGGCTACTATACCTATTCGGTAGTTTGAAACTTTCCTAGATATACCCACTGGAACTGTCCTGTAATGATCAAAGCTGTAAATGTTTCTCTTGACAATATTTATATACGGTATAGCAATAAAGTTTATTGTCAAATTGTAGACATTCCTATTTTGCACTAATTTTGCCCCTTTATAGCAGAATTTTTCTTGTATTGTTATGAATTACGGTTTATTTTCAAATTAAGTAAAAATCCTGCTAACTTACGTTCATTTGATTACTTTAAAAACACTTGCCATCAACTTGGTGATACTTTTACTTAAGACAATCAGTAATTTTATATTTTTACTGGCGAAATATACCCTAACGACTTTAATTCAATTCAACCTATACTGCCATCATTTATAGTCCTTTGGTAGATTTTGATATATCAATTTTACACGGGAAACTCTGTGAATTAAATGCATGACTAAAGAAAAGTATTTTTGTTCCCGATTGTTAACTAGTATTTTAGATCGGAGTGATCCTGTTAGTCCTTCTTATGATGTGTTTATTACAATTTGTTATACATGATCTGTTAAATTTAATCAACTTTACTTACGTATGTCTGGTACACTATTAAGTCAGACATTTTCCTAATCACAAATTAATTAAACTGTTACCAAATGATCATGATGATTGCATAGATACAAAGATTTGGTTAAAAAATCTTGACCTTACCGGTAGACATAGAAAAGGGGTTTCACATTCTCAATGTTACTGTGATGTTGTTTAAAAAAGATGTAAATTTGGAAATAAGCCATATAAACTGATTGCTCTTTAAGCTTATTCTTTAAGGTTTTCAATTTGACACAGAAATAAAACCTGTAGTATAGTGGTTGTTGTTGGTTCCTGTCTTGTTTTTGTTTGACGTAAATTGTTTTGTTATCGATTAGAGCGTTTTGTTTTTTCGTTTGAATTCATTTTCATTTGTCATGCCAGGGCCTTTTGTTGCCGACTATACAATATGGGTTTTTATATTTTAATGTCCTAAGTTGGTATATAACTGATTTAAACTACTTCATTTTATCTCTGGTTGATAGATGGTGTCATTATCGATCATACCACATTTTTTTTCAATCGGCATTGATAGATCATGATCACTTTCTTGCCGACTTCGCCCTTTATTCATATAAAGCATGCTGCATGAAAAAGATATCCAGAAAGAATGAAAAAAAAGCTAGCATCGTCCATTTTCCGATGCATAGATTATGTCCTCTTATAAAATGTTAAGATTGCCAACAATGTTGAACTCATCTATCCAATCGAACTTAAATTAATGAATACCAATGATAGAGTCAAGTCTACCTCATATATTGGTTAACTAGTAATTTTAGAACTACAATTTTCCATAGAAGAGTTCAGCTTTCAATTTGTAGAATTTTTATTACTGTGTAGCAACATTCAAACAACGCCCGCAAAATAATTGTATATCGCCGCGTTGATAAGATATTCCAGGTCAAATTGATATATTTTGTCTCTTTAATAACTAGCTGTCAAACAAGAATTTACGATATCACATAGTTTTGTGGTTTAGTGATCATAAATATATAAATTCATTCGTAGAATAGTCAATTCTAATAGAAGATTTACGATTAACATTTATGCATCCGTTTAATTTATTTAGGTGGATATTATACACTGAAAAAAATTACAAAGGAAACTATTTCGTCCTACAAGATGGAGACCAACATACAAGTATATTCTTTGGAGTGATATACAAACCCTTCGAAAATTTAGGAAACAGGGGTTGTGCGTCGTCTTTAAAATTACTGGACTGCAAAGTAAGTATAGAGTACTTTCAATCAGAATTTAAATGTAAATAGTTCAGTTGCAATCTATACTTTCCGGTCTAGTTTATTCCATTTGCTAAGGATACAACTTTCAGTTAAATTGTGCATTGCACTTTTCTGTCCAACATGTCATAAAACACGTCATTTTAGTATAAAACATTTGATCGCTTATATTTCTTATTAATTCGTCTTATTTCTTCAAGTAAAAAGGTCGATGTCAACTTAATCAAAACAAATTACAATCAAAAAGGTGTAAACACGAAAAAACAGGTCTAACGATAAAATATATATGTATTACTTCATCGAATTAGAACAATTACTTTTCAATTTCTCAAATTTTATTAGATACAAGAAGGGAGGATACAAATCCTTATGTCTTCGAAAATTAACATTGCCTTGATAGAAAAGACAAAGGGAGGATTGAAACAAACCATCAAAATTACGAATGTGAACACAGATGTTCCCCAAAAAAAAAAACATTATCCTATTCACTAATATTAGGCTTGAAATTCAGAAAGCCAAACGCAAATTTCGCCTACTTAAAAGTTATCAGTGAAGCTGAAATCAAACAGTTGTAATATCAAATAATTAACATCAAACACAACAATTTGAATACGTTGTTCCAAATCTGACTAAAACCATCAATACCATGTGCAGAAAAACCAATAACAGTCATAGTATTTAGTATGACGGTAAACTGTCACGTCTGTTCTGTGATTAGGAACAACAAATTTAATCGTTTTGTACAAAATATTTCTATTCTCTTATCAATAAAACTGTTATATTCAAATTTACCTACATGTATCTGCGTTATTTTATTTAACGCCATCAGGTTATAATTTTCTTTTTGACATCGTTTTAAATCCCCCTTTTTATAATGCATTTATAGATCAAATTTATGCGTTCAGTGTATGTGCACTTGTTTTTGTCGTTTTGATCGAGTTAAACCGTTTCAATTGCTATTTTACACTGTGTCCTTCTGTTTTGAAATGTTAAATAACGGTTTCAGTTAAGGGTGAAGGTTGGTGCCTGTTATCCATGATTGTTATATATAAAAAAAAATATGGTCTGATTGCCAATGAGACAAATCGCCACAAGAGATCACATGACACAGACATTAACAACCATAGGTCACCGTACGGCCTTCAACAACGAGCTAAGTCCATACCGCACAGAAAGCTACAAAAGAACCCGAAATGACAATGTAAAACAATTTGAATAAGAAAACAAACGGTCTAATGTATTTACAACAAAAAAATTAACGAAAAAACTAATATGTAACACATAAACAAACGAGGTTTGTTTGGCCATAATGTTATCTCTATTATTAGACTGGTAATTTTTTATTGTCCCTTATCTCTCTATAAGAATAATCGCTTACCCTTAAATAAGATTATATTGTATCCTGCAAACGACAAAAAGTAACTGTTATATGATCAAAATTTTGTATATGTCTTCTATGTTTTACACGTCTGTTCCTACCGTTTGACAAATAAAATTCTAAAAATCTGTTTATCAAAAATTCCCTTACATTTAGACGAATAAATTATCCTTAAATTCACTGTCAGTTTTAATTGTAAGAGGATGTCGTAGTACCCGACAATAAAAGACTTTCAACATCAATTGCTATTTCTCGTCAATCAAGAAATGAGTTGAAAATAGAGATACAATTTTAAAGGTTTCAAGTTCTTAAATGGTCTTTACAAAAAGCTAGGATGATTATTAAGATGACAGTAGACCAAATAATAACGACAGTTTATAGATTTCTTATTGAAGCTCCATTTTTAGGATTTCACCGAAGAGCCGAAGTGTACAGTGTACGAAGACTGTTGTTTTTCAGGGCGGTCGCTGACTTTCACTGACGATGTACAAAACCTTAAACACTATAAATTTGATAAAGAAGTGTCTTCAATTCAGGTGAAAAGTGGTGCGTAAGTATCTTTCCTACTATAAAAAAATTACCCTTTTCCATGAAAATATTTAAGTAATAGTAACCTCTTTCTTTACTGCATCGAGATCAAATAAGGTTTAAACTATTCTGTAAAAAAATTGAAATTATTAAGAAAAAAAGCTTACAACTCCCTCAGGCAATGGTAATCAAAATTGGATTTGGCGTATCTTTTTTGTTACTTTTTGTTATATTGTTCCTTAAGGATTGAAATAAGCAAACAAAAAAAGTTTGAGTTCCTGATGTAAGTAAAACCAGAAAATCATTTTGATTCCAAGAAATGTATTTGCTTACTGCAAAAACATGGAAATATACACATTATAATTATACTATATCATTGCTACATTTTTAAGTATGCAACTGATTTTTTTTAATATAGACTGTGTTGATTGTTCCTCATAACAAAAAAAAAATAGCTTACTGGTTAAATTTGTGTTTTAATTATTATATTAACATGCGATCGTTTAGATTTTAAGCACTAAAATCTAACAATATTGCAATACAGACTTTAAATCAGGCATGCTGTCAAAGTTTCATGTTTAACTGTTTGACTTAGTTTTAGACTCATTTTTTCATAATGCAAGAGGAATCACGTACAGAACGTTTAACGTGATTTACGTCACAAGCATATGAAACATGAACATTTCACTAATTAAATATTATTTCAATAGGTGGATTGGATACACTGCACCTTCTTACTTTGGATTGCAAACTCTGTATCGGAAAGGGTCTTATAAAATGTCTGATGCCCCACCAAGGGATAACGGAGGAATGACCAGTTACAGCCTGTGTTCGTTCAGAAAAATCATCTTGGTAAAAATATATATATATATATATTTATGTTATTTTTGTTATATACTTAAGGTAGATGTTTTCCTCCAATTTGGGTTTTGAAAAGGCATATAACAGTCGGTCTTGATCTCTTATGAAATGTATGTATTTCATGTGCAAGACGTTTAATTTTGATAAAAAAATAAGTGTTTTATCATATTTACGGCTGTATTTAACAAAAATCAGATTGTTTTAAACAACTTTGCCATATAATGGTAGATAACTTAGATAAAATGGGATATAATTGATAAAATAACTGTTATAATAGAATGTGTTGTGAATTTACCTATTTTATTATATAGCAAGAAAACGAGGACTAGTGACCCAATTATTTCTTTTTCTTATATGAAAGAATATTGTAAGAGCTATTCTCGTATTTTATCATAGAACTCTATTGTGGGGTTTTCTTTTTCTTTTATTGGGTTTTCCATGGATATTCCATACACAATCTGACTTTTTTTTACAAACCGTAGCGTGAAAAAAAGCACGGTTACCTATACTTTTTATCATATTTAAAAAAAAAAAAGTATGATATAAACTACATTTTGATAGATTAAAATAAAAATCTACGGATTTTAATTGAGACCACCTATCTACCTTAATGTCAACAGTTATCAACATGTGTACAAAACTTATAGACAGAAAAAAGTTCTCATCAAGACTACAACAGACAACACTAACTGTAAATGAAACAGACAAGACCAAACAACCGTGTAACGAACAGTACACGGAAAACTAAAGGTTGATAGTTATCAAAGGTACCAGGGTTATAATTTAGTACGACAGACGCGCATACATAAGTCTACATAAGACTCATCAGTGACGCTCATATCAAAATATTTATGAAGCCAAAATAGTAAACATAATAAAATCCTCAAGCTGAACATTTATCAAATCATAGTTTCTGTAAACATGAACACATGGTGAGTCCCAACTCAACAAACTATTCAAATTTGTTGTTATCAATAACCATCCCCTACAAATAAGCCGTATGACATTCAAAGTAGATAATTATATTTTCATATTATATTAGTTTATATTCGTCATTTTATACAACCATATAACCATTATTGTATGTTTATGTGTTGAAGAAACCTGCGGGTAAGATGAAGCTGAAGAGTATTGATTATGACTTGAAAAAAAGTAAAATCCAAAATACAACCTCAACTGTCTTCAGTTGGGCTCAAGTGAATAATACATCAGTAGAACAGACTGTAACAAAAACTGACGAAGTGACAATACAAAAGGAAGATACGTATGAGTTTAGATGGGACAAAACATCAAACATATCAGGTATAGCTATGCTTAATTAAAGGAATTTCACAAGATATTACCACGAAGGATTGAGGTTTTAAAATTTGAAAATCACGTGCATCCAATGTTAGAATAAGAACAAGACTGTGTTTACTAAGAGAAACAATAACATCATATAACAATTTTTTTTCCTCTGACCCAATTTCAGACCTTAATATGTGAAGCAGGTAATCTTCCTATCAATTTAATACTAAAATGTCTGCATATGAACATAATCTATATATTTCATCTTTTATTTGTATGTTGAAAATATTATTTGATTCCTCAAAACCGATCTCCTTTTATATTTGCATATAAGTGCAAAACATCTCATTTCAGGAACTATTAAAGTAGATGTTGATATTCCGTTTGGTGCTTCCGCAGGAATCAGTGTAACTAAGAAGAAATCCGTCAATATCGGGAGTTCTGGAGGAATAAAAACGTCAAAAACTGAAACATGGATTGCTGATTATCCGTCAAGAATTCCACCGTATTCTACGTATGTATAATATATTTACTGAGTTGTGCCTTCATATTTATACACGCTATTTACCTAAGGTAGCAATACACAGTTAGGAAAAAAACTTAAAATTGACACTCATAATTTTTAAACATCCTCTTTCCCCTCCTGTCTAACAAAGAAGGCTTTATATGTGTGTTATGCATGTATATACTTATAGAAAGAGAATCTTCCATAGATTTCATTTCTAATGGTCATAAGGGTGAAATATAATCCCTCTTGGGTGTAACCATGGCAACAATCTGCATTTCTTGGATACAAAATATAGCAAAAAAGGGGGGTGAACATGTCACAAAAGTCTCCAAAATTTGGTCTAAAGGAAAATTTCAATCAATTACAGTGATACCTTTCCTGAATCCATAGGTTTATATCTATCAAGTGGTCCAAAAAAAATCATATGCTTATCTGCTCGTTTTTCCATAAAATTGAATTGAAAAGATCGAGCGCAAAATCTTTGTTGATAAACACTACAATAATTTATGGACCTATGAACGGTACGGATAGGAAAATACGGACTGTCAATCATATAAATGGCCTATAAAACATGTTAAAAATAATCAAAATAATCATATAGACCCACTAAGAAGGCTATATTATTCTTCAATTTTCTAAAAATCAATTTTATTGTACAAAAACTTTCATATTTAAAAAATTCACAGGGGCCATAATGCGAAACTAAACTTCTAACTGTGTATTGCTACCTTAAGGATTAACAATTTTTTTCCCAATTCCACTTTAAATGGATTTCTGTTTTCTACTAGCTAAAACGAGCAAATTGGCCTGCTAGTTTTGAAAATCGGTTCAGAAATAAATATTTTATGAAGGTTAGCAATTGACACTGAAATGCAACAAAAAAGTGATTTAATGATTCATGCCATGTCAAAGTGCATTTTCTCCTTTTTTTGTCAAATTTCTAAAACTATACCTTCTAAGCCTGTCTTTTCTAGTTTAAAAACTTAAATTAACCTTAACAGTAGACAAATTATACAAGTTAAAGCTATTTTAAAGCTCTATAATGTCAATTTTGTTGTGTATTACCATACCAAAGCCTTGGTTAAAATTTAGTAAATACTGAATTCATTTATAACAGCGGGGAAAAAATTAGGCTTAATTCATGCTAAATTGTGACTTTATACTTGCTAAAATAATAAATTTGATTTAGTCGCATGAAAAAATATAAAGCGTTCCCTTCTAAGGTTTCTACATAACGCGCAATCTTCTTTTCCAAGGGGTAGCCAATAAAGTATCAATTTATGACGGAACCAAGTCTTTGTGTCAAAATGTCTATATTGGTTGCTAAGGACAATAAACAACAAAACTAACATATATTGTCATTCTAAAGGTTGTTTCTCCCTCAGCATTGTATCTATAACCTAATTATCAATAGATTTGTGGTATGATTTGTCTTAAAAAAAGCAATTCTTTGCTTTGCCAAATGCCATAAGCTTAAGGTAGCAATACACAGTTAGGAAAAAAACTTAAAATTGACACTCATAATTTTTAAACATCCTCTTTCCCCTCCTGTCTAACAAAGAAGGCTTTATATGTGTGTTATGCATGTATATACTTATAGAAAGAGAATCTTCCATAGATTTCATTTCTAATGGTCATAAGGGTGAAATATAATCCCTCTTGGGTGTAACCATGGCAACAATCTGCATTTCTTGGATACAAAATATAGCAAAAAAGGGGGTGAACATGTCACAAAAGTCTCCAAAATTTGGTCTAAAGGAAAATTTCAATCAATTACAGTGATACCTTTCCTGAATCCATAGGTTTATATCTATCAAGCGGTCCAAAAAAAATCATATGCTTATCTGCTCGTTTTTCCATAAAATTGAATTGAAAAGATCGAGCGCAAAATCTTTGTTGATAAACACTACAATAATTTATGGACCTATGAACGGTACGGATAGGAAAATACGGACTGTCAATCATATAAATGGCCTATAAAACATGTTAAAAATAATCAAAATGTTCATATAGACCCACTAAGAGGGCTATATTATTCTTCAATTTTCAAAAAATCAATTTTATTGTACAAAAACTTTCATATTTAAAAAATTCACAGGGGCCATAATGCGAAACTAAACTTCTAACTGTGTATTGCTACCTAAACAATTAAAGGAGTTTGGTTCATTTTATAGTTATCCTAATTGTTTTTCTGTTCATTGTTGCAAGTAAAACCAACAGTGAAGAACAATTTTCCATAGGAAAATTCTTCTTCGCATAGACATATATTCAAAATAATGTTTCGTTAAAGGGAGATTAACTGCTGTCTGAACCAAGACATTATTTCAGGTATGATTTAAATAACATACTTGTTTACCTCTATTCTCGACTAATGTCCTTTTTCCTAATTATCAGACACGAAACACCTTCACAGAGAAAGACATTTTCACATCATTCCAATTAAATATATTGTCTGGAGCCAAATTCTTTGTTGTCAATTTTTAGCAAATGAAAGCTCTAATGTTTGAATACTATCCATTTCTCTCTTTTTCTTTTTTTTATTTTATTAAAAGATGTTTTCACAACGAAATTGAATAGCTCTATGCTTCTCTGTATTACAATTTTAACATTTGAAAATGTTTTAAATTTTACATGCCAAAACAAAAACACTTTTTGTAAGACATTGATATTGTTTTATATGATTGTAGAGTTACAATGACATCGAAATTATCCGAAGGAAAAATCAACATTCCATTCACCGCCATATTGTATTACGGAGACGACATCGAAAACACATTTGCAGAAAAGGGTGTTTTTTATGGATGTAACTTCTTTGATTTCCATACCGAATTCAACGAAACAAAATTACCAAAGCTAACATAAACATTCCATATCTTCTGTATTTGTAATGTTACATGTATAAAAAATATGTCTTATCTTTTCATTGTATACCACATATATATAGTAAGTATGCGGGTATTTTTTTTTTATTCATGCCATAAAGCATTACCCCTTTTTTTCAATTTGGAGCTATATCTCGGTCAGAGAAACATATTTCTCCTCACTAGTGAAATATCTGTTCTACGCAAATGTTTGGTCGATATCTATCATCTGTTCTTAGTTCCTTCTGATTTGACCTTTTGTGACGTCATGAAAAAAGTGACCATGTCTGGTATCTATGATGAGTTTACTATGACGTCACATGTATAGAACACAACTTTCTGCAAAGTCTTTGAAAAGGAAGGATACAATTATAAGAGAATTCAACCACTATAACTCATATATGAATTGAAAGCAGTGGGTTGATTTTACATTATAAACTACTTTTCATGTTTTCCTTATAAATTCGGACATTAAAAATGTTTACATATAAAGTAGAATAGTAGTATTGACAATTAATCAATGTTTTATAGTTTTGATAATTCATATGTTTATATTTTGTGTTTTGCTCGACTCATATGGCTGTAATTTGTTAATAGAATTTTATCAATTCACTTGTCTTGCTCAGTCAATATATAATTCAGTGAGAAATATTAATATTCTCCTCATATTACGTCCAATTTTGTGCATATTTCTTCTCATAACTTGTAAAATCATATGTAAAATTAATTTAGAAATGCTGCAACTTGACACACTTCATTTATAAACCATGTTCCTGAATTTTAAAGGTAAAACTGGAAAACTTTAAAAAAAAAAAAAAAAAAAATAGGCTTTCGTTGAAATGAAGCTTGTCGTTTTGTACTGTTTCTTGTTCTTCCATGAGTTTTATAAATCTGAACCGTGAAATGCTGTTACTGAAAACATCCTTTTAATTCTCGTACACATGTCACATAACAAAACTGATAACAATCTGACTAATTACTATCCTCTCTATCCTATCTTTCTCGCACTTTATATATCATTAATTATAGGCGGTATCCCGATGGTTCCAATGATAGGGTACCTGGCGGTTCTAAAGATATACCTGACGGAATATATAATTCTAATATGACGACCTATTATCATCAACCAGTATAATCATAGTATATCCAGCTTTAGCGCTTGTATACATAAAATTGGCTGTTTTTTATCTTTCAAGAACCATAACTCCTGAACAGTAAAAGTCAAAATCGACATTAAACTTGACCTCCATTTTGTCATCAGTAACAACATATTAAAATTTGAAAAGCTTTAGTTGAACAGTTCATGAGTAAATGCACGGACATGACTGGAAACGCCATTTTTCAATCTTTCAAGAACCATAACTCCTGAACGGTAAAAGTCAAAATCGTCATTCTTGAACTTGACCTCCATTTTGTGATCAGTAACAACATATTAAAATTTGGGAAGCTTTGATTGAACAGTTCATGCGTAAATGCACGGACACGACTGGAAACGCCATTTTTCAATCTTTCAAGAACCATAACTCCTGAACGGTAAAAGTCAAAATCGTCATTCTTTAACTTGACCTTCATTTTGTTGTCAGTCACAACTTATTAAAATTTTAAAAGCTTTAGATAAACGGTTCATGAGTAAATGCACGGACAACATTTGGTTGCCGCCCGCCCTACTGCCCGACCACCCGACCGCCGCCGTACATCCCCAAATCAATAACCGACATTTTTGTCACAAAAATCCGGTTATTAAAATGATATTTATTTAATTTATATACCTTATATTTGAGGGAATTATTTTCTTTTTCTTTCAAAAAAAACTTAATGTCAGACTGCTGATATATAAAGCAAAGGATTGTTTTCGGATAAACACAATACATTTAAATTTATCAATAAAAAGTAAGCATTTAATGTTGAATGGTCTGAATTCAAATATTCATACAGAGAGTTTTATATTTATTAAAAACAATAAAATTTCAAAAAGGAGATTTATATAACATTGTGTTGCTTTTTCAAATAAAAAAAAACTAAAGATATATAAGTATTAAATTTTACCTGAAGCAGAAGAGAAACAATGTATCCTTCACAAACTATGTCAGTGCTATTTCATTTCACCCATTGAAATGATCATTACCTATGTTTTACATTTGGTTCATTAAAAAAAGGTGAACTCTTTTTTAGGTTTGAATATAACAATGGGAAAGAATAGTTTTGTAAGGTCACTCGTAAGTGTGAATATGTTCTAAATTGGTCAGACAATACCTGGTTATGTTTTATGAAGATTTAAGCCCTCGGCTTCGCCTTGGGCTTAAATCTTCATAAAACATGACTAAGTATTGTCTAACCTATAAATTGACACTATTCCTATATGAACCATTTTAAGAAAATATTTAGACGAAGTGTTCTTTGGTTCATACTTTTATAAATAATAGCTATAACACAGATAGTTCGTTAATAAAACTTATCTTTTAAAAGTTAATACAAGGACAATATTTCTTTACAATGTATAGATATAAATATATATAGACTCGAGTATATCAAGGGGGTATTCTTTCATCCAAGTAGACAATACAGTTTTTAGATATTCTATGTGTATGAAAAAAATACTAAAATGATAAAAACAGTGTACTTTGTGGTTTCAAAAAGATCAAGTCAAAATTGTCGAACGACATTGTTCTTAATTAATTGGTTAAGTTTGGAGATAGAGTGCGAATAGACAATATTATAAATGAAGGCAACAGTAGTATGCCGCTGTTCAAAATTCATAAATCGATAGAGAAAAAACAAATCCGGATTACAAACTAAAACTGAGGGAAACGTATCAAATATAAGAGAACTATGACACAACAAAGACACAACACCGAAATGTAAAACACACAGAAACGAACTATAATGTACAAATGGCCATTTTCCTGACTTGGTACAGGCATTTTATGAAAAAATGGTGGGTTGAACCTGGTTTTGTGGCATGCCAAACCTCCCGCTTTAATGGCAGTGTTAATTATAACATTAAAATGACAACATTACACGACAGGGTTACAATACATAAACAGATAAATGGGAGAAAATATAGGACAGAGAAACAAACGAATAATAGTCATCAAAAGGTAACAAGTTAAAAATATTTTATACGCCAGACGCGAGTTACGTCCACACAAAACTATTGTCAGATGTACAAAGTTTGAAAGCCATAACAACTAAAAAGTTGAAGATCGCCGAGGACCAAAAGTCCCAAAAAGCTGTGAGGCCACAATGACTCTATAATAGATATACATGATTAAACTGAAGTGGTGACTAGCTATAGAATAAAAAAAAGGAATACAGTCATAAATATATTTACTTGAAGTTCTTTTTTAGAATTTTACTGAAGAACTGTCCGAATACGATCGTTATAAAGGGTCGTTCTCTAAATTTCAATCATCACATCTTTATAAAAGCTTTTAACTGCAGTTTTGTATTCTCTTAAATAAAAACTGATACGACCGCAGATGTCGATTCCTGAACAGTTGGGCCAAATTTGGACATAATATTTAAGCTTTATACTGTCTGATTTTGGATGTGATCAAATTTTTTTACTTAATATAGGTTTCTGACACAAAAATAAAGGTGTACAAAGATCTTACAAATCTATTGCGGAATACTGTGCATTTGAAGATTTCTACTTAGAACTTTGAAAACTTTGAAATTTGAATAATTTTGAAAAAAAAATGATCTCCTTTAAAGAAAAAAGGTAACCAAATTCCCTCTCCCCCCCCAAAAAAAACCTTTTTGAATCCCCCCTAGAGGCAACTACTTCCAAACTCAGTCCCTATCGTACCTTTGTGATATGGAACCTTTTGGTAGAATAACAGAGAGATCTTTACACTTACACGCTAGTTATTGTCCGGAAACTACAAAAATGTTTGTTTTTGGCATCATATCACCCAAAATATCACAACCTTCTACTTTAAAGGGAGGAAAAGGAGTAAAATGTTGCTTGTGGATTGAGAAAAGGATATAAACTAAGGAGGTTTAGTATACAGATATATTTTCTCAATTATTGAATACATGTATTAAAAGCTAAGATAGTACATCAGATAGAATACGTGTAGACTTGGCAGTGGCGGATCCAGAGAGGGTTCAGGGTTGGAATCCCCTTTTTTAGCTCACCTGGCCCTAAGGGCCAAGTGAGCTTTTCTCATCACTTTGCGTCCGGCGTCCGTCGTCGTCCTTCGTCGTTAACTTTTACAAAAATCGTCTCCTCTGAAACTACTAAGCCAAATTAAAGCAAACTTGGCCATAATCATCATTGGGGTATCTAGTTTAAAAAATGTGTCCGGTGACCCGGCCAACCAACGGCACTCAATACACCAACTATATATTTGAAGACAGAACTACCATGTATCGAGAGGAAAACAATAAAAAGCTGATGTTTCTTTCTTTTCCTTTTTTTCGGTTATAAGAAATGCATTCATTTGGTACCTATAGAAACTACAATTTGGCAACATAATTTATTCCGTTATTTGAAATTTTTTAATTATTATATCTCCTTTTCGTATTATACAGTGAAACCTGTTTAAACCGAACCTCTTTGGGATTTAAGATTTTGTTCGGTTTTGGCCTATATTCTATTTTATAAGGTTCACAACACATAAAATTTGATATAACAGTGCTTTAGAACATGTTTGGTTGAAACGCGCATCTGATACCAATATAAAATTTCAATCCTGGTATATGTTAGACCGTTGGTTTTCCCGTTTGAATGATTTTACACTAGTAATTTTGGGGCCCTTTATAGCTTTTTGTTCGATGTGAGCCAAGACTCCGTGTTGAAGGCCGTACATTGACATACAATGATTACATTCATAAATTATTATTTGGATGGAGAGTTGTCTCATTGGCACTCACACCACATCTTCCTATATCTATTTGCTGTACATCTCTTTTACAAATTCGGACAGAAATGTTCTACAAAATTGTTGATATTCTTGACGTAGAAGATTCCGTTTGTTTCTTTAATCAAGATGATGAAGAAATTGTCGAGTCGTTACTTGGAAGTATGAATCATACCATGCAAACTATAAATTCTGATGTATGGAGCCTCTTGATGTGCCACATAGCAGATTATATGTATAAACTATAGCAGGTCTTCAATTATGATCTTTATAGTCACATATTTAATCTTAACTAATGTTTTTCTTGTATGAAATTGGTGAATTATAGACGGGGTTTTTTTCCCACTATTTCATATAATTATGTAACTACCTATGGACTTTTTTTTTATTGCTGTTTATATACTTTGATGTTGTTTAGAATATGTAAATATGTTAGTGTAATGTTTTTGATTCTGTTCTTATAATATAAATTGTAAAATCTTCATATATATGGAGGAAATAAAGATAATCAATCAATCAATCTTATGAGAAATATGAGGTGATAGAAATGTTTTTATGTAAACAGCTTTCTTTTCATCTGCTTAGATAGGCACAAATTAACAATAAAATTGAGAATGGAAATGGGGAATGTGTCAAACAGACAACAACCCGACCATGGAACAGACAACAACAGGAGGTCACCAATGAATGTTTATGATTCCTTCCATACTGGATACATATGCACTTTTCTAGGAACCACATCTGTGGTTTCGTGGTAGCGTGTTCACCTCGAGTACAAGAGTTCACGCGTTCGAACCAAGTCCGTGACGAACCAAAGACTTAATAAATTTGCTTCAACCTTGCTAGGCACGCGGCATTAAGTGAGAATAAAGACTGGTCGGCCTAGAGTCGGAAAAACATAAACGGTACCATTTTTGTCCGCACCCGGTACGCTTTTAAACAGTCGACATTTTAAGGGTAAGCGAAAGAAGGGATCCCGTAGACCGCCCTACGTCACGATTCATGAATTATGCATATTCTATTTATAGGCTATTTTTAAACGATTCGGAAAATACTAATGCTAAAAATAGAATTTTCTTAACATATAAAACTATCTTTAAAAAAACGATGCAAAATCATTAACTTTCATGTAGAGTGGAAAAGGGTTATTTTCGTGGAACGTGATCGCGTTTTTTTTTTATTTCACGTTCAATGTGTTTTTTACTTTTTTATTACACGTTCAGTCGTGCAAAACAGCTAGGTGTTCAACATGTTCTGCTTATGTAATTTTTATACGTGCTTCGTGATTCAAATGCTTATTTTGCGTGCTCAGTATTTTTCAAACAAAAAATCAAACACCAGACAGGGATCATCAACATGGTCAGGAACGAAATTGATTTATGTTTAAACATATTTATTTATAGTGGATTGGGAAACAAGTTTTGCAACTTATATTAATCCCTTTCCACTTTGCGGGTGCGAGTTTTGCCTTGTAGCGGCATAAGCCTACTCTTTTTCGAAATCTACAAGGGTGTCTTTAACGTGCAAGAGATATGGCTCTCTCTTAACACGGGTCAGCCATTTATCGTCCCCTTCCGACGGACTATCATCGTTTCCTCAAGACCATACTCGCAAATGGTGTCGAGGGAGAGCCGAAAATTGAGTTCCTGAAAAATTTCATCCCAAACGGGGAATCGAACCAGGAACCTTAAGTGTTAGTAGTCCGATGCACTAACCAAAAACACCACGGCTCTCTACAAATTGATTTAATTTTGTTTCCGTGAAATGATAACATGGATAAGGCGGCAAGGTCAATGATGTTGTTCCTTTATTTGCATTTTAAAATATCTTTATATACTTTTTTAAAAGCTGTAAATCATTTATATCATAAATGTGTACACACTAAATAGGGAATATTAAGTAAAACAGAGAGTTCATATATACAAGAGGACAGTGACTCAGTCACAAAAGGTTCACCTTAAAGTCTTTATTTTTTGTGCAACGTTCATGACAGAAATTATTTCACGTTCAACGTAAAATTGTGTCTTAAATAGGAAAATGTTCCGCATTACAGTAGCATATATCATTGTGCCCTCATTAAGCAAATACATATTCCTTTTTAAGATATATATGATATTTCACATATATATGACACACAGTAGTGGTGCCTTAATCATGTTAATTATGTTGTAAAGACTTGCAAATGTCCCATGCACGTGATCCCATGGCTTTGAATATACTATGGACTTAATAATATTTTTATTATCTGCTTAATAGAGTACTTTGATGTAGGCAAATTGAAAAAAAAACATGTAGCTTACACGTTCTTAGACACGAGACATTTCCTTAGGGGTGGTGGTAGTGGTGGTTGTGGGGGATGCTGGTCTTCGTTTCCCCTGTTAATTGTTTATAATGAAGCTACATGTTCTATTAGGGCGTTCTGCAGGATCTTCTGGGCGGTCTACATGATCCCCTGTTGTCTGAACCTTATATTTCTACTATATAACGTTCTTTAGGATCTCCTACATTGTTTGTTTATCATGTATATACTAAAGGACGTTCTACAGGATCCCCTGGTCGGTCTACGGCTCCCCTGTTTTCTCAATATAATATATCTACTATAAGACGTTCTATAGGATCCCCTATTGTTTGTTAATCAAGTATATACTAAAGGGCGTTCTACAGGATCCCCTGGGCGGTCTTCATGATCCCTTGTTGTCTGAACATTATATATCTACTAAAGGACGTTCTATAAGACCCCCTGTTGATTGTTTGTCATGATTATACTATATGGCGTTCTACAGGATCCCCTGGGCGGTCTACAGGATCCTCTGTTGTCTTTACATTATATATCTACTATAGGACGTTGTACAGGATCCCCTGGGCGGTCTACAGGATCCCCTGTTGTCTTTACATTATATATCTACTATAGGACGTTCTATAGGATCCCATATATTGTTTGTTTATTATCTATATACTAAAGGGCGTTATACCGGATCCCTTGGGCGGTCTACAGGATGCCCTGTTGATTGTTTTTTTTAAATTTATACTATAGGGCGTTCTACAGGATCCACTGGGCGGTCTACATTTTCCCCGTTTGTTTAGAAATATATATCTACTATAAGACGTTCTAAAGTATCCCCTGTTGTTTGTTTTTCATTTAACTAAAAGGCGTTCTACAGGATCCCCAGGGCGGTCTACAGGATCCCCTGTTTTCTCAGCATACTATATATACTATAAGACGTTCTATACGATCCCCTATTGTTTGTTAATCATGTATATACTAAAGGACGTTCTACAGAATACCTTGGGCGGTCTACGGGATACTTGTTGTCTTGACATAATATATACTATAGGACGTTCGTAAGACCCCCTGTTGATTGTTTTTCATGTTTATACTATAGGGCTTTCTATATGATCCCTTGGGCGGTCTGCAGGAAACTATGGGTGGTCTGCAGGAATCCATGTTTTTCAACATAATATATGTACTATAGGACATTCTATAAGACCCCCTGTTGATTGTTTTTCATGTTTATACTATAGGGCTTTCTATATGATCCCTTGGGTGGTCTGCGGGAAACTTTGGGTGGTCGGCAGGAATCTCTATTTTTCAACATAATATATGTACTATAGGATGTTCTATAAGACCCCCTGTTGATTGTTTTTCATGTTTATAATATAGGGCGTTCTAAAGGATCACCTGTTTTCTCAACATTATTTATCTAATATAAGACGTTCTATAGGATCCCATGTTGTTTGTTTATCATGTATATTCTAAAGGACGTTCAATAGGATCCCATAGGCAGTCTACAGGATCCTCTTTTGTCTGAACATTATATATAAACTATAGAACGTTCTATAGGATACCTTATTGTTTGTTTTTGATGTATATACTATAGGACGTTCTACAGGATCCCCTTGTCGATCTACGGCTCCCCTGTTTTCTCAATATAATATATCTACTATAAGACGTTCTATAGGATCCCCTATTGTTTGTTAATCAAGTATATACTAAAGGGCGTTCTACAGGATCCCCTGGGCGGTCTTCATGATCCCTTGTTGTCTGAACATTATATATCTACTAAAGGACGTTCTATAAGACCCCCCGTTGAAATGGATGTCATGATTATACTATAGGGCGTTCTACAGGATCCCCTGTTGTCTTTACATTATATATCTACTATAGGACGTTCTACAGGATCCCCTGGGCGGTCTACAGGATCCCCTGTTGTCTTTACATTATATATCTCCTATAGGACGTTCTACAGGATCCCCTGGGTGGTCTACAGGATCCCCTGTTGTCTTTACATTATATATCTACTATAGGACGTTCTATAGGATCCCATATATTGTTTGTTTATTATCTATATACTAAAGGGCGTTATACCGGATCCCCTGGGCGGTCTACAGGATGCCCTGTTCATTGTTTTTTAAATTTATACCAAGGGCGTTCTACAGGATCCACTGGGCGGTCTACAGGATCCCCGTTTGTTTAAAAATATATATCTACTATAAAACGTTCTAAAGTATCCCCTGTTGTTTGTTTTTCATTTATATACTAAAAGGCGTTAAACAGGATCCCCAGGGCGGTCTACAGGATCCCCTGTTTTCTCAGCATAATATATATACTATAAGACGTTCTATACGATCCCCTATTGTTTGTTAATCATGTATATACTAAAGGACGTTCTACAGAATACCTTGGGCGGTCTACGGGATACCTGTTGTCTTGACATAATATATACTATAGGACGTTCGTAAGACCCCCTGTTGATTGTTTGTCATGTTTATACTATAGGGCTTTCTATATGATCCCTAGGGCGGTCTGCAGGAAACTATGGGTGGTCTGCAGGAATCCATGTTTTTCAACATAATATATGTACTATAGGACATTCTATAAGACCCCCTGTTGATTGTTTTTCATGTTTATACTATAGGGCTTTCTATATGATCCCTTGGGTGGTCTGCGGGAAACTTTGGGTGGTCTGCAGGAATCTCTATTTTTCAACATAATTGATTGTTTTTCATGTTTATAATATAGGGCGTTCTAAAGGATCACCTGTTTTCTCAACATTATTTATCTACTATAAGACGTTATATAGGATCCCATGTTGTTTATTTATCATGTATATTCTAAAGGACGTTCAATAGGATCCCCTAGGCAGTCTACAGGATCCCCTTTTGTCTGAACATTATATATAAACTATAGAACGTTCTATAGGATACCCTATTGTTTGTTTTTGATGTATCTACTAGAGGACTTTTTTACGGGATCCCTTGGTCGGTCTGTGTAATCCCGTCCTTTCTCAACATTATGTATCTACTACAAGACGTTCTACAGGATCCCCTGTTGTTTGTTTTTCCAGTATATACTATAGGGCGTTCTACAGGATCCCCTGGTCGGTCTACGGGATCCCCTGTTTTCTCAACATAATATATCTACTATAAGACGTTCTATAGGATCCCATATTCTTTGTTAATCAAGTATATACTAAAGGGCGTTCTACAAGATCCCCTGGGCGGTCTTCAGGATCCCGTGTTGTCTTTACATTATATATGTACTAAATGGCGTTGTATATATAAGACCCCCTGTTGATTGTTTTTCAAGTTTATACAATAGGGCTTTCTATATGATCCCTTGGGCGGTCTGCAGGAATCTTTGTTTTTTTAACATAATATATGTACTATAGGACGTTCTGTTGATTGTTTTTATGTTTATACTAAAGGGCGTTCTACAGGATACCATGGACGGTCTACAGGATCCCCTGTTGTCTTTACATTATATATCTACTATAGGACGTTCTATAGGATCCCTATATTGTTTGTTTATTATTTATATACTAAAGGGCGTTCTACCGGATCCCCATGGCGGTCTACAGGATGCCCTGTTGATTGTTTTTTTATGTTTATACTATAGGACGTTCTGCAGGATCCACTAGGCGGTCTACAGGATCCCCATTTGTTTAAAAATATATATCTACTATAAGACGTTCTAAAGTATTCCCTGTTGTTTGTTTTTAATTAATATACTATAGGGCGCTGTACAGGATCCCCTGGGCGGTCTACATGATCCCCTGTTTTCTCAACATAATATATCTACTATAAGACGTTCGATATGATCCCCTATTCTTTGTTAATCAAGTATATACTAAAGGGCGTTCTACAGGATCCCCTGGACGGTCTTCAGGATCCCCTGTTGTCTTTACATTATATATGTACTAAATGGCGTTGTATATATAAGACCTTCTGTTGATTGTTTTTCATGTTTATACAATAGGGCTTTCTATATGATCCCTTTGGCGGTATGTAGGAAACTTTGGGCGGTCTGCAGGAATCTTTGTTTTTCAACATAATATATGTACTATAGGACGTTCTGTTGGTTGTTTTTCATGTTTATACTAAAGGGCTTTCTACAGGATACCATGGGCGGTCTACAGGATCCCCTGTTGTATTAACATTATATATCTGCTATAGGACGTTCTATAAGATCCCTATATTGTTTGTTTATTATTTATATACTAAAGGGCGTTCTAACGAATCCCCTGGGCGGTCTGCAGGATGCCCTATTGATTGTTTTTTTTATGTTTATACTATAGGGCGTTCTAAGGATCCACTAGGCGGTCTTCAGGATCCCCATTTGTTTAAAAATATATATCTACTATAAGACGTTCTAAAGTATCCCCTGTTGTCTGTTTTTCATTTATATACTATAGGGCGTTTTACAGGATCCCCTGGGCGGTCTACAGAATCCCCTGTTTTCGCAACATAATATATCTACTATAAGACGTTCTATAGAATCTACTATTGTTTGTTAATAAAGTCTATACTAAAGGGCGTTCTACAGGATCCTCTGGGCGGTCTTCAGGATCCCGTGTTGTCTTTACATTATATATGTACTAAATGGCGTTGTATATATAAGACTGTTGATTGTTTTTCATGTTTATACAATAGGGCTTTCTAAATGATCCCTTGGGCGGTCTGCAGGAATCTTTGTTTTTTTAACATAATATATGTACTATAGGACGTTCTGTTGATTGTTTTTATGTTTATACGATAGGGCGTTCTACAGGATACCATGGGCGGTCTACAGGATCCCCTGTTGTATTTACATTATATATCTACTATAGGACGTTCTATAGGATCCCTATATTGTTTGTTTATTATTTATATACTAAAGGGCGTTCTACCGGATCCCTATGGCGGTCTTATAGTATAAATATGAAAAATAAAGAACAGGGGAACATTTAGAATTTCCTATCTAAGATGCATATTTTTTTTTAACAAAAAGGGATTCTGTAGACCGCCCTTTAGTATATAAATAGTAAACAAACAATATAGGGGATCCTATAGAACGTCCTATAGTAGATATATAATGTTCAGACAAAAGGGGATCCTGTAGACTGCCTAGGGGATCCTATTGAACGCCCTTTAGTATATAAATGATAAGCAAACAACATGGGATCCTATAGAACGTCTTATAGTAGATAAATAATGTTGAGAAAACAGGTGATCCTTTAGAACGCCCTATAGTATAAACATGAAAAACAATCAACCGGGGGTCTTATAGAACGTCCTATAGTACATATATAATGTAAAGACAACAGGGTATTCTGTAGACCGCCCAAGGGATCCTGTAGAACGCCCTTTAGTATATACAGGATTAACAAACAATAGGGGATACTTTAGAACGTCTTATAGTAGATATATATTTTTAAACAAATAGGGGTCCTGTAGACCGCCCAGTGGATCCTGTAGAACGCCCTATAGTATAAACATAAAAAACAATCAACAGGGCATCCTACAGGATCCCCTGGGCGGTCTACAGAATCCCCTTTTGTTAAAAAAAAATATGCATCTGAGATAGGAAATTCAATAGGTTCCCCTGTTCTTTGTTTATTATGTATATATAATAGGGCGTTTATGATCCCTTGGGCGGTCTGCAGTATCCCCTGTTTTCCCAACATTATATATCTATCATAGGACGTTCTATAGGATCCCCTGTTGATTGTTATTCATTTTTATACTATAGGGCGTTCTACAGGATCTCCTGTTGTCTGAGCATTATATATTCTTCAGGATCCCGTGTTTGATTTGTATGCATCTAGGATAGGACCTTCTATAGGTTCCTCTGGTTTTTTTAAACATTTATCTACTTTACGTAATTACTAGAGGGCGTTTTATAGGATCCCCTGTTGTTTAATAGTCGTGTATCTGCATGCTGAATCCCCTGTTGGTTGTTCATTATGTATCTATAACAGGGCGTTCTATAGGATTCCCTGGGTGGTCTATATGATCCCGTATTGTTTAATAATCGTGCATCTGCTATAGGCCGTTCTTTAAGATCCCCGGGTCGGTCCATAGAATCTCTAGGTCGGTCTATAGGAGCCCTGTTGTTTGTTCATAATGTATCTATTGGAGGGCATTCTACAGGATCCCCTGGGCGGTCTATAGGATCCTGTTGTTTGGTAATCACGTATCTACTAGGGAGCGTTTTATGGGATCCTCTGTTGTGTCTATAGGATCACCTGTTGTGCAATATTCGTGTATCTGCTATAGGGCGTTCTATAGGATTCCCAGGGAGGTCTATAGGATCCCCTGTTCGTTGTTCATGTATCTATAACAGGGTGTTCTATACGATACCCTGGGCGGTTTATAGGATCCCCGGGTCGGTCTTAGGATCCCCTCTTGTTTAATAATCGTGCATCTGCTATAGGACGTTCTTTGTTATCCCTTTCAAAGGGGGCATATTGTTATTGTTCGTTTCTTTTTTTTTCATTTCGTTTATAATATATCTTCTTAAGTGTATAATATATCTTATTGAATTAATAAGATATTTAAAGTTGATAAGATATCTTATAAAGAGTAAATTATATAAAATATCTTATATATTATATATTATATGAGATATCTTGTATAGTATATTAGATATCTCATATCTTATATATGAGAGAGAGATTTTATATATCATTTGAAATATCTGATATATTGTATGAGCTATCTTGAAGTTAGAATAAATAGTAAAACGGCTTGCCATATATACTCATTGAATCTATTATCATTAATAGACAGTACATCATCAATATATCGGAAAGGGATATTAAAAGACGGGTCAATTTCTTTTCTCCTGTCTGTACAAATCCATAAGAATACGAAAACAAATAGAATTGGCATTGTGAGCAGAGGCGGATGTCATACTGTTGTCAAGATTCCAGACGACCTTGCCATTGCTAGGTTACCGTCAGCAATTTTGAAATAAAATTTATACTAAAAAACACAACTACATACTGCTAGGTACATGTAGTTCTGAGGATCATACAAATTGTTGACACCTACTTTGTATATTGAATATCATGGTTCTATGCTCAGGAATACTAGAATTATATACAAAAAACATTAAAAAAAATACTGTTGACCAGTGTTTATAGTAATCGAGACCATCTTGGACCATCCCCTTATTAAAAAGCACAACTTTATATAATGGTTTACATTATGCCATAATTCAATAAAGATGAATGTGTCTATCCTTTTCCGAGAACTTGTCCATAGAATCCTCTGCATGTTGTTTTTTCAACATGTTTCTGCTAGAGGGTGTTCCATAAAATCCCAGGGTCGGTCTATAGGAGCTCTTTAGTTTTTTCATCATGTATCTATTGAGCGTTCTATGGACCCGGGGATCCCAAAGAATTCCATTTAACAGATGTGCGATTATGAAACAATACGGGATCCTATAGACCGCCCAGGGGATCAGATAGAACAACATATTATAGATTCATGATTAACAACCAACAGGGGATCCTATAGACCGCCCCGAGGAACCTATAGAACGCCCTATAGCAGATGCACGATTATAACACAACACATGATCCTATAGACCCAACAGGGGATCCCATAGAACGCTCTCTAGTAGATAAATCTAGTGAATACATGATAACCAAACAATGGGATCCTATAGACCGACCTAGGGATCCTATAGAACGCCCTATACATATACACAACTATTTAACCACAGGGGATCATATCGACCGCCCATGGGAGCATATATATAACGCCCTCTAATATATACATGAAAAACAAACAACAGTCTAACCTATAGAACGTCCCATAGTAGATATATAATATTCAAACAACAGGGGATCCTGTACAGCGTCCTTTAGTAGATATATAATGGTCAGACAACAGGGGATCCTGTAGACCGCCCAGGGGATCCTGTAGAACCGCCCTTAGTATATACACGATAAAAAAAAACAATAGGGGATCATAAAGAACGTTCTATAGTAGATATATAATGTTCAGACAACAGTGGATCCTGTAGAACGCCCTTAAGTATATACATAATAAACAAACAATATATGGGATCCTATAAAACGTTCTATAGTAGATATATAATGTTCAGACAAAAGAGGATACTGTAGAACGTCCTTTAAAATAAACACTAACAACACCAACAGGGGACCCTATGGAACGTCCTATTTTAGATATATAACGTTGAGAAAACAGGAGATCCATGCAGACCGCCCAAGGGATCATAAAAGCCTTATAGTATATACATGGCAAACAAACTACAGTGGGACCTATAGAATTTCCTTTCTCAGATGCATAATTTTTAACGAAAAAGGATCCTGTGCACCGCCCTATAGTATACACTTGAAAAACAAACAACAGGGGACCCTATAGAACGTCTTATAGTAGATAAATAATGTTTGAGAAAACAGGGTATCCTGCAGACCGCCCAGGGGATACTGTAGAACGCCCTATAGTATAAACATGAACAAAAAACAACAGGGAATCATATAGAACGTCATATCGTAGATATATAATGTTGAGAAAACAAGGGATCTTGCAGACCGCCCAGGGTATACTGTAGAACGCCCTATAGTATAAACCTGAACAACAAACAACAGGGGATCATATAGAACGTATTATAGTAGCTATATAATGTTTAGAAAACAGGGGGTCTTGCAGACCAACCAAGTGATCCTATAGAAAGCCTTATAGTATATACATGATGAATAAACAACAGGGGAACATTTAGAAGGTCCTATTTTAAATGCATAATTTTCATCAACAACAGGGGACCCTGTAGACCGTCCAGGGGACCATGTAGAACGCCCTATAGAATAGACTTAAAAACCAATCAACTGGGGGTCTTATGAACGTCCTTATAGTAGATATATAATGTTAAAACAACAGGGGATCCTGTAGAACTCCCTATAGTATATACTTGAAAAATAAACAACAGGGGATCCTATAGAACGTCCTATAGTAGATATATAATGTTGAGAAAACAGGGGATCCTGCTGACCGCCTAGGGGATACTGTAGAACGCCCTATAGTATACACTTGAAAAACAAACAACAGGGGATCCTATAGAACGTCTTATAGTAGATATATAATGTTGAAAAAACAGTGGATCCTGTAGACCGCCTATGGGATCCTGTAGAACGCCCTATAGTATACACTTGAAAAACAAACATCAGGGTCCCTATAGAACGTAATATAGTAGATATATAATGTTGAGAAAACAAGGGATCCTGCAGACCGCCCAGGGGATACTGTAGAACGCCCTATAGTATAAACCTGAACAACAAAAAACAGGGGATCATATAGAACGTGTTATAGTAGATATATAATGTTGAGAAAACAGGGGATCCTGCAGACCAATCAAGTGATCCTATAGAAAGCCTCATAGTATACATGATAAATAAACAACAGGGGAACATTTACAAGGTCCTATCTTAAATGCATAATTTTCATAAACAACCTGGGAACCCTGTAGACCGTCCAGGGGATCATGTAGAACGCCCTAAAGTATAGACTTGAAAAACAATCAACTGGGGGTCATATGAACGTCCTATAGTAGATATATGATGTTAGGACAACAGGGGATCCCGTAAAACTCCCTATAGTATATACTTGAAAAATAGACAACAGGGGATCCCGTAGAACGTCATATAGTAGATAAATAATGTTGAGAAAACAGGGGATCCTGCAGACCGCCCAGGGGATACTGTAGAACAACCTATAGTATAAACATGAACAATAACAACAGGGTGCCCTATAGAACGTCATATAGTAGATATATAATGTTGAGAAAACTGGGGATCCTGTAGACCGCCTATGGGAGCCTGTATAACGCCCTATAGTATACACTGAAAAACAAACAACAGGGGATCCTATAGAACGTCCTATAGTAGATATATAATGTTGAGAAAACAGGGGATCCTGCAGACCGCCCAGGGATACTGTGAACGCCCTATATTATAAACCTGAACAACAAAAACAGGATCATATAGAACGTGTTATAGTAGATATATAATTGAGAAAACAGGGGATCCTGCAGACCAACCAAGTGATCCTATAGAAAGCCTCATAGTATACATGATAAATAAACAACAGGGAACATTTACAAGGTCCTATCTTAAATGCATAATTTTCATAAACAACCTGGGAACCCTGTAGACCTTCCAGGGATCATGTAGACGCCTAAAGTATAGACTTGAAAAACAATCAACTGGGGGTCATATGAAACGTCCTGTAGTAGATATATGATGATAAGACAACAGGGGATCCCGTAAAACTCCCTATAGTATATACTTGAAAAATAGACAACAGGGGATCCCGTAGAACGTCATATAGTAGTTAAATAATGTTGAGAAAACAGGGGATCCTGCAGACCGCCCAGGGGGATACTGTAGAACGACCTATAGTATAAACATGAACAATAAACAACAGGGTGCCCTATAGAACGTCATATAGTAGATATATAATGTTGAGAAAACAGGGGATCCTGTAGACCGCCTAGGGGATCCTGTAGAACGCAATATAGTATACACTTGAAAAACAAACAACAGGGGATACTGTAGAACGCCCTATAATATAAACATGAAAAACAAACATCAGGGTCCCTATAGAACGTAATATAGTAGATATATAATGTTGAGAAAACAAGAGATCCTGCAGACCGCCCAGGGGATACTGTAGAACGACCTATAGTATAAACATGAACAATAAACAACAGGGTGCCCTATAGAACGTCATATAGTAGATATATAATGTTGAGAAAACAGGGGATCCTGTAGACCGCCTAGGGGATCCTGTAGAACGCAATATAGTATACACTTGAAAAACAACCAACAGGGGATCTTATAGAACGTCTTATAGTGGATAAATAATGTTGAGAAAACAGGGGATCCTGCAGACCGCCCAGGGGATACTGTAGAACACCCTATAGTATAAACATGAACAACAAACAACATGGGGCCCTATAGAACGTCCTATAGTAGATATATAATGTTGAGAAAAACAGGGGATCCTGTAGACAGCCTAGGGGATCCCGTAGAACGCCCTATAGTATACACTTGAAAAACAAACAACAGGGGATCCTTTAGAACGTCCTATAGTAGATATATAATGTTGAGAAAACAGGGGATCCTGCTGACCGCCCAGGGGATACTGTAGAACGCAATATAGTATAAACATGAACAACAAACAACATGGGGTCCTATAGAACGTCCTATAGTAGATATATAAAGTTGAGAAAACAGGGATCCTGTAGACCGCCTAGGGGATACTGTAGAACGCCCTATAGTATACACTTGAAAAACAAACAACAGGGGATCCTATAGAACGTCTTATAGTAGATATATCATGTTGAAAATACAGTGGATTCTGTAGACCGCCTATGGGATCCTGTAGAACGCCCTTTAGTATACACTTGAAAAACAAACATCAAGGGATACTGTAGAACGCCCTATAGTACGAAACATGAAAAACAAACATCAGGGTCCCTATAGAACGTAATATAGTAGATATATAATGTTGAGAAAACAAGGGATCCTGCAGACCGCCCAGTGGATACTGTAGAACGCCCTATAGTATAAACCTGAACAACAAAAAACAGG
Source organism: Mytilus edulis (assembly GCA_019925275.1). NCBI lineage: Eukaryota > Metazoa > Mollusca > Bivalvia > Mytilida > Mytilidae > Mytilus > Mytilus edulis. Next base: position 24,765,559 of record CM034354.1, read on the forward strand.
GGATCATATAGAACGTGTTATAGTAGATATATAATGTTGAGAAAACAGGGGATCCTGCAGACCGCCCAGGGGGATACTGTAGAACGACCTATAGTATAAACATGAACAATAAACAACAGGGTGCCCTATAGAACGTCATATAGTAGATATATAATGTTGAGAAAACAGGGGATCCTGTAGACCGCCTAGGGGATCCTGTAGAACGCAATATAGTATACACTTGAAAAACAAACAACAGGGGATACTGTAGAACGCCCTATAATATAAACATGAAAAACAAACATCAGGGTCCCTATAGAACGTAATATAGTAGATATATAATGTTGAGAAAACAAGAGATCCTGCAGACCGCCCAGGGGATACTGTAGAACGACCTATAGTATAAACATGAACAATAAACAACAGGGTGCCCTATAGAACGTCATATAGTAGATATATAATGTTGAGAAAACAGGGGATCCTGTAGACCGCCTAGGGGATCCTGTAGAACGCAATATAGTATACACTTGAAAAACAAACAACAGGGATCTTATAGAACGTCTTATAGTAGATAAATAATGTTGAGAAAACAGGGGATCCTGCAGACCGCCCAGGGGATACTGTAGAACACCCTATAGTATAAACATGAACAACAAACAACATGGGGCCCTATAGAACGTCCTATAGTAGATATATAATGTTGAGAAAACAGGGATCCTGTAGACAGCCTAGGGATCCCGTAGAACGCCCTATAGTATAACTTGAAAAACAAACAACAGGGGATCCTTTAGAACGTCCTATAGTAGATATATAATGTTGAGAAAACAGGGATCCTGCTGACCGCCCAGGGAGTACTGTAGAACGCCCTATAGTATAAAACATGAACAACAAACAACATGGGTCCTATAGAACGTCCTATAGTAGATATATAAGTTGAGAAAACAGGGGATCCTGTAGACCGCCCAGGGGATACTGTAGAACGACCTATAGTATAAACATGAACAATAAACAACAGGGTGCCCTATAGAACGTCATATAGTAGATATATAATGTTGAGAAAACAGGGGATCCTGCTGACCGCCCAGGGATACCGTAGAACGCCCTATAGTATAAACATGAACAACAAACAACAGGGGACCCTATAGAACGTCTTATAGTAGATAAATAATGTTGAGAAAAGAGAAGACCCTGTAGACCAACCAAGGGATCCTATAGAAAGCCTTATAGTATATACATGATAAACAAACAACAGGGGAACCTATTGCAAGTATTATCTTAAATGCATAATTTTTATAAACAGGGTATCCTGTAGATCGCTCAGGTATTCTGTAGAACGCCCTATAGTATATACTTGAAAAATAAACAACATGGGATCCTGTAGAACGTCTTATAGTAGATATATAATGTTGAGAAAACAGGGGATCCTGTAGACCGCCTATAGGATCCTGTATAACGCCCTATAGTATACACTTGAAAAACAAACAACAGGGGATCCTATAGAACGTCCTATAGTAGATATATAATGTTGAGAAAACAGGGGATCCTGCAGACCGCCCAGGGGATACTGTAGAACGCCCTATAGTATAAACATGAACAACAAACAACAGGGGACCCTATAGAACGTCTTATAGTAGATAAATAATGTTGAGAAAAGAGAAGACCCTGTAGACCAACCAAGGGATCCTATAGAAAGCCTTATAGTATATACATGATAAACAAACAACAGGGGAACCTATTGAAAGTATTATCTTAAATGCATAATTTTTATAAACAGGGTATCCTGTAGATCGCTCAGGTATTCTGTAGAACGCCCTATAGTATAAATATGAACAACAAACAACATGGGGCCCTATAGAACGTCCTATAGTAGATATATAATGTTGTGAAAACAGGGGATCCTGTAGACAGCCTAGGGGATCCTGTAGAACGCCCTATAGTATACACTTGAAAAACAAACAACAGGGGATCCTATAGAACGTCCTATAGTAGATATATAATGTTGAGAAAACAGGGGATCCTGCTGACCGCCCAGGGGATACTGTAGAACGCCCTATAGTATAAACATGAACAACAAACAACATGGGGCCCTATAGAACGTCCTTATAGATATATAAAGTTGAGAAAACAGGTGATCCTGTAGACCGCCTAGGGGATCCTGTAGAACGCAATATAGTATACACTTGAAAAACAAACAACAGGGGATCCTATAGAACGTCCTATAGTAGATATATAATGTTGAAAAAACAGGGGATCCTGCTGACCGCCCAGGGGATACTGTAGAACGCCCTATAGTATAAACATGAACAACAAACAACAGGGGACCCTATAGAACGTCTTATAGTAGATAAATAATGTTGAGAAAAGAGAAGACCCTGTAGACCAACCAAGGGATCCTATAGAAAGCCTTATAGTATATACATGATAAACAAACAACAGGGGAACCTATTGAAAGTATTATCTTAAATGCATAATTTTTATAAACAGGGTATCCTGTAGATCGCTCAGATATTCTGTAGAACGCCCTATAGTATACACTTGAAAAACAAACAACAGGGGATACTGTAGAACGTTCTCTTAGCCTAGTAGATACATCAAAAACAAACAATAGGGTATGCTATAGAACGTTCTATAGTTTATATATAATTTTGAGAAAACAACAGGGGAACCTATAGAACGTCTTATAGTATATATATAATGTTGAGAAAACAGGGGATCCTGTAGACCGCCTAGGGGATCCTGTAGAACGCCCTATAGTATACACTTGAAAAACAAACAACAGGGGATCCTGTAGAACGTCTTATAGTAGATATATAATGTTGAGAAAACAGGGGACCCTGTAAACCGCCTATGGGATCCTGTAGAACGCCCTATAGTATACACTTGAAAAACAAACAACAGGGGATACTGTAGAACGTTCTCTTAGCCTAGTAGATACATCAAAAACAAACAATAGGGTATGCTATAGAACGTTCTATAGCTTATATATAATTTTGAGAAAACAGGGGATCCCACAGACCAACCAAGGGATCCAGTAGAGAGTCATCTAGTATAAACCTGATAAACAAACAACAGGGGATTATATAGAACGTTCTCTTAGCCTAGTAGATACATCAGAAACAAACAATAGGGTATGGTATAGAACGTTCTATAGTTTATATATTATGTTCAGACAACAGGGGATATGGAGAACACGCCCTTTAGTATATTCATGACAAACAAACAATATGGGATCCTATATATATTTTTTCCAAAAATTACAGGGCCCATAAAGGGCATAGAATCAGATACAATTGATTTACATAATTGGTAACAACAACAATAATAGAGGCATATACATATATATTTGGAATATAAGCAATGGTCAGAATCAAGCCAAAAACCACATATATATTGTGAATAAAAGAATAATAAAATTACATTATATATATATGTATTTATTCTCAAATTGTTTACTTGACTTAGTGTCAGTGTTCATATCTGATCTCCTTAATTAAAAAAAGTCACCAATATAACAGCCCAGTTTTTCCATAAGAGTAACATTTTCTTGGGTCAAGAGCCATAAAATTTAGAAGATTTATTTAAATTTATAAAATTATAACAATTGTTAGAAATGTCTTGGAAAAAATCGTCCCTTTGAATATCATAAAGAGGGCATTCTAATAAAAAATGAAGCTCATCTTCAACTTTACCGAGTGAGCAATTAGAACAAAGACGCTCAGATCTTTCTACATGTTTTTTTGAATTTCTGTTTGTCTCAATTTTTAAAGAGTGAGCGCTTATTCTTAATTTACAAATTGACTGTCTTTTTTTTAAGTCCTGTAATTCTAAATACTTTTCTTTTTAAATCATTTTTTTCCATTTTTCGGAGTTAATTGTTTGATGCTTCAGTTTATTCCAAAATGTGAAATTACTTTTACATAGTTTATTTTTAAGATACTGACATAAAGAACCAATTGATTGGTCAAAATTTGGTATTTCAATCTCTTTGAATATAATCTATACTAGAATACCATGTATTTACATTAGAACTGTGTAACTGTATGTTTACAACATATAAATGCATCAAATAATAATCCTTCTTTCAAACGTTCCAGTCTATGACAATATTTTAACATTGATAAAATTATAGTAAAATACATAGGAAATCTACCAATCTCTGACATTACAGCTATATTACTTGACTTTCTATTTACACCAAGAATATATTTCATAAATTTGGTATGAGCTTTTTCGGAAGAATCCTGACCAAAAACTTGTTCCTATAGAACGTTCTATACTATATATAGTAGATATATATATATAATATTCAGACAACAAGGGATCCTGTAGACCCCCCCCCCCCCCCCAGCTGTAGACTGCCCAGGGGGTCCTGTAGAACGTCATTTAGTGTATACATGATAAACAAACAATATAAGGGATCCTATAGAACGTTTTGTAGTAGATATATAAGGTTCAGACAACAGGGGATCATGTAGAACGACCAGGGGATCCTGTAGAACGCCCTAACAGTAGCTTTATTGTAAACAAGTAACAATGGTTCCTATAGAACGTCCAGCTATAGTAGAATGGTCAGACGACAGGGGGTCACATTACAGATTCGTTTCTTTAAACGCAGACCAGTTTAAAACACCCTCTCACACTCCTGTAAAGCCTTAGTACGTGTAACAATATATGTTTAACATGTGTAAGCTACATCTTTTTTTCAATTTGCCTACATAAAAATACTCTTTTAGACGGATAATAAAAATATTATTAACTCCATAGTATATCCAAAGCCATGGGACCACGTGCATGTGACATTTGCAGGTCTTTACAACATAATTAAGGCACTAAGTCCTACTGTTTATCATATCTATATGAAATGTTTCATGTGTATTTTAAAAAGGAATCTGTATTTATTTGTACTATGATATATGCTACTGTAATGCGGTACATTTTTCTTTTTTTCATGTGATAAAAAAATAAATAAAGCAAATTCACCGTGTTACATGAAAGTTAATGATTTTGAATCGTTTTTTTTAATAGTTGTACATGTTGAGAATATTCTATTTTTAGAATAAGTATTTTCAGAATCGTTTATAAATAGCCTATAAATAGAATATGCATAATTCATGATTCGTGACGTAGGGCGGTCTACGGGATCCCTTCTTCCGCTTACCGTCAATGTCTCGACCTCTTCAGTGATGCTGAAGGCCAAAATATTTGCGGAAAATATAAAGCTTATAAAAAAAATGAAGAGCTATATATACCAATAATGTGTCCGGTACCGTAGGGTGACATGTCTTCCTGTGGACTGTTGTCTAGTACAAAGCAGGATTATTTATCAAATACAGTGTAACCTGTTTAAACTGAACCTCTTCTGGACTTAAGATTTTGTTCGGTTTTGGCCGATTTTCTATTTAACAGGTTCTCAATGCACATAAATCGATATGACGGTGCTTACGAACATGTTTGCTTTATTCAGATTTTCGGTTTATACAGGATTCGGTTTAGTCAGGTTTCACTGTATTATTGTCCTGAATATGCATTAGATTTGCCTATGGAAACTAAACAGACATCCCTCTATAATTAGCATGGTAAAATCCTGCCTTGTACTTTAAGTTAACACGTACATTGATTGATTGACTAAAAACTACGAATAAATGGGAATATTATGGAAACATCTGACAAAAAATTCACCGACATTGAAGAGAGCTGTGCTGCCTTTATAATTAAACATACAAATGCTTCTAGTCCCTCATTCCCTTTTTTTCCTTACCCCTATCCCTACCTAAAAATATACCAAAATAGAAGAAGGGATTGGTTAGGAGGTTGTATTGTCATCATATTATGATAAACGTCTTAGATCGTCTTAGACCAGGTCAGTGGATACTTTTCTGCAATACAAATTCAAATAATCAGTACAAAGAAAGATAACTCTATTCAGTTTGTATGACATTATCAAAAATACAGTACTTACTCAAATATTTCCGACTGGACAACTATCATTGTCTCAATATATTAACTTATAAATCTATATACAGATCATATAAAATATGGGAAACATTGGTCTCATCATATATTACACATCGCAATATAAAACATATTGAATTCTACCAAATATTCTTCCGATAGTCATTACATCAAAATTAATAGCAACATTATATTAGTACACAGAGTACAGTAATATAGCACAACCAGCTTGTTAATATATATCATAGGCATGCTTCAACGTTAACTTCAATTAGGTTACTAAGTAACATCCGCTAGCAGACGACATCTCACTCTAAGAACTATTGACACACGCGTTTAGCAGATTCTCCTTTTTTTTTTAAGAAGAAACGTATTTACACTGTACAATTATGTAGAAGTTTAGAATACTCACTTAAATGCCAACTCAAATGCACTCGTGGACGTCAATAACAGGTTCCATAAAATGATCGATCGTGGAAAGAAAGTGTATTTATACAAGACATTGACATCTGTCCGAATTGTCTGAAGTGTCCATGAATGGCTGTGGCGAGGTGATTTTATTTCTGTAATAGTATAGTGATGTAGAGTAGGCACGTCAAGACACAAGTTAATCGCAAAAACACTCCTTAAAACAGATAACAAAATATATCATGAGGTAGGTCTCATTGGGGTCTAAGCATAATGCGGGATATGCCGATTTTTGTAAGCGCAAGACGTGAATGTTAAATCATTTTACGTGAAACCCGGAAACTAAGTAGGGCGGAACTGGTGCAATAACAACCGCTTTTATTACAATGGTAAATGGGATATAATGGGGTTAATAAATTATTACAAAACAATAGGTGGGATCCGAGATCAGATCTCCACAATGAGACCCCCCTATGATGTACGAAGTAGATTAGAGCGGATTCACCCGAGGATTGCCGATTTATCCTAGCTCGGCATAATATTTTTACTTCAACCTGATCCGTATTTGCGCTAAATTACTAAATGTTCTGCATGTAGTGGAGAAGCAGCAAAAACTTATTTTCAAATCATATTCTAATGGGTTAGAGGTCGAATTTGCAACCTCTTGTAATTGAGTTTACATGAAGGCGCATTCGGCAATCCTCGGTAGAGTCCGCTACTTTCCTTGTTATATGAGGGTACGGAATCGAGCGAGTTGAGACGAATGGATGAAGGCAAGCACACTATCAGTACACCACAGGATGTTTTTTTTTGTCAAAACAAACTGTCATTGTATTGACGTTTTATCTTTAATTTGTATTAACACTAGGAAGTAGCAATTAAAATGGCCTTGAGAAAAAAATTTGATGTCAATTTTGAGTTCAAAAAAGACAAATGGGTTTTTTTTTCAACACAGATTCATGCGACAGTTCTGTACTTACCTATATTGTATACTGGCATAGTTGTAACAGTAATCTGTTTAACATTGATAGTGAAAAAATTGTTGACTTGGAAGTTATAGTCAAAATCTCTTATTAACGAAATTATTGTTAGTGTTTTCTATATACATGCATTTATATGAAAATAAGTGGCTTTTACAGAAAGAGATCTCAGTTCTCTATCCGTCATCAATTTACCATTTCAGAATTAACGCATTCTGAGTAATATTTTCAAAAATGTACAACAAAAACGTCCTGATTGGTTAAAACTTAACCAATGACGTGACGTTATTTCCATTTTTGGGTACGAACAATGAAATTACCAATGTTTCTTTAGATTCTGAAACGGCCTATTGTTAAAGTGGATGAGTGTGAGGGACGCCTAAGAGTGTTGGACCAT